>CM050172.1:104862941-104958403 GCA_027410445.1 Discoglossus pictus | reverse complement strand
GCCTATATATATGAGAGGAGAGAGTTTATAGATACAGATAGATACAGATAGATATTATGGGAGAGAGAGAGTTATATAGATACAGATAGATACAGATAGATATATGGAGAGAGAGTTTATATAGATAAAGATAGATACAGATAGATATATATGGAGAGAGAGTTATTAGATACAGATAGATACAGATAGATATTATGGGAGAGAGAGTTATATAGATATAGATAGATACAGATAGATATATTTGGAGAGAGAGAGTTATATAGATAAAGATAGATACAGATATATATATTTGGGAGAGAGAGTTATATAGATAAAGATAGATACAGATAGATATATATGGGAGAGAGAGAGAGTTATATAGATACAGATAGATACAGATAGATATATATGGGAGAGAGAGAGTTATATAGATAAAGATAGATACAGATAGATATATATGGGAGAGAGAGAGTTATATAGATACAGATAGATACAGATAGATATATATGGGAGAGAGAGAGTTATATAGATAAAGATAGATACAGATAGATATATATGGAGAGAGAGAGAGTTTATAGATACAGATAGATACAGATAGATATATATGGGAGAGAGAGAGAGTTATATAGATAAAGATAGATACAGATAGATATATATGGGAGAGAGAGAGAGTTATATAGATAAAGATAGATACAGATAGATATATATGGAGAGAGAGAGTTATATAGATACAGATAGATACAGATAGATATATATGGAGAGAGAGAGTTATATAGATAAAGATAGATACAGATAGATATATATGGGAGAGAGAGAGTTATATAGATACAGATAGATACAGATAGATATATATGGGAGAGAGAGAGTTTATAGATACAGATAGATACAGATAGATATATATGGAGAGAGAGTTATATAGATACAGATAGATACAGATAGATATATATGGGAGAGAGAGAGTTATATAGATACGATAGATACAGATAGATATATATGGGAGAGAGAGTGATTTATAGATACAGATAGATACAGATAGATATATATGGGAGAGAGAGAGTTATATAGATACATGATAGATACAGATAGATATTATATGGGAGAGAGAGTTATATAGATACAGTAGATACAGATAGATATATATGGGAGAGAGAGAGTTATAGATAGATAGATAAGTTAGATTATATGGAGAGAGAGTTATATAGATACAGATAGATACAGATAGATATATATGGGAGAGAGAGAGTTATATAGATACAGATAGATACAGATAGATATATATGGAGAGAGAGTTATATAGATAAAGATAGATACAGATAGATATATATGGGGGAGAGAGAGAGTTATATAGATACAGATAGATACAGATAGATATATGGGAGAGAGAGAGTTATATAGATACAGATAGATACAGATAGATATATATGGGAGAGAGAGAGAGTTATATAGATACAGATAGATACAGATAGATATATATGGAGAGAGAGAGTTATATAGATACAGATAGATACAGATAGATATATATGGGAGAGAGAGAGTTATATAGATACAGATAGATACAGATAGATATATATGGGAGAGAGAGAGAGTTATATAGATACAGATAGATAAGATAGATATATATGGGAGAGAGAGAGTTATATAGATAAAGATGATACAGATAGATATATATGGGAGGAGAGAGTTATATAGATACAGATAGATACAGATAGTATATATGGGAGAGAGAGAGTTATTAGATACAGATAGATACAGATAGATATATATGGGAGAGAGAGAGTTATATAGATACAGATAGATACAGATAGATATATATGGAGAGAGAGTTATATAGATAAAGATAGATACAGATAGATATATATGGAGAGAGAGAGTTATATAGATAAAGATAGATACAGATAGATATATATGGAGAGAGAGAGAGTTATATAGATAAAGATAGATACAGATAGATATATATGGGAGAGAGAGAGTTATATAGATAAAGATAGATACAGATAGATATATATGGGAGAGAGAGAGTTATATAGATAAAGATAGATACAGATAGATATATATGGAGAGAGAGAGTTATATAGATACAGATAGATACAGATAGATATATATGGGAGAGAGAGAGTTATATAGATACAGATAGATACAGATAGATATATATGGGAGAGAGAGAGTTATATAGATACAGATAGATACAGATAGATATATATGGGAGAGAGAGTTATATAGATAAAGATAGATACAGATAGATATATATGGAGAGAGAGTTATATAGATAAAGATAGATACAGATAGATATATATGGGAGAGAGAGAGAGTTATATAGATACAGATAGATACAGATAGATATATATGGGAGAGAGAGAGTTATATAGATAAAGATAGATACAGATAGATATATATGGGAGAGAGAGAGAGAGTTATATAGATAAAGATAGATACAGATAGATATATATGGAGAGAGAGAGTTATATAGATACAGATAGATACAGATAGATATATATGGGAGAGAGAGAGTTATATAGATACAGATAGATATAGATAGATATGGAGAGAGAGTTATATAGATACAGATAGATACAGATAGATATATATGGGAGAGAGAGAGAGTTATATAGATACAGATAGATACAGATAGATATATATGGGGAGAGAGAGAGTTATATAGATAAAGATAGATACAGATAGATATATATGGGAGAGAGAGAGTTATATAGATACAGATAGATACAGATAGATATATATGGGAGAGAGAGAGTTATATAGATACAGATAGATACAGATAGATATATATGGAGAGAGAGAGTTATATAGATACAGATAGATATATATGGAGAGAGAGTTATATAGATACAGATAGATACAGATAGATATATATGGGAGAGAGAGAGAGTTATATAGATACAGATAGATACAGATAGATATATATGGAGAGAGAGAGAGTTATATAGATACAGATAGATACAGATAGATATATATGGGAGAGAGAGAGTTATATAGATACAGATAGATACAGATAGATATATATGGAGAGAGAGTTATATAGATACAGATAGATACAGATAGATATATATGGAGAGAGAGAGTTATATAGATACAGATAGATACAGATAGATATATATGGGGAGAGAGAGTTATATAGATACAGATAGATACAGATAGATATATATGGGAGAGAGAGTTATATAGATACAGATAGATACAGATAGATATATATGGAGAGAGAGTTATATAGATACAGATAGATACAGATATATATATGGGAGAGAGAGAGTTATATAGATAAAGATAGATACAGATAGATATATATGGGAGAGAGAGTTATATAGATACAGATAGATACAGATAGATATATATGGGAGAGAGAGAGTTATATAGATACAGATAGATACAGATAGATATATATGGAGAGAGAGAGTTATATAGATAAAGATAGATACAGATAGATATATATGGGAGAGAGAGAGTTATATAGATACAGATAGATACAGATAGATATATATGGGAGAGAGAGAGTTATATAGATACAGATAGATACAGATAGATATATATGGGAGAGAGAGAGAGTTATATAGATAAAGATAGATACAGATAGATATATATGAGAGAGAGTTATATAGATACAGATAGATACAGATAGATATATAGGGAGAGAGAGAGAGTTATATAGATACAGATAGATACAGATAGATATATATGGGAGAGAGAGAGTTATATAGATACAGATAGATACAGATAGATATATATGGAGAGAGAGAGTTTATAGATACAGATAGATACAGATAGATATATATGGGAGAGAGAGAGTTATTAGATACAGATAGATACAGATAGATATATATGGGAGAGAGAGAGAGTTATATAGATACAGATAGATACAGATAGAATATATGGGAGAGAGAGAGTTATATAGATCAGATAGATACAGATAGATTATATGGGAGAGAGAGAGTTATATAGATAAAGATAGATACAGATAGATATATATGGGAGAGAGAGTTATATAGATAAAGATAGATACAGATAGATATATATGGGAGAGAGAGAGAGTTATATAGATACAGATAGATACAGATAGATATATATGGGAGAGAGAGAGTTACATAGATACAGATAGATACAGATAGATATATATGGGAGAGAGAGAGAGTTATATAGATACAGATAGATACAGATAGATATATATGGGAGAGAGAGAGTTATATAGATAAAGATAGATACAGATAGATATATATGGGAGAGAGAGAGAGTTATATAGATACAGACAGATACAGATAGATATATATGGGAGAGAGAGAGTTATATAGATACAGATAGATACAGATAGATATATATGGGAGAGAGAGTTATATAGATACAGATAGATACAGATAGATATATATGGGAGAGAGAGAGTTATATAGATACAGATAGATACAGATAGATATATATGGGAGAGAGAGAGAGTTATATAGATACAGATAGATACAGATAGATATATATGGGAGAGAGAGTTATATAGATACAGATAGATACAGATAGATATATATGGGAGAGAGAGAGTTATATAGATACAGATAGATATATATGGGAGAGAGAGAGTTATATAGATACAGATAGATACAGATAGATATATATGGGAGAGAGAGAGAGTTATATAGATACAGATAGATACAGATAGATATATATGGAGAGAGAGAGTTATATAGATACAGATAGATACAGATATATATATATGGGAGAGAGAGAGTTATATAGATACAGATAGATACAGATAGATATATATGGGAGAGAGAGAGTTATATAGATACAGATAGATACAGATAGATATATATGGGAGAGAGAGAGCTATATAGATACAGATAGATACAGATAGATATATATGGAGAGAGAGAGTTATATAGATAAAGATAGATACAGATAGATATATATGGAGAGAGAGAGTTATATAGATACAGATAGATACAGATAGATATATATGGAGAGAGAGAGAGTTATATAGATACAGATAGATACAGATAGATATATATGGGAGAGAGAGAGAGTTATATAGATACAGATAGATACAGATAGATATATAGGGGAGAGAGAGAGTTATATAGATACAGATAGATACAGATAGATATATATGGGAGAGAGAGAGTTATATAGATACAGATAGATACAGATAGATATATATGGGAAGAGAGAGTTATATAGATACAAGATAGATACAGATAGATATATATGGAGAGAGAGAGAGTTATAATAGATACAGATAGATACAGATAGATATATATGGAGAGAGAGAGTTATATAGATACAGATAGATACAGATAGATATATATGGAGAGAGAGAGAGAGTTATATAGATACAGATAGATACAGATAGATATATATGGGAGAGAGAGAGTTATATAGATAAAGATAGATACAGATAGATATATATGGGAGAGAGAGAGTTATATAGATACAGATAGATACAGATAGATATATATGGGAGAGAGAGAGAGTTATATAGATACAGATAGATACAGATAGATATATATGGGAGAGAGAGAGTTATATAGATACAGATAGATACAGATAGATATATATGGGAGAGAGAGAGAGAGTTATATAGATACAGATAGATACAGATAGATATATATGGGAGAGAGAGAGAGTTATATAGATACAGATAGATACAGATAGATATATATGGAGAGAGAGTTATATAGATACAGATAGATACAGATAGATATATATGGGAGAGAGAGAGTTATATAGATACAGATAGATACAGATAGATATATATGGGAGAGAGAGAGTTATATAGATACAGATAGATACAGATAGATATATATGGGAGAGAGAGAGAGTTATATAGATACAGATAGATACAGATAGATATATATGGGGGAGAGAGAGTTATATAGATACAGATAGATACAGATAGATATATAATGGGAGAGAGAGAGTTATATAGATACAGATAGATACAGATAGATATATATGGGAGAGAGAGAGTTATATAGATACAGATAGATACAGATAGATATATATGGGAGAGAGAGAGTTATATAGATACAGATAGATACAGATAGATATATATGGGAGAGAGAGTTATATAGATAAAGATAGATACAGATAGATACAGATAGATATATATGGGAGAGAGAGAGTTATATAGATACAGATAGATACAGATAGATATATATGGGAGAGAGAGAGTTATATAGATACAGATAGATACAGATAGATATATATGGAGAGAGAGAGTTATATAGATACAGATAGATACAGATAGATATATATGGGAGAGAGAGAGTTATATAGATACAGATAGATACAGATAGATATATATGGAGAGAGAGTGTTATATAGATACAGATAGATACAGATAGATATATATGGAGAGAGAGTTATATAGATACAGATAGATACAGATAGATATATATGGAGAGAGAGAGTTATATAGATACAGATAGATACAGATAGATATATATGGGAGAGAGAGAGTTATATAGATACAGATAGATACAGATAGATATATATGGAGAGAGAGAGTTATATAGATACAGATAGATACAGATAGATATATATGGGAGAGAGTTATATAGATAAAGATAGATACAGATAGATATATATGGGAGAGAGAGTTATATAGATACAGATAGATACAGATAGATATATATGGAGAGAGAGAGTTATATAGATACAGATAGATACAGATAGATATATATGAGAGAGAGAGAGTTATATAGATAAAGATAGATACAGATAGATATATATGGAGAGAGAGAGTTATATAGATACAGATAGATACAGATAGATATATATGAGAGAGAGAGAGTTATATAGATACAGATAGATACAGATAGATATATATGGGAGAGAGAGAGTTATATAGATACAGATAGATACAGATGGATATATATGGGAGAGAGAGAGTTATATAGATACAGATAGATACAGATAGATATATATGGAGAAAGAGAGAGTTATATAGATACAGATAGATACAGATAGATATATATGGGAGAGAGAGAGAGTTATATAGATACAGATAGATACAGATAGATATATATGGAGAGAGAGAGTTATATAGATACAGATAGATACAGATAGATATAGATACAGATAGATATATATGGAGAGAGAGAGTTATATAGATACAGATAGATACAGATAGATATATATGGGAGAGAGAGAGTTATATAGATACAGATAGATACAGATAGATATATATGGGAGAGAGAGAGTTTATATAGATAACAGATAGATACAGATAGATATATATGGGGAGAGAGAGAGTTATATATATACAGATAGATACAGATAGATATATATGGGAGAGAGAGAGAGTTATATAGATAAAGATAGATACAGATAGATATATATGGGAGAGAGAGAGTTATATAGATACAGATAGATACAGATAGATATATATGGGAGAGAGAGAGTTATATAGAATACAGAGTAGATACAGATAGATTATATATGGAGAGAGAGAGTTATATAGATACAGATAGATACAGATAGATATATATGGGAGAGAGAGAGAGTTATATAGATACAGATAGATACAGATAGATATATATGGGAGAGAGAGAGAGTTATATAGATACAGATAGATACAGATAGATATATATGGGAGAGAGAGAGAGTTATATAGATACAGATAGATACAGATAGATATATATGGAGAGAGAGAGAGGTATATAGAACAGTAGATACAGATAGATATATTGGAGAGAGAGTTATATAGTACAGATAGATACTAGATATAAATATGGGAGAGAGAGAGTTATATAGATACAGATAGATACAGATAGATATATATGGGAGAGAGAGAGTTATATAGATACAGATAGATACAGATAGATATATATGGGAGAGAGAGAGTTATATAGATACAGATAGATACAGATAGATATATATGGGAGAGAGAGAGTTATATAGATACAGATAGATACAGATAGATATATATGGGAGAGAGAGAGTTATATAGATACAGATAGATACAGATAGATATATATGGGAGAGAGAGAGAGTTATATAGATACAGATAGATACAGATAGATATATATGGGAGAGAGAGAGTTATATAGATACAGATAGATACAGATAGATATATATGGAGAGAGAGAGTTATATAGATAAGATAGATACAGATAGATATATATGGGAGAGAGAGAGTTATATAGATACAGATAGATACAGATAGATATATATGGGAGAGAGAGAGTTATATAGATACAGATAGATACAGATAGATATATATGGAGAGAGAGAGAGTTATATAGATAAAGATAGATACAGATAGATATATATGGGAGAGAGAGAGAGTTATATAGATACAGATAGATACAGATAGATATATGGAGAGAGAGAGAGTTATATAGATACAGATAGATACAGATAGATATATATGGGAGAGAGAGAGTTATATAGATAAAGATAGATACAGATAGATATATATGAGAGAGAGAGAGTTATATAGATACAGATAGATACAGATAGATATATATGGGAGAGAGAGAGAGTTATAGATACAGATAGATACAGATAGATATATATGGAGAGAGAGAGAGTTATATAGATACAGATAGATACAGATAGATATATATGGAGAGAGAGAGTTATATAGATACAGATAGATACAGATAGATATATATGGGAGAGAGAGAGAGTTATATAGATAAAGATAGATACAGATAGATATATATGGGAGAGAGAGAGTTATATAGATAAAGATAGATACAGATAGATATATATGGGAGAGAGAGAGTTATATAGATACAGATAGATACAGATAGATATATATGGGAGAGAGAGAGTTATATAGATACAGATAGATACAGATAGATATATATGGGAGAGAGAGTTATATAGATACAGATAGATACAGATAGATATATATAGAGAGAGAGAGAGTTATATAGATAAAGATAGATACAGATAGATATATATGGAGAGAGAGAGTTATATAGATACAGATAGATACAGATAGATATATATGGAGAGAGAGAGTTATATAGATACAGATAGATACAGATAGATATATATAGAGAGAGAGAGAGTTATATAGATACAGATAGATACAGATAGATATATATGGAGAGAGAGAGAGTTATATAGATACAGATAGATACAGATAGATATATATGGGAGAGAGAGAGTTATATAGATAAAGATAGATACAGATAGATATATATGGGAGAGAGAGTTATATAGATACAGATAGATACAGATAGATATATATGGGAGAGAGAGAGTTATATAGATACAGATAGATACAGATAGATATATATGGGAGAGAGAGAGTTATATAGATACAGATAGATACAGATAGATATATATGGGAGAGAGAGTTATATAGATACAGATAGATACAGATAGATATATAGGGAGAGAGAGAGTTATATAGATAAAGATAGATACAGATAGATATATATGGGAGAGAGAGAGTTTATAGATAAAGATAGATACAGATAGATATATATGGAGAGAGAGAGTTATATAGATAAAGATAGATACAGATAGATATATATGGGAGAGAGAGAGTTATATAGATAAAGATAGATACAGATAGATATATATGGAGAGAGAGAGTTATATAGATAAAGATAGATACAGATAGATATATATGGGAGAGAGAGAGAGTTATATAGATAAAGATAGATACAGATAGATATATATGGGAGAGAGAGAGTTATATAGATACAGATAGATACAGATAGATATATATGGGAGAGAGAGAGTTATATAGATACAGATAGATACAGATAGATATATATGGGAGAGAGAGTTATATAGATACAGATTGATACAGATAGATATATATGGGGAGAGAGAGAGTTATATAGATAAAGATAGATACAGATAGATATATATGGGAGAGAGAGAGTTATATAGATACAGATAGATACAGATAGATATATATGGAGAGAGAGAGAGTTATATAGATACAGATAGATACAGATAGATATATATGGGAGAGAGAGAGTTATATAGATACAGATAGATACAGATAGATATATATGGGAGAGAGAGAGTTATATAGATACAGATAGATACAGATAGATATATATGGGAGAGAGAGAGTTATATAGATAAAGATAGATACAGATAGATATATATGGGAGAGAGAGAGAGTTATATAGATACAGATAGATACAGATAGATATATATGGGAGAGAGAGAGAGTTATATAGATAAAGATAGATACAGATAGATATATATGAGAGAGAGAGAGTTATATAGATACAGATAGATACAGATAGATATATATGGGAGAGAGAGAGTTATATAGATACAGATAGATACAGATAGATATATATGGGAGAGAGAGTTATATAGATACAGATAGATACAGATAGATATATATGGAGAGAGAGAGTTATATAGATAAAGATAGATACAGATAGATATATATGGGAGAGAGAGAGAGTTATATAGATACAGATAGATACAGATAGATATATATGGAGAGAGAGAGTTATATAGATACAGATAGATACAGATAGATATATATGGAGAGAGAGAGAGTTATATAGATACAGATAGATACAGATAGATATATATGGAGAGAGAGAGAGTTATATAGATAAAGATAGATACAGATAGATATATATGGAGAGAGAGAGTTATATAGATACAGATAGATACAGATAGATATATATGGGAGAGAGAGAGTTATATAGATACAGATAGATACAGATAGATATATATGGGAGAGAGAGAGTTATATAGATAAAGATAGATACAGATAAATATATATGGGAGAGAGAGTTATATAGATACAGATAGATACAGATAGATACAGATAAATATATATGGGAGAGAGAGTTATATAGATACAGATAGATACAGATAGATATATATGGGAGAGAGAGAGTTATATAGATAAAGATAGATACAGATAGATATATATGGGAGAGAGAGAGTTATATAGATACAGATAGATACAGATAGATATATATGGGAGAGAGAGAGTTATATAGATAAAGATAGATACAGATAGATATATATGGGAGAGAGAGAGTTATATAGATACAGAGAGATACAGATAGATATATATGGGAGAGAGAGAGTTATATAGATAAAGATAGATACAGATAGATATATATGGAGAGAGAGAGAGTTATATAGATACAGATAGATACAGATAGATATATATGGGAGAGAGAGAGAGTTATATAGATACAGATAGATACAGATAGATATATATGGGAGAGAGAGAGTTATATAGATACAGATAGATACAGATAGATATATATGGGGAGAGAGAGTTATATAGATACAGATAGATACAGATAGATATATATGGGAGAGAGAGAGTTATATAGATACAGATAGATACAGATAGATATATATGAGAGAGAGAGAGTTATATAGATACAGATAGATACAGATAGATATATATGAGAGAGAGAGAGTTATATAGATACAGATAGATACAGATAGATATATATGGAGAGAGAGAGAGTTATATAGATACAGATAGATACAGATAGATATATATGGGAGAGAGAGAGTTATATAGATACAGATAGATACAGATAGATACAGATAGATATATATGGAGAGAGAGAGAGTTATATAGATAAAGATAGATACAGATAGATATATATGGAGAGAGAGAGTTATATAGATACAGATAGATACAGATAGATATATATGGGAGAGAGAGAGTTATATAGATACAGATAGATACAGATAGATATATATGGGGAGAGAGAGTTATATAGATACAGATAGATACAGATAGATATATATGAGAGAGAGAGAGTTATATAGATACAGATAGATACAGATAGATATATATGGGAGAGAGAGTTATATAGATAAAGATAGATACAGGTAGATATATATGAAGAGAGAGAGTTATATAGATACAGATAGATACAGATAGATATATATGGAGAGAGAGAGAGTTATATAGATACAGATAGATACAGATAGATATATATGGGAGAGAGAGAGAGTTATATAGATACAGATAGATACATATGGGAGAGAGAGGGAGTTATATAGATACAGATAGATACAGATAGATATATATGGGAGAGAGAGAGAGTTATATAGATACAGATAGATACAGATAGATATATATGGAGAGAGAGAGAGAGTTATATAGATACAGATAGATACAGATAGATATATATGAGAGAGAGAGAGTTATATAGATACAGATAGATACAGATAGATATATATGGGAGAGAGAGAGTTATATAGATACAGATAGATATATATGGGAGAGAGAGAGAGTTATATAGATACAGATAGATACAGATAGATATATATGGAGAGAGAGAGTTATATAGATACAGATAGATACAGATAGATATATATGAGAGAGAGAGAGTTATATAGATACAGATAGATACAGATAGATATATATGGAGAGAGAGAGTTATATAGATACAGATAGATACAGATAGATATATATGGGAGAGAGAGTTATATAGATAAAGATAGATACAGATAGATATATATGGGAGAGAGAGTTATATAGATAAAGATAGATACAGATAGATATATATGGAGAGAGAGAGTTATATAGATACAGATAGATACAGATAGATATATATGGGAGAGAGAGTTATATAGATACAGATAGATATATATGGGAGAGAGAGAGTTATATAGATACAGATAGATATAGATAGATATATATGGGAGAGAGAGAGAGTTATATAGATAAAGATAGATACAGATAGATATATATGGGAGAGAGAGAGTTATATAGATACAGATAGATACAGATAGATATATATGGGAGAGAGAGAGAGTTATATAGATACAGATAGATACAGATAGATATATATGGGAGAGAGAGAGTTATATAGATACAGATAGATACAGATAGATAGATATGGGAGAGAGAGAGTTATATAGATACAGATAGATACAGATAGATATATATGGAGAGAGAGAGTTATATAGATACAGATAGATACAGATAGATATATATGGAGAGAGAGTTTTATAGATAAAGATAGATACAGATAGATATATATGGAGAGAGAGAGAGTTATATAGATAAAGATAGATACAGATAGATATATATGGGAGAAAGAGAGTTATATAGATACAGATAGATACAGATAGATATATATGGGAGAGAGAGAGTTATATAGATACAGATAGATACAGATAGATATATATGGGAGAGAGAGAGTTATATAGATACAGATAGATACAGATAGATATATATGGAGAGAGAGAGAGTTATATAGATACAGATAGATACAGATAGATATATATGGGAGAGAGAGAGTTATATAGATACAGATAGATACAGATAGATATATATGGGAGAGAGAGTTATATAGATAAAGATAGATACAGATAGATATATATGGGAGAGAGAGAGTTATATAGATACAGATAGATACAGATAGATATATATGGGAGAGAGAGAGTTATATAGATACAGATAGATACAGATAGATATATATGGGAGAGAGAGAGTTATATAGATACAGATAGATACAGATAGATATATATGGAGAGAGAGTTATATAGATACAGATAGATACAGATAGATATATATGGGAGAGAGAGAGTTATATAGATACAGATAGATACAGATAGATATATATGGGAGAGAGAGAGAGAGTTATATAGATACAGATAGATACAGATAGATATATATGGAGAGAGAGTTATATAGATACAGATAGATACAGATAGATATTGTAGCGGAACCCATCACTGTTTTACCCTGTTTTATGATTATTATGGTTAAAATATGATCCTACTATACGTATGTTGGTTGATGCTCTGCAGAATATTGTCCCAGACATTTGCAGCTACTTGGCATGGGAGATAATCCTGTTACAACGACTCCGCATAAGATAAAGGAAGTCTATTGTATACAGTGTTTTCATAATTAGATAAGAACAAAGAAGTGTAATTGAATCAATGTCTGATTGTATCAAAGTTGCCAGGGAGGTGTGACCCACCTATTGTTCTCTTTATGTGTATTGTGTGTGGCCAAATATGGGCATGTGTATTACCTGTGGCCAAAGAGATGTATAAATATTTCTGCAATAACAAAATTATACGGGAGAGGTCCATCTTGGGAGCTGCTAACCCACCTCCCACCATTAACCCCCCCCCCAGCACTGCGTCCGGGTGGTGGGAACTACCAAACCCCTCCACGGTACATCAGTTGCCACACGTGTAACCAGCAGGGCCACATACAGAGAGACTGTCCCAGAAACAGAAACCGCTCCACGTGGAATACTCCAATTAATTCCACCTCCCAGCAGCAGTGTGTACCCCAGGGAGCAGAAGGTGTCGTCCTCCCCCCCCAGCGACAGTGTGTACCCCAGGGAGCTGAAGGTGTCGTCCTTCCTCCCCAGCGACAGTGTGTACCCCAGGGAGCCGAAGGTGTCGTCCTTCCTCCCCAGCGGCAGTGTGTTCCCCAGGGAGCTGAAGGTGTCGTCCTTCCTCCCCAGCGGCAGTGTGTACCCTAGGGAGCAGAAGGTGCCGTCCTTTCTCCCCAGCGGCAGTGTGTACCCCAGGGGCCCGAAGGTGTCGTCCTTCCCCCCCAGCGGCAGTGTGTACCCCAGGGAGCTGAAGGTGTCGTCCTTCCTCCCCAGCGGCAGTGTGTACCCCAGGGAGCAGAAGGTGCCGTCCTTTCTCCCCAGCGGCAGTGTGTACCCCAGGGGGCCGAAGTGTCGTCCTTCCCCCCCAGCAGCAGTGTGTACCCCAGGTAACTGATGGTGTCGTCCTTCCTCCCCAGCGACAGTGTGTACCCCAGGGAGCAGAAGGTGCCGTCCTTCCTCCCCAGCGGCAGTGTGAACCCCAGGGGGCAGAAGGGGTCGTCCTTCCCCCCCAGCGGCAGTGTGAACCACAGGGGGCAGAAGGTGTCGTCCTTCCCCCCCAGCGGCCATGTGAACCCCAGGGGGCAGAAGGTGTAGTCCTTCCTCCCCAGCAGCAGTGTGAACCCCAGGGGGCAGAAGGTGTCATCCTTCCCACCCAGCGGCAGTGTGAACCCCAGGGAGCTGAAGATGTCGCCCTCTCCCCCCAGCGACAGCTTACCCTAACAAGGGGAGACACCAATCCCTCAGACGGCGCAGATGGGACCAGGGTCTCTGTGCCTGACCTACCGGGATGCTGGACAGCCTGTCCAGATCCCCAACTACTCTCACTGGGACAACCGGAGGAGGGGGTAAGTACAAATTCCCCTCCCCAGCTAACTCCTAATGTGGCTCCAGGGTTAACAGAGGAAATGTTACCCCCCACTGACCCCCACCTTTCCCTGGCTACTGAGCCGGAATACGTCCCAAGTACCCCAGCAGAAGAGCTGACAGCGGGGCAGAGTGCAGTTGGCCTCTGCACTCCCTTTGTCCCTTGTACAGAGCAGGATGTCCTGCAGGTTATACCAGCAGAAGAGCTGGCATCAGGGCAGAGTGCCGCTGGCCTCTGCCCCTCAAGTCCCCTCAGCGTGTTGCCCCATCACCACAGCAAAATATCCAGGTACCTGGTTAGACTTCCCCCCAAAGGAGAGATGTGTGACGAAGTGCCCTTCGCCACTTTAGCTTGGAGAGGACTGTTTGCCAGCCTCCTGCCCTGCGACTGTCACAGAGAGCAGTTGGCAGTTGAGTTTTTTCTGACAGAGAGAGAGAGATGTATTGGTGTCTCTGAGGGCAGTTGAGATAATGCTGGGTTGAATGTCGTAAAGTATATATATATATATGTTCCTAAGCCAACGGAAGAAGACATATATGGAAGACAGATATGCTCGTATCTAAAAGAGAAGTAAGAAGATAACCGCAATGACTGTATGAATGAAGTTGCTGTTATGATGCCTTATAGATGAGCCCTTGTCCACAGAAATAAAAACAGTTTCTGATTTCTTATAATGCTGAGCCTGCATTCATATTCTTAAAGTCTACATCTAATTTAAGAGACATCAGCTGTCTTAGGGAAGAGATCAAAAGAATCTGGTAGATCTGCTGGGTAGGTTTGTCAAAAACAGCCTTATCAAGCCCGACTGAGAAGCAGTAGATCGTGACACTATTTAATGATAGTGTAGTGTTTATACTTAGTGTCATGATGGTCCTTGAGGTCGGTTCCGAGGTCGTTTTTTTTTCCCCCGAAGTCGTACGTGTATGTGTGTGTTTTTAACCTCATGTGAGGCACCTTTGAGCCTCCATCTCTGCAAATGCGGACCCTTTCTTCAGGAGGGATGCAGTTCTTGAACAAGAGACCAACTCCATCTTGTGTAGTGCAGAGAATGTGTATGAGCTCCCCTGGACTAGATGGGATGTACATGGGTCTATATTATACTGTTATACATGATGGAGACACCTCAGATATGGTTTATGGTTGTATTGTCCCTAAGAACAAGACACCAACTCCATCTTCTGTAGAGAATGTGTATGAGCTCCCCTGGGTCAGATGGGATGTACATGGGTCTATATTATACTGTTATACATGATGGAGACACCTCAGATATGGTTTATGATCGTATTGGCCCTAACAACAAAAGACCAACTCCATCTTGTGTAGAGGATGTGTATGAGCTCCACTGGGCCAGATGGGATGTACATGGGTCTATATTATACTGTTATACATGATGGAGGCACCTCAGATATGGTTTATGATCGTATTGGCCCTAACAACAAAAGACCAACTCCATCTTGTGTAGAGGATGTGTATGAGCTCCACTGGGCCAGATGGGATGTACATGGGTCTATATTATACTGTTATACATGATGGAGGCACCTCAGATATGGTTTATGATCGTATTGGCCCTAAGAACAAGAGACCAACTCCATCTTGTGTAGAGAATGTGTATGAGCTCCCCTGGACCAGATGAGGTGTACATGGGTCTATATTATACTGTTATACATGATGGAGACACCTCAGATATGGTTTATGGTTGTATTGTCCCTAAGAACAAGAGACCAACTCCATCTTGTGTAGAGAATGTGTATGAGCTCCCCTGGGCCAGATGAGATGTACATGGGTCTATATTATACTGTTATACATGATGGAGACACCTCAGATATGGTTTATGATCCTATTGGCCCTAAGAACTAGAGACCAACTCCATCTTGTGTAGAGGATGTGTATGAGCTCCTCTGGACCAGATGGGATGTACATGGGTCTATATTATACTGTTATACATGATGGAGACACCTCAGATATGGTTTATGATCCTATTGGCCCTAAGAACTAGAGACCAACTCCATCTTGTGTAGAGGATGTGTATGAGCTCCTCTGGACCAGATGGGATGTACATGGGTCTATATTATACTGTTATACATGATGGAGACACCTCAGATATGGTTTATGATCGTATTGGTCCTAAGAACAAGAGACCAACTCCATCTTGTTTAGAGGATGTGTATGAGCTCCCCTGGACCAGATGAGATGTACATGGGTCTATATTATACTGTTATACATGATGGGGACACCTCAGATATGGTTTATGATCGTATTGGCCCTAAGAACAAGAGACCAACTCCATCTTGTTTAGAGGATGTGTATGAGCTCCCCTGGACCAGATGAGATGTACATGGGTCTATATTATACTGTTATACATGATGGAGACACCTCAGATATGGTTTATGATCGTATTGGCCCTAAGAACAAGAGACCAACTCCATCTTGTTTAGAGGATGTGTATGAGCTCCCCTGGGCCAGATGGGATTTACATGGGTCTATATTATACTGTTATACATGATGGAGACACCTCAGATTATTAATATTATTATCCTTTATTTGTAACGCTCCCACATATTCCGCAGCGCAATACAGGGGTTAGGTACAAGTATAAACAATTTACCCCAAATTAATATAATGGAAGACCCCGGCTTTGAGCTTTCAATCAGATATACACAGTGCTTTCCCTAAAGCACCTCACAAGAATAAAAACTTGCAAACTTACATTCTAAAGGGTGTGGGAGAGTAATAGATGCATACTGAAGAGGCTATGTGACTGATGTGACTGAAGAGGCTAAAGATGATAGGCTTTTTTGAATACATGTTTTTTTAAAGAGATTTTGAAGGATTTCAGGCAGGAAGATAGTCTGGTGGCGCGAGGCAAGGAGGTCCAAAGAATAGGGGCAGCATGAGAAAAGTCTTGAAGGCAGGATTGAGAGGAGGTGATGAGAGAGGAGGAGAGAAGAAGATCATTAGCAGAGCGAAGAGGTTGTGTGGGAGTGTATTTTGGGATAAGAGCAGAGATGTAGGAGGGTGCATTATTGTTGAGGGCATTATATGTTAGGGTTATGATTTTGAAGTTTATTCTAGCGGCTATGGGAAGCCAGTGGAGTGCCTGACAGAGAGGCGCTGCACACACTGAGCATTTTTAGTATGGTAGATGATGTAATGGAACCCATCACTGTTTTACCCTGTTTTATGATTATTGTGGTTAAAATATGATCCTACTATATGTATGTTGGTTTATGCTCTGCAGAATATTGTCCCAGACATTTGCAGCTACTTGGCATGGGAGATAATCCTGTTACAGAGACTCAGCATAAGATAAAGGAAGTCTATTGTATACAGTGTTTTCATTCTCAGATAAGAAACAAAGAAGTGTAATTGAATCAATGTCTGATTGTATCAAAGTTGCCAGGGAGCCTCGGGGAGGTGTGACCCACCCATTGTTCTCTTTATGTGTATTGTGTGGCCAAATATGGGCATGTGTATTGCCTGTGGGAAGAGATGGGTATAAATATTTCTGCAATAACAAAATAAAGTCAGTATTCATTTGACTCCCAAATTGTGTGTCGTCCAATATGGGAGGTTGGGGATGGTGAAACTGTAGTGCCTCTTGGTTATTTTACCATATACCAGCGGAGATATTGGACTGCGTGGTCCAACTCCGTTACAGATGAGTCTAGCGGATGCATTCAAAATGGATTGGAGTGGAGACAGACGGGTGATAGGAAGACCAGCAAGGAGAGAGTTGCAGTATTCGAGGCGAGATATGATGAGAGAGTGAATAAGAATTTTAGTTGTGTCTTGTGTAAGGTAGTGGCCTTTTTTGTAAATGTTTTTTAGGTGAAAGTGACAATATTTTGTGAGTGATTGAATGTGAGGAATGAAAGAGAGGGAAGGGTCCAGTAGGACCCCAAGACAGCGGGCCTGGGAGGTGGGAGTGATGATGCCATTGTCAACAATAAGTGAGGAGTGGGAGCTGAACAAGAGGGTGGAACGATAAGGAGCTCTGTCTTGGACATGTTGAGTTTGAGTTGACGGGCAGACATCTATGAGGATATGCTTGAGAGGTAATTGGCAACATGAGCTAGCAGAGAGGGGGATAGTTCAGATTCAGAGATGTAGATTTAGGTGTCATCTGCATATAGATGATACTGAAATCCAAAAGATTTTATTAGGGCACCAAGGGAGGATGTATAGATGGAGAAAAGGAGGGGGCCTAGGACTGAGCCTTGGGGTACACCGAATGTTAGAGGGCGAGGAGATGAAGAGGCGCCAGAGAAGGAGACACTAAATGTTTGACTTTCTAGATAAGATGAGAACTATGTGAGACCAGTGTCACGGATACCAAGAGAGTGGAGAATATGGATAAGAAGAAGGCGATCAACTGTGTCAAAGGCAGCAGAGAGATCCTGGAGAATTAGGATAGAGAAATGACCCTTTTATTTGGCGTTAAGCAGGTCATTAGTAACTTTTGTGAGAGTTGTCTCTGTGGAGTGTTGGGGCCAGAAGCCGGACTGGAAGAGATCAAATCTGGCATTCAGGGTCAATTCTTAAATCTCTAGAAAATATAAATTATAACAATCCTATAGCACATCTGAAAATACCAGGCTCAGATAATCCGATAATAAATATCTCTAGTGGCAAAAGACAAGGCTGTATTCTTAAATTGGATACAGAGGCTGTTCACCCAATTAGCGTACAGAGAAATTAGTGCTTAGACAATACTCCTGAGGGAGGGTGTAGCGGAACCCATCACTGTTTTACCCTGTTTTATGATTATTATGGTTAAAATATGATCCTACTATATGTATGCTGGTTTATGCTCTGCAGAATATTAGCCAGACTTTTGCAGACCTAGGCTAATAGATAATCCTATTACAGAGATTCAAGAGATAAGAAAGTTGTAAAGGATCCTTGCATTTTCCAAAGTGTTTTCATTCTCTGATAAGAACAAAGAAGTGTAATTGAATCAATGTCTGATTGTATCAAAGTTGCCAGGGAGGTGTGACCCCCCTATTGTTCTCTTTATGTGTATTGTGTGTAGCCAAATATGGGCATGTGTATTACCTGTGGCCAAAGAGATGTATATATATTTCTGCAATAACAAAATAAAGTCAGTATTCATTTGACTCCCAAATTGTGTGTCGTCCAATATGGGAGGTCGGGGATGGTGAAACTGTAGTGCCTCTTGGGTATTTTATCGTATACCAGCGGAGATATTGGACTGCGCGTTCCTGCTCCGTTACATTTGGTGGCAAGTGTCGGAATTGTTCCCACGGTCAGAAGGACAGCTACAGGAGACACCATTCCGTGGAGTACAAATTGAGGGCAATGCTAGTATCCGTACAGCGCCCCTGGCTACAGCAGGATGGAACCGGCTAGTTTTCAGACAGCGTTCCATCATGAGGAGGAGGAGGCGGCCGCGGACTACAGGGATGCAGACAGAAAGGAACTCATGGTTACAGTACCTTGTATTACCCCACAGAATGAGTTTGGAAGAGAACTCCAAAGCAGACTGGCCTTTTTCCCAGGTACGCTTCCCATGAAAACCTTGGAATGGTTAATGACAGATGTCCACAAATCCATAATGGAAAAGCAGCGGGCACGGGAGCGGTCCATCTTGGGAGCTGCTAACCCACCTCCCACCATTAACCCCCCCCCCAGCACTGCGTCCGGGTGGTGGGAACTACCAAACCCCTCCACGGTACATCAGGTGCCACACGTGTTACCAGCAGGGTCACATGCAGAGAAACTGTCCCAGAAACAGAAACCGCTCCACGTGGAATACTCCAACTAATTCCACCTCCCAGCAGCAGTGTGTACCCCAGGGGGCCGAAGGTGTCGTCCTTCCCCCCCAGCAGCAGTGTGTACCCCAGGGGGCCGAAGGTGTCGTCCTTCCCCCCCAGCAGCAGTGTGTACCCCAGGGGGCCGAAGGTGTCGTCCTTCCCCCCCAGCAGCAGTGTGTACCCCAGGGGGCCGAAGGTGTCGTCCTTCCTCCCCAGCGGCAGTGTATACCCCAGGGAGCTGAAGGTGTCGGCCTTCCCCCTCAGCGGCAGTGTGAACCCCAGGGGGCAGAAGGTGTCGTCCTTCCTCCCCAGCAGCAGTGTGTACCCCAGGGGGCCGAAGGTGTCGTCCTTCCCCCCCAGCGGCAGTGTGTACCCCAGGGAGCTGAATGTGTCGGCCTTCCCCCTCAGCGGCAGTGTGAACCCCAGGGGGCAGAAGGTGTCGTCCTTTCCCCCCAGCGGCAGTGTGAACCCCAGGGGGCAGAAGGTGTCGTCCTTCCCCCTCAGCAACAGTGTGAACCCCAGGGGGCAGAAGGTGTCGTCCTTTCCCCCCAGCGGCAGTGTGTACCCCAGGGAGCAGAAGGGGCCGTCCTTCCTCCCCAGCGGCAGTGTGAACACCAGGGGGCAGAAGGTGTCGTCCTTTCCCCCCAGCGGCAGTGTATACCCCAGGGAGCTGAAGGTGTCGTCCTTCCTCCCCAGCGGCAGTGTGTACCCCAGGGAGCTGAAGGTGTCGGCCTTCCCCCCCAGCGGCAGTGTGTACCCCAGGGAGCTGAAGGTGTCGTCCTTCCTCCCCAGCGTCAGTGTGTACCCCAGGGAGCTGAAGGTGTCGGCCTTCCCCCACAGCGGCAGTGTGTACCCCAGGGAGCAGAAGGGGCCGTCCTTCCTCCCCAGCAGCAGTGTGAACCCCAGGGGGCAGAAGGTGTCGTCCTTTCCCCCCAGCGGCAGTGTGAACCCCAGGGGGCAGAAGGTGTCGTCCTTCCCCCTCAGCGGCAGTGTGAACCCCAGGGGGCAGAAGGTGTCGTCCTTCCCCCCCAGCGGCAGTGTGTACCCCAGGGAGCAGAAGGTGTCGACCTTCCTCCACAGCGGCAGTGGGTACCCCAGGGGGCCAAAGGTGTCGTCCTTCCCCCCCAGCGGCAGTGTGAAACACAGGGGGCAGAAGGTGTCGTCCTTCCCCCCCAGCGACAGTTTACCCTAACCAGGGGAGACACCAATCTCCCAGACGGCGCAGATGGGACCGTGGTCTCTGCGCCCACAGCTTGTCCAGATCCCCAACTACCGTCACTGGGACAACCGGAGGGGGGGGTAAGTACAAATTCCCCTCCCCAGCTAACTTTTAATGTGGCCCCAGGGTTAACAGAGGAAATGTTAACCCCCACTGACCCCCACGTTTCCCTGGCTACTGAGCCGGAATATGTCCCAAGTACCCCAGCAGAAGAGCTGACAGCGGGGCAGAGTGCAGTCGGCCTCTGCCCTCCCTTTGTCCCTTGTACAGAGCAGGAGGTCCTGCAGGTTATACCAGCAGAAGAGCTGGCATCAGGGCAGAGTGCCGCTGGCCTCTGCCCCTCAAGTCCCCTCAGCGTGTTGCACCATCACCCCAGCAAAATATCCAGGTGCCTGGTTAGACTTCCCCCCAAAGGGGAGATGTGTGACGAAGTGCCCTTCGCCACTTTGGCTTGGAGAGGACTGTTTGCCAGCCTCCTGCCCTGCGACTATGGCCCTGGTACATATTGCCCTTTGGAACCAGTGTTCGGCCATACCAAAGTGTATGTCACTCATTCTGGCCCTTTACATACAGGGGGGTCATTCGGTACTTGCCCTGTGTGAGCCATGATACCCCAGATAACTGTGCCATGAAGCCCATTCATATAATGAAAGACTATGGGAAAGACTTTAGCTACATGGCAATTGAACTGTGTGAAGAGGATCTGAGCGCTATTCGGTAGTTTTGTGCGCTCAGATCCCAGCTATCTGGGGATATGTGAAATGTGAGTCAATGTGAATTGCAGTAATGCTGATGGGTTGTCAAACTAGAGAATTGACCAACAAATACTTTTGTCCGGACATCCCCAGGCCGATCCGTTGGGATCAGACCGTGTATGCCGGCTTATGGTCACGGGGGAGGTGTGTAGCGGAACCCATCACTGTTTTACCCTGTTTTATGATTATTATGGTTAAAATATGATCCTACTATATGTATGCTGGTTTATGCTCTGCAGAATATTAGCCAGACTTTTGCAGACCTAGGCTAATAGATAATCCTATTACAGAGATTCAAGAGATAAGAAAGTTGTAAAGGATCCTTGCATTTTCCAAAGTGTTTTCATTCTCTGATAAGAACAAAGAAGTGTAATTGAATCAATGTCTGATTGTATCAAAGTTGCCAGGGAGGTGTGACCCCCCTATTGTTCTCTTTATGTGTATTGTGTGTAGCCAAATATGGGCATGTGTATTGCCTGTGGCCAAAGAGATGTATATATATTTCTGCAATAACAAAATAAAGTCAGTATTCATTTGACTCCCAAATTGTGTGTCGTCCAATATGGGAGGTCGGGGATGGTGAAACTGTAGTGCCTCTTGGGTATTTTATCGTATACCAGCGGAGATATTGGACTGCGTGTTCCTGCTCCGTTACAGAGGGGGATAAAAGTGAGACAAAGTTTTTAAGAGAAATAATATGAGAATATTTTCAACACTTTTACAAAGGAGCTACATGGTTAACTTAGTTTATCACTGTAGCGGAACCCATCACTGTTTTACCCTGTTTTATGATTATTATGGTTAAAATATGATCCTACTATATGTATGTTGGTTGATGTTCTACAGAATATATTGACTCAGAATATTAGCCAGACTTTTGCAGACCTAGGCTAATAGATAATCCTGTTACAGAGATTCAAGAGATAAGAAAGTTGTAAAGGATCCTTGCATTTTCCAAAGTGTTTTCATTCTCTGATAAGAATGATCTAATTAATGTCTGATTGTATCCAAGTTGCCAGGGAGGTGTGACTCACCTATTGGCCTATATGTGTATTGTATGGGGGATATGTGCAATGTCTGTGTGTTATGTGTAAAAACATACTTTTACTAACTTTTGAACCCCTGGTCTGATTCATGCCATTTTTGTATATGTTGTTCCCCTGGGTGAGAGATATTGAATGGTGCGGGACTTAAAGGTGTACCCCCTGTATTTGGGGTACATCCAGAATGTGGTTAAAACTGTGTCTGTTTTAATTGTGTTACCTGTTATCTGAGGGGAGGAGACGTGGGGGTTGAACCATGTATATAATTGGCTGTTGTGATAATTATGTGGGTGTAGCCCTTCAGAGGGCACCATTGCATAAAAGGAGATTCACTGTCGTTAAAAGTTAGTTCTACTTGACCCTTCAAAACGTAGTCTCGTCTCGTTATTGGAGGGGATCGCGATATGATACTGGGGATTGCTATGCTTTTGCATACTCCCTTGAGCTGTAACTACTGAACGCTTGTTCCTGTCGTACTATCCTTGGAGTCTGTGGTGGTTTTGGTGCCCGGTGCAGTGCTTGTAGGCCTCGACGCAAGCTAGGACGCATCCATCAACGGAGGTACCCGGTCGGGGTGCCAGGAGATCCGTTACATTGGTGGCAGCGGTGGGATGGCGTCCTAGTAAGAGGAAAAGCAGCACGGAGACACCGGTAACGTTTGGAGTTACAAATTGAGGGCAACGCTAGTATCCGTACAGCGCCCCTGGCTACAGCAGGATGGAACCGGCTAGTTTTCAGACAGCGTTTCATGAGGAGGAGGAGGCGGCCGCGGACTACAGGGATGCAGACAGAAAGGAACTCTGGTATGATGCCCTGGAAGATGCCCAATGGCGGCGAGGTGAGAGTCTCCCCAGTGATGAGCAGCGGCTACAGAAGCGTGTGGCGATGCGGATGTATCTATTGGGAGAGCAGCCCCTGGATGAGTGGGTGACAAGACTAGAAACCCTGGTATGGCGAGAGATCTGGCTAGACAACGCATACCAGGCCCTCTGGTGGCATACCGTTCGACTTACCCCCTGGACGTCTGAACACGACTTACCGGAGGGGGATGATTATGATGGCCCGGGTTTATTATGGGATGCCTTGGAGGACGATATTGATCTTGGCAGCACGGAGGGGTCTAGGTTTTGGGACATCTACGACTACCGGATGGGCATGTATGTCTGGGATGACGAAGGCGAGGTGAGCAAAGACATGACCCACCTGGTAACGAGAGAGTGGGAGCTGGAGCAGGACTACCAACACCTGCTCAGCCTTGTGCAGCCCCAACCTACTCGACAAGCAGAACCAGACTTCATTGACTGGTCCTGGGATGACCTCCAGATGGCAGGTAGAGATGGGACCGAGGTCTCTCTACCGGCCCTACAGAGGGCAGAAGGTGTCGTCCTTCCCCTCCAGCGGCAGTGTGAACCCCAGGGGGCAGAAGGTGTCGTCCTCCCCCCCCAGCAGCAGTGTGAACCCCAGGGGGCAGAAGGTGTTGTCCTTCCTCCCCAGCGGCAGTGTGTTCCCCAGGGAGCCGAAGGTGTCGTCCTTCCCCCCCAGCAGCAGTGTGTACCCCAGGGAGCTGAAGGTGTCGGCCTTCCACCCCAGCGGCAGTGTGTACCCCAGGGAGCAGAAGGCGCCGTCCTTCCTCCCCAGCGGCAGTGTGAACCCCAGGGGGCAGAAGGTGTCGTCCTTTCCCCCCAGCGGCAGTGTGTACCCCAGGGAGCTGAAGGTGTCGTCCTTCCTCCCCAGCGGCAGTGTGTACCCCAGGGAGCTGAAGGTGTCGGCCTTCCTCCCCAGCAGCAGTGTGTACCCCAGGGAGCTGAAGGTGTCGGCCTTCTCCCACAGCGGCAGTGTGTACCCCAGGGAGCAGAAGGGGCCGTCCTTCCTCCCCAGCAGCAGTGTGAACCCCAGGGGGCAGAAGGTGTCGTCCTTCCTCCCCAGCAGCAGTGTGAACCCCAGGGGGCAGAAGGTGTCGTCCTTTCCCCCCAGCGGCAGTGTGAATCCCAGGGGGCAGAAGGTGTCGTCCTTCCCCCTCAGCGGCAGTGTGAACCCCAGGGGGCAGAAGGTGTCGTCCTTCCCACCCAGCGGCAGTGTGTACCCCAGGAAGCAGAAGGTGTCGACCTTCCTCCACAGCGGCAGTGGGTACCCCAGGGGGCCAAAGGTGTCGTCCTTCCCCCCCAGCGGCAGTGTGAAACACAGGGGGCAGAAGGTGTCGTCCTTCCCCCCCAGCGACAGTTTACCCTAACCAGGGGAGACACCAATCTCCCAGACGGCGCAGATGGGACCGTGGTCTCTGCGCCCACAGCTTGTCCAGATCCCCAACTACCGTCACTGGGACAACCGGAGGAGGGGGTAAGTACAAATTCCCCTCCCCAGCTAACTTCTAATGTGGCCCCAGGGTTAACAGAGGAAATGTTAACCCCCACTGACCCCCACGTTTCCCTGGCTACTGAGCCGGAATATGTCCCAAGTACCCCAGCAGAAGAGCTGACAGCGGGGCAGAGTGCAGTCGGCCTCTGCCCTCCCTTTGTCCCTTGTACAGAGCAGGATGTCCTGCAAGTTATACCAGCAGAAGAGCTGGCATCAGGGCAGAGTGCCGCTGGCCTCTGCCCCTCAAGTCCCCTCAGCGTGTTGCCCCATCACCACAGCAAAATATCCAGGTACCTGGTTAGACTTCCCCCCAAAGGAGAGATGTGTGACGAAGTGCCCTTCGCCACTTTGGCTTGGAGAGGACTGTTTGCCAGCCTTCTGCCCTGCGACTATGGCCCTGGTACATATTGACCGTTGGAACCAGTGTTCGGCCATACCAGAGTGTATGTCACTCATTCTGGCCCTTTACATACAGGGGGGTCATTCTGTACTTGCCCTGTGTGAACCATGATACCCCAGATAACTGTGCCATGAAGCCCATTCATATAATGAAAGACTATGGGAAAGACTTTAGCTACATGGCAATTGAACTGTGTGAAGAGGATCTGAGCGCTATTCGGTGGTTTTGTGCGCTCAGATCCTAGCTATCTGGGGATATGTGAAATGTGAGTAAATGTGAATTGCAGTAATGCTGATGGGTTGTCAAACTAGAGAATTGACCAACAAATACTTTTGTCCGGACATCCCCAGGCCGATCCGTTGGGATCAGACCGTGTATGCCGGCTTATGGTCACGGGGGAGGAGTGTAGCGGAACCCATCACTGTTTTACCCTGTTTTATGATTATTATGGTTAAAATATGATCCTACTATATGTATGTTGGTTGATGTTCTACAGAATATATTGACTCAGAATATTAGCCAGACTTTTGCAGACCTAGGCTAATAGATAATCCTGTTACAGAGATTCAAGAGATAAGAAAGTTGTAAAGGATCCTTGCATTTTCCAAAGTGTTTTCATTCTCTGATAAGAATGATCTAATTAATGTCTGATTGTATCCAAGTTGCCAGGGAGGTGTGACTCACCTATTGGCCTATATGTGTATTGTATGGGGGATATGTGCAATGTCTGTGTGTTATGTGTAAAAACATACTTTTACTAACTTTTGAACCCCTGGTCTGATTCATGCCATTTTTGTATATGTTGTTCCCCTGGGTGAGAGATATTGAATGGTGCGGGACTTAAAGGTGTACCCCCTGTATTTGGGGTACATCCAGAATGTGGTTAAAACTGTGTCTGTTTTAATTGTGTTACCTGTTATCTGAGGGGAGGAGACGTGGGGGTTGAACCATGTATATAATTGGCTGTTGTGATAATTATGTGGGTGTAGCCCTTCAGAGGGCACCATTGCATAAAAGGAGATTCACTGTCGTTAAAAGTTAGTTCTACTTGACCCTTCAAAACGTAGTCTCGTCTCGTTATTGGAGTGGATCGCGATATGATACTGGGGATTGCTATGCTTTTGCATACTCCCTTGAGCTGTAACTACTGAACGCTTGTTCCTGTCGTACTATCCTTGGAGTCTGTGGTGGTTTTGGTGCCCGGTGCAGTGCTTGTAGGCCTCGACGCAAGCTAGGACGCATCCATCAACGGAGGTACCCGGTCGGGGTGCCAGGAGATCCGTTACAATCACTTATAAGAGTTCATGAGGTTTTATATAGGGTAATCATATCCCCTCTTAGACGCCTTTTTTCTAGAGACAATAAGTGTAATTTGGTTAGTCTTTTTTCATAACTTAGCCCCTCCATTCCCCTTATTAGTTTTGTTGCCCTCCTCTGTACTTTTTACAGCTCTAAAATGTCCTTTTTATGAAGTGGTGCCCAAAATTGTCCTCCATATTCCAAATGAGGGCGTACTAGGGATTTGTATAGTGGCAGAATTATAATTGCTTCCCTTCCTTCTATACCCTTCCTAATACATGCTAATATTTTATTTGCCTTTGCAGCTGCTGCTTGGCATTGAGCGCTGTTACCTAGGTGGTTGTCCACAAGCTCCCAAATCCCTTTCAATATCTGATACACCTAGATTTGCTCCATTAGGATTATAAATTGCATGGCTATTTTTCCTTCCCAGATGCATAACTTTACATTTATTCATATTAAATCTCATCTGCCATTTAGTCGCCCATTTCTCTAATTTTATGTAAATCCCTTTGGAGGGAAAGTACATCATTATCTGATTAATTATGTTGCACAACTTTCATCAGCGAAAATGGAGACACTACTTTTCCAGTCCCACCGCTATTTAAGTCATTAATAAATATGTTAAAAATGAGAGGACCTAATACTGAACCCTGAGGAACCCCACTTACCACATTAGTCCAATCAGAGTATGTTCTATTTACAACAACCCTTTACTTTGTGTCTTTTAGCCAGCTCTCGTATCTGTATCAAAAGACTTTGCAAAATCCAAAAAGACTACATTCACTGAGTTGCCTTGATCTAGGTTCCTACTAACCTCCTCATAGAAACTAATTAGATTTGTTTGACATGACCTATCCCTCATAAATCCGTGTTAACTGCTACCTATGATCTTGTTCAAATAGACATATTCTTGTATATTATCCCTTATTAACCCTCTAAAAGCTTCCCCACTACAGAAGTGAGGCTCACTGGTCTATAATTCCCTGGATTTGCTCTTGCTCCCTTCTTAAATATAGGTATCACATCAGCTTTTCTCCAGTCATCTGGTAGAGACCCTGTAGTGAGTGAGTCTTGAAATATTAGATATAATGATTTGGCTATTACAGACCCCAGCTACCTCAGTACCCTTGGATGTATTCAGGACCTGGGGCTTTATTAACATTTATTTTTTTCCAACCTCTTTTGGATTTCTCCTTGTGTTAACCAATTATTTGGTGAAGGTAGTGTAGCCCCATAATGTTGCAGTGTCCCAACCACTGGTACACCGAAGAAAATAACCTATCATCCATTTTATTTCAGGGTAATTATAATCTCCCATTATTAGAACTTGCCCGTGCTTAGCTGCATTTCCAATCTGTAACAATAATTGTATTTCCTCACTTTCAGCTATATTTGGGGGTTTATAGTATACTCCTACCTATTGTTTTGGAATTTACTGCTCTGCTATTTAACTCTACCCACAAACATTCAACATTATCACTAGGTCCACCATAAATATCTTCTCTGACTATAGTCTTAATTTCAGGCTTAACATACAGACAAATCCTTCATCCCCTTGTACCATTGCCCCTATCTATCCTAAATAGGTTATAACCATCCAGATTAACAGTCCAG
Source organism: Discoglossus pictus (assembly GCA_027410445.1). Taxonomy (NCBI): domain Eukaryota; kingdom Metazoa; phylum Chordata; class Amphibia; order Anura; family Alytidae; genus Discoglossus; species Discoglossus pictus. The sequence goes on along the minus strand of CM050172.1, from coordinate 104,928,824 downwards.
TCATGAGATTCATCCCACCACTTTTCGGTAATGCCTATTAAATCCCATTTTTCCTGGCAAGCTTCTGGCATTAGCGAGTATACATCTTATGTTATGAGTTTGTAGTTCTGAAGTGCCTGCCATTATACTTGAATTACTTAGTACTACCTCCCTATTGACTATTTAGCTATCTGCCTTTTCCTGGTCACTAATTATCAGACTGTGTCACATTGTAATGTTCCTAAAGCTTCCTTCCTTTCCTTCTTCCCAGTAATATATTTATACACATGCTTAGGGTTAGTCTTACTCTCCTTTACATATAACTTGCCATTTCCTATGTTAGCCAGTCTAATAGCCCTTTTGCTGCCTGGGTGATTTCCTTGTACTCCCGTAAAGCAGTCTTTGTCCCCTCTTGTTTGTATAATATAAATGTCTGTTTTATACTCTGTATCTTGGTCTTTAAGTAATTGTTAAGCAGCATTGGATGTGATTTACCCCTATTACTTTTATTCCTACTTGGTATATGGGGATAAGTATGTATATTTAGTAAGGATTTGGACGTTGTCCATTTATGATCAGTATTTTACCCATCAGCTGTTTGTCACAGTCTATATGTTGTATCGCTGCCCTTAGACCGTTAACATCTGCCCTTTTAAAATTCTGAGTTTTTGTTGTGTTCTTACAGTTTTTTTTTTTATATGTTATTAATGTGGTACGCATCTCGTCAGCATTTTACGGCTTTTATAATAGTGTATCTTGTAGGTCGTAGTGTGATGTGTTAAGTACTACGTGTTTTGCAGTGTTTTGCGTGGTCTGGGGTCGTGTATCCTTGTTTTAATTTTTTCCGGCGGCCATTTTTTTCCTTGCTTAGGCGATTTTCGAATGGCGAAAGTTGTCTAAATTGGGTTAAATTTGCATTCCCTCTCAATCCTAGACGTCCTGGCTGTTGCCCCGTGTTGTCTGTGATGTTTTAGTAATTTTTTTGGGTGCGTCCATTAATCTCATAATTTTTTGAGATTTTTGTTTTTTTAGTCCTGCGTCTCATAATTTTTTTTTTCTAACTCTTGTGTTTCTCATCCGCTTGAAAGCCAAGGCGATCTCATGTTTAGGAAGTGTTTTGTGGCTAAGTCCCGCGTGTTTCATTGCCTCTTCATGTTTGTGCTGATAGTTGTAGTTTGTTGTAGTGTCTTGACGGCTGGCCTCGCTATGCGAGGCTTGCAGGCGATGAGCACCAAAGGTTCTCATCGCCCAAGTACTACGTGTTAACGGCTCGCTTCGCAAGGGCCAGTGGCGATCATCGCTTATCTCGTACGCACCACGCAAAGTGTGACGACGTCTTGCAGTTTGACAACTATTATATGTGATGGAATAACAACAATGACATGGAATTTTATGTATAAGAAAAAATATATTTTATTAACTGGCTAATATAATCTATAATTATTTATTATTATTATTTAATTGTCACATTGTTATTAATGTTTTGTTTTTATTAAAGAGTCCCAATGAAACTGGTACAATTGGGCCATGTTATATATGATTATTTCCATATGGGATATTTTTTCTGTATATATCACTCTTATACACGTAGTCGTAGGGTTAGTCCGTATGTCACCCAATCTATAGAGGGACGGTAGGCACTGCGCACTTTGTTCTTTGTTATTACCAGTTATTACCCAGTCACATGATGTCACTGAATGCCGGGCACGCACATACAAAGCAGCTTTTGTTTTTTTCCTTCTTGTCATGCATGATCCATGTCAGGTTTTGTATGACTCCCGTGTAGGAATGGCGATAGCTCACATGCCGAGGTATTAGTAATAACTCCTGGTCTTACACATTCTGTTTTATGAATGAACTATAGCCAGCCAATCATATTAATCGTTACTGGATGTAGGTACTTCTTTGGCGACACACCCAATTTTAGATCTAGCAAATCAGCATACTTACCTTTAATGGAAGCGCAGCGGTTTTGCTATACAAACTAGCCGTTGAGAAAGCCACTAGCCTGCCCAAATGGTTTAGGTACCCGTCAGGAGTTATTGTATTCTAGGTACTCAGTGAGACGAGAAAGCTGGACATGATGTCTATACGCACCCAGACACCATATTCCTGTATCCGCCATTCAGATATAAATGTACCCAAACCTTGTGCGCCTCCTTTCGTAAAGCCTTACTTTAGTAGGGATCACTACTTCCATAAACACACCTCCTCTAATTAGCTTTAGTGTCTGTAACAGAGCTGTGACATCAGAGGTCAATATCTCCGCTAATAAATAACAAAGACAGCCAAGTATAGCGCAGCCCGGTCCCACAAGTCCCTTTCTCCACAATGGACGATACACACCGTGGATTTTAAGAACAGGAATAACTTTTAATTCTTTTACACACATATATATATACAGTCAGAAGGGGGTGAGAGTCTCCACAGGGACAATGGAATACTCCCACCTTTGGCCATACAAAGACTTAATTAGTAACTGGATTATAATCTTATCACATCATCACGGGAGCCGACTGGTTCCATACACAATAGAGCTACAAACAAAGCAGATGGATAATTGGGTTAGCTCTTCCTGTCCCTTGCAGACTCCCATTTCTAAACAAGAGGATGGAAAGCCAAGATTAACCCTTGGTCCTCGTATAGTCCAGTTAACCCTTCCCTACCAGTTAACCCTTTCCCTGGCCTGGTATAATGTCCTGGGCAAGGATGCAATGTCCTTGGTATAATAACAGTGATGGGTTTCTGTTACAGTGTCATTTTATATTAAGTAGATTGGAGGCTAGTGTTAGGGACTACAGTTGTACTTGTGAACCCCTTGGTAGTGGATGTGTGTGCCATAGGGGTCCCATGTAAACCCCCACAGAGATATCTAGACACATATCATGGTGTATATTCTTTTTTAGAGGACATGTGGATCAAAAGTGACACCCATGGAAGCTAGAGATAGGGCTGTAGGATTCATCTTAGGAGATTGTGACTATGGGGGTTCATTAGGACCCTTGAGGCACTTATTATTTGCTTAGTGTGAGGGTAAGGGGTTTGTTTTTTCTCATTGGGTGGGCTGCATGGGCAGCATGTAAAAGTGATACTGCTCAGTGACAGCCTACAGCTCCGCCCCCATGCCACACCTGTTACCTCATTGGTGCAGAATGAAGGACCATAGCAACATTGATAGACCAATCACAGGGATGAGCCCATAATAATGAGCATTTTAATATAAATAGATAAAGAGATAATTAAATATATTTTTATATTTGTATTAATTATGCATCACATGTCTATTAGTGTGGGAAAAATAGATAAATCAATGTGGACTTTAAATAAAATATATGTAAATGTGATAATAAAGGTTTTTTCTCTTTATCGTGTTTTAGACGTTCAAATGTAACACAAATTTACTTTTTATTTAATGTAATAACATTGAAATGCTTAAAAAATGTCCTATGCAATGCCTGATACATTTGTGACTTCAGCAAATCCTTATAAATGACATATATTTCTTATTCCATGAAGACAACATGATAAATAATTTCACCTATTCTATCAGCACGACTAATAGTCTGTAATGGAAGTCCATGCTGCTTGGGAGGAGGACCCATCAGAGCTGTGAGGAACACATAAGGACCTGACGCAATTCTTGGGTCAGCTGGTGGGATTAGGTCATTCTCTGATTCTCTAATATATATAAAGATGGATCTATGATCCTGAGGGATACCTCCAAGCTGGAAGGCTTAGTATAATACTGAAGCCCCAAAGCTGGCTGAAATCCTACATGATAACACAGTAAGAGGATATACCCAAAGAAAGAATAATGACGGATACTCTAAAAAAGTAACAATAATAAGCAAGCAGTGATAAAATAATGTGGGGTATCCAGTAAATAGATGAAAATACTATGATCCATGGAAGGGTTCCTCCTGTCTGGAAGGCCTAGCATACCATCAGGGCCCCGAAGGTGTATAACAAACCCTACTGCTCAAAGCTAATACAGCAGTATAGTAAACTCTAAAGTATTTTGAACATATATATCACATATAATAGTTGTCGTAATTACGAATGTTGGTCACGCCATGCTAAAAGTTACGGGCTTGAGCTCAGCGTGAGGCACGAAAGTGGCGGGTTGGACGACGTCTGCAATGAGGGCTCATGATGATCACCAAAGGCGCTAATCGCAAGGCCTGTAGAGGGGGGAGAGGCTCGCAATGATCGCTGAAGGTACTCATTGTGAAGCCCGCAATGAGCGCCGAAGGTTAGAGGGGTGAGAGCCTCGGTTTGTGTGCCAAACAACATTGCCAGCCTTCAAATTGTATTGCCATCATGTTTGACGGTCAAGTCGCTAGTGCAATAAATAATGACTATGACTCCCCGGTGGCCGGACATCTCCCTTTGTTTAACAATAAAATACCAACTGGAAAACAAATTGTACGACACGTTAAGTCTGAAATATATATATATATTTAGTTCCTAATTAGTTATAACAAATACAATTTGATGCCTCTGCAGTACCCTGGAGGTATCCATGATACAAAGATGGAAGTTGTGTGCGTGAGGGGATTTTACATTTCTGTAGAGATGATGTTGCAGTGAATGATGCAAGGGGCCTGCCGCTGGGCCACTGAGAGGGAATGAGCTGTGTTGGTTTCAGTATTATACAATTATCCTTACAATGGCTCTCTCTTCACTCATTCCCCACACTTCCCTTCACCAAAAACACAGGCCCTCATGATCCAGCTCTGAGGAAATTATGTAACAAACACAAAATGGATTCCTGATAAACCAAAGTCTTCTGTAATTGCCTTAAGAAAAAGAAAGTTATAAAAAGAGGGAAAGGATATAAATATATATATATATATATATATATATATATATATATATATATATATATATATATATATATATATAAAAGTAAGAAACCATGTAGAATAAATTAGCCTCCCCTACCACAATATATATATATATATATATATATATATATATATATATATATATATATATATATATATATATATATATATATATATATGTATAGATACACTAAATGTAAAGGCACATAAACACCACTCCCTTGGACATGATAGATAGATATATAGATAGACAGACAGATAGAGAGACAGACAGATAGAGAGACAGACAGACAGATAGATAGATAGACAGTCAGATAGATAGCTAGATAGATAGACAGACAGACAGATAGATAGCGATATACATAGATAGATATGTAGATTCCCCCAGTATACTCTCACAGCTCCAGTCCCACATTCTTACGTTACTTGGATCCCATGTTTGTTTTATTCAACTCCAGAGAGATGTCCCACACAGAGGGTAAAATAGACCAGAACTCCGCTCCCCTGTGTCTTACCTTGCCCCACCTCCCCTGTGTCTCTCCTTGTCCCACCTCCCAATCTCCCATGTGTCTCTCCTTGTCCCACCTCCCCATCTCCCATGTGTCTCTCCTTGTCCCACCTCCCCCCGTGTCTCTCCTTGTCCCACCTCCCCATCTCCCATGTGTCTCTCCTTGTCCCACCTCCCCATCTCCCATGTGTCTCTCCTTGTCCCACCTCCCCATCTCCCCTGTGTCTCTCCTTGTCCCACCTCCCCATCTCCCATGTGTCTCTCCTTGTCCCAACTCCCCATCTACCATGTGTCTCTCCTTGTCCCACCTCCCAATCTCCCATGTGTCTCTCCTTGTCCCACCTCCCTATCTCCCATGTGTCTCTCCTTGTCCCACCTCCCCATATCCCCTGTGTCTCTCCTAGTCCCACCACCCCATCTCCCATGTGTCTCTCCTTGTCCCACCTACCCATCTACCATGTGTCTCTCCTTGTCCCACCTCCCCATCTCCCCTGTGTCTCTCCTTGTCCCACCTCCCCATCTCCCCTGTGTCTCTCCTTGTCCCACCTCCCCAGTGTCTCTCCTTGTCCCACCTCCCCATCTCCTCTGTGTCTCTCCTTGCCTCACCTCCCCATCTCCCATGTGTCTCTCCTTGTCCCACCTCCCCATGTGTCTCTCCTTGTCCCACCTCCCCATCTCCCATATGTCTCTCCTTGTCCCACCTCCCCCTGTGTCTCTCCTAGTCCCACCTCCCCATCTCCCCTGTGTCTCCCCTTGCCCCACCTCCCCTGTGTCTCTTCTTGTCCCACCTCCCCATCTCCCCTGTGTCTCTCCTTGTCCCACCTCCCCATCTCCCATGTGTCTCTCCTTGTCCCACCTCCCCATCTCCCATGTGTCTCTCCTTGTCCCACCTCCCCATCTCCTCTGTGTCTCTCCTTGCCCCACCTCCCCTGTGTCTCTCCTTGCCCCACCTCCCCTATGTCTGTCCTTGTCCCACCTCCCCATCTCCCATGTGTCTCTCATAGTCCCACCTACCCATCTCCCCTGTGTCTCACTTTGCCCCACCTCCCCTGTGTCTCTCCTTGTCCCACCTCTCCAGTGTCTCTCCTTGTCCCACCTCCCCATCTCCTCTGTGTCTCTCCTTTCCCCACCTCCCCATCTCCCATGTGTCTTTCCTTGTCCCACCTCCCCATGTGTCTCTCCTTGTCCCACCTCCCCATCTCCCATGTGTCTCTCCTTGTCCCACCTCCCCATCTCCCATGTGTCTCTCCTTGTCCCACCTCCACATCTCCTCTGTGTCTCTTATTGTCCCACCTCCCCATCTCCCATGTGTCTCTTATTGTCCCACCTCCCCATCTCCCCTATGTCTGTCCTTGTCCCACCTCCCCATCTCCCATGTGTCTCTCCTAGTCCCACCTACCCATCTCCCCTGTGTCTCACTTTGCCCCACCTCCCCTGTGTCTCTCCTTGTCCCACCTCTCCAGTGTCTCTCCTTGTCCCACCTCCCCATCTCCTCTGTGTCTCTCTTTCCCCACCTCCCCATCTCCCATGTGTCTTTCCTTGTCCCACCTCCCCATGTGTCTCTCCTTGTCCCACCTCCCCATCTCCCATGTGTCTCTCCTTGTCCCACCTCCCCATCTCCCATGTGTCTCTCCTTGTCCCACCTCCACATCTCCTCTGTGTCTCTTATTGTCCCACCTCCCCATCTCCCATGTGTCTCTTATTGTCCCACCTCCCCATCTCCCATGTGTCTTTCCTTGTCCCACCTCCCCATCTCCTCTGTGTCTCTCCTTTCCCCACCTCCCCATCTCCCATGTGTCTCTTATTGTCCCACCTCCCCATCTCCCCAGTGCCTGTCCTTGTCCCACCTCCCCATCTCCCCTGTGCCTCTCCTTGTCCCACCTCCCCATCTCCTCTGTGTCTCTCCTTGTCCCACCTCCCCATCTCCCATGAGTCTCTCCTTGTCCCACCTCCCCATATCCCCTGTGTCTCTCCTTGTCCCACCTCCCCATCTCCCCTGTGTCTATCCTAGTCACACCTCCCCATCTCCCATGAGTCTCTCCTTGTCCCACCTCCCCATATCCCCTGTGTCTCTCCTTGTCCCACCTCCCCATCTCCCATGAGTCTCTCCTTGTCCCACCTCCCCATTTCCCATGTGTCTCTCCTTGCCCCACCTCCCCATCTCCCATGTGTCTCTCCTTGTCCCACCTCCCCATCTCCCATGTGTCTCTCCTTGTCCCACCTCCCCATCTCCCATGTGTCTCTCCTTGTCCCACCTCCCCATCTCCCATGTGTCTCTTATTGTCCCACTTCCCCATCTCCCATGTGTCTCTTATTGTCCCACCTTCCCATCTCCCATGTGTCTCTCCTTGTCCCACCTCCCCATCTCCTCTGTGTCTCTCCTTTCCCCACCTCCCCATCTCCCATGTGTCTCTTATTGTCCCACCTCCCCATCTCCCCAGTGCCTCTCCTTGTCCCACCTCCCCTGTGCCTCTCCTTGTCCCACCTCCCCATCTCCCATGAGTCTCTCCTTGTCCCACCTCCCCATCTCCCCTGTGTCTATCCTAGTCACACCTCCCCATCTCCCATGAGTCTCTCCTTGTCCCCCCTCCCCATATCCCCTGTCTCTCCTTGTCCCACCTCTCCATCTCCACTGTGTCTATCCTAGTCACACCTCCCCATCTCCCATGAGTCTTTCCTTGTCCCACCTCCCCATCTCCCATGTGTCTCTCCTTGTCCCACCTCCCCATCTCCCATGTGCCTCTCCTTGTCCCACCTCCCCATCTCCCATGAGTCTCTCCTTGTCCCACCTCCCCATCTCCCATGTGTCTCTCCTTGTCCCACCTCCCCATCTCCCATGTATCTCTCCTTGTCCCACCTCCCCATATCCCCTGTGTCTCTCCTTGTCCCACCTCTCCATCTCCCCTGTGTCTATCCTAGTCACACCTCCCCATCTCCCATGAGTCTCTCCTTGTCCCCCCTCCCCATATCCCCTGTGTCTCTCCTTGTCCCCCCTCCCCATCTCCCATGTGTCTCTCCTTGTCCCACCTCCCCATCTCCCATGTATCTCTCCTTGTCCCACCTCCCCATATCCCCTGTGTCTCTCCTTGTCCCACCTCTCCATCTCCCCTGTGTCTATCCTAGTCACACCTCCCCATCTCCCATGAGTCTCTCCTTGTCCCCCCTCCCCATATCCCCTGTATCTCTCCTAGTCACACCTCCCCATCTCCCATGTGTCTCTCCTTGTCCCCCCTCCCCATATCCCCTGTATCTCTCCTAGTCACACCTCCCCATCTCCCATGTGTCTCTCCTTGTCCCACCTCCCCATCTCCCATGTGTCTCTCCTTGTCCCACCTCCCCATCTCCCATGTGTCTCTCATTGTCCCACCTCCCCATCTCCCCTGTGTCTATCCTAGTCACACCTCCCCATCTCCCATGAGTCTCTCCTTGTCCCACCTCCCCATCTCCCCTGTGTCTATCCTAGTCCCACCTCCCCATCTCCCATGTGTCTCTCCTTGTCCCACCTCTCCATCTCCCCTGTGTCTATCCTAGTCACACCTCCCCATCTCCCATGAGTCTCTCCTTGTCCCACCTCCCCATCTCCCATGTGTCTCTCCTTGTCCCACCTCCCCATCTCCCCCTGTGTCACTCCTTGTCCCACCTCCCCATCTCCCCTGTATCTCTCCTTGTCCCACCTCCCCTGTGTCTGTGCTTGTCCCACCTCCCCATCTCCCATGTGTATCTCCTTGCCCCACGTCCCCTGTGTCGCCTCTCCCCCTGTGTATTCCCTTGCCCCAACTACCCCCCCCCCCCCGTGTCTCTTCTCCCACTCCCATCTCCCCCCTGGTGTCTTTCCTTGACCTGCCCCCACCTCCCCATCTCCCAGGTGCCTCTCCTTGTCCCACCTCCCCATCTCCCCTGTGTCTATCCTAGTCCCACCTCCCCATCTCCCATGAGTCTCTCCTTGTCCCACCTCCCCATCTCCCCTGTGTCTCTCCTTGTCCCACCTCCCCATCTCCCATGAGTCTCTCCTTGTCCCACCTCCCCATCTCCCCTGTGTCTCTCCTTGTCCCACCTCCCCATCTCCCCTGTGTCTCTCCTTGTCCCACCTCCCCCTCTCCCCTGTGTCTCTCCTTGTCCCACCTCCCCATCTCCCCTGTGTCTCTCCTTGTCCCACCTCCCCCTCTCCCCTGTGCCTCTCCTTGTCCCACCTCCCCATCTCCCCTGTGTCTATCCTAGTCACACCTCCCCATCTCCCCTGTGTCTCTCCTTGTCCCACCTCCCCTGTGTCTCTCCTTGTCCCACCTCCCCATCTCCCATGTGTTTCTCCTTGTCCCACCTCCCCATCTCCCCTGTGTCTATCCTAGTCACACCTCCCCATCTCCCATGAGTCTCTCCTTGTCCCACCTCCCATCTCCCCTGTGTCTCTCCTTGTCCCACCTCCCCATCTCCCCTGTGTCTCTCCTTGTCCCACCTCCCCATCTCCCCTGTGTCTATCCTAGTCCCACCTCCCCATCTCCCCTGTGTCTATCCTAGTCACACCTCCCCATCTCCCATGAGTCTCTCCTAGTTACACCTCCCCATCTCCCATGAGTCTCTCCTTGTCCCACATCCCCATCTCCCCTGTGTCTCTCCTTGTCCCACATCCCCATCTCCCATGTGTCTCTCCTTGTCCCACCTCATCATCTCCCATGTGTCTATCCTAGTCACACCTCCCCATCTCCCCTGTGTCTCTCCTTGTCCCACCTCCCCATCTCCCCTGTGTCTCTCCTTGTCCCACCTCCCCATCTCCCATGTGTTTCTCCTTGTCCCACCTCCCCATCTCCCATGAGTCTCTCCTTGCCCCACCTCCCCTGTGTCTCCTCCCCCCCCAGTGTATCCCCTTGTTCCACCTCCCCATCTCCCCTGTGTCTCTCCTTGCCCCATCTCCCCTGTGTCTCTCCTTGCCCCACCTCCCCATCTCCCCTGTGTATCTCCTTGCCCCATCTCCCCTGTGTCTCCCCCCCCCCCGTGTATCCCCTTGTTCCACTTCCCCATCTCCCCTGTGTCTCTCCTTGTCCCACACCCCCATCTCCCCTGTGTCTCTCCTTGTCCCACCTCCCCATCTCCCCTGTGTCTCTCCTTGTCCCACCTCCCCATCTCCCATGTGTTTCTCCTTGTCCCACCTCCCCATCTCCCATGTGTCTCTCCTTGTCCCACCTCCCAATCTCCCATGTGTCTCTCCTTGCCCCACCTCCCCTGTGTCTCCTCCCCCCCCCCGTGTATCCTCTTGTTCCACCCCCCCATCTCCTCTGTGTCTCTCCTTGCCCCATCCCCCTGTGTCTCTCCTTGCCCCACCTCCCCATCTCCCCTGTGTCTCTCCTTGCCCCATCTCCCCTGTGTCTCTCCTTGTCCCACCTCCCCATCTCCCCTGTGTCTCTCCTTGCCCCATCCCCCGTGTCTCTCCTTGCCCCACCTCCCCATCTCCCCTGTGTATCTCCTTGCCCCACCTCCCCTGTGTCTCCCCCCCCCCCGTGTATCCCCTTGTCCCACCTCCCCATCTCCCCTGTGTATTCCCTTGCCCCACCCCCCCCCGTGTCTCTTCTTCTCCCCCTTCCATCTCTCCCCGTGTCTTTCCTTGACCTGCCCCCACCTCTCCATCTCTCCTGTGTCTCTTCTTCTCCCCCTCCCACCTCTCCCCTCCCCTGTGGATCTCTCCTTCTCCGTAATGTAACCTGTCAGTGTCATATATAAAATGCAATTAGTGAGATCATCCTGTAACATGGAGAGCAATATTGCCAGTACTTCTTATCACCTTTCAGCTCTTGCCCATAACCAAAAGGGCGGACCCGTTGATCCGTCCTGGAATTTGTCGTCCTACCCACAATAGGCGTGACCTAGGAAAAAAATACGGAAGTGAACGAGGAAGAAGGCCTAACTACAGGTTGGTGATAACGAGCTGCGGGCAACTTGTGGACATGTAAGTTTGTGTGTCCTATAGTATGAGTGGGGAGTAAGGGGTGTATGTACAACTATACAGGGCCTAAGGGATATGTATAGGAGACTGACCATACTAATACACACACTCATTCTAGAGGGATATACACACACATACTACATATTACATCCATTCCCATGCAGTATAAAGTGTTATTCCCATGGTATATACAATATGTGTGTGTGTACTGTGAGTGGAGGGTTATATATATCTATAGTATGAGTGGGGAGTAAGGGGTGTATGTACAACTATACAGGGTCTAAGGGGATATATATAGGAGACTGACCATACTAATAAACACACTCATTCTAGAGGGATATACACACGCACACCACATATTACATCCATTCCCATGCTGTATATAGTGTTATTCCCATGATATATACAATATGTGTGTGTGTACTGTGAGTGGAGGGCTATATATATCTATAGTATGAGTGGGGAGTAAGGGGTGTATGTACAACTATACAGGGCCTAAGGGATAGGTATAGGAGACTGACCATACTAATACACACACTCATTCTAGAGGGATATATACACACACACTACATATTACATCCATTCCCATGCAGTATATAGTGTTATTCCCATGATATATACAGTATGTGTGTGTGTACTGTGAGTGGACTGTTGTATATATCTATAGTATGAGTGGGGAGTAAGGGGTGTATGTACAACTATACAGGGCCTAAGGGATATGTATAGGAGGCTGACCATACTAATACACACACTCATTGTAGAGGGATATACACACACACTACATATTACATCCATTCCCATGCAGTATATAGTGTTATTCTTATGATATATACAATATGTGTGTGTGTACTGTGAGTGGAGGGTTATATATATCTATAGTAAGAGTGGGGAGTAAGGGGTGTATGTACAACTATACAGGGCCTAAGGGATATGTATAGGAGACTGACCATACTAATACACACACTCATTCTAGAGGGATATACACACACACACTACATATTACATCCATTCCCATGCAGTATATAGTGTTATTCCCATGATATATACACTATGTGTGTGTGTACTGTGAGTGGAGGGTTATATATATATCTATAGTATGAGTGGGGAGTAAGGGGTGTATGTACAACTATACAGGGCCTAAGGGATATGTATAGGAGACTGACCATACTAATACACTCATTGTAGAGGGATATACACACACACTACATATTACATCCATTCCCATGCAGTATATAGTGTTATTCCCATGATATATACAAAATGTGTGTGTGTACTGTGAGTGGAGGGCTATATATATCTATAGTATGAGTGGGGAGTAAGGGGTGTATGTACAACTATACAGGGCCTAAGGGGTATGTATAGGAGACTGACCATACTGATACACACACTCATTCTAGAGGGATATACACACACACACTACATATTACATCCATTCCCATGCTGTGTATAGTGTTATTCCCATGATATATACAATATGTGTGTGTGTGTACTGTGAGTGGAGGGTTATATATATCTATAGTATGAGTGGGGAGTAAGGAGTGTATGTACAACTATACAGGTCCTAAGGGATATGTATAGGAGACTGACCATACTGATACACACACTCATTCTAGAGGGATATACACACACACACACTACATATTAGATCCATTCCCATGCAGTATATAGTGTTATTCCCATGATATATACAATATGTGTGTGTGTGTACTGTGAGTGGAGGGTTATATATATCTATAGTATGAGTGGGGAGTAAGGGGTGTATGTACAACTATACAGGGCCTAGGGATATGTATAGGAGACTGACCATACTAATACACACACTCATTGTAGAGGGATATACACACACACTACATATTACATCCATTCCCATGCAGTATATAGTGTTATTCCCATGATATATACAATATGTGTGTGTACTGTGAGTGGAGGGTTATATATATTTATAGTATGAGTGAGGAGTAAGGGGTGTATGTACAACTATACAGGGCCTAAGGGATATGTATAGGAGACTGACCATACTAATACACACACTCATTCTAGAGGGATATACACACACACACACTACATATTACACCCATTCCCATGCAGTATATAGTGTTATTCCCATGATATATACACTATGTGTGTGTGTACTGTGAGTGGAGGGTTATATATATCTATAGTATGAGTGGGGAGTAAGGGGTGTGTGTACAACTATACAGAGCCTAAGGGATGTGTATAGGAGACTGACCATACTAATACACACACTCATTCTAGAGGGATACACACATATACTACATATTACATCCATACCCGTGCAGTATATAGTGTTATTCCCATGATATATACAGTATGTGTGTGTGTACTGTGAGTGGAGGGTTATATATATCTATAGTATGAGTGGGGAGTAAGGGGTGTATGTACAACTATACAGGACCTAAGGGATATGTATAGGAGACTGACCATACTAATACACACACTCATTGCAGAGGGATATACACACATACTACATATTACATCCATTCCCATGCAGTATATAGTGTTATTCTCATTATATATACAATATGTGTGTGTGTGTACTGTGAGTGGAGGGTTATATATATCTATAGTATGAGTGGTGAGTAAGGAGTGTATGTACAACTATACAGGGCCTAAGGGATATGTATAGGAGACTGACCATACTAATATACACACTCATTGTAGAGGGATATACACACACACACTACATATTACACACATTCCTATGCAGTATATAGTGTTATTCCCATGATTTATACAATATGTGTGTGTGTACTGTGAGTGGAGGGTTATATATATCTATAGTATGAGTGGGGAGTAAGGGGTGTATGTACAACTATACAGGGCCTAAGGGATATGTATAGGAGACTGACCATACTAATACACACACTCATTCTAGAGGGATATACACACACACACAACATATTACACACATTCCTATGCAGTATATAGTGTTATTCCCATGATATATACAATATGTGTGTGTGTACTGTGAGTGGAGGGTTATATATATCTATAGTATGAGTGGGGAGTAAGGAGTGTATGTACAACTATACAGGGCTTAAGGGATATGTATAGGAGACTGACCATAGTAATACACACACTCATTCTAGAGGGATACACACACACACTACATATTACATCCATATCCATGCAGTATATAGTGTTATTCACATGATATATACAATATGTGTGTGTGTACTGTGAGTGGAGGGTTATATATTTCTATAGTATGAGTGTAGAGTAAGGGGTGTATGTACAACTATACATGGCCTAAGGGATATGTATAGGAGACTGACCATACTAATACACACACTCATTCTAGAGGGATATACACACACACACTACATATTACATCCATATCCATGCAGTATATAGTGTTATTCCCATGATATATACAATATGTGTGTGTGTACTGTGAGTGGAGGGCTATATATATCTATAGTATGAGAGGGGTGTATGAACAACTATACAGGGCCTAGGGATGTGTATAGGAGACTGACCATACTAATACACACACTCATTGTAGAGGGATATACACACACACACTACATATTACATCCATTCCCATGCAGTATATAGTGTTATTCCCATGATATATACACTATGTGTGTGTGTACTGTGAGTGGAGGGTTATATATATATATAGTATGAGTGGGGAGTAAGGAGTGTATGTACAACTATACAGGGCCTAAGGGATGTGTATAGGAGACTGACCATACTAATACACACACTCATTCTAGAGGGATATACACACACTACATATTACATCCATATCCATGCATTATATAGTGTTATTCTCATTATATATACAATATGTGTGTGTGTGTACTGTGAGTGGAGGGTTATATATATATATATATTTATATATATAGTATGAGTGGGGAGTAAGGGGTGTGTGTACAACTATACAGGGCCTAAGGGATATGTATAGGAGACTGACCATACTAATACACACACATTCTAGAGGGATATACACACACACACTACATATTACATCCATGTCCGCGCAGTTTATAGTGTTATTCCAATTATATATACAATATGTGTGTGTGTACTGTGAGTGGAGGGTTATATATATCTATAGTATGAGTGGGGAGTAAGGGGTGTATGTACAACTATACAGGGCCTAAGGGATATGTATAGGATGTAGCGGAACCCATCACTGTTTTACCCTGTTTTATGATTATTCTTGGTTAAAATATGATCCTACAATATGTATGCTGGTTGATGCTCTGCAGAATATTAGCCAGACTTTTGCAGACCTAGGCTAATAGATAATCCTATTACAGAGATTCAAGAGATAAGAAAGTTGTAAAGGATCCTTGCATTTTCCAAAGTGTTTTAATTCTCTGATAAGAACAAAGAGGTGTAATTGAATCAGTGTCTGATTGTATCAAAGTTGCCAGGGAGGTGTGACCCCCCTATTGTTCTCTTTGTGTGTATTGTGTGTAGCCAAATATGGGCATGTGTATTGCCTGTGGCCAAAGAGATGTATATATAGTTCTGCAATAACAAAATAAAGTCAGTATTCATTTGACTCCCAAATTGTGTGTCGTCCAATATGGGAGGTCGGGAATGGTGAAACTGTAGTGCCTCTTGGGTATTTTATCGTATACCAGCGGAGATTTTGGACTGCGTGTTCCAGCTCCGTTACATTTGTTGGCAAGTGGTGGAATTGTTCCCACGGTCAGAAGGACAGCTACAGGAGACACCATTCCGTGGAGTACAGATTGAGGGCAACGCTAGTATCCGTACAGCGCCCCTGGCTACAGCAGGATGGAACCGGCTAGTTTTCGGACAGCGTTCCATGATGAGGATGAGAAGGAGGCCGCAGACTACAGGGAAACAGACAGAAAGGAACTCTGGTATGATGCCCTGCAAGATGCCCAATGGCGGCGAGGTGAGAGTCTCCCCAGTGATGAGCAGCGGCTACAGAAGCGTGTGGCGATGCGGATGTATCTATTGGGAGAGCAGCCCCTGGATGAGTGGGTGACAAGACTAGAGACCCTGGTATGGCGAGAGATCTGGCTAGACAACGCATACCAGGCCCTCTGGTGGTATACCGTTCAACTTACCCCCTGGACGGCTGAACACGACTTACCGGAGGGGGATGATTATGATGGCCCGGGTTTATTATGGGATGCCTTGGAGGACGATATTGATCTTGGCAGCACGGAGGGGTCTAGGTTTTGGGACATCTACGACTACCGGATGGGCATGTATGTCTGGGATGACGAAGGCGAGGTGAGCAAAGACATGACCCACCTGGTAACGAGAGAGTGGGAGCTGGAGCAGGACTACCAACACCTGCTCAGCCTTGTGCAGCCCCAACCTACTCGACAAGCAGAACCAGACTTCATTGACTGGTCCTGGGATGACCACCAGATGGCAGGTAGAGATGGGACCGAGGTCTCTCTACCGGCCCTCCAGGGGGCAGAAGGTGTCGTCCTTCCCCCTCAGCGGCAGTGTGAACCCCAGGGGGCAGGAGGTGTCGTCCTTCCCCCCCAGCGGCAGTGTGTACCTCAGGGAGCAGAAGGTGTCATCCTTTCCCCCCAGCAGCAGTGTGTACCCCAGGGAGCAGAAGGTGTCGTCCTTCCCCCTCAGCGGCAGTGTGAACCCCAGGGGGCAGAAGGTGTCGTCCTTTCCCCCCAGCGGCAGTGTGAACCCCAGGGGGCAGAAGGTGTCGTCCTTCCCCCTCAGCGGCAGTGTGTACCCCAGGGAGCTGAAGGTGTCGTCCTTCCTTCCCAGCGGCAGTGTGTACCCCAGGGAGCTGAAGGTGTCGGCCTTCCCCCCCAGCGTCAGTGTGAAACCCAGGGGGCAGAAGGTGTCGTCCTTCCCCCCCAGCGGCAGTGTGTACCCCAGGGAGCAGAAGGGGCCGTCCTTCCTCCCCAGCGGCAGTGTGAACCCCAGGGGGCAGAAGGTGTCGTCCTTCCCCCTCAGCGGCAGTGTGTACCCCAGGGAGCTGAAGGTGTCGTCCTTCCTTCCCAGCGGCAGTGTGTACCTCAGGGAGCAGAAGGTGTCATCCTTTCCCCCCAGCAGCAGTGTGTACCCCAGGGAGCAGAAGGTGTCGTCCTTCCCCCACAGCGGCAGTGTGAACCCCAGGGGGCAGAAGGTGTCGTCCTTTCCCCCCAGCGGCAGTGTGAACCCCAGGGGGCAGAAGGTGTCGTCCTTCCCCCTCAGCGGCAGTGTGTACCCCAGGGAGCTGAAGGTGTCGTCCTTCCTTCCCAGCGGCAGTGTGTACCCCAGGGAGCTGAAGGAGTCGGCCTTCCCCCCCAGCGTCAGTGTGTACCCCAGGGGGCCGAAGGTGTCGTCCTTCCCCCCCAGCGGCAGTGTGTACCCCAGGGAGCAGAAGGGGCCGTCCTTCCTCCCCAGCGGCAGTGTGAACCCCAGGGGGCAGAAGGTGTCGTCCTTCCCCCTCAGCGGCAGTGTGTACCCCAGGGAGCTGAAGGTGTCGTCCTTCCTTCCCAGCGGCAGTGTGTACCCCAGGGAGCTGAAGGTGTCGGCCTTCCCCCCCAGCGTCAGTGTGTACCCCAGGGAGCAGAAGGGGCCGTCCTTCCTCCCCAGCGGCAGTGTGTACCCCAGGGAGCTGAAGGTGTCGGCCTTCCCCCCCAGCGTCAGTGTGTACCCCAGGGAGCAGAAGGGGCCGTCCTTCCTCCCCAGCGGCAGTGTGAACCCCAGGGGGCAGAAGGTGTCGTCCTTTCTCCCCAGCGGCAGTGTGAACCCCAGGGGGCAGAAGGTGTCGTCCTTCCCCCCCAGCGGCAGTGTGTACCCCAGGGAGCAGAAGGTGTCGACCTTCCTCCACAGCGGCAGTGGGTACCCCAGGGGGCCAAAGGTGTCGTCCTTCCCCCCCAGCGGCAGTGTGAAACACAGGGGGCAGAAGGTGTCATCCTTCCCCCCCAGCAACAGTTTACCCTAACCAGGGGAGACACCAATCTCCCAGACGGCGCAGATGGGACCGTGGTCTCTGCGCCCACAGCTTGTCCAGATCCCCAGCTACCGTCACTGGGACAACCGGAGGAGGGGGTAAGTACAAATTCCCCTCCCCAGCTAACTTCTAATGTGGCCCCAGGGTTAACAGAGGAAATGTTAACCCCCACTGACCCCCACGTTTCCCTGGCTACTGAGCCGAAATATGTCCCAAGTACCCCAGCAGAAGAGCTGACAGCGGGGCAGAGTGCAGTCGGCCTCTGCCCTCCCTTTGTCCCTTGTACAGAGCAGGATGTCCTGCAGGTTATACCAGCAGAAGAGCTGGCATCAGGGCAGAGTGCCGCTGGCCTCTGCCCCTCAAGTCCCCTCAGCGTGTTGCCCCCTCATCACAGCAAAATATCCAGGTACCTGGTTAGACTTCCCCCCAAAGGAGAGATGTGTGACGAAGTGCCCTTCGCCACCTTGGCTTGGAGGGGACTGTTTGCCAGCCTCCTGCCCTGCGACTATGGCCCTGGTACATATTGCCCTTTGGAACCAGTGTTCGGCCATACCAGAGTATAAGTCACTCATTCTGGCCCTTTACATACAAGGGGGTCATTCTGTACTTACCCTGTGGGAGCGGTGATACCCCAGATAACTGTGCCATGAAGCCCATTCATATAATAAAAAACTATGGGAAAGACTTTCGCTCCATGGCAATTGAACTGTGTGAAGAGGATCTGAGCGCTATTCGGTGGTTTTGTGCGCTCAGATCCCAGCTATCTGGGGATATGGGAAATGTGAGTAAATGTGAATTGCAGTAATGCTGATGGGTTGTCAAACTAGAGAATTGACCAACAAATACTTTTGTCCGGACATCCCCAGGCCGATCCGTTGGGATCAGACCGTGTATGCCGGCTTATGGTCACGGGGGAGGTGTGTAGCGGAACCCATCACTGTTTTACCCTGTTTTATGATTATTCTTGGTTAAAATATGATCCTACAATATGTATGCTGGTTGATGCTCTGCAGAATATTAGCCAGACTTTTGCAGACCTAGGCTAATAGATAATCCTATTACAGAGATTCAAGAGATAAGAAAGTTGTAAAGGATCCTTGCATTTTCCAAAGTGTTTTAATTCTCTGATAAGAACAAAGAGGTGTAATTGAATCAGTGTCTGATTGTATCAAAGTTGCCAGGGAGGTGTGACCCCCCTATTGTTCTCTTTGTGTGTATTGTGTGTAGCCAAATATGGGCATGTGTATTGCCTGTGGCCAAAGAGATGTATATATAGTTCTGCAATAACAAAATAAAGTCAGTATTCATTTGACTCCCAAATTGTGTGTCGTCCAATATGGGAGGTCGGGAATGGTGAAACTGTAGTGCCTCTTGGTTATTTTATCGTATACCAGCGGAGATTTTGGACTGCGTGTTCCAGCTCCGTTACATAGGAGACTGACCATACTAATACACACTCATTGTAGAGGGACATACACACACACACACTACATATTACATCCATGTCCGTGCAGTATATAGTGTTATTCCAATTATATATACAATATGTGTGTGTGTACTGTGAGTGGAGGGTTATATATATCTATAGTATGAGTGGGGAGTAAGGGGTGTATGTTGTGAGGTGTGAGGTTGGTTTTGTGTGAGTGAGTATAACACAACAACCATTTAATGTATGGTGAGCAAGAGAAGCCGACCACCGTACAGAGGGAGACTAAACCCTAAGGGTCATTTGCATAAACAAAAAACAAAGTCTGAGGCGCTTAGTCAGAGAACGAACCAACCTTAATAGGCTAGTTCTATGGCCATGATAACCCACTCTGAGGGCAACCTCTTTTAGCTCACTTGTGCCCCTCACAGGGAGAAATATCCTGTAATATATCAGTCTGGTCCCACTCAAAAGAGTGACCCAGCCCCGAAATACCAGGCAATTCTACCCTGAACAGGAGAAACAGCAAACCCCAGACGCGTTTCGGCCTTTATGGGCCTCGTCAGTGAGGTGCAGCTGAACTCCCTAAGGCACAGTGAACAAGGGGTCCACGTCTGGAGTCCCCTATTACCCTTAGGGAGACTAATCCCTAGGGGTCATTTGCAAAAAGAGAAAACAGGTTAGAGGCGCCCAGTCAGAGAACGAACCAACCTTAATAGACTAGGTCTATGGCCATGATAACCCACTGTGAGAGCGGCCTCTTTTAGCCACTTGTGAGTGGGGCCAGATATACTACAGGATATGTCTCCCTGTGGAGGGTACAAGTGGGCTAAAAGAGGCCTCTCTCTGAGTAGGTGACCAGGCCTGTAGAACAAACCCACTGAGGGATTCTTCATTCTCGGATGAGCTCCTCTACTCTCTTTGTTTTTGTTATTTCCTTTCGTCATAATGCGCCAACATATTCCATATAGGGGTAAGACAAGAACAAGATTATCACAATGCAAAAGAATGGAAACAAACCGAGAGATTTCCCTAAAGCACTAAGGAAGAGTGCAACCTTGTAAACTTACAATCTAATATATATATATAAACTAGCAATGTGTGTAGTGTAAATAGGCTGCGTGCGCGAGGGGAAGCCGTCAGGGTAGCTGTATACTTCCGCATTGTTTAAGTTAGTTTTGTAAAATAACGGCTAATGTGTGTGGTACGCGGCTGTGGATGATATAGCTTCCTTGCTAATAGTGTATCTTGGACTTTCTACGGCTTTTTGGAAAATCCATATGTGTTTATGGTGGTGTTTTGCGTGTTTAGAGTCCTGTTTTTTTTCGGCGGCCATTTTTTCTCTCGTTTAGGTGATTTTCGGGTGTCTAAACTCTTTAATTTGTACTTAAATTGAGGTGTAACTTCACTTGCAGAGGTACTGGGTGCCCCCCTTGCTGTGGGTCAGCTTTTAATGTGTTTGTTGTGTGTATTTATTGTGTTTTTAATGTTTTTATGTGCGCGGTTCGTGCGTTAAGGTCGTATTTTTGCAAGGTCGTAATGTTTTTTTTTCTTAAGTCCCGCGGCTCATATTTTTGGTTGTTAAGCCCGTAAATGTTGTGGTGTAAGTCCCAACGTGGCAGCTTCACGAGGGTCCGCATTTACAGGCCGAAAGTCATAGGGTGTCATAGGGATGAGCGCCTATGGCTTTGCAGCGTTGACAACTGTTATATGTGATATATATATGTGTATACATATTGTAACGGAACCCATCACTGTTTTACCCTGTTTCATTATTATTATTATGGTTAAAATATGATCCTACTATTATACTGTATGTATGTTGGTTTATGCTCTGCAGAATATTAGCCCAGACTATTGCAGACCTTGGCATAAGAGATATTGTTTAAAGTGTTTTCATTCTCAGCCATAAGAACAAAGAAGGATGATCTAATCCATGTCTGATTGTATCAAAGTTGCCAGGTAGCCTCAGGGAGGTGTGACCCACCTATTGTCCCTCTATGTGTATTGTGTGGCCAACTATGAGGGATGTGTATTGCCTGTGAAATGTCTGTGTGTTATGGGTAAAAGATACTTTGACTAACTTTTGAACCCCTGGTCTGATTCATGCCATTTTTTAATATGTTGTTCCACAATTTATGTTGTTCATAAAAATGTAAGATTTATTTATGTACTATGTAAAATCATAAAGTTATAAAAAGGGATAAAAATGTGTACGTTTTAGCTGGGAGATAATTGAGTAGATACAGTAATAAACTCAATTATCTCCCAAGCAGGAGGGGAGGGAAACTGTGGGCGTTACTATTGTGTTATTGGTTGTTTATACCTTCCCCTGGGTGTGTTCTGTTTGTACCTGACTGTAATAAAAACCAGGCTGGGTGTGCCAGCAAGAGAGTTCTACTTGACCCTTCAAAACGTAGCCTCGTCTCGTTCTTGGAGGGGATTGCTATATCACACTGGGGATTGCTATGCGCTGCATACTCCCTGGGAGGTTAAGCTACGGCGGTTGTGGAGTCTGTAGTGGTTGTGGTGTCCGGTGCGGTGCTTGTAGGCCTCGACACAAACTAGGACGCGTCCATCAACGGAGGTACCCGGTCGAGGTGCCAGTAGATCCGTTACACATATATATCAGGGTTTGACAAAACCAGGAGCCAGGACGCTAGTTCTATTATAGCTAGTTCATACATGTTATTTAGGGTACACGTTTATATCTATTGTGACCAAGCTGGACTGGGGTGGAGATACAGAAGAGTAATTAAAGGCACACGTATGAGGCTGAATAAAGCTCTATGCCCAGTCCAGCTGGGAAGTGTAAACAGCCTCTAGCATCAATGAGGCAGCGCCTGAAAAAGGCTTGTGTAGCCTGTGGGAGACAGAGAGAAGGCCAAATAAAGCGTATGTAGGAAAGAGAGTCTGTAAGACTGGAAGTATTTAGGAGAGGAATTTGTCCAGAATTACTCAAAGACTACAAGCAAGACGACAGAAACAAACTACCTGCAGAATAAGGGGATATCTATATACAGTAAAATCCCTGTTATCCAGCACCTAACCGGGACTCTCAAGCAACCGGCACTGGCATCAATTCCCCATTTAAAAAAAATCTCCCACTAAACCGGCAAAAAAAAATACTAACTTTTTTCTAAATGTTTTTCTAAATGTTTAGATGCTAATGCCCTTTTTATGGGGTTTTGGGGCAGTTTAAGGGTCGTTTAGACCCTTTTTTACAGGGACTCTCGATTAACCGGAAACTACACTTATCCGGCAATAGGGAGTCCCCATAGATAACGGGGAGTTTACTGCATATATTTATTTATATGTGTTTACCTAGCTGCTGTCCGTGCTGCACACTGCCGTTATTTGGGATATTGACTGGTGTTAGTAATAATGTGTCTCGACTGTGTATTATATTATTAGTCTATAATTTACTGACCATTTTTTGCTTCCAAAAATATATAAAAATTTGGATTCTTTCAAAAACCTTAGTTAAAATATAAAATATTAAAATATAAGCCATTTTGAGCACTTTTTTTCAGTAAAATGCTTGAGTAAAACACTGTATAATTTTATGTCAGGTACAGAATTGTTATGTACAAATGAGAAGAAATAAAAATATATCAGATCTCTGTCTCCAAAAACATGGAGCAATAAGTCATGTGACTGTCTGATCTGGATTGTTATCCTGTAATGTATATGGGTGACCTATACTAGTTTGGTATCAATGTATAATATTTATCTGGTTATTTGTGATGATCTGGTCTGGATTGTTATCATGTAATGTATATGGGTGACCTATACTTTTTTAGTATCAATGTATAATATTTATCTGGTTATTTGTGATGAACCGGTTCTGGATTGTTATCATGTAATGTATATGGGTGACCTATACTAGTTTGGTATAAATGTATAATATTTATCTGGTTATTTTGTGATGATCTGGTCTGGATTGTTATCATGTAATGTATATGGTGACCTATACTAGTTTGGTATGAATGTATAATATTTATCTGGTTATTTGTGGTGATCTGGTCTGGATTGTTATCATGTCATGTATATGGGTGACCTATACTAGTTTGGTATAAATGTATAATATTTATCTGGTTATTTGTGATGATCTGGTCTGGATTGTTATCATGTAATGTATATGGGTGAGCTATACTAGTTTGGTATCAATGTATAATATTTATCTGGTTATTTGTGATGATCTGGTCTGGATTGTTATCATGTAATGTATATGGGTGACCTATACTAGTTTGGTATAAATGTATAATATTTATCTGGTTATTTGTGATGATCTGGTCTGGATTGTTATCATGTAATGTATATGGGTGAGCTATACTAGTTTGGTATAAATGTATAATATTTATCTGGTTATTTGTGATGATCTGGACTGGATTGTTATCATGTAATGTATATGGGTGACCTATACTAGTTTGGTATAAATGTATAATATTTATCTGGTTATTTGTGATGATCTGGTCTGGATTGTTATCATGTAATGTATATGGGTGAGCTATACTAGTTTGGTATAAATGTATAATATTTATCTGGTTATTTGTGATGATCTGGTCTGGATTGTTATCATGTCATGTATATGCGTGACCTATACTAGTTGGGTATCAATGTATAATATTTATCTGGTTATTTTGTGATGATCTGGTCTGGATTGTTATCATGTAGTGTATATGGGTGACCTATACTAGTTTGGTATCAATGTATAATATTTATCTGGTTATTTGTGATGATCTGGTCTGGATTGTTATCATGTAATGTATATGGGTGAGCTATACTAGTTTGGTATCAATGTATAATATTTATCTGGTTATTTGTGATGATCTGGTCTGGATTGTTATCATGTAATGTATATGGGTGAGCTATACTAGTTTGGTATCAATGTATAATATTTATCTGGTTATTTGTGATGATCTGGTCTGGATTGTTATCATGTAATGTATATGGGTGACCTATACTAGTTTGGTATAAATGTATAATATTTATCTGGTTATTTGTGATGATCTGGTCTGGATTGTTATCATGTCATGTATATGCGTGACCTATACTAGTTGGGTATAAATGTATAATATGTATCTGGTTATTTTGTGATGATCTGGTCTGGATTGTTATCATATAATGTATATGGGTGACCTATACTAGTCTGGTATAAATGTATAATATTTATCTGGTTATTTGTGATGATCTGGTCTGGATTGTTATCATGTAATGTATATGGGTGACCTATACTAGTCTGGTATAAATGTATAATATTTATCTGGTTATTTGTGATGATCTGGTCTGGATTGTTATCATGTAATGTATATGGGTGTCCTATACTAGTTTGGTATAAATGTATAATATTTATCTGGTTATTTTGTGATGATCTGGTCTGGATTGTTATCATGTAATGTATATGGGTGACCTATACTAGTTTGGTATAAATGTATAATATTTACCTGGTTATTTGTGATGATCTGGTCTGGATTGTTATCATGTAATGTATATGGGTGACCTATACTAGTCTGGTATAAATGTATAATATTTATCTGGTTATTTGTGATGATCTGGTCTGGATTGTTATCATGTAATGTATATGGGTGACCTATACTAGTTTGGTATAAATGTATAATATTTATCTGGTTATTTGTGATGATCTGGTCTGGATTGTTATCATGCAATGTATATGGGTGACCTATACTAGTTTGGTATCAATGTATAATATTTATCTGGTTATTTGTGATGATCTGGTCTGGATTGTTATCATGTAATGTATATGGGTGACCTATACTAGTTTGATATCAATGTATAATATTTATCTGGCTATTTGTGATGATCTGGTCTGGATTGTTATCATGTCATGTATATGGGTGACCTATACTAGTTTGGTATAAATGTATAATATGTATCTGGTTATTTGTGATGATCTGGTCTGGAATGTTATCATGTAATGTATATGGGTGACCTATACTAGTTTGGTATAAATGTATAATATTTATCTGGTTATTTTGTGATGATCTGGTCTGGATTGTTATCATGTAATGTATATGGGTGACCTATACTAGTTTGATATCAATGTATAATATTTATCTGGCTATTTGTGATGATCTGGTCTGGATTGTTATCATGTCATGTATATGGGTGACCTATACTAGTTTGGTATAAATGTATAATATGTATCTGGTTATTTGTGATGATCTGGTCTGGAATGTTATCATGTAATGTATATGGGTGACCTTAACTAGTTTGGTATAAATGTATAATATTTGGTTATTTTGCAGTCTCTGTTGTTTTTATGATAATGTGAGATTTGTCAGGTCTGAAGCTCCCACAATATCTGACCTTTGTTCTGTACAGACCATAAAGACGTGTAACAAATCCCAGCATGTGACAAGCTCGTGTTTGTTTGTACAGACCATAAAGACGTGTAACAAATCCTGGCGTGTGACCGTCTCATGTTTATTTGTACAGACCATAAAGACGTGTAACAAATCCCAGCGTGTGGCCGTCTCATGTTTATTTGTACAGACCATAAAGACGTTTAACAAATCCCGGCGTGTGACCGTCTCCTGTTTATTTGTACAGACCATAAAGACATGTAACAAATCCCAGTGTGTGACCGTCTCATGTTTGTTTGTACAGAGCATAAAGACGTGTAACAAATCCCAGCGTGTGACCGTCTTATGTTTATTTGTACAGATCATAAAGACGTGTAACAAATCCCGGCGTGTGACCGTCTCATGTTTATTTGTACTGACCATAAAGACATGTAACAAATCCCAGCGTGTGACCGTCTCATGTTTATTTGTACAGACAGTGACAAAGTGACCCCATCAGTTCTCTCAGAGTCTGACCAAGAAGGAGAGACAAATATGAGGAGTCCCCGGGAGATTAAAGAGGAGGAAATTCCTGTAAATATCAGTGAAGGTGAGTAATATCTTATGGACAATTATCACTTACTTCAGTCCTTATTGGGGTGTATTTATCCTTCATCTCTCACCCAGGAAGTTTTACACACATCGCAGCTCATGATAAAGGTGATTTTCTCCCCAATGACACAATATCTGGTCTTCTCTCCATACAAAGCAATAACATTTAGTTATTTCAGTCTTTGTGGATCTTTCTACTAAAGGATTTAGATATTAATAAGACACAAACACTAGATTGATTAGTAAATAATAAAATGGTGAAAGTCTATAATCTGTTTATCTCTATCTGTAGGACCTTTAGATGTGAGACCTCCAGTTGTCTCCAAGGTTGAACAAGAAGATCTGAATATAAGAGATCAGCAGCCGGTGAAGGAGGAGGAGAGTCCTGGGAATATCAGGGAAGGTGAGGAAGTAATACACAATACGGACATTAATAATACATTCTGTAACTGCACACTGTCACCATAAGAATACATTTATTTTAAAGGGATATCTAAGTGACATAGCATAGGGGGTTGGGAAGATACACAGTAGACGGAGATGGGGGGGGAAGAGACACAATTTCTAAAACACTATCATGCCGTAATTTTTGACGGGAAAGTCGCTAGTGTATTAATAATATTGGTGAATTAATTCAATCATTTTCCCATTTTTCCTATAAATTCTTATATTCATTGTAGAAGAAAAACATATCCACAAACCGATATTCTACTCCAAAACCCAGACATTACACCAAAACACAGATTTCTCTTATTATTTTCGTTTTACTTGGGCCACGTGTGGCGCAGCATCAGAATAGTATACACAATGTCTGCTGCTGGCAACAATTAGATAAACATCATATCTTTTTATAGTAGTCCTACATACAGAATGTAGTATGGTCCCTCACCAACCTCTTCTAAGCCAGGAAACAATTATTTACATTTGTAAGCCGATTAAAAAGCAAACATGTACCTAACATACATTAGCATGCATGATACCAAAATCATTTGCAGATCACCTTATTTTTTATGACTCTGCGCAGACAATAAGTTGTTTTTTACCCTTGACGTTGGCCTTGCTAGGGCTCACACAGAACATGTTGTGATTGGTTAGAGTTGTTATCGTCTTATTGGGAAAATGCTGAATTATGGAAAAGCATAAATAATTGCTTACCAAATACTAAGGGTACTACAAAGGTAATAAATGCTATATAAATATAATTTAATTATTTAATTATTATGCTATATAAATATAATTTAATATCAGATAGTTGTGTAAATCTGTACAAACCCAGAGGCTTCTCTTTCTTGTGACTAACAGGA
Source organism: Discoglossus pictus (assembly GCA_027410445.1). Lineage (NCBI taxonomy): Eukaryota > Metazoa > Chordata > Amphibia > Anura > Alytidae > Discoglossus > Discoglossus pictus. The sequence continues at coordinate 104,900,983 of CM050172.1, read as the reverse complement.
CCCCAAGATGGAGATCAATATACTGATTTAATTAATGAGGACGGAGAATATGCGAGAGATGAGAAGTCTATTCACCAGACGGGAACCCATTCAGATCCCTGTACAGGTGAGTGATAACAATAATAATAATAAAGTATTTGTGTCCATGCTCTGAGTGATACAGGAATATTATAGGAATATATTATAAGTAGCATGTAATACAGATCTGTATAAATATCACAATAAGCCCCAAGTGTAAGGAATTATTTATTATTATTTGTCATTAAACTGTGAGCTCAGCACCTTTTATACGCAAGGGTTGTTGTAAGTGGAACATACTCCGATTGGACTAATGTGGTAAATGGGGTTCCTCAAGGTTCAGTATTAGTTCCTCTCCTTTTTAACATATATATTAATGACGTAGAAGTAGGACTGGAAAGTACTGTCTCCATTTTTGCTGATGACACTAAGTTGTGCAAGGTAATTAAATCAGATAATGATGTGTTTTCCCTACAAAGGGATTTACATAAAATTAGAGAAATGGGCGGCTAAATGGCAGATGAGATTTAATACGAATAAATGTAATATTAATGCATTTGGGAAGGAAAAATAGCCATGCAATTTATAATCTTAATGGAGCAAATCTAGGTGTATCAGATATTGAAAGGGATTTGGGAGCTTGTGGACAACCACCTAGGTAACAGTGCTCAAAGCCAAGCAGCAGCTGCAAAGGCAAATAAAATATTAGCATGTATTAGGAAGGGTATAGAAGCCAGAGAAGCTAATATAATTCTGCCACTATACAAATCTCTAGTACGCCCTTATTTGGAATATGGAGGACAATTTTGGGCACCACTTCATAAAAAAGGACATTTTAGAGCTGGAAAAAGTACAGAGGAGGGCAACAAAACTAATAAGGGGAATGGAGGGGCTAAGTGATGAAGAAAGACTAACCAAATTACACTTATTATCTCTAGAAAAAAGGCGTCTAAGAGGATATGTGATTACCGTATATAAATACATCCAGGGTCAATATAAGGCTTTGTCACGGGAACCTCTTGGTGCAAAAAGCTCCCAACTGACAAGAGGACATCCCTTGAGGTTAGAAGTAAACAAATTTCACCTTAAAGAAAGAAAAGGGTTCTTCACAGTAAGGGTGGTTAATCTGTGGAATTCTCTACCAAAGGATGTGGTGACAGCGGATTCGATAGATAACTTCAAAAAGGGGTTAGATATATTTATGAATAAAGAGGGCATTCAAGGTTATCCTAGATAACTAGCGAAGGAATATTGATCCGGGGAGAAATTTGATTGCCAGTTTCTGGGGTCAGGAAGGAATTTTGCTTTTTTCCCCCCTTATTGGCAAATTGGCAAAGTTTCACTGGGGTTTTTCTTTTACTGTTTGCTTTCTCTGGATCAATTAACAATTAATAATAAATAGTCCACATATTAAAAAGATCAATAGAGATCTAAAAAGGTTGAACATGATGGACTAACTCTTTATTCATCCTCAAATACTATACTATTAATAATTAATTAACAACTAATTAATAACTAATCCGCATATTGCAGATCAGAGGAGATCTTAAAAGGTTGAACTTGATGGACAGAAAGTCTTTTTTCAACCTCAATTACTATGTAACTATGACTGCCTGCTGTGTGCTCCCATCATCTAATAGAGGACCTCTGTCTCTGAACCCATAATCGAAATATGAATAACACTTTAATCTAATAACTTATAAAGGAAATGGCTGCAACATGGTCCTAACATAAGAACCCACTTCTGTGTAGTTTCCATTTTAATTATCTGTCTTTGAGAGCTGCCATTTTTTTCTGTAATCTAATTAGACCTACTGGTCTTCAGAGCCAACCAGATTACAGATATGTTTGAAATGTCATATATAAGACCTATGATCTGTCTTTAGGAAACCATTGTGATGGATCTCCTAATAGCACGTCAGGTTATACAACATGAAACTCCATCTATGGTGGTATCTGGGTATTGGAAATTCCTAAAGATAGAGAAGAATATCTGGGAGGAAATTAACCCATTTGCAGAAAATACAACTATAGAGTAACTATTAGAGGGTAATGGCCTCCTAGTGGTGCTTTTAGCAGGTGGTAAATTCAGGGATATAATAATCTGAGCAGAGCATCAATAACCAATTCAAATCACGGGGTTGACGTCAGCAGCGCTTAGCCAATGAAATACGTCAAGTGTAGTGTACTGGCATGGTGGGTATATAAGGTGACATGTAGACAGTCTGTAAACATGTCGACCATCCTTGTCATGTGTAAAAAGTGTGGTTTATCAGACTTTGAAAAGTGGATGATCATTTGCTTTCGGTTCAAGGGAGGCAGTGTGTAACGGAGCAGGAACACGCAGTCCAAAATCTCCGCTGGTATACGATAAAATACCCACGAGGCACTACAGTTTCACCATCCCCGACCTCCCATATTGGACGACACACAATTTGGGAGTCAAATGAATACTGACTTTATTTTGTTATTGCAGAAATATTTATACATCTCTTCCCACAGGCAATCCACATCCCCCATATTTGGCTGCACAATACCCATAAAGAGAACAATAGGTGGGTCACACCTCCCTGGCAACTTTGATACAATCAGACATTGATTCAATTACACCTCTTTGTTCTTATCAGAGAATTAAAACACTTTGGAAAATGCAAGGATCCTTTACAACTTTCTTATCTCTTGAATCTCTGTAATAGGATTATCTATTAGCCTAGGTCTGCAAAAGTCTGGCTAATATTCTGCAGAGCATCAAACAGCAAACATATTGTAGGATCATATTTTAACCAAGAATTAAATAATCATAAAACAGGGTAAAACAGGGATGGGTTCCGCTACACACCTCCCCCGTGACCATAAGCCGGCATACACGGTCTGATCCCAACGGATCGGCCTGGGGATGTCCGGACAAAAGTATTTGTTGGTCAATTCTCTAGTTTGACAACCCATCAGCATTACTGCAATTCACATTTATTCACATTTCCCATATCCCCAGATAGCTGGGATCTGAGCGCACAAAACCACCGAATAGCGCTCAGATCCTCTTCACACAGTTCAATTGCCATGTAGCTAAAGTCTTTCCCATAGTCTTTCATTATATGAATGGGCTTCATGGCATAGTTATCTGTGGTATCATGGTTCACACAGGGCAAGTACAGAATGACCCCCCTGTATGTAAAGGGCCAGAATGAGTGACATACACTCTGGTATGGCCGACCATTGGTTCCAAACGGCAATATGTACCAGGGCCATAGTCGCAGGGCAGGAGGCTGGCAAACAGTCCTCTCCAAGCCAAAGTGGCGAAGGGCACTTCGTCACACATCTCCCCTTTGGGGGGAAGTCTAACCAGGCACCTGGATATTTTGCTGGGGTGATGGTGCAACACGCTGAGGGGACTTGAGGGGCAGAGGCCAGCGGCACTCTGCCCTGATGCCAGCTCTTCTGCTGGTATAACCTGCAGGACCTCCTGCTCTGTACAAGGGACAAAGGGAGGGCAGAGGCCGACTGCACTCTGCCCCGCTGTCAGCTCTTCTGCTGGGGTACTTGGGACATATTCCGGCTCAGTAGCCAGGGAAACGTGGGGGTCAGTGGGGGTTAACATTTCCTCTGTTAACCCTGGGGCCACATTAGAAGTTAGCTGGGGAGGGGAATTTGAACTTACCCCCTCCTCCGGTTGTCCCAGTGACGGTAGTTGGGGATCTGTACAGGCTGTGGGCGCAGAGACCACGGTCCCATCTGCGCCGTCTGGGAGATTGGTGTCTCCCCTGGTTAGGGTAAACTGTCGCTGGAGGGGAAGGACGACACCTTCTGCCACCTGTGTTTCACACTGCCGCTGGGGGGGAAGGACGACACCTTCTGCCCCCTGGGGTTCACACTGCCGCTGGGAAGGAAGGACGACACCTTCTGCCCTCTGGGGTTCACACTGCCGCTGGGGGGAAAGGACGACACCTTCTGCCCCCTGGGGTTCACACTGCCGCTGGGGGGAAAGGACGACACCTTCTGCCCCCTGGGGTTCACACTGCCGCTGGGGAGGAAGGACGACACCTTCTGCCCTCTGGGGTTCACACTGCCGCTGGGGGGGAAGGCCGACACCTTCAGCTCCCTGGGGTACACACTGCCGCTGGGAAGGAAGGACGACACCTTCAGCTCCCTGGGGTACACACTGCCGCTGAGGAGGAAGGACAACACCTTCTGCCCCCTGGGGTTCACACTGCCGCTGGGGGGAAAGGACGACACCTTCTGCCCCCTGGGGTTCACACTGCCGCTGAGGGGGAAGGACGACACCTTCTGCCCCCTGGGGTTCACAATGCCGCTGGGGGGAAAGGACGACACCTTCTGCCCCCTGGGGTTCACACTGCCGCTGGGGAGGAAGGACGACACCTTCTGCCCCCTGGGGTTCACACTGCCGCTGGGGGGGAAGGCCGACACCTTCAGCTCCCTGGGGTACACACTGCCGCTGGGAAGGAAGGACGACACCTTCAGCTCCCTGGGGTACACACTGCTGCTGGGAGGTGGAATTAGTTGGAGTATTCCACGTGGAGCGGTTTCTGTTTCTGGGACAGTCTCTCTGCATGTGGCCCTGCTGGTTACACGTGTGGCACCTGATGTACCGTGGAGGGGTTTGGTAGTTCCCACCACCCGGACGCAGTGCTGGGGGGGGTTTAATGGTGGGAGGTGGGTTAGCAGCTCCCCAGATGGACCGCTCCCGTGCCCGCTGCTTTTCCATTATGGATTTGTGGACATCTGTCATTAACCATTCCAAGGTTTTCATGGGAAGCGTATCTGGGAAAAAGGCCAGCCTGCTTTGGAGTTCTCTTCCAAACTCATTCTGTGGGGTAATACGAGGTACTGTAACCATGAGTTCCTTTCTGTCTGTTTCCCTGTAGTCTGCGGCCTCCTTCTCATCCTCATCATGGAACGCTGTCCGAAAACTAGCCGGTTCCATCCTGCTGTAGCCAGGGGCGCTGTACGGATACTAGCGTTGCCCTCAATTTGTACTCCACGGAATGGTGTCTCCTGTAGCTGTCCTTCTGACCGTGGGAACAATTCCACCACTTGCCAACAAATGTAACGGAGCAGGAACACGCAGTCCAAAATCTCCGCTGGTATACGATAAAATACCCACGAGGCACTACAGTTTCACCATCCCCGACCTCCCATATTGGACGACACACAATTTGGGAGTCAAATGAATACTGACTTTATTTTGTTATTGCAGAAATATTTATACATCTCTTCCCACAGGCAATCCACATCCCCCATATTTGGCTGCACAATACCCATAAAGAGAACAATAGGTGGGTCACACCTCCCTGGCAACTTTGATACAATCAGACATTGATTCAATTACACCTCTTTGTTCTTATCAGAGAATTAAAACACTTTGGAAAATGCAAGGATCCTTTACAACTTTCTTATCTCTTGAATCTCTGTAATAGGATTATCTATTAGCCTAGGTCTGCAAAAGTCTGGCTAATATTCTGCAGAGCATCAAACAGCAAACATATTGTAGGATCATATTTTAACCAAGAATTAAATAATCATAAAACAGGGTAAAACAGGGATGGGTTCCGCTACACAGTGTTTCTGACACTTTGTGAATTGTGTTAAATTGTACCGTGACTGAAAAAATGGCAACATTGCGAATAAACAGCATGGAAACTGTGGAGCACCACGTGCCATTTATGTCAGAGGTTAACGTCGGCTGCAAAGCTGTGTGAGGGTCAGGCGCAAAAACTCTGAGAACAAATTCTCTACAACCATTGTTGCAAGAAGGCAAGCTGGTGGCGGCAGCGTTATGGTCTGAGGTATGTCTTCTTTGCATTCTCTGGGTCCGCTCATATCTCTGGAAGGCACTCTCACCCGCCTGGGTTATCGCTCCATCCTTGCAGATCATATACACCCACACAAGTTGACTATCTTCCCTGGAGTGGATGGGATCTTCCAGCAGGACAATGCAACATGTTATATAGCCAGAATTGTACCGTGACTGGAAAAATGGCACCATTGCGAATAAACAGCATAGAAACTGTGGAGCACCACGTGCCATTTATGTCAGAGGTTAACGTCGGCTACAAAGCTGTGTGATGGTCAGGCGCAAAAATTCTGAGAACAAACTCTCTACAACCATTGTTGCAAGAAGACAAGCTGGTGGCGGCAGCGTTATGGTCTGAGGAATGTCTTCTTTGCATTGTCTGGGTCCGCTCATACCTCTGGAAGGCACTCTCACCTGCCTGGTTATCACTCCATCCTTGCAGATCATATACACCCACACAAGTTGATAATCTTCCCTGGAGTGGATGGGATCTTCCAACAGGACAATGCAACATGTTGTTATATAGCCAGAATTGTCCAAGATTGTTTGGAGGAGCACGAGGAAGGCTTCCAAGTACTTCCTTGGCCTCCAAACTCCCCGTCGAGCACCTGTGGGACCACCTTGACATCATGTCCACCGTATGGATCCTCCACCGCGCACTCCTCAGCAGCTCTCGAATGCACTGCCGTCGGCATGGCTCCAAATTCTCGGCCCACCTTCCAGCATCTTATTGACTCACTACCATGCTGTCTGGCTGTTGTCCATGCTGCACACTTTGTGATTACGAGTCTGGGATAGAATGAGACCCACAATGTGTAATTAGTCTGTGTATATTTATACAGGACACGTGAGGTCTTCAGTTGTCTCACAGTCTGACCAAGAAGCAGAACCAGATGTGAGGGGTCACCGACAGGACAAGGAAGAGGAGATTCCTGTAAATATCAGTGGAGGTGAGAAATAAAACTAATTACAGATATTTGAGATTTCATCTATGTTGTAATTTACAATAATATGTAATAAATTTGTTATTTAAAATAATGTGTTTATTTACAGTACACAAATGTTGAATTTCATATTTTTGCCAATTATTCTACCTTTTTGTCCATAATCACCCATTTGAGGCAGATAACAGACTATGCTTACAGCCCTCAAATGGGTGATTATTGACAATAATTGTCAGTTAACCCTTGGGATCGAGGTGTATTGATTTCAGTATGACCATATGTAAGAGAGAATTAATCATGAGAGTGTGATGAGTTTTCCATGTAATATATGATTAAATTGCCCAACTTTCAAGCTCACTTATCTAGCATTCAAATATTTTAATAACAACCACCTGTAATTATATGTATTTATATGTGTGTACTCTTAATTTTTGCAATAAGTGGGATTTTTACTATTTTACATAAACTAATTAAAAGAGAAAGTACACTTAAACTATGGCAATATGCAAGTCACATTGAATATAGTCAAAAAATACTAGGCTGAAATATGATAAAATACAACTTTTTTTCCCCAAAATTAAATGTAAAAAATACATTAATAAAACCTTCCTTAGAATTGAACCTTAACATGTATTGATATTCTGAAAAATGTTATTTCTTATGACGTATCCGGAATTATTTAACCTTTTTTTTCTTTTTCTTATCTGATTGTTTGTAACTTTGATGTTTTGATTTTTGGATTTTAATAATATTTGTAAATTTTGTAATTTTATGAAACTTGGAAATGAAAATAACATTTATTAAAAAATAAAAAAATAAAAAAATTAATAAATAAAAAAAATACATTAATAAAACCTTCCTTAGAATTGAACCTTAACATGTATTGATATTCTGAAAAATGTTATTTCTTATGACGTATCCGGATTTATTGAACTTTTTTTCTTTTCTTATCTGATTGTTTGTAACTTTGATGTTTTGGATTTTAATATTTGTAAATTTTGTAATCTTATGAAACTTGGAAATAAAAAAAAATTATAAAAAAATAAAAAATAAATAAATAAAAAAAATACATTAATAAAACCTGACGTATAAAAAATCACATATGTTCCCTCCTGACGAAACCAATATAGGTATATATAATGTGCATAAGCTCTGTATACAAATTAATGCAATAAATCCAACAACACATGTATCCAAAAAATCCCTAATGCTGACGAGTGGAGTTTGGGCTAGGGCCCACTCTTGCCCTCTATCTAATAGAAGATTTTAACTATACTCATCTAAATGTGTAATGGATTATATAGTACTCATATATCAGTAGTACATAAATTAGATAATCATACGATCCAAAAATTGTTTCTATATAACTGTGCAAAAGAATAAGCAGAGAATTGTTAATAATCACTGTGCAACTGGCAATGGCAGTATTTATATGCTCATAAGTACATATCTATGGTATAATACATATCCTGGGTGCCTACATACATATTAATTCATGTCAATATGTGTTTAATAATTAATTCAGATACATAATACCCTGCATACACATACCTATATATATATATATATATATATATATATATATATATATATATATATATATATATATATATAGGCATCTTGGCAAACATGGAATTTACACAGTCAGACCATTTCCATTGCAACTGCCGCTTCCCGCCACATGACATCATCAGGAGGGACGGCAACTCAACCTGACGCGCACGTTTCGCCACAGGGGCTTCAACGGAGGCTCTATTAATTCGCAGATATCTTGAGCATCTCTCTATGGGAGGAGACAGGCAATAAAAGTAAGAAAGGTCTAACGCCAACACGTAAATATCAGTCCTTTAGGCTACAATGGTGCAAAAGACATAATAAATGCTAAAGTGTACCTTTCTAGGTAACTAATGTAAACATGAAAAATAATAAGAGTGATTTGCACATACAGACATCTATGGCATAAGATGTGATAATCTTAAATAAATGCTTTCATATTGAGAGTACACATAAGATGTCAAAATATAAGACCAGTATAACATAAATATAACCAAAATTGTATTAACTCTATTTACTAATGGATTTAAATAAAAATAAATAAACTATGATATAAACAAAAAATATAGACATGGTCCCTTAAGTGGGAATCGAACCCGAGGCACGGGGACAGAGGCCTCAGATCTTAACCTCTACACCATGTGTACATCTGATACTTAAATAGGATTCCATCACTAAATAATAGTGATTTGATTATATTATCTGTAATAAATATATTAAAGTGTATTGTGATATATGTGAAGATGTGTGTGGTGTATATAATAAATCCTAAATTAAGTCTGTGAAAAAAAAAAAAAAAAAATTAACAGAAACATAAATTAATTATATATAGATCCCTAAAAAGGAATCAACCCAAAGGTGAATGAAAAATATTAATCTAAACCAGTGATCCTGTGTGAGTTTATTACTTGGTCACACTCTATTGATCAAGTTATAATAAGAGCTTGATTATAAATATGACATTGGGTAAATAATATAAATGTGTTAGTGTATAAATAATCAAAATATCAAATAGTGCCCTGAGGCCTAGGTACCCATGTAATCCCATGTCGGGTTAAACATATCTATCCCTTAAATTAGCTCCATACAATAATCCAAAATGCAATCTCTAATGAATTGCTAGGACGTCCTTATATTCCTATAGAAATAGCTCCTTATATTTTATTCAAGTATTGAGGCCCGTATCCATGAAGGAAGACATATTAGTTGAACAGATATGGATACATGGATTTATTTCGAATTAAAAAGGGAATTCAGGGTTATCATGGATAATTAGAGAGGCAGTATTGATCCAGGGAGAAGTCCGGTGTCTGGGATCAAGAGGGAATTGATTTTTTTTTTTTTTATACAACAAATTAATAGTTAATCCGCATATTGCAGATCAGAGGAGATCTTCTCTTTAAGTGCGGTTTTAAATGTTTTGAGGAAAAAGGACAATCTGGTGGAGCGAGGTAAGGAGTTCCAGAGACATGGGGCAGCACGAGAAAAGTTCTGGAGGCGGGAGTGAGAGGAGGTGACAAGAGTTGTAGAAAGAAGAAGGTCATTAGCAGAATGAAGAGGGCGGGTGGGGGAGTATTTGGAGATGAGGGTAGAAACATGGAAAAATTGTCGGTTCTCATTCAACCCATGGCATGATAGTATTCATGAGCACAAGCCATTTTGTTTCTTATTCCTAGTTTAATTTTTTCTAGGATCCAACATTTTAATTTGGGTTTGGCATTAAAGTGCCTGGCTACTGGGGTGAGCATGTTCCCCTTGTCTAAATCCACTTGGCATGGTAGATGTTCACATAATCGTGTAGCCCGTAGATGTCTATTAGACAGAGGGCAGGAGTGGGTCCTAGTCCACTCGTCAGCATTAGGGATTTTCTGGATACGCTACGTGTGCACTAATTTGTATGCAGAGCCTATGTACAGTATATATACCTATATTGGTTTTGTCAGGAGGGGACAAATGTGATTTTTTTATACGTTGGATTTTTTTAATGTATTTTTTATATTTAATTTTGTAAATAAAGTTATATTATATTCCAGCCTTGAATTTTTTGACTATATTCAATGGGACTTGCATATTGCCATTAAGTGTGCTTTCTCTTTAAATCCACGTATTCTTACATTACCATGGGGAATTTCCCACATATTGGATGAGTTATTAGATTTTTTAATTAATTAATTACGGATTGAGAGGTGGGAACAAGTCTCTACTTTTCTTTATTTGCTATTTTACATGAATGTTACAGTATCATATCTTACACATGTAGGTCATATGAACATTAGATGGACCAAACTTTTATGTAACCCCTCTCCATATTGTACTGCCCACATTAGGTCTTCGTAGTGGAAACATGGACACCGGATCCGTTATTAAGGAAGAGGAGGATGAGAGAGATGATCAGGATATTCACCAGGTGGAGATCTGTTCAGACCACTGTGCAGGTGAGTGACAGGTGTATGAGGGACAAGGGGGCGGGGACTCAGAGCTGGGCAGGTGAGTGACAGGTGTATGAGGAACAAGGGGGCGGAGACTCAGAGCTGGGCAGGTGAGTGACAGGTGTATAAGGGACAAGGGGGTGGAGACTCCGAGCTGTGCTGGATGACAGGTGCATGAGGAACAAGGGGGCGGAGCCTCAGAGCTGTGCAGGTGAGTGACAGGTGTATGAGGAACAAAGGGGCGGAGACTCAGAGCTGGGCAGGTGAGTGACAGGTGTATGAGGGACAAGGGGGTGGAGACTCAGAGCTGTGCTGGATGACAGGTGTATGAGCCACAAGGGGGTGGAGACTCAGAGCTGTTCAGGTGAGTGACAGGTGTGTGAGCCACAAGGGGGTGGAGACTCCGAGCTGTGCTGGATGACAGGTGTGAGAGGATCAAAGGGGCGGAGACTCAAAGCTGGGCAGGTGAGTGACAGGTGTATGAGGGACAAGGGGGTGGAGACTCAGAGCTGTGCTGGATGACAGGTGTATGAGCCACAAGGGGGTGGAGACTCAGAGCTGTTCAGGTGAGTGACAGGTGTGTGAGCCACAAGGGGGTGGAGACTCCGAGCTGTGCTGGATAACAGGTGTATGAGCCACAAGGGGGTGGAGACTCAGAGCTGTGCAGGTGAGTGACAGGTGTATGAGACACAAGGGGGTGGAGACTCCGAGCTGTGCTGGATGACAGGTGTATGAGCCACAAGGGGGTGGAGACTCAGAGCTGTGCAGGTGAGTGACAGGTGTATGAAACACAATGGGGTGGAGACTCAGAGCTGTGCAGGTGAGTGACAGGTGTATGAGACACAAGGGGGTGGAGACTCCGAGCTGTGCTGGATGACAGGTGTATGAGACACAAGGGGGTGGAGACTCAGAGCTGTGCAGGTGAGTGACAGGTGTATGAGACACAAGGGGGTGGAGACTCAGAGCTGTGCTGGATTGACAGGTGTATGAGCCACAAGGGGGTGGAGACTCAGAGCTGTGCAGGTGAGTGACAGGTGTATGAGACACAAGGGGGCGGGGACTCAGAGCTGTGCTGGATGACAGGTGTATGAGCCACAAGGGGGCGGAGACTCAGAGCTGTGCAGGTGATTGACAGGTGTATGAGTCACAAGGGGGTGGAGACTCAGCTGTGCTGGATGACAGGTGTCAGCCTTTTTTCGATATTGCTCTTTTATTGTCTTATTATTTGTCTAAAGTGTAACCCAGATCCGGGGCTCTTATACTTGGAAAGACATTCATTTATCTGGCACTTTTGTTTTCTTGTTGTTTAATAGTTTTTGTTGGCTCCGTGATTAATCAGATGAGCGAATCTTCTTCTCTTTTCACTGAAATTAGCGATTTTTAACTAGACAGAAGGCGTAGAGGTAATATACCTGTAAATAGGATATATTTTGGGATAAATTTTTAAGGATCAATATTTTGGACAAATATACATATTGTAAACTGTGAAGGTGAAATACCTTAAGAAATTATGATACAGAAAGTGGAGGGATAGTTACTCTGATCAATGGCAGTTTTGTTTTATTTGATATACCACAGCGACACTCGGTATATCGTAGATTCGCTCCAGCTGAGTTACAGCTATTATTTAGCCTTCCTATTCTCTCCACGTGTTAAGCCTTCAGCCTTATTTTTGTCCTTCCATTAATTGTTATTTTAGTTATTTAATTTAGTTTAGCCACAGCAGTGCTTAATAAGCTTCTGCTAATTTGTAACTGTGAAGTAGGTATTGTTTTTACTAATTACTAATTATAATGGTTTTCTATACTAATTAGGAACGGCACTTTCACTTTCAGGCCTATATATATCCTCCTTTTTTCCTTCTATTCACTGTCAGATAGGCATTTATTTCCATAATCGTCAAGGCGTATAAAGGCTTATTGTGGGTATCCAATAGATCTTTATTTGCTGGCGGTTACGTTTATATATTTTAGCGTAAATGAAGGCTCCAAAGGAGAAGCCCTCATTCAATCCTTGAGTAGGTAGCTCCACCTACTTTCACCTTGAAGGAGCATTCTGCTCCGATCTCCTCCTCTGGGACCCAATGTTACGCCATAACATGGAGTTCTAGACTGTGGAGACTATCGCGGGGGTAAAGCCTAATGAGCCTAGCGCCCGGCGCATCGAGCTGATTCCTAACAAACAACACAAAGTAATAATACATTATTTAAAGGCACACTGTCACCCCAACAAGCCGAGACGTAATATATATTTCAGTGGCTTTAAGCACCAGATAAAAGTTTTACAAATTATCAGCCTCATTCAGTTGCTACTTTTTTCAGCCCTGAGTTGGCAATTGCGAAACGGAGCCTATTCAATTGCCTCCATTTTACGACCTCGGATCGAGTTCAGAGTGAAGGCCCTGCCAAAATGGCCGCCGAGCAACTCGGAGCTTACACCACTCTAAAGCCTTTGATGCTCCTCTTTCGCAGGCCAATTTATGCAAATAATGTGGGGACCATAGGGGATCTTGGTGGGGACCCCCAGAATTGGGGGGAGGGGGTTAATTTAAAGTGCCGGCGGTGTGTGCTTACAGTACCCCCCGGTTCCAGCTTTAACTATTAGTGTGCCGCGGGCCCTTGAATGAGGATGTATGTCCGGATCCCTGGCTTGTGGAAAAATATAGTTTTATAATAAAATAAACCCATACCACCGGGCGCCAGCTTCCATTTTCTTTTTAGGACAAGTCAGATTACATGATCCAAGTGGGAATCTAATGGGATCCTAGAATCACACAGACACCAGTTGTTCTACCTCAAGAGATAATTATCTTATAACAAGAAACTTTATTTATTAGCGGTCTCTGAATCTAGTTGTATAAATATGTAATGGGGGACTCGATAGACCATGTTATGTGTATTGTGTAGGATAAAACGCTACAACTAATTCTCTATTGTACAAACAGGACCTTCTGATTACAATCTGTGTATTGAGACCGTTAAAGAGGAAAAAGAAGAAGACGATGATATTCAGCAAATTGTAATTCATTCCAATCCATGTGAAGGTGGGTGACCAATATATAATACAAGCGACTTAACCGTCAAAAAATGACGGCAAAAAGATTGTAAGGCAGGAAATGTTGTTTGTGTGCGAAATTAATTTTGTTGGTGTTCCAAGATCCTTGGTGCTCATTGCAAGCCTCACGATGAGCGCCTAGGTGTTTGGTGGTGTTTTGCGTGTTTAGGGACCTTTAGCCTCGTTTTCAGTTTGTTTGGCGGCCATTTTTTCTCTTACATAGATGATTTTCGGGTCTCTAAACTCCGAAATGTTTGCTTAAATGGAGGTGTAACTTCACTTGCAGAGGTCCTCGGTGCCCCCCTTGCTGTGAGTAATCGTTTTATGTGTTTGTTGTTTGTATTTGTTGTGTTTGTAATGTTTTTGGGGTTGCGCGGGTTGCATCCTTGTTTTCTAATCTCGTAGGTGTTTTTCGGCAAATACGTAGGTGTTTGGTGGTGTTTTGTGTCTTTAGACTGCTGTAGCCTCGTTTTCGTTTTTTCCGCGGCCATTTTTTCTCTCGCTTAGAGAATTTTTTAGTGTCTAAACTCTTTTAATTTGAGTTGAATTGAGTTGTAACTTTAGTTTTTGAGGTCCTCGGTGCTCCCTCTTCCTGTAAATAAGCTTTTTATGTATTTGTTGTGTGTATTTGTTGTATTTTTCATGTTTTGATGTGCGCGTGTTGCGGCCGATTTTTGCCAGGTCGTAATGGGTCGTAACGTGTCTCGTATTTTGTTTGCGTTACAACGTAAATTTTGCGAGGGTCGCAGTTGCTGGCAAGGAGCGCTTTCGCGAGGGCGGCGGGCTCGCTATGTTAGACCGCAAGCGTGAGCAACGGCTCGTATGCTCACAACTATATATGTGACTAGCGAATTGCCCGTCAAAAAATGACGGCAATGAAATTGTAAGGTAGCTAATGCTGTTTGGTGTATAATAATGAAATATATAATACGTTAATAAATGAATATACTTTACGTATTTTAAAGCATTGTTTTGAAGAGCTGGCAATCTGTTTTGATGTTGCTGGAGCATTAGTGGTGTGGAGCTGCTGTGTAAGCGTGGTGAATGTTTGCAGTGTAACAGTGTGCGTGCGCGAGACCAAACCGTTAGCGTAGTTGTGGACTTCCGCATTGGCGTAAAATGGCGGGTAATGTGTGGTATGCGTCTTAGCGGAATATCCGTAGGTCTTTTGGTGTGTTTTGCGAGTTTCTTGTGGTGTTTTGCGTGTTTAGAGTGCTGTAGCCTCGTTTTCGTTTTGTTCGGCAGCCATTTTTTCTCTCGCTTAGAGAATTTTTTAGTGTCTAAACTCTTTTATTTTTAGTTAAATGAAGGTGTAAGTTGTTTTTTTGCAGTCCTGGATGGTTCCTCTTGCTGTAGGTAAATTTTTTTCATGTTCACGAGTTGCGACCGATTTTTGTGAGGTCGTAATGAGTGTTAACGTGTCTCGTATGCTGTTTGCGTTGCGAGGTAAAGTTTGCGAGGGTCGCAGTTGGTGTGTCGTGTTGTTTGCGTTACCACGTAAATTTGGCGAGGGTCGCAGTTGCTGGCAAGGAGCTCCTTCAGCGCTCCTTGCCAGCAACTGAGGCCCTTGCTTCGCGAGCCGCGGCCCTCGCTATGCGAGCCCGCAAGCGTGAGCAACTGCTCTGGCTGGCTCGCCTGCTCACAACTATATATGTGATAGTAATAGTACAAGTAATTTAATGCTGTCATTTGCTCGTATATATTTTTTTACCGGGGGGGGGGGGGGGGGGGGGGGGTATAAAAGTTGGGAAGAGAGAGAATTTTGAGGAGGGTAAATTGTATTATTACATTATTTTGACTAATTCCAACTTGTTTATAACTGTCCATCTCCCCAACCTTTATATCAAATGGAATGGACAGCCTCTGAGCAAAAGTTCTTGTTCCCGACTTACTCAGAACCAGACACATTACACGATCAGGAGCCTCATTCAGTTCTCTATTTGATTAAAAAGTTACACAGCAAAGATGTGATCAGTAGCTTTACTTAGAGATATAATTGACCCTTTTTTCCTCACTGCGAGTGAGCTACTTAGAATGGTCTAGAACAAGCCTTACTCGTAAATTACGAGAAGCTGTTCAATTGTTTTTTTGGCACCCATAATAAGGAGTGACTTATTCTTACACAAAATCGCTATTCAATTGAGACTTTACTCATTACTCGCAAAATTAAGTATGACTCGTAATATCAAAAATTTGAATTTTGAAATTTGAATTATTAAACACCACCCGCAAATGGTTTTGAAACCATATCTGAGAGTTGGGACAGCAGTTCATCAGAATTTGATGCTTAACATTCCCGTAGGCACATATGTGGAATTACAAAATATGATCTTTTAATCATTATGCTTATGTCTAGGGTAACGCAAAACTCAGTACTCATAAGGTTAATACTTTTCAGGAAACCCACATGGAGTAGAAACAGGTGCACTAATGAACTTTGAAAGAATTGCCATTAAGGAAGCTTGACTTCAGAAGCACTGGGCCATAGTCCTGGTTTTAAATCTGTGACATAGACAGCCCCATTGAGCCTACATTTTAAACACACCTCAAAACCTATTCTACATATATCAATAATCACATCAGAGGGAACTGGGCTCCAGTGGGATAGCCATTTTGTTGAATAGCCTTTAGTAAAGACAAGGAGGATGGGAAATCCGAACCATGTAATTTTTGCTTAAATAATTGTTCGAAAAACTGGGAAGATCAAATAGTGTGTGGTTGAAGGAAAGTCCTCAAATCATTACTTACTGTTTTGGGCCCTGATGGTGCCGATGGTTGTTGGGTCTGGGGAGTCCCAGCCTAGTACCAAAAAGAGGGTTTTGACAGTCTCATGATGAGAATTGTGTTGACACCTTCACCGGCATAAAGAAGAGATTGGTAGAGTACAGTGTGTGACACAAGCGCTTACAGGCTTTGTCACGGGAACTTTTTGTGCCAAGAGGTTTCCAACTGACAAGAGGACATCCCTTGAGGTCAGAAGTAAAACGATTCCACCTTAAAGAAAGAAAAGGGTTCTTCACAGTAAGGGTGGTTAATATGTGGAATTATCTACCAAAGGAGGTGGTGACAATGGGTTCAATAGATACCTATAAAAAAGGGATTGGATATATTTTTAAATAAAAAGGACATGCAGGGTTATCCCGGTTAATTAGAGAGGGATTATTGATCCAGGGAGGAATCCGATTGCCAGTATCTGGGGTCAGGAAGGATTTTTTTTTCCTTTTGAGTCAATTGGCAAAGTTTCACTTTTTTCTGTTTGCTTCCCCTAAATTAATTAAAAATGAATCCGCCTATTGCAGATCATAGGAGATCTTAAAAGGTTGAACTTAATGGTCTAAAAGTATTTTTTCAACCTCAATTACTATATAACTATGAGTAGCAGGTGTTACAGTGGCAATTCCCTACCCTTGATGACAGATGTCACTGAGGGAGCCAGCGTCCCATAATGGAACAGGCCCACCTGGTCTATTCCATATGATGCAAAATGGCGGATATTTTTTTCATTGGTCTGTTTACAATTTGGGAAATATTTGTCGCCTGTAGTTGCTTCAAGGCTGCAGGGACTGAACGTTTTGTTGCTTCAGTATATGTTTTATGAGCCTTTGATGAAAGTACTTGTAATGCAGAAGGGACGTGTTAGTAAGGTTGGCTAGGTCGGATGACATTATGTTAGGGTAGATGATTTTCTAGCATACTGATGTCCATTTGTATGAAGGCCGGGGAATACTCTCTATTTCTTTTTCTAACAACGACATGGAATTTGTAACCAGATGAGAAAACTATGGAAAGTACCTACAGAGGGCAATGTGTCTAATCGGTTAGCTCAGTTGGCCATCATGACAATTTATTTACTTGCTATCCACTCCTTGCTGGCCTACCCATCTCTCATCTGTCTCCTCTACAATCCATAATGACACCTCCGCTAGACTCATCTTCAATACCAAACGCTCAGTGTCTGCAGCTCCTCTCTGTCACTCCACTGGCTTCCCATGACTTCCCGAATCACATTTAAAATCATGACTCTAATATATAAGGCCCTCAACAACAGCGCACCCCCTTATATATCTGCTCTTGTTTCAAAATACTCTCCCAACCGCCCCCTTCGTTCTGCTAACGACCTTCTTCTTTCCTCCTCTCTCATCACCTCCTCTCACTCCCATCTTCAAGACTTTTCTCGTGCTGCCCCTACTATTTGGAACTCCTTGCCTCGCTCCATTAGATTATCTTCCTGCCTCAAAACCTTTAAAAAATTACTAAAAACTCAACTGTTTAGAAAAACTTATAATTACACCTGCGCACTCCACAGCGTAATAACACTCCCACCCACACTCTACAGTACAACACACAGATCCCTTTAACAGACTAAACAAATTGCTATCACACCGCCATTTTGTATTTGTCACCCTCTTGTATCACACCTAAATCCTTAGATTACAAGTTTTCAATCGTGTGTCCGTGCTTTGGAAACAAGCACTATGTACATTTGATTATATACTCAAAAACAGGGCCCCCCATTCTTTATAAGGTGATACGTTTGCTTTTTGCCATGTACTAAACCCCTGTACAGCGCTACGGAATATGTTGGCGCTATATAAATAAAGATAATAATAATAATAATCCATTTATCAGTATACATTCTATAATAAATGGAGAGGGGTCTGTGGAAATGATTGTCTCCTGTACATTTGAAGAGTTACAATTACAGAACTGTGAAGGAATGGGAATGTTTCTAAAAGTCCACTTCTCCCACCAAACCAAGCTGAAGGTCAAATTTGAACTATCATGTGGCATTTCCAGGGCTGGGTACGTCACCAGTTTTAGAGGGACAATAACATTTGGTATAAGTGTATTTGTCTTGAGTCTAGATGCCCTTAATCTCGTGATACTCCTGATTTTGAGTTGGAGTGGGGGTAAAGACTTGGTAGACTTGGGAAATGGATTCTGTTTTTTCCTGAGCAGAGAGTATTTAGAGTAGAAGAGGATGACAGTATTTCTGATTTGCGATATTAGGCAGTGTGGATAATTTGACTTTTGTTGCTAAGTAGTGACGAAACGGCTTTATTCTGACCTAGTAACTACTCACATTATGATATTCCTGGTGTGAGTTTGTGATATCCGGAAAACAGCAACAAAGGATATCTCCAAAAGAAAAAAATCGAAGAAACAAATTGGGTATCTGATGAGCAACTTAGGTAGGCAAAAGTCCTGAGGTCAGCAAGAAGAGACAAGGAGACATTCTATAATGAGGACGGAAAGAGATAGAAGATAACTGAATGGAAAAGTCAAGACAATTGAGGATCTCAATGGAACCGTTCATGCCAAAGTCAGTGTGATTAAAGACACAAATGGTTGGGATTTAACAGAAGCAGATCAGATAAAGAAAAGACGTTCTATACAAGAAGGATCTTAAGAGCATTGATAACTTCAGTAATTTGTACAATGACATCTTGGAGAGTGAAGTGAGATGGGCCCTAGGAAGACTTGATGATAACAATGCTTAAGATCCTGCAAGCTTGGCTCCAGCAATATATGGGCCAAGAACTACCCTATGTACAAGCCGGGTTCTCAGAGGCACAAAATATCAAATTTCCAATGTCCGCTGGATATTAGAGAAAGCAGGAGAGTTCCAGAAAACATTTACCACTCCTTTATAGATGTTTCTAAAGCCTATGACTGTGTGGATCACAAAAACATGTTTAACGTTCCTAAAGAGATGGGCGTACCAGATCAACTCATCCACCTCCTGAGGAATACGGATGTGGACCAAGAAGCTGCAGTCGAAACTGAAGGTGGGATAATCGAATGGTTTAAGATCAGGAAAGGTGTGTGAGAAGGTTACATATTGTTACCATATTTATTTAATGTATACGTGAAAAACATCATGAAGAAAGCCAAACTGATTTAATCCAAAGCAGGGTATAATATTGCTGGAAAATATCAACTACCTCAGATATGAAGATTATACTATTCTGATGGTTGAAAGTGAGGAGGAACTTAAGGACCTATTGATGAGGTTAAAAGAAGAGTGTGTAAAGCTGGCCCGCTGCTCAGTTTTAAAATGGCAATCTCACTTCCCTGCAAATAGTTGGGGCTGAAGTGGAGGCAGTGACACATTTTATTTTTTCTGGAATCCAGGATCTCTTCATATGATAACTGTAGCTATGAAATTAAAATGTGTTTGCTTCTGTGGAGTATAGTCATGAAGAGTTAGACATAACTAAATGACTAACCAACAACAAATACGTCTAGGTTGACCAGCCTGGTTCAAAGCAATATTTACTGTTATATTTTGTTGGAAACCCTACAGATGAGCAAGTGTCCTACTGTCATAGCTTATACTGTTGTTGTATACTCAGTTTTTGGCACATGGGATGCTGGTTGGTGGCACTGTATGTTATTTTTTTTAACAGCAAACCCCAGACACGTTTTCAGCCTTTATGGGCCTCGTCAGTGAGGTGCAGCTGAACTCCCTAAGGCACAGTGAGCAAGGGGTCCACGTCTGGAGTCCCCTATTACCCTTAGGGAGACTAAATCCTAAAGGTAATTTGCATATACAAAACAACTAAGTCAGAGGCGCTCATCAGAGAGCAAACCAACCTTAATGGGTTAGTTCTATGGCCATGAAAACCCACTCTGAGAGCAACCTCTTTTAGCTCACTTGTGCCCATTCACAGGGAGAAAATATCCTGTAGTATATCAGTTAGGTTCCACTCAAAAGAGTGACCCAGCCCCGAAATACCAGGCAATTCTACCCTGAACAGGAGAAACAGCAAACCCCAGACGCGTTTCGGCTTTTATGGGCCTCGTCAGTGAGGTGCAGCTGAACTCCCTAAGGCTGTGGGCATGACATCACATTTAGAGAAAATCCCAGTGTGTTGAAGCTTTCATGACTAACGGAATTTTTGAAGGATCTTCATTTTGATTTGGCAGGTTCTCCTGCTGTTTATCTTCTACTTAGGTCTGTTATCAAGTGACTATGTACAGTGGCAGTCTTTAACACAAATGAATGGGTCTTATCTGAATCCTAAGTTCCTCTTATTCCTCCAAGGTGTCTAATCCTGTTATAAACAAATAAAAACAAAACAAAATGTCTACTTTCATGAAAGCAATATTGAATAAAAATATTTAAAAAGTAAAGATCACAATTTTTTGTAACATATATTGCATACTATAAAGGCAAGTTTTTCCTGAATATATATTGTTCATATGACACTTCAGTGTTCCTACAGTAAATGTATTTGTTTTCATTATATTTCCTTGAACAGATGGATCCATGAGACAGAATACTTCTGGAGAAAATTGCAACACAGTGACGTATACAGAGATATATAGGACTGAGACTACCTCAGATCTTCACCAAACCATTTCTGTTCAGGATACCAACAATGGACTCAAATCACAGAGACAACCTCAGCAGAAGTCTCAAAAAGGAAATGAAGAATGTTCTGAATGTGGGAAATATTTTGTTAGCAAGTCTGCTCTTCTCAAACATCAGAGAATTCATACAGGGGAGAAACCATATGCATGTTCTGAATGTGAGAAAAGATTTAATTGGAAATCTGAACTTATCCGACATAAGAATCTACATAGTGGGGATAAACCATTTGCATGTTCTGAATGTGAGAAAAGATTCACTCAGAAATCTGACCTTAACCGCCATAAGAATTTACATAGAGGGGAGAAACCATTTGCATGTTCTGAATGTGAGAAAAGGTTCACTCAGAAATCTGACCTTAACCGACATAGGAATATACACAGAGGGGAAAAACCATTTGCATGTTCTGAATGTGAGAAAAGATTTAGTCTGAAATCTGACCTGATCCGACATAAGAAACTACATGAAGGGGATAAACCATTTTCATGTTCTGAATGTGACAAACGCTTTGCTCAGAAAGGTCACCTTATCCAACATATGCATATACATACAGGAGAGAAACCATATACATGTGCAGATTGCGGGAAATGTTACACGTATCAGTCAGCTCTTTTTTACCATAAAATATGTCATACGGAAGAGAAAAAATTTGCATGTACGGAGTGTGAGAAAAGCTTTAAGAGCAAAGCACGCCTAATGAGACATGTAAAAAATCATACAGGAGAGAAACCATATATATGTTCTGAGTGTGATAAATCTTTTAGCACAAAGTGTAATCTCATTAGGCATCAGAGAGTTCACACAGGAGAGAGGCCATTTGTGTGCTTCGAATGTGGGAAAGGTTTTAGTAACAACTCAACTCTTGTACAACATCAAAGCGTTCACACAGGAGAGGAAAAAACAACGACATGTTCTGAGTACGGGGAGAGTTTTAACCGTAAATCAAGTCTTGATTCTCATGGCAGACTTCATACAGGGGAGAAGCCATTTGTGTCATGAGTGTGGGATACGTTTTAGCAGCAACATCAGACAACTCATACAAGATAGAAACTATTTGTAGTTAGGTTGTCACTTGTTGGTTTAAGAAATGTGTTTATAAAGTCAACAAAAACAACTTGTAGTTAAGAAAATGTACTTTAATAAGTAGTTAACTTTTTGTGTATACTGGGTTAGTATTTTTTTTCATGTTAGGGGACCACAAAAAGTAACCCCTAATTTGATTAAATATTACATGGTCGCTATATGTATAAATAATAAAACTAGAAAATAAAGAGAAAAGCAAATAATATAAAGCACCTCCTTATGTAATATGGGAATAATGAAATTACATTTATTGGTTTAAAAACTACAAGCAATCGATATTCCGCAATAATTATATCATTTGCTTACATTGTTTGCCTGAGTTATATGGTATACTGGTGTTAATACAATTGGATCCAAATTATTATATTTCAACTAACCACTAGAAATAATTGGCCAATCATATCTGAATGTGCTTCATTAATATGTTTGCCGTTCCTTGTATTTAATCCCATCTAATCATATTGGGAATGGAGTTGCTCTCTAATGTTCATAATATTGAATTGTAAGAGGGAACAAAGTAACTATAGGTGGAATAGACTATAGGAAATGATAACATTACACTGAAAATTACAAATTTGTAAAAAAAAATAATATAAAAAATCAACTTAAATTAAGCTAGAAAGACCTGAAATCAAACTCAGACAAAAAAATACATGTAGTACGATGGTGAGGTTGCACAGATTCCAGCGTGGATCAAACGCTGCCAGACGCTGTGCCTTGGTATATCTTGCCGTCCTGCTGAGCCGATTCGGTGGGTCCCCTCACCCTTGTGTGACTGAACAACTCAAGTATATAATAAACTTTGTGATATGATTATTACCATTTCTGTGTTGTTTGATTTGTCAGGGTTGGATACATACACCACAGGCCAAATGGAGCACAGTGGTTGGTCACTTTGATCGAATCCTCACCACATTGGTACAACTGGGCAACAGATTGGCCATGCTAGAGAACCGGTAGAGGCAGCACTGGCACATTGGCAAGCAGTAGCATGTGACTGGTCCAGATTGCCGCAGCGGCGGACAGGAGCTGATTGCCGTGACCCAATGTGTTCAAGACAGGAGCAGGTAGCTATAGTGATCTGGTACTCTTGAGACAAAGTAGATCCATGGCTGCTGCACTGGCAGCCCGTAGCTGATAACTAAGCGGACTGGTACAATGGCCAATAGAAAAAACTGGTTCAGAGAACACAGAAACTAACAAAAGATCCTGCTAACCTGAACACTCAGGGACATTGAAAGGGGATAGGTGGTCGCAAACTAAGTAGTCTGACAGTGAGTTGGTTGTTACAAATGTAAGGAATGGGAATCACATAGATAGTCCTCAAGAATACGGGTTGTTGCTAATTCTTGCGGGCTTGTATAGCGAGCCCGCCACAACTCCTGCCCTTGCGAAGCGAGGACTGCAGTTACTGGCAAGGAGCACCAAAATTGGAGATGAGCGCCATAGGCGCTTATCCCTACAACCCCCTACAACTTTCAGGTGGAGGCTCTATGGCGCCTCACAACCGGTTACAAATGGCCACAGAAGCGGGACTTTGAAAAAAAACACCAAACACGCAATGACTAACTACGGACTTACACAAAAACAATTACGAGCCGCAGGACTTTAAAAAAATCCATTACGGACTCGCAAAAAATACGACCTTAACAGACAACCCGCGCACAGCGCCAAACATTAAAAAACACCAAAATACAGACAAAAATAAAATATTAAACTTACCCACAGCAAAGGGGGGCACCCAGGACATCTGGAAGTCAGGTTACACCTCGATTTCAGTCAAATTTACAAAGTTTAGACACTCGAAAATCCCCTAAGCGAGAGAAAAAGTGGCTCCTGGAAAAAACAAAATCGAGGCTACACAACCCCTAAATATCGCAAAGCACATACGGCTTTTACAAAAACACGTACGACCGACAACATACACCATTAGCAAGGGCGCTAAATCATACAAACCCGCGTACTACATGCGGAAGTACTTAGCTACCCTAACGGCTTCCCCTCGCGCACGCAGCCTATTTACACTACACACTGCGCACATTGCTGACACACCTCACCTCCACAACAGTGCAAACCTACATTGTATGCTGACATAATTCTCACTATATAAGAGTCTAGGCTAGAGTCTTGCTGGGGTGCAGCTCTAGAACATCACCTCCTCCATTGAATCTTTGGGGTCGGTATCTAGGGAGCTGGGAGATCCTTACAGGCAGGTTTTGTGATAGCAATATATGTTGACATATACAACTACACCCGAGACTAATGTACTAGCAAATACATATTAGCATATTAATGTCAGATACCAACGTGCTCCAGATCTTCCATAAAGATTATCTGGTAATTGGGGAGTCCACAGAAAGTTCGTGCTTCACCGTGATATTCATGAAACCGCTCTTGAATTTATGGAAAGTTGACATTTCATGAGGGAACAGTGTTTGCAAATAGTGTGCGTCTGATCTTGTACAAATGACTCCATATTCCTTGTTATACGATCATACAGATCAATCATCGGGCCTTATGACTACCATGACATCACCATTACGGATCCATACCGTGTTCAATAGTTGACAGTAGATATTGTGGGCTGAATTCAACTTTTGGTTCGTAATGGGCATTGTCACCAGTTAAAAATAGCAGGGATCCATAATGTTAGGGGAAGCAATGTCATGGTAGTCATTTGGTCTGATGATCTGTATGATCGTATAAGGACGATGTGTCTTCTCGTTGGTTGTCCCGTGTACAATGGCGTTGTTGGCATGCTCTAGTGGTGCTTCTGACTGAGTATTATGTCCTTGTAATCACACTTTATTTGTTTTTAAAGAGAGTGTTGTGGTGCTAACCGTGTATGGTTTTTCCAGGATTGAAACACGCATGTTGTCATTTTCTTAGCCATGTCATTAGCTTGTTCCAACCCTTATATTTTATTTCTGAGCTGTGTAATTGGCCTCTTCAAACCAACAATGAAGGATGATCAGGGTAGCAGGTGGCATAGGCTACCACTGTAGGTATCTACTTCTTTGAAGTCTTGCTAGGTCCTGCTCGGGGCCTATGATATTTATGGCAACCTGGTGAAAATGGATACCCGCGCACCCTTGCTCGGTTGACCAGGAATCCCAGGAGTCACATTATCAGGTGATATCCCTATTAACTCCAGGTCTGTAGAACTCTTGGATGAGGTGATGTCAGGTCTTTTTGCTCCACAGGTGCCTACCAAAGGGGACATCCTGTGCCCACTCTAGCAGGTGGCCTCCAATGACTAGTTGTCTATTAACTTTCCTTGGATGTCCCCTACCTGCCAAGTGATAACCCGGTACAATTTATTATTATTATTATTATTATTATTATTATTATTACTTTTATTTGTAACGCGCCAACATATTCCGTAACGCTATACAGAGGAAATGAACAAGGAAAAATATACATTTTAACAAACTGCAAAAAGTGGAGGGCCCTGTTTTGAGCTTAGAATCTTTGTAGAAAGTGCTTTTTCCCAAAGCACTCTACAAGATTGAAAACTCTCTACTTACAATCTAAAGGGGATGGAAGAGGCAGATAACAAATAGCAAGGGTCAGGAAGAAAGTGAAGTTACATTAGGTAGGAGGGTATGCAAAGTTAGAAGGAAAAGGAAAGCAACTGAGAAAGTAATTTGGTAAGTGATCCTAGTATGTAATATGTTATCTGCCCCTAGTGGTCAGATAGTATAATCTGCGAGTGGGAGGTGAGGGGCCTGTGTTAGGAGGTATGTCCCAAGAAGCCAGCAGAAGAAAGAGAGAGAGGGAGAGGAAGTGGGATTTGGACTTGCAGGAGTGTTTCTGCTTATGAGCTTTAGAAGGGGTAGGAGATGGTGGATGGAGGAATAAGAGTAGCTCATGGGAGCATAAAAGAGGAGAGGAAAGCATGTAAGGTGAGATGGTTACGTTGGAGACATGATGTGGTAAAGTTGAGAAGAGAAGCTTGAGGAAAAAACAGGATGTAATGAGGAAGGAAAAGGCATGAGGAAACATTGTGTAAAAGATTAATTAGGTATAGTTAGCAGATGTTGCTAATTGATCAGCTGTAGGAAATTTGAGTGACTCAATAAATCAAGAGAAACAAGGGGCGGGTGGGGAGGGAAGTGGTTCCAGATCCAGAGAGAGTGAGAGAAGAGACTGAGGCTCACAGATAGTGGAGAGACTGCAACAGAATGTGAGAAGGATGGACAAATGTTATTTCAGAGATAAGAAGCAATAAAACCAGGCTTTGGGGGTGGGGTAGCAGGCAAGGTAAGGGGGGTTTCAGACAAATGCAAAAGTATGGATTTGCTTAGTAAAAGTTTCTATCTCATCAAATATTATATCACATAAACATTCATACAAATATTGATAATATTACATATAGTAATAGTTGAAAGGGCTCAAAAGTGTCTTTAGATACCTTTAGCACAGGTTCAGACAGTGTGTTTGATTGTAGTTCCAGATCCAGAGAGAGTGAGAGAAGAGACTGAGGCCCACAGATAGTGGAGAGACTTTAGCACAGGTTCAGACAGTGTGTTTGATTGTAGTTCCAGATCCAGAGAGAGTGAGAGAAGAGACTGAGGCTCACAGATAGTGGAGAGACTTTAGCACAGGTTCAGACAGTGTGTTTGATTGTAGTTCCAGATCCAGAGAGAGTGAGAGAAGAGACTGAGGCTCACAGATAGTGGAGAGACTTTAGCACAGATTCAGACAGTGTGTTTGATTGTAGTTCCAGATCCAGAGAGAGTGAGAGAAGAGACTGAGGCCCACAGATAGTGGAGAGACTTTAGCACAGGTTCAGACAGTGTGTTTGATTGTAGTTCCAGATCCAGAGAGAGTGAGAGAAGAAACTGAGGCCCACAGATAGTGGAGAGACTTTAGCACAGGTTCAGACAGTGTGTTTGATTGTAGTTCCAGATCCAGAGAGAGTGAGAGAAGAGACTGAGGCCCACAGATAGTGGAGAGACTTTCGCACAGGTTCAGACAGTGTGTTTGATTGTAGTTCCAGATCTAGAGAGAGTGAGAGAAGAGACTGAGGCCCACAGATAGTGGAGAGACTTTAGCACAGGTTCAGACAGTGTGTTTGATTGTAGTTCCAGATCCAGAGAGAGTGAGAGAAGAAACTGAGGCCCACAGATAGTGGAGAGACTTTAGCACAGGTTCAGACAGTGTGTTTGATTGTAGTTCCAGATCCAGAGAGAGTGAGAGAAGAGACTGAGGCCCACAGATAGTGGAGAGACTTTAGCACAGGTTCAGACAGTGTGTTTGATTGTAGTTCCAGATCCAGAGAGAGTGAGAGAAGAGACTGAGGCCCACAGATAGTGAGGGACTTTAGCACAGGTTCAGACAGTGTGTTTGATTGTAGTTCCAGATCCAGAGAGAGTGAGAGAAGAGACTGAGGCTCACAGATAGTGGAGAGACTTTAGCACAGGTTCAGACAGTGTGTTTGATTGTAGTTCCAGATCCAGAGAGAGTGAGAGAAGAGACTGAGGCTCACAGATAGTGGAGAGACTTTAGCACAGGTTCAGACAGTGTGTTTGATTGTAGTTCCAGATCCAGAGAGAGTGAGAGAAGAGACTGAGGCCCACAGATAGTGGAGAGACTTTAGCACAGGTTCAGACAGTGTGTTTGATTGTAGTTCCAGATCCAGAGAGAGTGAGAGAAGAGACTGAGGCCCACAGATAGTGGAGAGACTGCTTTAGCACAGGTTCAGACAGTGTGTTTGATTGTAGTTCCAGATCCAGATCTTCCACGTAGGTCCCTTCTCTTTCTTGGTAGCTTTCTTTCTGTCATTACCACCATTTATTCTCTCTGCTTTCTCTATTATCCAGCGGACATTGGCAATTTGATCTCTTGTGCATCTTCCTCAGCAGATCCCGGCTTGCATATCTAATAGTTCCTGGCCCATATCACATATACTAGTTGTCAGACTGAGATTCGTCGTCACGCTTGCGACAAATCACAGTTTGACAACTACGACTGATCACTGTGCTGCGCATGCATATTGCGCTACGACGCGCGCACAAGGCGGCCGGTGACGCATGTGCCCCCGGATGGGCGTGCATGCGCACAAGAGGCCAGTCGTGCGCGCACACAGATGGGTGCGCATGTGCACGAGCAGCCGCCAGTGCACGCACACGGGAGGGAGAGAAGGGAGTAAGACACAGAGGAGGGGGTGAAACACACAGTGGAGGAGGGGGGAGAGACACACAGGGGAGGAGGGGGGAGAGACACACAGGGGAGTGAGAAGAGGGGGAAGAGATACAGGGGAGGGAGAGGAGAAGGAGACACACAGTGCAGGGGGAGAGACACAGGGGAGTGAGAGGAGGGGAGAAGAGACACGGGGGAGGGAGAGGAGGGGGGAGACACACAGAGGAGGGAGAGGAGGGGTGATAGAAACAGGGAAGTGAGAAGAGCGGGAGAGACACAGGGGAGTGAGAGGAGGGGGAGAGACACGGGGGAAGGAGAGGAGGAGAAAGATAGACACAGAGGAGTGGGGAGACACACAGGGGAAGAGGGAGAGACACATGGGAGGAGGAAAGAGACACACAAGAGGGAGAGTTGGGGGAAGACACACAGAGGAGAGAGAGGATGGGCGAGACACAGAGGAAGCAAAGGAGGGGGAGAGACCCAGGGGAGGGAGAGGAGGGAGAGGAGGGGGAGGAGACACAGGAGAGTGAGAGGATGGGGAAAGAGACACAGGGGAGGGAGAGGAGAGGGAAGACACAGGAGTAAGGAGGGGGGAGACACAGGGGAGTGAGAGGAGAGGGGAAGAGACACAGAAGAAGGAGAGGAGGGGGAAAGGGCTAGAGAGGGGGGAGAGACACAGAGGAGGGGGAGACACACAGGGGAGGAGAGGGGAGAGACACGGGAGGAGAGGGGAGAGACACTGGGGAGGAAGGGGGGAAACACACAGGGGAGGAGGGGAGAGAGACACACAGAGGAGGTGGGAAAAGACACAGGGGAGTGAGAGGAGGAGGATAGAGACACAGTGGGGAGGAGAGGGGGGACACAGGGGAGTGAGAGGAGGGGGTAAGAGACACAGGGAAGGGAGAGGAGGTGGGAAGAGACAGAGAGGGGGGAGATAGACACAGAGGAGGGGGAGACACACAGTGGAGGAGTGGGGAGACACACAGGGGAGGAGGGGGAGAGACACAGAGGAGGGGGGTGCCACAACCTGCTTCTTGAGTGAGATATGAAAAGCACTCACTACCCCTATTTACTGCAGGAATAGCTCTGTTGGGATGACTCTGGACCGAATAATGGATGCAGCCAGCCCTGGCAGGGCTCTCCCAATCATTAGCAGTGCCCAGAGATGCTTCTGGAGATCTACAGTAAGTCTGGATCAGACATTACTGTAGCAGACTGCTAGCTTGGACAATAATTCACTCCAACACCATAATCATGATGAAAAAATTAAAAAACCTTTATTTTACATTGGGCAGGTTATATGCAGTCATCATCAAAGACCTGGGGGTGGCTAACCTTGAGGACGCCCTCCTGTACATATGCTGACCCATAGTAACTGGTCTCTGAGACTTCCTATTAGTCCTGGCCAATGGGCTAAGGGAAATCCCTGGGAACAGCCAGCCTTGTTCCCAAAGCCAGCCCCCTGGGCGTGGCTAAGGGGCTCATTTGAAGATTGACTGGCGACTTGTGTACATCTCCCAGATGGATAGTTAGCCCCTCAAGTGAAGGCCAGGAAACCCTGTCAGATCTGCTCATGAGAGGTGCCTCAATGTCTGTAAAGACCCCTTTGTTCTGACCGTTATCACTCAAGTGTCTTTACCTGGGTGATAACCTGGAAGACCAGATGGTTGACCTCCTTATGTGTTGCAATATGTACAGAGATGGCTACCCCCAGTACAATATGACTGCTACTGTAATCCAGTCCCTCCTGGTAAGCACAACTAGTGGCCAACTTGAGTTATGACAACTGGCCCCCCAAGTGCAGCCTGAGAACAGCAAGGGTCACCATGATTTTCTCAGCTACACTGATACTCATAGCTCCAGTTGGCGTGACAATCCATCTGCATTTTGATGGAGCTTACCCCTACGCTGCTGTACTTGGAAATTGAATGTCTGTAGTGCCAGGCTCCATCTTAGCAAACGTCCATTTTCTCCGGCTACCTTAGACAGTCAGGACAAGGGGTTATGGTCGGTGGTCACAGTGAATGGTCGTCCATATAAATAATGTTGAAGTTTGCGCAAAGCCCAAACGACGGCCAAACATTCCTTCTCCACAGTAGCATAGGCCGTTTCACGCTGCAACAATTTCCTGCTCAAATACGCCACAGGATGTTCCACTCCTTCATTATCTGTCTGGCTTGGCACGGCCCCTATGCCATACATGGAGGCATCTGTCTGGACCACAAAGGGTATGTTATAGTCCGGGGCAGCCAATACTGGGGAACAAGTCAGAGCTTCCTTTAGGTTCTGGAACGCAGTCTGACAAGCAAGAGTCCATGTCACTTCCGTGGGCAATTTCTTTTTGGTCAAATTGGTTAGTGGCTTGGCTGTAGTGCTGAAATCCGGAATAAACTTGCGGTAATACCCAGTGATGCCCAAGAAAGCTAGCACCTGCTTTTTAGTCTTAGGGATAGGCCAAGCTGCAATACCCTCTACTTTGGCTGGTTCTGGCCTTAACTTCCCACTGTCCACCCAGTGACCCAAGTACTGCACCTCTGCCTTTGCCCACTGGCACTTATCTGGTCTTATGGCCAATCTGGCTTGTTTAATGGCTTGCAATATGTTCTATATGCTCCGCCCAGGTCTGACTAAAGATAGCTATATCGTCCAAGTAAGCCTGAGCATACTCCTGGTGCCCATGTAACAATTTGTCTACCAGTCGCTGGAAGGTAGAAGGGGCATTTTTCATTCCAAAAGGCATTACCTTAAATTGGTATAGTCCAAAGGGGGTGACAAAAGCGGACTTCTCCCTAGCTGACTCTTCCAAATATCTGCCAATATCCCTTGGAGAGATCCAGCGTGGTTAAATACTTGGCAGTACCTAACCGGTCCAACAACTCGTCCATGCGTGGAACAGGGTAGGCATCCGTTTTGGTTTTATCATTCAGCCTACGATAATCCATGCAGAAGCGAGTTGTTCCGTCTTTTTTGGGTACCAATACTACCGAAGATGCCCATGGGCTACTGGATTCTTCAATAACCCCTATTTGTAACATCTTTCGCAATTCTGCTTGTATGCTTGCCCTAACAGCTTCAGGGACTCGGTATGGGTGTTGTTTTAATGGGGCACATTCCCCTGTCACCACTACATGAGCTGCTAGGGGGGTACACCCAGGGTCAGTAGTAAATAAGGGTTTAAAGTGTTTTAGTTTGCCTAAAAACTGCTCCTGCTGCTCTGTGCTTAGATCTTTGGCCTGGTGAAGGCCGTCTTCTAGCGTTTTCTGCTCTGCCTTTTGCAACATGTCTGGTATCAGCCCTTCCTCTGGGTCATCCTCTGTGGCCCTGCAAATGGCTAACATATGATCTGCTCGCTGTACATATGTTTTTAAGCGATTAATGTGGGCCACCCTGGTAACCACTCTCTCTGGATCTACCATAACCACATATGACTTGTTGCCCAGTTCTTTGCTAATTGTGTAAGGTTCCTTCCAAAGAAACTGTAACTTATCCTATGGTTGAGGTTCCAACATGAGCACCTCCATCCCCTCCTCCAGTTCCCTGTCACTGGTTCCTGCCTTGTAATATCTCCTATCTCTCTCTTGCGCTTTACGCATATTGCTCCTCCCAATTCCAGCCAACCTAGCCATGTTTTCTCTGAAAGCTAATACATAGGTAGCCACTGGCACAGGGTGGTGACTATACTACCCTTCCCACGTCTCCCTGATCACACTCAAGGGTCCTCTCACAGGCCTACCATATAGACGTTCAAACGGGGAATACCCTGTAGATTCCTGAGGTACCTCTCGGTATGCAAAGAGCAGACAAGGCAATAATCGTTCCCAGTCTGGCTCCTGATCAGTAAAAGTATGGATCATGTGCTTGAGCGTCCCATTGAAGCGCTCACAGAGGCCATTGGTTTGGGGATGGTAGGGGGAGGCTGTAATGTGCCTTATGCCACACAGAGACAATAATTGTTCGGTCACTTTGGTCATAAATAGGGGCCCTCTGTCAGACAAAATTTCCTGGGGAAACCCTGTCCTGGTAAAGATATTTATTAAGGCCTCTGCCACCTTAGGAGCTGAGATACTGGATAAAACCACCGCCTCAGGATACCTGGTAGCATAATCTACCATGGTGAGAATACATTTCTTGCCTGTCTTGCTAACCCTAGCTAGTGGGCCGACAATGTCTATGGCTACCCTCTGAAATGGTATCTCCATCACAGGGAGTGACTGCAGAGGCGCCCTGCTATTTTTCTTAAACGGCTGGTGTTAAGGTACAAAGACCTATATGTCCCAGCATTTGGGTAGTGTGCGTTGGGCAGCCTGGATAGTAAGTCTGACGATATTTACTACCAGCATGTCCTTTGGTCAATAATACATCTTTACTCAAGTTGTGATGAAAATTAAGAACACTTTATTGAATTGGTTCAGCTTATTTAAAACCTTGCACAACACATTATAGGGAGTGGCTACCTTTAGCCAAACCCCCATCCCCCCTGGGCCAATGGAGTAACTCTTACAATCAGTTAATTACCTCTGTCTAATCAGACAGGGCTAATCTGTGGGAACTTTTAGTTTCCGCCCCCAGGGCCGCCTTTAGGGGCGTCAACCTAATTCATTCTTGTCCAGGTAGGAGAAGGAAGAACATGTATTTCTCTCTCTCTCTGCCCCTGGTTCTGGGGCAGAGAAACCCTGTAGACAGGCCATATAGTTGGTGCCTGTATGTCTGCCCTTCTGCAGTGCATATTAGATAACCTTTGCCCTCCAACCATCTGGCACCAGTCACTCCCGCTCATAGATGGGGCTGGTACTAATCTGTAACACATTTTCATATTTGTCCCCATAACTCACCGGTCATGCCACTCACATACCACTCACACATCACATTGAGTCTATCACCTGATTCTCATTAAAATGAGTATAAACATCATGCATGGGGGGACATTGTACGGGATATATCCATGTCTAGGGGTACATACACGTTTAATACTTATACTATACAGATGGATCTGTCACACGGCTACCTCCATGTGGGACACTCCGGCAGACCCGGCTTGACCCTTTGGCAGGTCAACTTGGGGATGACCGGACTAGGAGGTGGTAGGGATGTCCATTTGCCGGGACAATCCATCAGCATTCCCGTTCTGCTTACCGGTTCGGTAGCTGATGGTGAAGTTATAAGGTTGTAGGGCTAATTCCACCGCAGCAGTCTACCATTGTCGGCTGCACGTTGAACAGTATGTGTGATTGCAGTTGGATAAGATCCCGAACCTTCTCTCGGATGGTGATGGAGGTTCTTGAGAGTAGTAAACAGTCCCACCACCACAGGGTTTCACATTGTCATACCTGCAACGGGTGCCATAAGCACACTGTCCTTTCTGATAAAACCGACAGATTGTTGAGGGTTTACTTGTCGCCAAGTCATGTGAGAACATACATCTACTTCCTTCTCTGCAAACTCCATGCATAAAATACCTGCAGGTCACGTGCTTGGTGCTCATCCTGCGGTCTCGCGCTCGGTCGGCCCTTTGTGTTCTTGTTGGTATGGTCGCTCCCGCTGTATCCACCTCTTTGGCTCCTCCCCCTCCCATCCACGAGCTACACCTTCCTCTGTCCAATTCCCTCCCGTACCTCTCTGGGGTATCCCGGTGGGCAGCTTGGACGGGGTCTGCCACGTGCAGGACGCCCCAACATTCCTCCTCCTCTACGCAGTGGGCAGCGGGCGGAGGGTTGCGCTGGTTTCTGCTGGTGGGTCTCCTCCAAGACTGGGCCTGGTTAGCGGTATTCAGCGGGCACTCCTGTCGTTTGTGCCCCAGCTGCTTGCACCAAAAACACTGGATGGGCGTTGAGTAGTCCCGTGAATTAGGCCGGGGCGGCTGAGGGTAGTTATTAGCTGGAGGGGGTGCTGCTGGTCGGTACTCCACTCTGGCAGGAGTCTTAACAATAGCACTGTACAGTTTACGGGCATCCGTGTACTCATCTGCCAGGCGGGCTGCTTCATGCAGGGTGGAGGGTTTACGGTCCCTTACCCACTCTCTGACGCCTGGGGATAATTTCTCAAAACAATGTTCCAGCAGGAACATCTGCAGCACCTCTTCCCCGGATACGGCTTGACACCCCGCCATCCAGTGAGCGGCTGTGCGGTGTACTTTACATGCCCATTCGATGTAGGAATCCCCAGTTAGTTTGGCAGTGTCTCTGAACCGCCTCCGGTATGCCTCCGGTGTGACGGCATACCTGGAGAGCAAGGCTTCCTTTACAGCCACATAATCCCCAATCTCCTCATCAGGAATGGCCCGAAAACCGTCACTGGCCCGGCCGGATAACTTTCCGGACAATATAGTAACCCAGTCTTCTGCGGGTACCTTGTGTAGCGCACATTGCCGCTAAAAATCAGCAAGGTACCCATCAATCTCACCTTCTGTTTCAATGAAGGATTTAAAAGCTGCAAACGGTACCTTCCTTTTCTCCACAGGGGATGCTAGAACTGGAGCTGCTGCAGCACCGCTTTGGCGTCACAGGTTGGCATCCACAGCGTCCACGACCCGGCTGATGATCTCTGGAGACGGGTTGGGACCATAATGAGCCAGTCTAATTCTTACCGCCTGGTCAAAGCTTGCCTCTTCGGGGGTTCTGTCAGCTGTGCTGGGCCCATTGGTTCCTTCATCCATTTCGTTTAGCATTGCAATAATCTCTCCTTTTTTTTTAGATTACTGGCTTGTCTGCCTCTTTGTTCCAGTAGGTCTTTAAGTGTAGCTCTTTTCAGCCCTTGGTATTGTATTACCATAAATCTTGCATATAGTTGTCTCTCTGGGCGATGAGGGTCATCCCGTCACTAGCCACCAGTGTTACGGTACAAAGACCTATATGTCCCAGCATTTGGGTAGTGTGCGCTGGGCAGCCTGGATAGTAAATCTGATGATCTTTACTACCAGCATGTCCTTTGGTCAATAATACATCTTTACTCAAGTTGTGATGAAAATTAAGAACACTTTATTGAATTGGTTCAGCTTATTTAAAACCTTGCACAACACATTATAGGGAGTGGCTACCTTTAGCCACACCCCCACCCCCCCTGGGCCAATGGAGTAACTCTTACAATCAGTTAATTACCTCTGTCTAATCAGACGGGGCTAATCTGTGGGAACTTTTAGTCTCCGCCCCCGGGGCCGCC
The DNA here is from genome assembly GCA_027410445.1 of Discoglossus pictus. NCBI lineage: Eukaryota > Metazoa > Chordata > Amphibia > Anura > Alytidae > Discoglossus > Discoglossus pictus. The sequence continues at coordinate 104,865,415 of CM050172.1, read as the reverse complement.
TTTAGGGGCGTCAACCTAATTCATTCTTGCCCAGGTAGGAGAAGGAAGAACAAGTCAGACAGGAGAGGGGAAAGACACAGGACGGGGACAGACACAGGAGAGGTGACAGAAAGGAGAGGGGACAGAGACAGGAGAGTGGACAGACAGGAGAGGGGACAGACACAGGAGAGGGGACAGACACAGAAGAGGGGACAGACAGGAGAGGGGACAGACACAGGAGAGGGGACAGAGACAGGAGAGGGGACAGACACAGAAGAGGGGGGAGACAGGAGAGGGGACATACAGGAGAGGGGACAGAGACAGGAGAGGGGACAGACAGGGGAGGGGACAGAGAGAGGAGAGGGGACAGACAGGAGAGGGGACATACAGGAGAGGGGACATAGACAGGAGAGTGGGCAGAGAGCAGACTAGACAGACACAGGAGAGGGGACAGAGACAGGAGAGGGGACAGAAACAGGAAAGGGGACAGACAGGGGAGGCTACAGAGACAGAAGAGGGGACAGAGACAGGAGAGGGGACAGAGACAGGAAAGGGGAGAGACACAGGAGAGGGGACAGACAAGAGAGGGGACAGACACAGGAGAAGGGACAGAGACAGAATAGGGGACAGACGGGGGAGGGGACAGAGAAAGGAAAGGGGAAAGACAGGAGAGGGGACAGACACAGGAGAGGGGACAGAAAGGGGAGGGGACAGAGACAGGAGATGGGACAGACAGGACAGGGGACAGACACAGGAGAAGGTACAGAGACAGGATAGGGGACAAACCAGTGAGGGGACAGACACAGGAGAGTGGACAGAGAGAGGAGAGGGGACAGACAGGAGAGGGGACAGACAGGGGAGGGGACAGACACAGGAGATGGGACAGAGACAGAGACAGGGGAGGGGACAGTGACAAGAGAGGGGACAGACAGGATAGGGGACAGCTAAAGGAGGGGGGCCAAAGACAGAAGAGGGGACAGACAGGAGAGGGACAGATACAGGAAAGGATGAAAGGGGACAGAGACAGGAGAGGGGACAGAGACAGGAGAAGGGACAGGCACAAGAGAGGGGAAAGACAAGAGAGGGGACAGACACAGGAGAAGGGACAGACACAGTAGAAGGGACAGACACAGAAGAGGGGACAGACAGGAGAGCGGACAGACACAGGAGAGGGGACAGAGACAGGAGAGGGGACAGACACAGGAGGGGGGACAGAGATATGTGAGGGAACAGAGAGGAGAGGGGACAGACACAGGAGAGGGGAAAGAGACAGGAGAGGGGACAGACAGGGGAGGAGACAGACACAGGAGATGGGGCAGACAGGGTAGGGGACAAACACAGGAGAGGGGACAGGCAGGAGAGGGGACAGAGACAGGACAGGGGAAAGACAGGAGAGGGGACAGACACGGGAGAGGGGACAGACAGGGGATGGGACAGAGACAGGAAAGGGGACAGACAGGAGAGGGGACAGACACAGGACAGGGGAAAGACACAGGAGAGGTGACAGAAAGTAGAGGAGACAGAGACAGGAGAGGGGACAGACAGGAGAGGGGACAGAAACAGAAGAGGGGACAGAAAGGAGAGGGGGCAGACACATGAGAGGGGACAGACATTAGAGGGGACAGAGACAGGAGAGGGGACAGACACAGGAGAGGGGAAAGACATTAGAGGGGACAGACAGGGGAGGAAACAGAGACAGGAGAGGGGAAAGAGACAGGAGAGGGGACAGAGAAAGGAGAGGGGACAGCTACAGGAGGGGCCAAAGACAGAAGAGGGGACAGACAGGAAAGGGGACAGCTACAGGAAAGGATCAAATGGGACTGAGATAGGAGAAGGGACAGAGACAAGACAGGGAAAAGACAGGAGAGGGGACAGAGACAGTATAGGGGAAAGACAGGGGAGGGGACAGAGACAGGAGAGGGGACACAGAGGAGAGGGGACAGAGACAGGAGAGGGGAAAGACAGGAGAGGGGACAGACACAGGAGAGGGGACAGACAGGAGAGGAGACAGAGACAGGAGAGGGGACAGACAGGAGAGGGGCAGACACAGGAGAGGGGACAGGCAGGAGAGGGGACAGACTGGGGTGAGGGGACAGACAGGAGAGGAGACAGGGACAGGAGAAGGGAAAGATAGGAGAGGGGACAGACACAGGAGAGGGGACAGACACAGGACAGGGGACAGAGACAGGAGAGGGGACAGACAGGAGAGGGAAAGGAAACAGGATAGGGGACAGACACAGGAGAGGTGACAGAAAGGAGAGGGGACAGAGACAGGAGAGGGGACAGACAGGAGAGGGGACAGACACAGAAGAGGGGACAGACAGGAGAGGGGACAGAGACAGGAGAGGGGACAGAGACAGGAGAGGGGACAGACATAGGAGAGGGGACAGACATTAGAGGGGACAGAGACAGGAGAGTGGACAGAGAGGAGACTAGACAGACACAGGAGAGGGGACAGAGACAGGAGAGGGGACAGACAGGAGAGGGGACAGACA
>CM050172.1:104723952-104862846 GCA_027410445.1 Discoglossus pictus | reverse complement strand
GGCTGACAAACAGGAGAGGGGAAAGACAAGAGAGGGGACAGAGACAGGAGAGGGGACAGATAGTAGAGGGGACAGACACAGGAGAGGGGACAGAGACATGAGAGGGAACAGACAGGAGATGGCACAGACACTGGAGAGGGGACAGACAGGAGAGGGGGCAGACACAGGAGAGGGGTCATACAAGAGAGGTTACAGATAGAATAGGGGACAGACACAGGAGAGGGGCAGAGACAGGAGAGGGGACAGACAAGATAGGGGAATGAAAGGAGAGGGGACAGACAGTAGAGGGCACAGACACAGGAGAGGGAACAGACAGAAGAGGGGATATAAAAGATACGGGACAGACACAGGAGAGGGGACAGAGACATGAGAGGGGACATACTTGAGAAGGAACAGACAGGAGATGGCACAGACACAGGAGAGGGGACAGACAGGAGATGGGACAGACAGGAGAGAGGACAGACACAGAAGAAGGGAAAGAAAAGATAGGGAACAGAGACAGGAGAGGGACATACAGGAGAGGATACAGACACAGGAGATGGGACAGACAAGAGAGTGGACAGACACAGGAGAGGGGAGAGACAAGAGAGCTGACAAACAGGAGAGGGCACAGACACAGGAGAAGGGACAGACAGGATAGGGGGCAGACACAGGAGAGGGGTCATACAGGAGAGGCGACAGATAGAATAGAGGTCAGACACAGGAGAGTGGATAGAGACAGGAGAGGAGACAGACAAGAGAGGGGAAAGACACTGGAGAGGGGACAGACTGGAGAGGGCACAGACACAGGAGAGGGGACAGATAGGAAAGGGGACATAAAGGAGAGGGGACAGACAAAGGAGAGGGGATAGAGACACGAGAGGGGACATACTTGAGAGGAAACAGACAGGAGATGGCACAGACACAGGAGAGGGGACAGACAGGATAGGGGACAGACACAGAAGAAGGGACAGAAAGGATAGGGGAAAGAGACAGGAGATGGGATAGACAGGAGAGGAAACAGACACAGGAGAGCGGTCAGACAAGAGAGTGGACAGACACATGAGAGGGGAGAGACAGGAGAGTTGACAAACAGAAGAGGGGACAGACAGGTGAGGGGACAGACAGGAGAGGGGACATAAAGGAGAGGGGACAGAAACAGTAGAGGGGACAGAGACATGAAAGGGAACATACTTGAGAGGGAACAGACAGGATATGGCACAGACACAGGAGAGGGTATAGACAGGAGAGGGGGCAGACACAGGAGAGGGGACAGACAAGAGAGGGGACAGACACAGGAGAGAAACAGACACAGGAGAGTGGACAGACAAGAGAGGGGACAGGCACAGGAGAGTGGACAGACAGGAGAGGGGACAGGCAGGAGAGGGGACAGACACAGGAGAATGGTTAGACAGGAGAAGGGACAGACACAAGAGAGGGGACAGAAAGAGAGGGGACAGACAGGAGAGGGGACAGACACAGGAGAGGGGACAGACACAGGAGAGGGCAAAGACACAGGAGAGGGGACAGAAAGGAAAGGGGCAGACACAGGAGAGGGGACAGACTGGAGAGGGCACAGACACAGGAGAGGGGACAGACACAGGAGAGGGGACAGAGACATGAGAGGGGACATACAGGAGAGAAAACAGACAGGAGATGGCACAGACACAGGAGAGGGGACATACAGGAGAGGGGATAGACACAGGAGAGGGGACATAGAGTACAGGGCACAGATAGAATAGGGGACAGACACAGGAGAGGGGACAGAGACAGGAGAGGGGACAGACAAGAGAGGGGACAGACAGGAGAGGCGACAGACACATTAGAGGGGACAGAAAGGGGATGGCACAGACACAGGAGAGTCGACAGACAGGAAAGGGGGCAGACACAGGAGAGGGAACAGACAGGAGATGGGACATAAAGGAGAGGGGACAGACACAGGAGAGGGGACAGAGACATGAGAGGGGACAGACAGGAGAGGGAACAGACAGGAGATGGCACAGACACAGAGAGGGGACAGACAGGAGAGGGGGCAGACACAGGAGAGGGGACATACAGGAGAGGGGACAGATAGAATAGGGGACATACACAGGAGAGGGGACAGAGACAAGAGAGGGGACAGACAGGAGAGGGTACTGACAGAAGAGGGGACAGACACAGGAGAGGGAAAAGAGACAGGAGAGTGGACAGAGACAGGAGAGGGGACAGACACAAGAGGGGACAGACAAATTAGAGGGGACAGAGACAGTAGATGGGGACAGAGACAGGTAGAGGAGACAGTTACAGGAGAGGGGACAGACAGGAGAGGGAAAAGAGACAGGAGAGGGGACAGAGACAGGAGAGGGGACACAAATTAGATGGGACAGACAGGAGAGGGGACAGACACATTAGATGGGGACAGAGAAAGGAGAAGGGACAGAGACAGTAGAGAGGAAAGAGACATGAGAGGGGACACAGGAGAGGGAACAGAGAGGAGATGGCCCAGACACAGGACAGGGGTCAGACAAGAGAGTGGACAGACACAGGAGAGGGGAGAGACAGGACTTGGCAAACAGGAGAGGGGAAAGACAAGAGAGGGGACAGAGACAGGAGAGGGGACAGATAGGAGAGGGGACAGACACAGGAGAGGGGACAGAGACATGAGAGGGAACAGACAGGAGATGGCACAGACACAGGAGAAGGGACAGACAGGAGAGGGGGCAGACACAGGAGAGGGGTCATATAAGAGAGGTTACAGATAGAATAGGGGACAGACACAGGAGAGGGGCAGAGACAGGAGAGGGGACAGACAAGATAGGGGGATGAAAGGAGAGGGGACAGACAGTAGAGGGCACAGACACAGGAGAGGGAACAGACAGAAGAGGGGATATAAAAGATACGGGACAGACACAGGAGAGGGGACAGAGACATGAGAGGGGACATACTTGAGAAGGAACAGACAGGAGATGGCACAGACACAGGAGTGGGGACAGACAGGAGAGGGGACAGACAGGAGAGGGGACAGACACAGAAGAAGGGAAAGAAAAGATAGGGAACAGAGACAGGAGAGGGACATACAGGAGAGGATACAGACACAGGAGATGGGACAGACAAGAGAGTGGACAGACACAGGAGAGGGGAGAGACAGGAGAGCTGACAAACAGGAGAGGGCACAGACACAGGAGAGGGGACAGACAGGATAGGGGGCAGACACAGGAGAGGGGTCATACAGGAGAGGCGACAGATAGAATAGAGGTCAGACACAGGAGAGGGGATAGAGACAGGAGAGGAGACAGACAAGAGAGGGGAAAGACACTGGAGAGGGGACAGACTGGAGAGGGCACAGACACAGGAGAGGGGACAGATAGGAAAGGGGACATAAAGGAGAGGGGACAGACACAGGAGAGGGGACAGAGACACGAGAGGGGACATACTTGAGAGGAAACAGACAGGAGATGGCACAGACACAGGAGAGGGGACAGACAGGATAGGGGACAGACACAGAAGAAGGGACAGAAAGGATAGGGGAAAGAGACAGGAGAGGGATAGACAGGAGAGGAAACAGACACAGGAGAGCGGTCAGACAAGAGAGTGGACAGACACATTAAAGGGGAGAGACAGGAGAGTTGACAAACAGAAGAGGGGACAGACAGGTGAGGGGACAGACAGGAGAGGGGACATAAAGGAGAGGGGACAGAAACAGTAGAGGGGACAGAGACATGAGAGGGAACATACTTGAGAGGGAACAAACAGGATATGGCACAGACACAGGAGAGGGTATAGACAGGAGAGGGGGCAGACACAGGAGAGGGGACAGACAAGAGAGGGGACAGACACAGGAGAGAAACAGACACAGGAGAGTGGACAGACAAGAGAGGGGACAGGCACAGGAGAGGGGACAGACAGGAGAGGGGACAGGCAGGAGAGGGGACAGACACAGGAGAATGGTTAGACAGGAGAAGGGACAGACACAAGAGAGGGGACAGACAAGAGAGGGGACAGACAGGAGAGGGGACAGACACAGGAGAGGGCAAAGACACAGGAGAGGGGACAGAAAGGAAAGGGGCAGACACAGGAGAGGGGACAGTCTGGAGAGGGCACAGACACAGGAGAGGGGACAGACACAGGAGAGGGGACAGAGACATGAGAGGGGACATACAGGAGAGAAAACAGACAGGAGATGGCACAGACACAGGAGAGGGGACATACAGGAGAGGGGATAGACACAGGAGAGGGGACATACAGGACAGGGGACAGATAGAATAGGGGAGAGACACAGGAGAGGGGACAGAGACAGGAGAGGGGACAGACAAGAGAGGGGACAGACAGGAGAGGCGACAGACACATTAGAGTGGACAGACAGGAGAGGGCACAGACACAGGAGAGTCGACAGACAGGAAAGGGGGCAGACACAGGAGAGGGAACAGACAGGAGATGGGACATAAAGGAGAGGGGACAGACACAGGAGAGGGGACAGAGACATGAGAGGGGACAGACAGGAGAGGGAACAGACAGGAGATGGCACAGACACAGAGAGGGGACAGACAGGAGAGGGGGCAGACACAGGAGAGGGGACATACAGGAGAGGGGACAGATAGAATAGGGGACAGACACATGAGAGGGGACAGAGACAAGAGAGGGGACAGACAGGAGAGGGTACTGACAGAAGAGGGGACAGACACAGGAGAGGGAAAAGAGACAGGAGAGTGGACAGAGACAGGAGAGGGGACAGACACAAGAGGGGACAGACAAATTAGAGGGGACAGAGACAGTAGATGGGGACAGAGACAGGTAGAGGAGACAGTTACAGGAGAGGGGACAGACAGGAGAGGGAAAAGAGACAGGAGAGGGGACAGAGACAGGAGAGGGGACACAAATTAGAGGGGATAGACAGGAGAGGGGACAGACACATTAGATGGGGACAGAGACAGGAGAAGGGACAGAGACAGGAGAGAGGACAGAGACATGAGAGGGGACACATAGGAGAGGGAACAGACAGGAGATGGCCCAGACACAGGACAGGGGTCAGACAAGAGAGTGGACAGACACAGGAGAGGGGAGAGACAGGAGAGTTGACAAACAGGAGAGGGGACAGACAGGAGAGGGGATAGAGACAGGAGAGGGGATAGAAAGGAGAGGGGACAGAGACAGGAGAGGGGACAGACAGAAGAGGGAACAGACATAAGATGGCACAGACACAGGAGAGGGGACAGACAGGAGAGGGGGCAGACACATGAGAGGGGACATACAGGAGAGGGGACAGATAGAATAGGGTAGAGACACAGGAGAGGATACAGATACAGGAGAGGGGACAGACAGGAGAGGGGACTGACAGGAGAGTTGAAAGACACAATAGAGGGGACAGAGACAGGAGAGGGGACAGTCACAGGAGAGGGGACAGAGACAGGAGAGGGGACAGACACAAGAGAGGACAGACAAATTAGAGGGGACAGACAGGAGAGGTGACAGACACAGTAGATGGGGACAGAGACAGGAGAGGAGACAGACAGGAGAGGGGACAGAGACAGAAGAGGTGACAGACAGGAGAAGGGACAGAGACAGAAAAGGGGACAGACATAGAAGAGGGTACAGAAAGGAGAGTTGACAGACAGGAGAGGGGAGAGACACAAGAGAGGGGACAGAAAGGAGATTTGACAGACACAGGATAGGGGTCAATCATGAGAGTGGAGAGACACAGAAGAGGGGACAGAGACAAGAGAGGGAACCTAGGCCTACCCTAGGCATGCCCTTTTTCAAAATCATTGATATCTCTCATTAATTTGGATTTTTTTGTATGGATGATATCATATTCTTTCCTTTCTAAATCGCTTTGTAATTTATCATACATATTTTTAAACTCTTGTAATCCTTTAAATTGTTTTAAGGTTTTATGACACTCTTTTATTTCTTGGTCCAACTCTTTTAGATATTTCAGCCTCATATTCTGATAGTACTGTCAACAATGTGGCTGAACATTTTGTCAAAGCTTGCTACCATGTGATCTTAAAGCTATCTATATGAAAACTGAATGAAGGAAAAGCTTTGATACGTAAACCCCTTGGTATAAAATGTATTGTTAGATACTTTTCATGTGTGGAACGATACCAAAAAGCATTCAATTTTTTCCTTAGAAGTGTTTCCAATTGTCTTAAAGTAACTTTCCAATGTGAAGCCTTACTATCTGTTTCTTTATTACTAAAAGCCAACTCTGCCTCTTCTAACCTTTTATTATATCTAATTAAATAATAATTTTCTAAATTAAATTCTGCCATTTATCTACCTAACAAACTACTGTATATCTGAGAACATTATCACAATGATAGGAAAAAGACAATTATGTATAAAAATGATAAACAGTATACAGAGAGGAGGCGGTGCTATTTAAATTTAAACGTAAGATCACCAGTAAGTTCCTAATTATATATATTATATGTACCTATTGGTGTGGAAAAGTGTAGATACATTAGCCAAACAAAACAAAGAAAAAAAGAGCACCTATATTTCCACACCAATATAACCTCCGTAGTTTAAGTAGACAATATGGAAGTAAAAAATGTTTTACTCAAACAAAGGTAGATAAAAACTAGTAATCTATTTAACATATTTCAATCTACAATACATTATAAAAACATTTAAAAATGTATACGTAGTAATGACAATCACCGGCTTATAAAATATTTCAGTATCAACAGAAAATATATATAAATTATGTTTTATCTATAGTACCTTTCACTTGTCATCTTTCCCATAAAATTTTATCCTCTTTTAACTTGTGTGTTAATCCAGGATTGTTTAATTCGTTTTTATCTTCGCCGTTGTGATATATAAAGATTAAAGTTTATTATTTTCCCAGTTTGTATACAGTATATGATTTCAATATAGGTGGTAGACACCTTGGAAATTCAGCATTCCTATGTTTCAATTTCTTATTCCCACAAAACATGTTCAAGTGTGCCTTGCTTCCCACAACCTTTCCAACAAAGAGGGGAAATTTGCGGACTACATTTATTCATATTTAGCGGACTAGTTATTACCTCTGGATTGTTTTGTAAAATAGTTCTATAAAGGAAACATTGATTGCCGATTCTTTTTTACTAAGCTAAATGCTTTTGACAATACATGCTCTTCCCAATTCAATTGTGTTCTAATTCTAATTCAAATTCTTTTATACCCTTAGATTTCATGAATGGAGAAGAATTTGACATTATTTTACTACATTTTTAAATTATATGGGTGTCCTCCTCTTTAATTAAGAGTTCTCCCATATACAGTAGTTTATTAATATTTGATCTTTTATACCCTAAAAGAAGCAGGATCTTATCTAGAGATCTGTAATTCAACTTAGTATTTTTTTTTAAACCACATCTTCCCTGAATCTCTGTTATATCTAAGAGAGAGATCTCAGAGTATAAATCCACTATATGACATATACCTTTATTTTTTAGAATTTCTATGTTAAAGTTATTATTGTTTAAAGCTAGTATTTCTATAGAAGCAGACAAAGATTGAACATTCAACAAGTACAAATTAGTTCTGTTTTAATACCAAAATTTGACTAGGGATTTCAAACCCACTGGGAGCTCTCTACTTAATAATGGTTCAAAGTTAGGAAGCTAAATAATGGTTTGAATAGGAAGGTCTCCCAGTAGGTCATCATCTATTTTTGCCATCTGACCATTTTATATTGAGAGTTCCAAAGCATCACCTTTGAAACTGCAATAATATCATGTAAATCTTTCATAGAGGTTGTCCCTAGGCCTCCTTTTTTAAATGTTCTACTAGATAAATTTTACTCTCACTTTTTTACCCAAATATACATAACCATCTAAAAGTTGTTGAATTACCTTAAGGGTACTTTTTTTCAGGAAGGCATCTAAAAAGATATGTAATTTTTGGAATTATACTTATTTTAATGGCTTGCGACCCTGGCCGACTGAGTTAGGTTTAGATGTCTCCAATCATATAGTGTTACTCTAATCTGTTTTAATAATTCTTTCAAATTATCTTTAATTAAAGTCTTCATCTGGAAAGTTAATTCAATCCCCAAATGGGTAATAGTTCTAGATTTCCAATTGTACAAATATGAGTTCACTAATAGCTCTTTTAACAACATATTTATTTCTCTAGTTAGTGTATCAGTTTTAGAATAGTTAATCTTAAAATATGAAATTCTAACAAACTCTGTTAAAATTCGGTCTAATTTAACACATGTAGTCTCTGGATTGGTTAACGTTAATATAATGTCGTTGTCAAATAGCATAATCTTATAATCTTCTTTACCTATGCTAACCCCTTTAATAACGGAATCTCTAATAATTTTAGCTAAGGGTTCAATGAATAATATGAATAACAAGGGAGAAAGAGGGCATCCTTGATGTGTCCCTCTAATTGTAAATTTGAGATTCAAACCCGGGGCCATCAATCATAGCTCTAGAATTCATATAAAGGGCTTAGTATAGTTTTGTTAAAGCCAAACTTCTCAAGTACTGTCTCTAGGAAATCCCAAATGACCCTGTGAAATGCTTTTTCAGAATCAAGTGATAGAATCAGTATGGGTATTTCCTTCTTTTTAACGTAATGCATTATATCTACTAGACGCCTCATGTTATCTGAAGCTTGCCTCCCTTTTATAAAACTCATTTGATCTAAGTGAACTAGCTTAGAAATTATGCAATTTAATCTTTTCACCAATTTCTTTGAATACATCTAATCCCTTTATACATATTACACAAAAGTTCACTTAGTTCATTTGAGAAATACTGGTAATATAATTGGTCATATGCATCTATCCCAGGGGCATTGTTTACTCTACACTGTTTTATCACTTCGCTAATCTCTTCATTGGTGTATTCTTTATTCAAAAATGTTAAATATTCTTCTGTTATCTTGGGAAGTTTTATTCTATCTAAAAAAATTTGGAAATCAGTCTTATCTGGTTTAGCAAACAGAAGATCCTGTTCCAGATTTATAGGTTCCTGTAATACTGCAAAAATATATTGTCAGTTTTGTCTGGATGAATAAGTAAAACATTTTCAGAATATTTTTATCTCAAAATTGTATTTTGTAGATGTTATTCCTTTAATTTGCTGGCTAACTATTTACCTGTTTTTTTTCCCATTATAAAATGGGTTTGCTTATATTTCCAAATCAGGGAGACAGCCTGGATTTGTATTATTTTTTTTTAATCTGCATGTTGGTTTCATTAATTTCTCTGAATAGTCTTAGATGGTATTTTATTTTGACATTGCAGTTTCTCTAGGTCAATATAAAGTTGTCTTAGAGATTTACCCCTTTTTTATGCATTTCTGCCAATCTTGATATCTTCATACCCCTAAGAAAAGCTTCATGGGCACACCATAGGATTGTTGTTGACTCAACTGAGTCTTTGTTAACCTTGAAGAAATGTAGTATTTCTTTTCTCAGCTACTTAAATGATTCTTAATTTCTAAGTAGACTTAAATCTACTCTTCAGTTTTTTTTTCTATAGTTGAATCCTCTACTATTATACTAACCATGGAATGGTCTGACCATGGAGTTGAATGTATACCTGTGTCTTTAAACATTCTCAAAGTTGAAGATCTACAAAAACATAATCCAATCTGGAATAGGATTCAAAACAATTTGAGAAAAAAGTGTACTCTTATTCATAAGGGTATAAAAGTCTTCAAGAATCTAACAGGTCTGAGATATTCATCTCTCTTCCAAAGTCATTTGATATTTTACCCATTTGAGATTCTGATTTTATTTTCAAACACCCTAATCTGTCTATCAATGGATCTAGGACCTTGTTGAAGTCTCCACAAATAAACAATAGACTATTCTTAATTTTATGAGCCATCTTCAGTACTCTCTTTAGGTATCTTATTTGATTTTTATTAGGTAGATACAGATTAAATAGCTTTGGGGTCAATATTACTATATTCCTCTTGTACTATTAATCTTTTGTTAAATAAGATTGAAACTCCCCTTGATTTGTTATTAAATGTTGCATCAATTCTTATATTAAAGTTCTTTTAGTCATATAATGAGTTGCTTCCCTTTTTAAACGGGTCTCTTATAGGGAGATGATATCTGCTGTACATGTAATTTAGTTTATATATGTGATCTTTATTTTAATAGGGGAGTTTAATCCGTTTACGTTGTGATTTTTTTTTATTTCCCCCCAAAAATTACCATTGGGAACTATCAAACCTCTCTAATGTCTCCAACAAGAATTTCCCATTCTCATTTACTTCTTTAGACTCTTGTCTACTAATCACATATATAGTTGTTAGCATGCCGGTTGTTGCTAATGCTTCCCGGCTTGTGTAGTGACCCCACCGCAACTGTGGCCCTCTCAAAGCAAGGGCCGCAGTTGCTGGCAAGGAGTGCAAAAGGCGCTCCTTGTAATGGTGGAGATGAGAGCCATAGGCGCTCATCCCTACGACCCCCTACAACATTCCGACCGCAAATTTGCGGAGGTGGAAGCTCTACGACGCATCACAATCGTTTAAAAACGACCACACAATCGAGACTTGGAAAAAAAACATAAACACGCAATGACTAACTACGGGCTGACACAAAAAAATGTGAGCCACGGGACTTTATTCTATTCATATCTATTTAAAAAAAAAATTAGCCTGTTACAAAAAAAAATATAGACAACATTAAACTAAAAAAACATTCCTCTTTCTCTTTTTCAACAGACACTGCCTGAAGACTGTCGCAGGAAGATTGGCAGCATGGGACCCTCTATCATTGATGCACAACTAATAATTCAAACAAGGTATAACAAGTAAAAAAAAAAAACTATCCTGTTTGTTGTGCGCCAATGTCAAAATGAAAAACAAAAATAAATCATAAGCCCCTACTAACAATAATGGTGCACACAAAACAGGATACTCCAACAAAGGTTGTTAACACATATCAAATGGAAGAATGAATCCTGTTTTGTCTGCACCAATTTATAAGCCTAAACCCAGAACCTAAACCTCTAATCCCAAAAGTGGTGTACACAAAAAAGGATAGTACAACAAATATTGGTAACACATACAAAATTGAACAATAAATCCTGTTTTGTGTGCCCTAACCTATAAGCATAAATCCACAACCTAAACCTCTATTGACAACAGTGGTGTCCACAAATAGGATAGTACAACAACTATTCTTAACACATAGAAAATTGAAGAATAAATCCTGTTTTGTGTGCCCTAACCTATTATTATTATTATTATTATTATTATTATCTTTATTTATATCGCACCAACATATTCCATAGCGCTGTACAGGGGTTGAGTACATAGTAGAAAACAAATTAAACACCTTGTAAAGAATGGAGGGCCCTGTTTTTGAGCATAAAATCAAATGTACATAGAGCTTGTTTCCAAGGCACTGACACAAGATTGAAAACTCGCAAACTTACAATCTAAGGGACCTATAACCCTAAACCCACAGCCTAAATCTCTAATCACAACAGTGGTGTACACAAAACAGGATAGTACAACAAATATTGCTAACACATACAAAATTGAAGAATAAATCCTGTTTTCTTTGCCATAACCTAAAAGCCGAAACCCAGAACCTAAACCTCTAATGACAACACTGGTGTACACAAAACAGGATATTACAACAAATATTGTTACAAGATCCAAAATACAATTACAAAATATATGTCATGTGTCATAACCTATAAGCCTAACACCAGAACCTAAACATATCAGGTCAACAATGGTGTACACAAAACAGGATAGTACAACAAACATTGAAAACACATACAAAATGGAAGAACGAATCCTGTTTTCTCTGCACCAACCTCCAAGTCTAACCCATAACCTAAACTTATAATGACAACAGTGGTGTACACAAAACAGCATAGTACAAGAAATATTGTTAACTCATACAAAATTACAAAATAAATCATGTTTTGTGTGCCCTAAACTATAAGCCCAAACCCACAACCTAAACATCTAATGCTAACAGTGCTGCACGCGAAACAGGATACTACAACAAATTTTATTAAAACATAACACATGCAACCAGCTATCCTCTTAAATATGCACCACTCTCTAAGCCTAACCACATATCCTAAACCTCGCTGAATACATAGAAAATAAATATATATATTCTGTTTTACATGCTCTTAGTAAAAAAAAAAAATTTCTTACATTTTAATGCAACATTTACATCTCTCTCTTTCAGTCTGAACAGACACTGCCTGAAGACTCTCTGCATCGCTACAGCAATTTCCACACAACAGATTTCAACAAGAGAGGTACAGTATTACATGTTAAACAACTAATAAAATACTGCTATTTACACATATCACATAGAAGGACCTATCCTGTTTTTTGTCTCACTTTGTGAAAACGTACTGCAACCTAACTAACAATATAAGTGTAACCACATAACCGGAAAACCCTAATAACAACATTGCCACATGCAAAACAGGGGAGCAAAATAAAAAAAATAAAAAAATAATGCCAACAGTGTTGCACACAAAATAAAAAAATTAAAAAAATTTGATATTAACATATACACAATTTGACAATATATATGCTTTTTCCTGCACAAACGTTTAAGGTTAACTCCATACCCTGAACACGTAATGACAAAATTAATATAAAACACATGGGACCTCATTCAATTGCGATTTGGCCAATTTAATAGGGCTCTATATAAGCACAGAACATAATTTTGTTAAATACATTTTTACTTACTGAACTTCTATCCAAAAAGGTCTTCACTAACTATTATTAGTGGAAAAATATATGCTCCGTGCTTAAATAGAGCTCTATTCAATTGCCCAAATCGCAATTCAATAAGCCCCATGGAAAATAGAAAGAACTATCATCTTTCATGAGCCACTTTCACAAAATACACTGCAACCTAACTAAGGGTCTCATTCAATTGCAAGTCGCCAATTTGAATAGAGATTTACATAAGCACATAGCAAATTTATTTTTATTTTACAGAACTTTATAGTTAATGAACTTCTATCCAAAAATAAGCTCTTCCCTAGCTGAAAAAGAAAAGACAAAATATGTACTCACTGTTAATATAGATCCTTGTGCAATTGCAAACATTGCTAACTCCAACCTTATCAAGCTAACCTCATAATGGAAACAGTGCTGCACACAAAAGAGGATAGTAGAAAAAATAAAAATAATCTGTTCAAAAAAAAATGTGGAAAAAAAATACTATTATTATATTTTTATTTACAGATTAATATGGCAGATAGTGACAAGAAACAGGAAAAGAAAAGACGTCAAACTGGAGAACATCAAAAAACATGGGCAGACCGTCAGACACTGGAAAAGAAGGAAATTCAACGACAAAAAGAACGTGATAGACTTGCAAGCAAAAGACTATCAGTTGACAAACTAAAATTCACCCCCAAGAAGGCAACTAAAAAACAAAATCATTTAGAAAATGTTGCTAAACAATCAGATAAGATTTCTAATGATGATTTAGACAGTTCGTTAGTTGCTGTCAAAAAGGCAAGGTAAGACTTCCAGAAAGTCAACAATTCCCAACATATTTACAAAGCATTATGACTGAGCCTACTTTCCCCAACCAAAATTTCAAAACAAACATAAGATCCTATAATAGTGCCATATCTTTTGCATCTATGGGTGCAACATTAGCTGCTAATGTGCCAGGACATGGCCCTTATTGCATTAAATTGCAAGGACAAATTTACCATCCTACTTCACATTTACATCCAGAAGAAGAAGAGCAAAGAAAATTTGCTCAACTATATGTTCTAGATACAATGGAAGCTGTTGAACAACGTATGCAGCTTCCAGAAAATAAAAAAAATGTTTACCCATTGTTTTTATAGAGCTTGATAAAATCATGGCTTAAAACCCATGCTCTCAAGCATATAGAAAAATTGGCAGAAGTAGAAAAGGAAAAATAATTTCATGCAGAAATAAATCAATTGCCAATCCCAAAGGTCAATATGGTGCTTAAAAGCAATCGCCATACTGATAAACTCAGTTATTTGGAAAATGTCTGGCTTATGTTTATACCATCGTATTTCTAAAGAGAGGCCTTCCACATGCACATATTATTATAATCCTTCAAGAGAAAGATAAATTGGATACTGGTGATAAAGTGGATTCAGTAATTATTGCTGAACTACCAGATCCAGAAATACATTGTAGACTATATGAGATTGTAACTCATCGTATAATTCATGGACCGTGTGGAGATATTAATCCACAGTCACCATGTATAAAAAAAATGAAATGTACTAAAGAAATTCCAAAAAATTATAGACAAAACGTATGCGAATTGTGATGGCTATCCATTATATACAGTAGAAGAATAAAAGGACAAACTGCCATTATTAGTGGAAAAAGGTAGTTAACAGATATGTGCTACCATATAATCCACATTTACTTATGAAGTATAATGCACACATTAATGTGGAAGCTTTCTATAAAATCCATGAAATATGTCTACAAATATATTTACAAAGGCTATGATGCAGCTACTGTAGTGGTCAAAAGTGCTGAAAATAACGAACAAAGTGAGTTAGTACATGATGAACTTGCATCTCTATGTAAGTGTGCCAGAAGCAATCTGGAGTCTTCTAAAGTTTAAAATGCACGATTGCTCACATGCAGTATATCGATTAGGTGTACATTTGCCACAAAGACTTTTAGTGTATCTCCATGTTGGAAATGAAACAAATGCTTTGGCACAAATTGAGCATCGTCAAACTACACGAACTGCATGGTTTAAATTAAATTCTACTGACTTAGAGGCAAGAGAATTGTTATATATTGACATTCCATACCATTATGTTTTCGTTATCGGATTATGGCGAAAACGAAAAAGTCGTGGCAATAAAATAATCCCAAGAATTTACACTGCAAGTCCAAGAGACCTTGAACATTTCCGCTTACGATTACTACTTCTAAATGTTCCAGGTGCACAAAGTTTTGAACAGTTAAGAACTGTTATTGACATAGTTTATGAATCATTTCATTTAGCTGCGCGAAACATAAACTTCTTAGCTGATGATAAAGAATGGGAAAGATGTCTAGAAGAAGCAGCACTATATCAAATGCCACAGCAGATGAGGGAAAAATTTGCATTCATTTGTATCTTCTCAAATGCTTGCAACCACTGGAATTGCCGCACTTTTGTTAGAAGGTGGAAGAACTGTGCATAGTGGATTTAAACTGCCAGTTCCTATTTTGGAAACATCAGTGTTGGATATTCGAATAAAATCATTACAAGCAAAAAAAATAAAATAAAAAGTAAATTATTTATAATAGATGAAGCTACAATAATGTCCTGCCATGCTCTACAATGTATTGACCGTTTGCTACGTGAAGTCATGGATAATATTTTGCCATTTGGTGGAAAGGTAATGTTGTTAGGTGGAGATTTTAGACAAACATTACCTGTCGTTGTACATGGAAATCAAACCGACATTGTCGAAACATGTATAAAGTCAAGTACACTATGGAAACTATTTACCCATCTTTATTTACAACAAAATATGAGATCAGAAGGAGAAAATTAATTCAATGATTGGCTCATTAAAATTAGAGAAGGAAAAACAGAGCAAATACAAAATTTACCAGATGACACTGTGCACATCCCAGCTCATATGATTTGCAAACAGGATCTCATATCAGATATATTCCAATCCACAATAAATAACGAGGACTATGCAGAGCTTGCCAACAAAGTAATACTAACATACAAAAATAAGGATGCAGGGGACAGGAAGGGGCGTGACCGGAAATGGGTTGGTTTCCCGCGTGATGTGGCGCTAGGCTAATGGGGACAATGCTGCTCCTGTGGGCTCTGTGCATTAATAGCCTCATAATAGATTCTTAACATGAGAGAGACGCCGCGCTGTGCCCCACGAGTTGGAGCTGGAGCTGGAGTTGGAGCTGGAGCTGGAATTGGAGCTGGAGCTGGAGCAAGCTAGAGTGTTTGGAGGCTTGCTAACTCGAGTTCCTGCACACATGGAGGAACTCTGGCTGTGTTGCTGGCAGCGTTTTCTGCTGTGAGAGCAGTTGTATGTGTAAGTCTGTACAAAGGAGTTCTGAGGGAGCGCTATACTCGGATTTAAGGCGGCAATGATCATTCCAGCGCTGTACTCCTGAAAACTGTGAGTAACTGTGAGCAATATAAAATTTTCCTGGATAAATTGTAAGCTTACAAAGCTTCTCTCACTCATATTAAGATAACCAAAGAATGTTGTGAGGCAACTTTGGTTATTCCAGGCCCACTATAAAGAAATATAAATATATTATCAACTACTGTATTGTACTGTGGAGCTGACAAGCTTGGTGGAATCATTTACCTTTAAACTTCTTCTTTTGGTTTTACCTGAATCTACAAGAAAGTGATATTTTACTCTAATACATTTAGAGAGGTACAAGAAATAACATCATAGTGTTCAATTTACACATATGCAACACTTTCTGCATGATAACCAACTTTAACCTTCAGCCTCTTTTCCTATAGTGGTGAAGTGTCTTTAATGTCTATAAGTCCACTAGGGAAAGGTATTCCACTTTTAAGTAGTGTGATGCTGAGCTGAAAATCCATGTGAAAATGACTTTTTGCTCAAGCTGTTTGGCAAAAAAGGAAGAAAAAAAAAAGGTTAATGAAGGGAGCATATTGCGAGCATTTTGAAAAAAAAAAACACTATTAACATATATGGTGAATGGCCTATATGAATTTGTACCAAATAAAGAGCCTTAATCCAGCATTTAAAAATCCCTTTTGGGCACAGTATTTGTGCACTTGACCTATAACAAGGCTATTTATTCAGTCCAATTATGCCAAGTAAAGGGAAACCTAAGGACAAGAAAGGTAATTCCACTAAAGCTGTGGATTTTTATTCTCCTAAACATAAAGAGAAGATCCAACTTCCACCTTTTGCAGACTCTCCCTTGCAGGCAGACAAACTTACACACAACAATTCAAAGCTCTCAGAAACTATGTCTAGCAAAGACTCAGAATTGCATGATGATGAATTGCTGACTCCATCAAAAATGAGGAATATTTTGCAGGACTTTCAAGTTAATCTCCTAGCAGATATTAAACAGCAAATTATGGACAATGCTAAAGCAATACGAGATGTTAACAACAGAACCTTGGAACTGGAGTTGAAGTTGGAGAATTTAACCCTGGACTACCACTCATTGTCAACTTCAAATATTAAATTAGAAGCAAAGGTTAAAGAGTTAAACAACCAAATTATTAAACTTGAAGATCTCTCAAGACGCTCTAATTTACATTTAAGGGCTATACCTGAAACAGTTAAAAATTCTGATCTATCTAATTTTGTTTCTAATTTTTATGCTTCTTTGGTTCCCTCTTTTGCTAAGCTGGAAAACAAATTTGATGTGATATATCGTATCCCTCTTCCATCATATTTACAAAATAAGGGAGCCAGAGATGTTATGGTTAAATTTCATTTGTTTTCCACAAAACAGAATATTGTAAAAGCCAGTTATAAGGTTAAATCTTTTGACTCTCCATATGAATCCATTAAAATATTTGCAGATCTCTCTCCAGCGACTTTAAGCAGAAGACGTGAATATGCTCAACTAACCCAAATCCTTAGGGAAGAAGGTTTGATTTACAAATTGACTTTTCCAACTGGCTTATCAATCCAAAGAGACTCTGTTGGTCACAAAATTAACTCTCCAAAAGAAGGATTTGCTCTACTGTCAAACTGGCTTATATCCACATGAACTACTGGAGCAATTTTTTTCAGATTTATTTATCTTGTTTTTTTTTTGTTTTTTTTTTAGAAACACCCAATGACAAAGTATTAATCACACGCAGATTTGCTATTATTACTTGATTAAGATACAAAATAATTTCACTAAATCAGAAGATTAATGTAAAAATTATTTTGCACCTTTTGTGAAAGGATTTTTTTTCCTTTCTCTTCTCAACACTGTGTGCTTTATATTTTATAATTCTCACAACTAATATAAGTAGAAGTAGATATTTGATTATTTTTATTTTTTTTTAATTTTTTTTTTTGTTTGTGCTTTAATCTGAAAGTCGATAGTGTCACAACCTACAATGATGATGGAGTATAGAGGATCCTAGTCCTCTTATCTCCTGTAGGTTTTAGACCTAAGATTTGGGTGACTCAGACCAATGGACCTTCTTTGCGGATGTAAGAGCATAAGTCCCAGCTTTTGGTAGTGTGCCTGGGAAACCTGGAAGGAAGTCAGAAACGATCTCCTCTGCCAGCATATGCCCTTGGGTCAATAATACACCTGCACACAAAGTCTTGATGAAAATTATGAACCATGTTTTATTTTAGAACAGCATATTTAACCACAGCACACAAGAATGGGGGAAGTGGCTACCGTTAGCCAGCCCCAAATGACGTCTGGCCAATCATGAAGGGGAACTGTGTGTGAACCAATAGTCCCCTCCCAGGTCCGCCCACTAGGCGAGGCCAACTAATTCATTTGGGTTTTGACTCTCCAGGGCAAAGCATGCCTTGGCTCTCCTGTGCCCAGGCTGAGAAGCCTTCAGGCCATCCCATTGTTTCTGGGTGCCTGCCTGTCTGCTCTCAACCTGTGAGCTTCCCATTGTTAGTTCTATGCTGGACACTTAGCTAATGGGATTAACAGGCCTTTGGGAACAAAGGAGGTCTGGCTCTATTCAACGGCTTCCCCTCTACAATATAATGACATACTAATATAATAAAATACATTCATATTTACAAATACAACACACAATGTTTCACCCACATACAACCAACACATCCCACCAGCTCCCTCACATGACACCCATTACAATGAGCCTAAACATGGAAGGGATGGGAATATGCTAAGGGGTAAACTTATAATACTTTATCCCCTAGACCACAACATAACAATATATCCATAACAAGTGGGCCCCAAACCTTTTGTTCTTCCACATGGCAACAGCATGTGGAAGATAACCCAGCCCAAAATGGCCACTGCTGCCAGTCACAAAATGGCCCCAGCATAGTTCACACCAAAGCCAATATGGCCACTGGCTGATTCATGACAATCCTTCCCCAAGCGGGCAGGGAACATCCAAGATTTTCCCAGCTACGCTGATAGTCATGAATCTGCTGGTTTGGCCCAGCCCGCTGCATGCTAGGCCAGTTCATGTCGGTGCGCACACAGTCCCAAGGTGCAGAGTAAAGACCTCCCCCAGCCCTTGGCCTTGCTCCCACTGTATAGAGCAAATTGCTCTTCCCATGCAACCCCCACCCAAAACAGTCCAGGATCCCATCTCTCTGTTTTTGGCAGCAGCATGGAAGTCTCTGGGGACACAGTGGGTTGCACCCATACACTCTTCTGAGGCAAAACCGTATTTTTGGGAGCCCCATAAAACAACCCCTGTCCCATAGCAACCCCTTTCCCTCCAGCCAGTCCCCACAGCTGGGCTGGGGTCTCTAAAACAGTCTCTGGGCCTATGGGATTGCAAGGGGGCAGTCCAGTACTTCCCTCAGCAAAATCATTATAGTTGGGAGCCCAATAACACAATAACTGCAGTAAAGTACATACCGGTCTGCGCTTGACTCCAGCGTCCCTGATGGAGTCCGGACTTGGATGCTCTGTTTGCTCTGGCTCCTGGAAATCTGTATCTTTGGACAGACCCTCCTGGTTTTCTTCCCCTGGGTCTGTCTGTGTTGCAGCCTGGAGAACTACGCTGTTCCCACCCAGGCTGTGCTTTGGGGCCCTCAGCTGACCCTCTTCTATTGCCTTTGGTTGAATGACTGTGCTTTGGCTCTCTGATGTAGGCTGGGGAGTCTCGCAATTCCCACCCAGCTGGTTCTTTGGGGCCCTCAGCTGACCCTCTTCTTCTATGGCCTTTTGCTTGGTACTCTTATCCCAGTCCTCCAGGTTTAACTGGGCCTTTGGAGCGGTGTCATTCCAGTGGGCCTCTGGACATTGGTTATCCAGGGTATCTCCCCACTTGGTTCACCCTCTACTATGGTGCCACACTGCACCCACGGCTTCTTTGCCAAGGCTGGCAAGCTTGCTGCCCCTGTCGGGCTCTTGGTGCCCCTGGCACTCTCTTGGTGCCCCTGGCACTCTTGCTGTGTGAGGCCTGGTTCCCTGTAGCTACGAACCAGTTCCTTTCCCTCCCCACAGTCCATTCCATAGCCCTCCTGGGCTCTGTGCTTCCCTAACACCTTTTGTAGCAACTCTCCTGGGGTGTCAGAGTACAGATTTTGGTTATCTGTTGTAGGCTGGGGAATCTTATCCTTCCCACCCAACCTGACCTCTACGGCCTTTTCCCCAGAGTGCATTACATAGCCCTCCCCACAGTCTCTTGGGTGGCTATCCTGAGCCCCTGGCTCCATTAGCAGTTTTGGCCCATACACATTGCCTAGAACTTCTGAGGGCAGACTTAGTTCATCTGGCCCTACCTGTTGAGCAGTTACTGGGGTTTCTGCCAGGATTTGTGCTGGAAGGTAGTCCTCAGGTGAGACCTGTTTGGAGAAACTGTGCTCTGCTAGCATTTCCTCTGGGATTAAGTCTCTTGGGGTATCAGGGGACAAACATGGGTTTTCTGACCACACCCAGGGAACATTCCCCTGGGTCTCTGGCTCTTGGAGCTGGTGATTTGGTCCCAAGCTGACTTTACCATCCCTTCTAGGCTCTGACACAGTCTCTATATTTTTTAAAGGAACGCATTCTCCATCACTATGTTCTCCCCAGACCCCTTGCACACAATCACTTCGGTACATACCATCTGTGTTGTAAAGATCTGGCGACCAGTCCTCTTGACTGGGTTGTTCCCCTCTTGATGGGCAAAATGTCTCCCCTTAGATCTCGTCCCACAACTCAAAATACTCCTCCTCCAGCTGCAGTTCCTGCTCAATCAGGTGTACCATTAAATTAGCGTCCATGGACCATGGTTCCAGTCCCAGACCACGACAGCATTCCACAAACAAGTTGTTGTGCCTTTTAAAGGTTCCTATGCCCCCTTCAGGATCACCATACACAATGTCTTGGAGGCCAGAATCTATCTCCAAGCGGAAATCAAACTCCTCTCCAAGGCCACCAACTATTTTGGTGTGAAAAATGTGATATTGGTTCTCCAAGGCAACCTCTTTTCTTACTAGTACTTCCAGCCAGCCCATTAGCTTATCGTCCTGCCACAGATTCAGAATCGCCATCCATTTCTCTAGACGCAGTGTCTCTCTGTAGCCAAGTCTTTGCTGAGCTGGAGTTCTCGCTCCATTGCGCTCCTGCCAGATCCTCTGGCAATACTGGTCTAGTACGTTGGACACCTCTTGTGCGGTCATCTTACTGGGGTATAAGTGCCTGGCTGCTTTAAACCGTCTTGTTGCTTCTTTGGTGATATCCGTCTGTCCATTCTTGGTCTTTCTGTAGAGTCGTCCCACCTATGCCAGCCAATTGTCACAACCTACAATGATGATGGAGTATAGAGGATCCTAGTCCTCTTATCTCCTGTAGGTTTTAGACCTAAGATTTGGGTGACTCAGACCAATGGACCTTCTTTGCGGATGTAAGAGCATAAGTCCCAGCTTTTGGTAGTGTGCCTGGGAAACCTGGAAGGAAGTCAGAAACGATCTCCTCTGCCAGCATATGCCCTTGGGTCAATAATACACCTGCACACAAAGTCTTGATGAAAATCATGAACCATGTTTCATTTTACAACAGCATATTTAACCACAGCACACAAGAATGGGGGAAGTGGCTACCGTTAGCCAGCCTAAAATGACGTCTGGCCAATCATGAAGGGGAACTGTGTGTGAACCAATAGTCCCCTCCCAGGTCCGCCCACTAGGCGAGGCCAACTAATTCATTTGGGTTTTGACTCTCCAGGGCAAAGCATGCCTTGGCTCTCCTGTGCCCAGGCTGAGAAGCCTTCAGGCCATCCCATTGTTTCTGGGTGCCTGCCTGTCTGCTCTCCACCTGTGAGCTTCCCATTGTTAGTTCTATGCTGGACACTTAGCTAATGGGATTAACAGGCCTTTGGGAACAAAGGAGGTCTGGCTCTATTCAACGGCTTCCCCTCTACAATATAATGACATACTAATATAATAACATACATTCATATTTACAAATACAACACACAATGTTTCACCCACATACAACCAACACATCCCACCAGCTCCCTCACATGACACCCATTACAATGAGCCTAAACATGGAAGGGATGGGAATATGCTAAGGGGTAAACTTATAATACTTTATCCCCTAGACCACAACATAACAATATATCCATAACAAGTGGGCCCCAAACCTTTTGTTCTTCCACATGGCAACAGCATGTGGAAGATAACCCAGCCCAAAATGGCCACTGCTGCCAGTCACAAAATGACCCCAGCATAGTTCACACCAAAGCCAATATGGCCACTGGCTGATTCATGACACACTGCTCTCTTCTCCTCTCTCCCCCTCTGCACTGCTCTCTCCTCCTCTCTCTCCCCTCTGCACTGCTCTCTCCTCCACTCTCCCCCTCTGCACTGCTCTCTCCTCCTCTCTCTCCCCTCTGTACTGCTCTCTCCCCCTCTAAACTGCTCTCTCCTCCTCTCTCCCCCTCTGCACTGCTCTCTCCTCCTCTCTCCCCCTCTGCACTGCTCTCTCCTCCTATCTCCCCCTCTGCACTGTTCTGTCCTCTCTCTCCCCTCTGCACTGCTCTCTCCTCCTCTCTCCCCCTCTGCACTGCTCTCTCCTCCTCTGTCCCCCTCTGCACTGCTCTCTCCTCCTCTCTCCCCCTCTGCACTGCTCTCTCCTCCTCTCTCCTCCTCTGCACTGCTCTCTCCACCTCTCTCCCCTCTGAACTGCTCTCTCCTCCTCTCTCCACCTCTGCACTGCTCTCTCCTCCTCTCTCCGCCTCTGAACTGCTCTCTTCTCCTTTCTCCCCCTCTGCACTGTTCTCTCCTCTCTCTCCCCTCTTCACTGCTCTCTCCTCCTCTCTCCCCCTTTGCACTGCTCTCTCCTCCTCTCTCCCCCTCTGCACTGCTCTCTCCTCCTCTCTCCCCCACTGCACTGCTCTCTCCTCCTCTCTCCTCCTCTGCACTGCTCTCTCCTCCTCTCTACCCCTCTGCACTGCTCTCTCCTCCCATCTCTCTCCTCTTCACTGCTCTCTCCTCCTCTCTTCCCCTCTGCACTGCTCTCTCCTCCTCTCTCCCCCTCTGCACTGATCTCTCCTCTCTCTCCGCCTATGAACTGCTCTCTTCTTCTTTCTCCCCCTCTGCACTGTTCTCTCCTCCTATCTCCCCCTCTGCACTGCTCTCTTCTCCTCTCTCCCCCTCTGCACTGCTCTCTCCTCCTCTCTCCCCCTCTGCACTGCTCTCTCCTCCTCTCTCATCCTCTACATTGCTCTCTTCTCCTCTCTCCCCCTCTGCACTGCTCTCTCCTCCTCTCTCCCCCTCTGCACTGCTCTCTCCTCCTCTCTCCCCCTCTGCACTGTTCTCTCCTCTCTCTCCCCTCTGCAAAAAAAGGGTTTCTTAAATCTGTAAACAACAATAGCTGCTACCTCTTGCCTAATGGAAATGCTTGCTGTTCCCGGCTTGGTTTCTTTTAGTAATATTTTTGCTATCTCTCTCTCATTGATTCCGGGTCTTTTTCTTTTAGTTTTTTTTCTTTTGCTAATTGTTTTTTGTTATTTTATTACTATTCATCTTTGTCAATTTAAAGCTTAATATCATGATCATTTAAATGAAAGTGTATGCATGACGAGTGAATGTTCTTTTTTAAATGTTTTATCTTATGTATTGTATGTTTTTCCTTTTTCTGTTGTTTATTTTGATGTACTGTGTTATAAACTGTATTTATAATATATACGATATTTATATGGTACATTGTTATATTTTTGTAAAAACAATAAATACTATTTAAACAAAAAAATAAATAAAGATGCATTACTCCTCAATAATGAAATATAAAAAAAAAATGAACAATAAAAAAATTATCACAGTGCTGATTCTGTACTTGATGATGACAAAGAAAGTAAGACAAACTTTTCAACTGAATTCATTAACTCATGAACTCCCTCTGAAATGCCACCACGTATTTTGCAGCTAAAGAAAGGTACAATTGTCATGTTACTGCAAAATATGAACCCAAAAAAAGGCCTATGTAATGGGACAAGATTAATTGTTCAAGAATTAAATGACCATTTCATACATGCTGAAATTCTAACTGGTACCCATAAAGAAGAAAGAGTTTTCATACCAAGAATAGATTTGGCACCAAGTGAAAGTAGCCTCCCCTTTGTACTTCAAAGGAGACAATTTCCCATCATCATGGCATTTGCCATGACCATTAATAAATCACAAGGACAAACTTTCAAATCTGTGGGTATCTTTTTAGAAGAAACAGTATTTGCACATGGCCAGCTGTATGTTGCATTCTCAAGATGCAAGAATCCAGAGGCTATTAAAGTTTACATTGAAAACAACGAAAGTCAAGGTGATTTATTAGATGATGGATGCTTTTTTATAAAAAAACATTGTCTACTATGAGGTACTATAACTTTAATTCCACAAAATATAACAACAAAAGATATGGCACAGACCTAACAAAAAAAATAAAAAATCACCTCAACGACAATTTTACACGAAAAAAAATAAAAAAATAGAGTACAGTGGATTCATTTTGAGGAACAACTTTATAGTCACTCTAGATCTTTTTAGAGCACCACTGTTTAATATGTCACTCTATAAAATGGCCAAAAACATAGAGAACAGTGGTTTTACTTCCAGGAAA
Source organism: Discoglossus pictus (assembly GCA_027410445.1). Taxonomy (NCBI): domain Eukaryota; kingdom Metazoa; phylum Chordata; class Amphibia; order Anura; family Alytidae; genus Discoglossus; species Discoglossus pictus. Next base: position 104,838,178 of record CM050172.1, on the reverse strand, counting down.
AAAATAGATATTTCTGGGACTCTTTTACGAGGACTGCTATTTCACATAGGAAACTATGTGCCATTTAAAAAAAATAATGTAATTTCAAGAAGAAATGTACAACAACAAACCAAAAAAAAATATAGAGAACAGTGCTTTAATTTCCAAAATGACATTTTATGTCACTGAGACTCTTTTTAGAGCACCACTATTTCCATAAGAAACTCTATAAAATGCCAAAAAACATAGGGAACAGTGGTTACAGCCCGTTGACAAACTTTAATGTCTGGCTTTCTCTTTTTAGAGAACCACTATTTCACATAGGACACTCTTTGTGCCATTTTCACAAATTACAACAATAACAACCAAATTTCAACCATCAAAAATCAGACAAAATAACAGATTACAATTATATGGAAGTAGCCTTTTAGCATGATTAGCCCCACAAAACACTTTGCTTGCATTTTAGAACAATTATACTTTAAATGTTACTTCATTAAGTTACTGTTTATAATGTTACTATTTTTGGAAAAAAGTGTGCAAAGTTGTTTCATTGCATTTATTTCAAAGTTCATGTTAAGAAGATGAGGAGCTTTTGTTATACAATTTAAATGTATCATTCAATGCAAAATATTAATCCAGGGAGTAATCCAATTGCCAGTTAATGGGGTCAGGAAGGAATTAAATTTTCCCCCTTTGATACAATTGGCTAAGTTTCAAGTTCTTTTTTTACTGTTTGCCTTCCTCTGGATTCAATATACAGTGGATATAAAAAGTCTACACACCCCTGTTAAAATGTCAGGTTTCTGTGCTGTAAAAAAATTAGACAAAGATAAATCATTTCAGAACTTTTTCCACCTTTAATGTGACCTATAAACTATACAACTCAATTGAAAAACATACTGAAATCTTTTAGGTAGAGGAACGAAAAAATATAAAAATAAAATAACATGGTTACATAAGTATGCACACCCCTAAACTAATACTTTGTTGAAGCACCTTTTGATTTTATTACAGCACTCAGTCCTTTTGGGTATGAGTCTATCAGCATGGCACATTTTGATTTGGCAAGATTTGCCCACTCTTCTTTGCAAAAACACTCCAAATCTGTCAGATTGCGAGGGCATCTCCTGTGCACAGCCCTCTTCAGATCACCCCACAGATTTTCAATCAGTTTCAGGTCTGGGCTCTGGCTGGGCCATTCCAAAACTTGAATCTTCTTCTGGTGAAGACATTCCTTTGTTGATTTGGATGTATGCTTTGGGTCGTTGTCATGCTGAAAGATGAAGTTCCTCTTCATGTTCAGCTTTCTAGCAGAAGCCTGAAGGTTTTGAGCCAATATTGACGGGTATATGGAACTGTTCATAATTCCCTCTATCTTAAATAAGGCCCCAGTTCCATCTGAAGAAAAATAGCCCCAAAGCATGATACTGCCACCACCATGCTTCACTGTGGGTATGGTGTTCTTTTGGTGATGTGCAGTGTTGTTTTTGCGCCAAACATATCTTTTGGAATTATGGCCAAAAAGTTCAACCTTGGTTTCATCAGACCATAACACCTTTTCCCACATGCTTTTGGGAGACTTCAGATGTGTTTTTGCAAAACGTAGCCTGGCTTGGATGTTTTTCTTCGTAAGAAAAGGCTTTTGTCTTGCCACTCTACTCCATAGCCCAGACATATGAAGACTACGGGAGATGGTTGTCATATGTACCACACAGCCAGTACTTGCCAGATATTCCTGCAGCTCCTTTAATGTTGCTGTAGGCCTCTTGGTAGCCTCCCAGACCAGTTTTCTTTTCGTCTTTTCATCAATTTTGGAGGGAGCTCCAGTTCTTGGTAATGTCACTGTTGTGCCAGATTTTCTCCACTTAATGATGACTGTCTTCACTGTGTTCCATGGTATATCTAATGCTTTGGAAATTCTTTTGTACCCTTCTCCTGACTGATACCTTTTTACAATGAGATCCCTCTGATGATTTGGAAGCTCTCTGTGGACCATGGCTTTTGCTGTGGGATGCGACTACGAACATTTCAGGAAAGACCAACTAGAGCAGCTGAAGTTAATTTGGGGTTAATCAGAGGCACTTTAAATGATGGCAGGTGTATGCTGACTCCTATTTAACACAATTTGGAATGCTATTGCTTAATTCTGAACACAGCTACATCCCCAGTTATAAGAGGGTGTGCAGACTTATGCAACCACATTATTTTCTTTTTTTTTTTTTTTTCCTCCACCTAAAAGATTTCAGTTTGTTTTTCTGTTGAGTTGTACAGTTTATATGTCACATTAAAGGTGGAAAAAGTTCTGAAATATTTTTCTTTGTCTAATTTTTTTACAGCACAGAAACCTGACATTTTAACAGGGGTGTGTAGACTTTTTATATCCACTGTATGTTTAGTTTACCAATTGTTAATCTACAAGTTGCATGTTACAAAACATTATGTCATGTTTACAATTTTCATTAATACAATGCTGACCTGTTCTTACATTAAAATGTTACTACTCTTAAAAAATGAACATTTAACAGTTGGTCACCTACAAGTTGCGTGTTAAAAATACGTTTTATATAATAATTGTACTTCTTTATAGATAACAAAAAGGTTACAAGTCTCAACTACGCATATCACATGCAAAACAGAATTCAAAACATACATATTTAATTGCAGTCATTTTTTGAGGGGCAAGTCGCTAGTATTTAATATTTATGGAATGTAACTACTTGAGTCAAAATTGTAATTATTTTATTGTGGTAATTAATAACTTGTTATATGCTATGTTAAAGAATTTATAATTGATAAGAAATAAGTTGGACTGGTATGTATTTAAATTAATTAGTTAGAAATTTCATTTATTTCTAATATAGTTTAAAAGAACAGACATTAAATAAGATTTCTCTGAAGCAGGAAGGAGACAAATTGCCTACTCTACAGCTTAATTATTCCAAGGATGATACATTAAATTGTTATTGAAGTTATTAGCACACAAAAAAAAAATGTTTACTCTATAAGGACCCGAGAAGAAAATTCTCATCTCTAAAATGTTCAGCATCCTCAATGTGTGTAATGGTCAATCACTTAGCTCAAAATATGCAAAATGGATATCACTGGTCACTTTGTTTTTCATGTCGCACATCATACTCTTATTAAAGGTATCTTTATAATTTCTATAGTGTTAAAGTAGCAACATTTGTAGATGATAAACATATGTAGAACAAACCCTTTAGGCTTCATTTCAATCAAGAAAAGGCAAAATGTTTAGCAATATTAGAAAGCAATAGTCTTACCCTACCTCATCCTATAGAGTACCAAGGTCTAGTCTTACGATTAACAATCAACCATTATCAGCTTTATGAATTGAATGTGAAGCCTATGGTGCAGCAGGTAGAGCAAGAGATCACTTTATCTTTATCAATAGATTACTTAAAAAACCTGCTGATATTATGTCCTTTAAACTGTGCGCCTTATATACCCAATCCCACAATGCAAGAGCCTAGCCAGTAGTTTAAAATTGTTTGTAGTTGGTACTTCCTACAGTGATATGACATTTCACATTTTACATTTGGTTTCATAAACACAAACTCAGACATCAACTCTGATTCCCATATTTGTTTCAGCCTGGAGGTGTAGTAGCATAGAATAAATAATAGCAGTAAATTGTTATTGTATGCATGTCATAAAGCTAAGATTTGCATTGACCACAGACCCTGCACTTTTTAGAAAGATAAACTATTGTTTGAAGCAGGTTTAAGTGGTGTGTCTACATGGGTTGCATGAATCAGTAAAGAACCAAAACCCATTACAGTTGACAACATTAACTACTTGGTAAACCACTACCAGGAAGTATCCTCCTCCAGTATTATGGATTAGTACTAGCAGCACTACAAAATTGACTCTTAACCTAGCAATATTCAAGCCTGGTTGTACAATAAGTCCAAGGACTTTGGAGCCCAGAGTTTCAAATCTCAGCCCTGGGGCATAGGAACCCACATTATATGAACAGGGCACACATACAATATTGAAATTGACAGGGTTATGGAGCAATATATCTCTCCCAGGAAAGCTTTGATCTAGGAAAGCTTTTGACCCCCCCCCCCTTTTTAACAAACATGGAGGATGCAATGAGCAGCTAATCAGTAGCAGAAAGAGTATTTGCACAGAGGTACACACAGCCTTGTTATTAACAAATGGTTAGTATACTTTTGAGTCATGTATTTTTACACCAGACTTTAATATTTACTTTTTTATTCTTGCAGTGGAATCACATCTTTCCAACTCACTTCTACATTTTGTTATTTATTATTTTTTTCACAGTATTTACTTTTCCATCTCACTTTCTACCATCCCTCTCAGCCTTCTGCTATTTACTCTTCACTTATTCCTCTTCCCTTCCCCTTCATTTCCCTTTCAGCAATATTCCACTTACCTTCACAATCACTATTCCACAGAAAGTATCATGGAGTGACTAAAATTGGAGGGAAGTGAGAAGGGAGGAAGCCTGTATTATGCAGTGATATGCCAGTGAGATGGGGAAGCCTGTGTTATGCAGTGATATGATAGTGAGGTGAAAAGAAGCCTGTGTTATGCAGTGATATGATGGTGAGGATGAAATAAGCCTGTGTTGTATACTGATATGATAATGAGGTGGGGGAAGTCTGTGTTATACAGTGATATGATAGTGAGGGAAGAAGCCTTTATTATATAGTGATATGATAGTGAGGTGGGTGAAGTCTGTGTTATACAGTGATATGATAGTGAGGCGGGGGAACTCTGTTTCATACAGTGATATAATAGAGATGTTTGGGAAGCCTGTTTTACCAGTGCAGTTATATGATAGTTAGGATGGAATAGGCTTTTGTTAGGCAGTGATATGATAGTGAGGTGGATGAAGTCTGTGTTATACAATGCTATGATAGTGAGAAGGAAAAAAGCCTGTGTTATATAGTGATATGATAGTGAGGTGGTGAAGTCTGTGTTATACATTGATATAATAGTGATGTGGGAAAGCAGTGATATGATAGTGAGGATGGAATAAGTCTGTGTTATGCATTGATATGATAGTGAGGAGGGAAGAAGCCTGTGTTATACAGTGATATAATAGTAAGGTGGGGAAGCCTGTTTTACCTGTGCAGTGATATAATAGTGAGGATGGAATAAGCCATATCAACTAAAATGGTGCATCTAGCTTGCCCATTCTGTCAACCAAACAATCTGGATTATTAATCATCAAGGTGGCCTTATGCATATCCCAGTCATGCTTCACATGCTTAACTGTGTCTGACACTACTACCCGCCCACAATCACTATGGGACAGCCAAAGACACAAAACCGGCCTTAGAACTCCATTGGTTTTAGCACAGCTCAAATATTTTGTGTCAGTCCACATCCCGGAAGCTGCTAGCATGAGCAGCTAGTAGGCATCTGGTGCCAGACTGCAGTGGAGCAAAGAATGCTAAGATTCCGGTAGGAACTTTGTCTCCAGAAAGCAGTCCTTGTCATGTCATGAGAATGCCTTTCCAGACTGAGAGGAGGGAGCACAGTACGCACAAGGGTGATTGAGCCCCACAAGCAAAGGTGAGTCCAGAGAGTATACAACCCTTCCTCCCACAGGTGACATCAGGAGAGACACAGGAGCGCTTCCTCATTCACACAGCACCTAGAGCACCGGTAGGAGATCTCCTGGGGGGTGTGCTACAGTCGAGCATGCCACCCATACTCTGATGTTTGACTGCACTTTAGGGGGACTCTAAAGAGGATGGGAAACCGCTTATTTTTCTGATCAGACCCCTGAAGCCTTAGCTGTTGTTTCCCCACACTAATGCCTGCACTCAGACATCAGGTCTGTTTGGGGAAAAGACACATTCTAAGTATGCAGCATTAGAAGTAGGGGGAAGTGAAATATGTGAACAATCACTAAGTATATTGTAATATACAATATACAGCAATACACAGTCCTTAATAGTCTATATGGAAATATAAAATGTCTGAAAGACATAGATTGGGACTATGAATATAAAAAGCTACAGCTGAGATTACCACCAGAGGTAATAGAAAAGGGCTGTAATTTCCGTAATTTCAAGTCCCTTTTAATCCAAAGGGGAAGAGACTGGAAGGTCCAAATAAGTAAAACTTGGGGGGCGTTCATTGCTGTTATTAACAGGTTTACTCTACAGAGGTATAGTAATACAGATTTGCTGTGGAGCCCCATTGGAAATAAGAGCAGAGGATACAACCAGAAGTATCTAAAAAAGGGGCACAGCCTGTGCAGATGTTAATGGTCATAGACCATAACTGCATGGAAGGTCTAATTAAGTATTACTTTGGGAGCAGTTACTCTCACTACTAGTAGGCATAGTTTTTTGGTATGGTTTTGGAGAGGATTGCTGATACAAATATGCCCTGCTAGTCAGTTGGTCCCCCTTTTCCTCACTAACTCTGGAAGCCAAAGAGAGTTGTCTTGATGGTTTCATTGTAATTTGAAAGCTATACAATTTAAACGCTGTGTAGACCAGGCCTACAAAGCCTCATTAAATATCGCCAAGAGGAATAACAATAAAAAAAAACAGAGGCACCTGAGAAAAACTCAGTACATGAGATAAAATACCTATGATGGTGCACTAGTCCTGGCAATTAATTGCTTAAGATCAGAACAATATTACAACAAACAAGATAATCTTGAATGATTTAGCATAGTGCAATAGTACTCAAGGACATTTAAAGCATCCTAGGACAAGCTAACTATATGTGATATCTTGGAATAACCTAGTAACTTGTAATAATATTTATGATCACAGAGTTAACCTCAGTATGGAGTAATAAAAATTGAGGCAACCCAGAACTCATAGCGGTGTGCAAGATTAGTGGAGACAACCTGGATCATTTAGCACTATCTACTAAGATGAGTTTCAAATTGGATCACTATAATAAAATGCAATAATAGCTGTGGTTAAGGAAAATACCCTAGAATTGTGCAATAATACTGGAATGTACATGGAGCAATACAAATATATGTGGGTTTTAAATATGTTTCAGAGATAAGCAAGAACATCATAGGAAATTGGGAACATGAACTCATTGTTTAAATCTTATTATAGTATTGACAAAATGTACACTGTATTGATTGATGTGATGTCACAATATTTGAATACGTGTTACATTTTGTTATAATAATCGATCTGATAATAGAACTCTCTTAGGCTAATAATAGATAGACAAATCAGTTAAATTGCACAGATAAGATAATTTAGTCGGTATTAATAAAAGTCTCTTTTAAAGATTGACATAATTAGTTATATATTGGCTAAAATTAATAAATAAAACTATCATTAACTTACTAAAATGAAAAGGGAGAATCATAACCCTAAAACAAAAACTAGAGAAAAGAAAAATTCAATGGCAAAAATCCCAGGTATGTTTTTTTCCCCGGGAAACAAAAATAAAGATCTAGATAAAACCAAATTGGAGGAAGAAGCCATAGGCAAACTAGACCATTCAGAAAACCAGACAAGTATAGAAGAGGCTACAGAATTTGAAGAAAGCCATACCTTTTACAAACCAGAGGAAGAAAGACTTACAACTGCAACATTGAAAACAATATTATCAGAATTTAAAAAGTCCTTACTTATAGACATTACTTATATTGCACTCAAGTGCAATAAATGAATTAGGGGTGATAATAGACAGCCTAGAATTTAAATATAATGAAAATGGAAGGGAACAAAAAACAATCATTACAGAGACATCTGATCTAAAAGCAGAAGTCCTAGATTTAAAAGCTAAAATTAACAAATTGGAAGATTACTCCCGATGTAATAATATTCGGATAAGAGGTATATCCGAAAATATTAATCAGTCAGAATTAAATCAATATATTCAAACATTTCTTTCTGGCATGTTAAAAGTTGAATTTTCACTTGAACAGATGGTAGATAGAGTTCATAGAATCCTGCTCTCTAAAAGAATAGATAGAGCTCTGATATGTTATTGTCAAATTCCACTCATCCATGCATAGAGAAGCAATCCTTAAAAAAAGCCTTTGAGGCCAAAAAACTTGACCCTCCTTATGAAAACCTCATAATTTTCTCTGATCTCTCAAGAGAAACCTTGATTAAAAGAAGAGAATTTTCTGAAGTCACCAGATTATTAAGGGCAAACAATATAAGATACAAATGGGGTTTTCCCACCAAATTAATTATAACCTAAGATTTAAAGAGGATAGTGGCTAACTCTCCCTTAGAGGCTAAAACACTTTTGGAAGAGTGGAATTTGAAATAGAGTGTAATAAACTTACTGGTTCTAATCATCTTTTCCCTTTATATTTTTGCTTCTGTTTTTTTTTTAAGCTCTTTTAGGGGGTAGTGGAGGAGGGGAAAGAGGAATGGAGAAAGAAAGTAATTCTTAAATTATCAAAACAGGAGGAATAATTTACATAATGATTCAGCCATGTAGGGTAAAATTAATATTAATTATATAAAGGAATTAATCTAGAGTAGTACTAAATCACAATTGTATTTAGTAGATATATAGAACACACTGATTTTATAATATAAATATTAAATACACTCTATTTAGTGAGTGAAATAGGAGTAGAACTCAATAAACAATTACAATTTATGATAATTTGTTAAATTTATCACGTAGAATAATACAAAGATTAAAAAGTAACACAAAATTATTGAATTTTGGATCACGGATAAAGATTTATAAATATTTGGAAACAGCACTTTAATTAACTTACATTCTCACATTAGGTTAGTTTATAATATACATGCAAATACAAACTTTAAAACTCACTATAAGTATGAAAATATAATAAAGAAAGGGAAAGAAAGAGGAGAAGAAAGAAAAGAAGGGAAAGAGAAGGAAGGAAAGGAAGAGAAGGGGAGCAGAAGGGAAGGAGCAGGAAAAGGGAAAGGGAAAAAAGGAAAAGGAAAGAAAGGGGAAAAAAAAGAAAGAAAACTTTTTTAGAAAATGAGTAATTTAAAAGTGTATAGCCCTACATGTAAAAGAGAGTAGAGATGCAGTAAGGGAGAGTCCAATAAATATTATTTATATATAAACAGCTCACACTAAATAAGAATCAAGAGGTTTAACATTTAATGCTGGTTTAAGTAAGTTAATAATCCTTTGGATTATGAGAATAGATACTATCATCTATAATGTCAACGAAACCCCTATTATAAGTGCAGATAGAAAGTAAGAGGAAAATAAAGATTTTTCCCCTTGAAAGTTAAAATGTTTTTTTTTCTCTGTTTTTTTTCAGAAGCAATTAGAAAAGGGAGATATAGACATATCTAGAAAAAGAAAGGGCGATTAAAGAAGTCAGGATTTTTTTGAAGTAACTTTTATGGTAGTGTTATCGAATTTTTCTTAGATAACTACGACTGGTCCTAGATTATTTAGGAATTTGCACCACTGAGGGCAGCCAAGGATTGACTGAACTTAGGAAAAGTCCGTCAGTTCCTTTTCCCCCCAAGATTCCCCCCGTTTTTCTTCTTTTATTAGGTGGGTAGCTATGGAGAGGGAAATGTTCCCTATTAAAGGGTATTTCGTTTTATTTTGTTATGTTGTTTGGTGTACATATTTATCTATTCTAAAAATATCTACCACTATAGGTTCTTTTTAATGTAATATTTTTTTGCTTTTTTCTTTGGCCGGCTTAGAAGGGAAGAGGGGGGGTCGGGGAGGGAGTAGTTCTAGATATGTTGGTAGAGGCTTGGTACTCTTAAATGACATTGAGAGTGCTAAGCCAAAATGTTCAAGAACTAACCACTCTGGGAATGCTCAAGGACTAACCACTCCGACTAACCACTCCGTTATTTTTTAGTGCTTTCTATAAAAAAAAATGCAGACATAGTATGTCTACAAGAGACGCATTGGAAGGCGGAAAAAACGATGGAGTACAATAACAAAAACTTTGTATCGGTTAGCAATTCAAAATATGTTAAAAAAACAAAAGGTACAGCAATCTTCTTCAATAAAAAACTGAATTGGAAGAAGATATTTCGGTATCCGACCCAAGATTGTTTTTCTTTCTGGACAGGTTTAATTAATAATATTAAAATTACTATCTTAAATATTTATGCCCCTAATAAAGGTCAAATTCGCTAATAAAATCTTAAATTCACTGAAGAAATATTTCTCTGGCCTATTGATATTTTGTGGCGATTTTAATAATGTTCTCAACCCCAGTCAAGATTGAAAAATGAATATAAGATCAAAAGACAACCAAAATACAACACAAAGAACAAGTAATTTTAATAAGATCTTATATAAATTTGGTCTTTTTGATTCATGGTGTCTCAACCCTATGGAAAAAAACTATACCTTTTATTCTGCTAGACATGCATCATACTCGAGAATAGATTACATATTTGTTAATGAATTAGCACTTAAAAAACGTATCAAAGCCAAAATTGACCCAATAAATCATTCAGATCATAGTTTAATAACTGCTACTGTTAAAACAGGAATAACAGTAAATGCTCCCCCCTCTTGGAAATTGAAAAATTCCTTGTTGAAAGACCAGGAATGTAAAGTAAAACTTAAACAAGCGATTGATAAGTTTTTTTACTCTTAATAGACAATCTGTAGCATCTACTACAGCTGTATGGCTGGCTCATAAGGCATACATTTGGGAAATTTGTATAAAAATGCAGGCCCAAATGAAAAAAATAATGGAACCCCGCTCAAGGAATTATATATTAAGTTAACTAAAGCTGATAGAGAAAATAAAATAACCCTAGTTTATTAAATATGGAACAGATTAAGAATCTACAAAACAGATCAGGAATACAGAGCAAATTAAAATGGATAACTCTATATGGGCTTTCCAGAAGCGCTTACATCATTTGGGTAATAAGGCAACTAAATTCCTGGCAAGTAAATATAGACTTAATCCCATTTAAAAAAAATCAATTAAATTAGATATAAAGTTGAAATAGCTTTGAATCATCTTAAAATAGCATACTACTGATTTATATAACTTGGCTGAGAAAAAGAGAAAGAATGTACTGATTGTAAATATTTCCGGCCAATTTCTCTTATTAACACTGACATTAAAATATACACTAAAGTGCAGGCAAACAGATTGAACATGGTAATTCATTCCTTGGTAGACAAAGATCGAAACGGTTTCATTGTAAGGAGGCAAGGGACCGATAATGTCAGAAGATTAGTCAATCTTGTATCCTATGCTTAATCAAATAAGAGGTCATCTCTCTATCTTTGGATGCAGAAAAGGCCTTCGACAGAGTCGGATGGGACTATATGAACCTAGTCATGGCCAAATTTGGACTTGGCGATTTTGGGTCTAGAGCTATTAAGGCCATTTATGGGGCCCCGTCCGCCTCTGTCGTGGGCCTTGGATTTAAGTTGGATAGCTTTACTATCTCCAACGGGACTAGACAAGGATGTCCCTTGTCCCCTCTTATCTTTGCACTCCTAATGGAACCTCTAGCAACTTCCATTAGAGAATGTAAAGGCATCCAAGGTATAAAAGTGGGAGATATTGTACACAAAGTAATAATGTTCACAGATGATGTTGCAAATCTCCAACATTGTATAGGAGAATTTAGCAAGATTTCCAATTACAAACTAAACTTATCTAAATCTGAAGCATTGATGATAAATCAGAAAGAAGAGGAAAGTACATATGTAAAGACTCATTTTTCATATACATGTCAAAAAAGCATAAAACATATGGGCATAGAAATACAATCAGAGTTTAAACAGATGATTGAGCAAAATTTTAAGCTGACAATGATAAATCTGAAAGCTTCCATTGAAAGGTGGAGAAATCTTTATGACTCCTGGTCGGGAAGAATCATAGCTGCAAAAATGTTCTTAGTGCCCAAAATAACATATTTAATGAGTAGCATACCCTACCATCTCTCAAGTTTTCAAATTAAAACACTTCAAAATATTCTTGATAAGTTTATTCATGAAGGCATAAAGGTAAAAAAATTAGATTCAAAACAGTAAATCTAACTAATACATTTCAAAAAGGTGGTATGGCTTACCCCTCTATTCAGACGTTTCAAGAAGCAATAACTATAGCACATATTATTAGATGGAATGACCAAGTGGAATCCGGGCACTGGTTCCAAATTGAAAAGGAAATGACAGGAAAAATAGAGTTACAAAGCAGAATTCTACATAAAAAAAATATTTGATTCCATTAGATTGGAATCTATGGGAGAAACACTAAGAAAATGTTTTAAATATTGGGATAAATTGAACTCGAAATATACCTTAATTCCATTTCAAAGTCCGATAACCCAACTAGTCACTCTATTTCGAGAATTGGACATTCCTTTTTTGGAAATTCTAGCTAAAAATGGGGCAGTATATCTAAGAGAACTCTTTCAAAATGGTTCTTTTAGACCCTTTAAGGAACTAATTGTTAAATAAAAATTACACAATTCAATGTGGCTAGAATATTATCGATTGTGTAATCAGCTGAAGTCTCAGGGATTTATTTTAGAAAATCGTAGAAAGCTGACTGACTGTGAGAAATTAATTCTAGATGACGATAAATCTCATTTAATGGCCAATTGTCATAACATTATATCATTAAAAATAAGCAGATTAAAACATCTAGCTTAAAACTTTGGGAAAAAGAGGTGAGAAGGGAATAGTCCATAGAGACATGGCTCTCGTCCTTTCTTACCACTGATACATTTTTGCAAAATGCATCTCACAAAGAAACTTATTTCAAGATCATAAATAGGTGGTATTATGTACCGCTAAGAATTTTTCAGATTAATAAAAATAATGAAGCCAAATTTAGTTGGCAAAATGCGGACAAAAAGGAACACACATACACATTTGGTGGAATTGCCAAATACTACAAAATTGGTGTAAGAATGCTTTTTTCAAATCAAATTAACCTTTGGGATAGATCTTCCCTTTAATATGGAAATACCCCTATTTCACATCTTTCCCAAGGAGGTTACGTTGGAAATAAAAGCTTTTTTGATACAGATTTTCATGGCAGCTAAAAATTCCATTGCCTCATATTGGAAACAAGAAAAAGTTCCCACTTGGTCGGAAATCTTGATAAAAATTAGTAAAACGCGTCCCTTAGAAAGAAACATTGAGGAAATCTGTATTTGGACAATATGGGATAAAAAGTATAATTGACAGGGATACTTCTTTTTCCGGAGTGTCTACTTATAGTTTTCCCCCCTCTCCCCCTCCTTTTCCGGCCAGCCCCCTTTTTTTTTCTCTTTTTTCTGGTGTTGTGTTTTTTTTTTTTTTACTCTTGATATTACCTTTTGTACTTTTTCTTTCTTTTTTTTTTAACTGTTTTCATTGGAGTTTGTTATATTATCTTATTTTTTTTCTTGTTTGCTTAATTTATGGACTGACTATTTAAGCTTAATTAAGATAAAATTTTAGTGTAATAAAATAACTATATATATTGATAAATCTGACTTCTAGTAATTGTGATAGCCTTATAAGCTTACATTTAATATGGTGGTGATCAGTATTTTCTCTTTGTATCATCAAGGAAAAAGTAATATAATGTATTTTTTTTGTTTTGTTTTAGTGTTCACTTGAATGTAAAATGTAATTAATATGTTTTTGTAAAAAGTATTATTAACTTATTTTGTAAGATACTTCTATGAATAATACATTTTCAAAAAAAATAAATATATATTATGGTATGTGCTCTAAATAATTAAAGTTACACAAAATTAATATTCTATTAGACTTGTATTGCTAAAACGCAAATAAAGTGTGACCCGCAACTGAACATTTTTTCACTTCTCTGTCAAAAATATTATGAGTACTAGATAGGACACACAAGGGCTTATTTTAACACTTATTAAAACTGTAGCAGCAATTATACACACAATGCTGTACTATAAAAGCAGGGGAAGGCATGGGAACACATTAGAATTGATAACAGTCTAAAACCTACAAATATGCAATTACAAAATATTTTTTAAATGTTATTTCTGAGTAATATTGATCCCAGGAATCAAGGGGTTAATACCTAGCATGAGTAAAACAGATGATCTAATGCATTTTATAGATTACTTGATTGCGAGCCCAATCAGCAAATATTACTTACTAGCGACTTGCACACCAAAAACAACGACATTAAAATTTGAAGCCATAGCAATGCTGTTTGACACACAATGCGACACTATGGCCCCTCTGACCACCTTTAGCGTTCATCGCGAGCCTCTCCTCCCGTGTACTAATGCTGTTTGCCATGTAATGGCATTAATCTTCAGCTACTCCAGACCAATGTGCTACTAACCCAATGGCCTCTCAGTCCACATTCCCATTATGTATGTAGACAGATGGATTACACGCCAGCTACAGATGCCATGTTACAGACACCATGCTCCCAGTCTAGGCATCTATAAGACATATCATAACTGTTTTTGTATGTAATAAACATAATAAATACATATAATGTACATTCCCAGGAAATATTATTGTATGGACATAATGACTAAAAATCTGAAATAAAATTGATTATAATATAAATGTGCACATGTAATGTTTGTCACATAGTGTCTCACTATTTAATGGGGGTCCCATCACCCAATACAGTAACTCACCCTATCAGGGGGCTGCTTAGGAGCTTGTCCTGTAGACTTATTAACACTCTAGTAATACATTTAAAATGTACTGTTTTGACACTTAAACATAAGGAAAATCATATATATACAAAAATGACAGGGCAATAAAATGTTAAGGCTGGGAAAACTGTTTGTCACACAATGTGAGTCTCTGACACTCTTAAACTTTTTTGTTAACTACAAAGATGTACAACAACTATAATAAAGTTTTTTTTTTTTTTTTTAACCTTCAACTTGTGCTTCACCAACAGGTACACCATCAGTTTTGAACAATATTAACCATTTTAATTCTCATGTTTGCAAGAATAATATAACAATGGCTGAAGTTTTGATGAATACGAATTTTAAACCATTGCTTAAAACTTTGTAACATGCAACTTATGTTTGAAACAATGGTGAACCATTTTTTTAAACAATACTAACATTTTTAATTCAGTGCTATGCATGAGTAACATAAGAATAGGTCAACTTTCTCTAAATAAGTATTTGTAACCATTACATAATGCTTTGTAATATGCAACTTTTATTTCAAGTACTGGTAAATCACATAGGTATTGAATCCAGAAGAAGGCAAACAGTTAAAACTTAGCCAATTGTATTAAAGGGGGAACAACATAATTCCTTCCTGACCCCATTAACTGGCGATTGGATTACTCCCTGGATTAATACTCTGTATTTAATTATACATTTACATTTATTAACAGTAATCCTCCTAGTAACATAAATCATTAATTATATACAATGAAACAACTTTGCACACCTTTTAAAATACAATGTTAAGATCTCAAATAGTACCTTAAAATACTAACATTTAACCTTGAATTTTACGAAAATGCCACCTAATTGTTTTGTGGGGCTAATCATGCCAAAAGGTAACTTCTATCACATTCCAATATGTTACTTTGTCTTTGCATTTTTTTTAACTTTTTGTTGTTATTGTTGTAGCTATAGAAAAGGGCACAAAGAGTTTCCAATGTGAAATTGTTCGTCCGCAGAGAATAATCACTATTCTCTATGTTTTTTTGCCATTGTATAGAGTTTCTTAGTGAAATAGTGGTCCTGTAAAAAGAGACCAAGTGGCATCAAATTTTGTCCTCAAAATAAAACTACTGTTCTCTATGTTTACAGAACCTCATAGTACACAATGTGTTTGCTAAAAATACATCCATCCTCCAATAAATCACCCTGACTTGGGGTTTCATCAATATGAACTTTAATTTCCTCTGGATTGTTGCATCTTAAAAATGCAACATAAAGTTGGCCATGTGCAAATACAGGTTCCTGTAAAAAAATACCCACAGACTTAAAATGTTATTTAGTTTCAAGGCATCTATATTTTTTGATGTTAATATCACTTTGCTTGCAATGTCTGAGTAATCCTCATTATTGATCCTATTGAGAAAGATTGTCGACATTAGTGGTTCTTTTGCAATCATTTCTGATGGAACTTGAACAGTATCGTCAGGTTGATTAGTTATTTTTTATGTTTTCTTTCTCCAATTTGAATTAGCCAATCATTGAATTGATTTTGGCCTTCAGATCTCATATTTATTTCTAATTTAGGCTGTGTAAATATTTTCCACAGCTTACTTCTCTTTATACACATTTCGACTATGTCAGTCCGATTGCCATGTGGCCCCACAGGAAATGTTTGCCTAAAATCTCCTCCTAACAACATCACCTATCCACCAAATGGCAAATCATTACCCATAACTTCTTTTAATAATCGATCAATACATTGCAGGGCATGACATGAAATCATTGTTGCCTCATCTATTATATTTAATACTTTTGTGTATGAATTGAAATGAAATTGCTTGTAATGAATTCATTTGAATATCCGACACTGATGTTTCTAGAATGGGAACTGGCAGTTTAAATCCACTATGCACAGTTCTATCACTTTCTAACAAAAGTGCGTCAATTCCAGTGGTTGCTATTTGACCCTGTGCTTGAATGCAACTCATCAATAAATTATATAGATACGTTTTTCCTGATCCACCATGGCCATCTAAATAGAAAATAACGCTCTTTGAGCATGTCATTGTCTATTGCATTTATAATGTAACTGCCTCCATCTTAGTTCATAGCAATTGCCTTCCCTGAAGTTTGCAACTTGCAACTGCTCCACAAAGTAACTGCCTCCATCTTAGTTCATAGCAATTGCCTTCCCTGAAGTTTGCAACTTGCAATTGCTCTCCAAAGGTATATACAGCCACTTAAAGTTTCATCACTACATTACTTCTAATACTGTAAATTCAATTATTATTTTTCAAATTTTATATAATTTTTGAGCACATAGAAACTTTATTGAAACTGTGTTAATTTCATTATCTTTGTATTGTACTATTCTGTGTTTCATCCCACCTCTCATACCCCTCCCACACACCTCTCAGTTGTTTGTAACAAATTTGTTCTGCTCATATTCTCTAGATCTGATCTCTTCTGTTCCTCTCTTTCCAGTAACTACATCCATCTTAATTCATAGCAATTGCCTTCCCTGAAGTTTGCAATTTGCAACTGCTCTCTCTGCCCTCCCGCCCGTGCATTCTCTTAATTTATAGAAACTCATATGACTTGCACCTGCTCAGTCAACACCACCTGCTAAAAAAATACAAAAAAACATTGTAATAAGTCTCTTAGCTACTCACCTACCTCTGATAAATCTTATCACACTATTTTCCCTGCTCCTGAATCTATATTACTACTTCTACAATATCTTAGAATAATAATTCTTCCCCCACAATCTTCTAACCTATTTTTCCTAATCCCACACATTGACACAATGCTTTCTCACGCTTTCCTCTTTCTTATAACCTACTGCCTCTCTCTCAGACTTTCCTTTGCAGCATCTCCATATCACGTCCCCAACAATAGTACAATCTCACCTTCCTTGCTCTCCTCTTCTCTGCTCCCATGAGCTCCTCTCCCTCCTCCAGTCCCAATCTCACCTCCTCCCTAACACTCACAAGAAGAAACAGCAATCTAAGTCCAAGTCCAATCATCTCTTCCTTTCACTCCTCCTTCTCCTGGCTGCAGGAGATATATCCCCTAACCCCGGTCCCTCACTCATCTCCACTTGCTGTAAGCCATGCTCTGTTTCAAGGCCAGCAAACACCCGTAACACCCATAATCTGATATCCATCACATGTCACAAACCTTCAACTCTACCTTTCTCCTGCACCCTCTGGAATGCACGATCCATCTGCAATAAACTCACATTCACTACAAACTCCCTCAATCTACTGTCTCTTACTGAAACCTGGCTCTCATCCTCAGACACTGCCTCCCCTGCAGCACTCTCTCACAGTAGTTTTCACCTCAGCCACACCTAGACCTGGGAACAAACAAGGTGGTGGTGTGGGTATTTTGCTTTCCACTCACTATACATTTCACATCATACCCCCTGCCCAATCCCTCCAATTCTCATCCTTTGAAGTTCATACTATCCGCCTCTTCTCACCTATCTCTCTATGTGTAGCTGTGATCTATCGCCCTCCCCCAGGCACTCCCTCTCAATTTCTTGTTCACTTTTCTGCCTGACTCCCTCACTTTCTCTCCTTCAATGTTCCTTCACTGGTACTTGGATATTTTATAATTTCTGTTGACACTCCCACCTACCCAGCAGCAGCCAAACTGCTTGCACTCACCTCTTCTCTTGGCCTCTCACAACCAACAGATTCTTCAACACATCATGTTGGACATTCTCTTGACCTTATCTTCACCAATCCTCCAACCCAGTCATCTGTCCACTCCCTCTATCTGAACACCACTTCCTTACCTTCAACCTCACCACATCACCCCCTCTCCAACCCTCTCCAATCCCTACTACCATCACAACCAGAAACCTGTGAGCACTTGACCCTACTCAGCTCTCCACTATTATCCAACCCCTTCTCAGTCCCAATCACCAACCTCAACTGACCTGATACGGCCACCTCACTCTAGAACTCTACTCTCTCTTCCAACCTTGACACTCTGGCCCTTATATCCACATGCAGATGCCCTCGCTCTCATCCTCAACCATTGCACACTACACAAACACAATACAACCAGAGATGCCCCCGCACTGCTGAACGACTATGGAGGAAATCATGCACTTCAGCAGATTTCCTCCACTACAAATGTATGTTACGCTCCTATTCCTCTGCTTTTAACCTTGCCAAAAAGCAGTACTTTAAAACACTAATATCAACTCTGTCCTCTAACCTCAAGCGTCTGTTTGCCACTTTCAATACTCTCCTCTGCCCCCCACCACCTCCTCCCGTCCCTTCCTCTCTCACAGCTGAAGACTTTGCCAACCACTGTATTCATAAAATTCAAAACAGCTTCAATGAACTCTTATCTCATAGTGGTTTACACTCTGTACCCTCTCAACTAACCAACAACACCCAGTCTTCTCCCTTCCCCAATCCCACTGCCACATTGAACTGCTTTGATCCGGCTACAGAGGATGAAGTCTCCAAACTGCTCTCATCCACTGACCTTACTACCTGTCGTCAGGATCCTATTCCATCTCAGTTCATATCTCCCCTCTCTACCACACTAATCCCAGCTCTCACACATATTTTCAACCTCTCCCTTACTACCGGCATGTTTCCGTCTTCTCTAAAACATGCCATAGTCATACCCACCCTCAAAAAACCCTCATCTGACATTGCATCTAACTACCGCCCTATCTCTCTGCTTCCCCTAGCTTCCAAACCACTGGAGCGGCTCGTCTATAACCACCTTACCAGCTTTATTTCCTCTAACTCCCTTCTTGACACCTTTTAATCCGGCTTTCGGCCCCAATACTCAACTGAGACAGCTCTCACTAAAGTCAACAAAAACCTGCTTACAGCCAAGTCAAAAGGTCACTTTTCAATTATTCTTCTTCTAGATCTCTCTGCTGCCTTTGACACTGCCGACCATCCACTTCTACTCCATATACTCTTTTCCC
Source organism: Discoglossus pictus (assembly GCA_027410445.1). NCBI lineage: Eukaryota > Metazoa > Chordata > Amphibia > Anura > Alytidae > Discoglossus > Discoglossus pictus. Next base: position 104,818,660 of record CM050172.1, on the reverse strand, counting down.
TCAGGATTCAAGACACTGCTCTCTCGTGGTTCTCATCATATCTAAAAAAAATTATCATTCAGTATCTCCTTCTCTGACACCTCTTCTTCTCCTCACCCCCTGTGTGTTGGTGTACCCCAAAGATCTGTCCTTGGCCCCCTCCTCTTCTCCATCTACACTTCCTCACTTGGTACCCTTATAAACTCTTTTGGGCTTCATTATCATCTCTATGCAGATGTCACCCAAATCTATCCCCCTCTCTTCTAACACACGTCTCCAACTGCCTCTCTAGTATATCCTCTTGGATGTCCACCATCTCAAACTCAACATGTCTAAAACTGAACGCCTAATCTTCCCTCCCTCTTCCTCAAATCGCTCTCACTGTCAACAAAGATATCATCACCCCCTCCTCCCAAGCCCGTTGTCTTGGAGTTCTACTGGACCCCGCTCTGTCTTTCATCCCTCACATACAATCACTAACTAAATCTTGTCTTCTCCATCTAAAAAACATCTCCAGAATTCGTTACTATCTTACACAAGACACAACTAAAATCCTTATACACTCTTATCATCTCTCAACTAGACTACTGCAACTCACTTCTTGTTGGCCTACCCACAACCTGACTGTCTCCACTTCAATCCATTATGAATGCCTCTGCTAGACTCATCTTCCGTACACAACGTTCAGTGTCGGCATCACCTCTCTGTCAGTCACCCCACTGGCTTCCCTTAGCCTCAAGAATACAATTTAAAATCAATACCCTAACTTACAAAGCCCTCAACAATAATGCTCCCCCTTACATCTCTGCTCTCATCTCCAAATACTCCCCCGCCAGCCCTCTTTGTTCTGCTAATGACCTTCTTCTTTTCTTTGTCACCATCTCTCACTCCCGCCTCCAGGACTTTTCTCATGCTGACCCTAGTCTCAAGAACTCCTTGCCTCGCTCCACCAGATTATCCTCTTGCCTCAAAACATTAAAAACTCACTTAAAATGCATCTCTTTAAAGAAGCGTATCACCTTCCACCCTAACACACTTATCACCTCTCTCTTTTACAACTCACTATACCTTAGATTGTAAGTCTGCGAGTTTCCTTTGCCCTCCTTCCTTTGCTATATGTTAATCTTTATTTATCTTTGTCTGAACTGAATTTATGTACAGCGCTACGGAATATGTTGGCGCGTTTTTAATAAACTATAATAATAATAATAATAATAATAATAATAATAATAATAATGTCGTTTAATATGTCCAATTGTAATGCATTTAAAGTTCCAATTTGTTCTTGTGTTTTTTGGTATTCAATCTCATACTCCTCAAAGTTAATTTCATCTATAAGTTCTGGATCAGGCAGATTAAAATTTTAACAATTTAATCCATGACAAAGAAAGATTTCCTGAATTTCCATTACTGCTTTTAAAAGCGCAATGGTCTCTTTGTAACATTTCAAGAAGTCTTCTTCATAGGTAATGTAAATGTTTCCCACAAAGCTAATGCATCAGGTACATTGCAAAAGATGCAAATGAATGCAAATTGTTCTCTCATTTGCTTTGGCATTTGACATAGTGATGCTTCTTCTAGACATCTCTCTCATTCCGTATCATCTGCCAGGAAGTTTTGATGTCTTGCAGCTAAGTGGAAAGTATCATAAACTATGTCATTCACTGTGCGTAAATGTTCACCATCTACATTGATGTCATGTGTATGAATATTGGTTTCATGAGGCAATATTGGGTCATTATACAATGTTTTACAGACATTTTTTTGTTTACTTTTTCTTTTCTTTAAAGCACTCATTTTGTTAGTAATTTTTCTTTTATTTAGAAGTCTCGGTCGGCGTTCTTCTCTTAAGCGTTGCAAAGTCTCAGGGGACTGTGCATCTCCCCATCTTTGCTTCCGTTCCCTTGCCATTCTTCTTTTATTTTCATCTTGTCTTCTGCATTGTCCACCATTGTAATCTGTAATTGTAAATGCAGGTGTAAGATCTTTATGTTATTTTTTATTGTACATATTATTATTACCTGTCATCAATGCAAAACCTAAATAGCATTAATGAATCAGTAAAATTACTTGAAATGCATTTGTAATGTTTTCATTAAATTAATTAATTGATCAATCAATGGGTTATTTTTAATTTGCATACATGAAAAGCTAAAGAGCTAAGCATATATATATATATATATATATATATATATATATATATATATATATTGATAAATAAGTCAAGGCTAAAATATGTTATTTTATTTTATTTGTTATAATTAATTATGAAGTAATTAATAAATGAATATGCATTAATGAAATAATTTAATACTGTTATCAATGCAAAAGATAAACAGGTAATCATGTGTTCCTAAAGAAGGGCAAACAGAAAGTGCTATACTATAGATTGGCCATGAAAAGGATTTGTAATGTTTTGATTAAATTAATTAATCAATAAATCAAGTTATAGGTGTACTTGTCATTCATTAAAACATAAATGGCTAAACATATATGTATTCATAATGTGTTTTTTTGTTTGTAATTATTGATTAATAATTAATTAATACAAAAATGTTAATTAATTAATCAATCAATAACTGTCACCAATGCAAAATAATTAGACGTAATCCTGTTTTCCTAAAGAATGTCATCATTAAATCATATACCTGTCAAGTTGATCCTATAGCAGATCAAATCCTGCAGAGCTCACTCTCTGTCTTCAGGCAGGTGCAGACATGAGGAATCTGTAAAATACATAAAAACACATTTTGGATTCAATTAATTCATTAATCATTGAAAGTATCCTGTTTAATTGGCATAAATGCAAAACGTAAAGGCCTAAATATCAATATATTCATAAGTAAATGCATTAAAAATAAATTAAAAAGTGTCATAATATAATAAACTGATTTAAATATTTAAACGCTTATAGGGTCCTATCCCTGTTAGGCAATGAGCAGGAACAGAGATATATAAGTGCATTAGAAAATGTCTCTATTTTTCGCCCCCCGTAATTATTAATAATTAATAGTTAATCAATGAATGTACGTTAATAATCACTACTCCAGCTATCTAAATGCAATATGTAAGCATGGATATATTCATAAATAAATGTACTATAAGATATTATGTAGCAGATGTCATAATATAATAAAACTGATTTCAATATTTACCTGCTTTGAGGATCCTATCCCTTTCAGGCAATGAGCAGCAACACAGATATATGCACTGTATAATGTACATATTTTTTGTGCCAGTTTAAAAAAAAATGTTTGTGTATTATTACTAATTAATATTTACTAACTTAATGAACATTAATAATGAATTAATCAAACAATAAATATATTAGAAAGAGCTAAGCATTAATATATTCATAAAGTAAACGCAGTCAGAAATATGCCTCTTTTTCTTCATAATGATTAGTAATTAAAAATGAATAAATCAAAGAACATTAATAATTAATTAATTAATTAATACATTTATTAGAAAGAGCTAAGCATTAATATATTGATAAAGTAAAGGCAGTCACAAATATATTGTTTTTGTTCATAATAATTATTAAATAATAATTAATAAATTAATGAATATTTATAATTTTGTGATCAATAAATAAATGTATTAGAAAGAGCTAAGCATTAATATATTTATAAAGTAAAGGCAGCCTAAACACATAATTTTTGTTGGGGGATAATGATAACTAATAATAATTCATATATTATTGTCCATTAAAAACTAATTAATCAATTAATAAATATATTTGAAAACATTAACCATTAATGTTTTTGTAAAAGTAAAGGCAGTGTCAAATCTAAGATTGCACTTTTTTTATTTTAAATAATATATATATTTTTTTTATTAATAATTAATTAATTAATAAACTAATATACTTTACCTATTTATAATTAATAGACAGCAATAAATATCCTGAAAAACTAAAAATCTCTTTGGATTTTCCGGCAGCAGAAAATTTACAGTTGGACTGTTATCACCTGAGGAGAAAGTGTCAGCAATATGGCAATTGTGCCCTATGTATAGGCTGCGTGAGCGAGCCAGAACTGTTGGTTTAGGCTGGAAAGCTGCCTTTTCAGAATTGTTCATTCAGAAAAGTCAATGTGCATAGCTATTCACCCCCCTAAAGTCAATACTTTGTAGGGCCACCTTTTGCGGCAATCACAGCTCCAAGTCGCTTTGCATAAGTCTCTATGAGCTTGCCACATCTTACCACTGGGATTTTTGCTCATTCCACTTTGCAAAACTGCTCCAGTACCTGCAAGAGGGATGGTATGTCCTTGTGAACAGCAATCTTTAAGTCTGACCACAGATTTTCTATTGGATTGAGGTCTGGGTTTTGACTAGGCCCTTCCAACACATTTACATGTTTCCCCTTAAACAACTCAAGTGTTGCTTTAGCAGTGTGTTTGGGGTCATTGTCCTGCTGGAAGGTGAACCTCCGTCCTAGCCTCAAATCATGCACAGAGTGGTACAGGTTTTGCTCAAGAATATCCCTGTGTTTAGCACCATCCATCTTTCCCTCAACTCTGACCAGTTTCCTAGCCCCGGCTGCTGAACAAGATCCCCACAGCATGTTTGCCACTTTCAATACTCTCCTCTGCCCCCCACCACCTCCTCCCGTCCCTTCCTCTCTCACAGCTGAAGACTTTGCCAACCACTGTATTCATAAAATTCAAAACAGCTTCAATGAACTCTTATCTCATAGTGGTTTACACTCTGTACCCTCTCAACTAACCAACAACACCCAGTCTTCTCCCTTCCCCAATCCCACTGCCACATTGAACTGCTTTGATCCGGCTACAGAGGATGAAGTCTCCAAACTGCTCTCATCCACTCACCTTACTACCTGTCGTCAGGATCCTATTCCATCTCAGTTCATATCTCCCCTCTCTACCACACTAATCCCAGCTCTCACACATATTTTCAACCTCTCCCTTACTACCGGCATGTTTCCGTCTTCTCTAAAACATGCCATAGTCATACCCACCCTCAAAAAACCCTCATCTGACATTGCATCTAACTACCGCCCTATCTCTCTGCTTCCCCTAGCTTCCAAACCACTGGAGCGGCTCGTCTATAACCACCTTACCAGCTTTATTTCCTCTAACTCCCTTCTTGACACCTTTTAATCCGGCTTTCGGCCCCAATACTCAACTGAGACAGCTCTCACTAAAGTCAACAAAAACCTGCTTACAGCCAAGTCAAAAGGTCACTTTTCAATTATTCTTCTTCTAGATCTCTCTGCTGCCTTTGACACTGCCGACCATCCACTTCTACTCCATATACTCTTTTCCCTCAGGATTCAAGACACTGCTCTCTCGTGGTTCTCATCATACCTAAAAAAAAATATCATTCAGTATCTCCTTCTCTGACACCTCTTCTTCTCCTCACCCCCTGTGTGTTGGTGTACCCCAAAGATCTGTTCTTGGCCCCCTCCTCTTCTCCATCTACACTTCCTCACTTGGTACCCTTATAAACTCTTTTGGGCTTCATTATCATCTCTATGCAGATGTCACCCAAATCTATCCCCCTCTCTTCTAACACACGTCTCCAACTGCCTCTCTAGTATATCCTCTTGGATGTCCACCCACCATCTCAAACTCAACATGTCTAAAACTGAACGCCTAATCTTCCCTCCCTCTTCCTCAAATCGCTCTCACTGTCAACAAAGATATCATCACCCCCTCCTCCCAAGCCCGTTGTCTTGGAGTTCTACTGGACCCCGCTCTGTCTTTCATCCCTCACATACAATCACTAACTAAATCTTGTCTTCTCCATCTAAAAAACATCTCCAGAATTCGTTACTATCTTACACAAGACACAACTAAAATCCTTATACACTCTCATCATCTCTCAACTAGACTACTGCAACTCACTTCTTGTTGGCCTACCCACAACCTGACTGTCTCCACTTCAATCCATTATGAATGCCTCTGCTAGACTCATCTTCCGTACACAACGTTCAGTGTCGGCATCACCTCTCTGTCTGTCACCCCACTGGCTTCCCTTAGCCTCAAGAATACAATTTAAAATCAATACCCTAACTTACAAAGCCCTCAACAATAATGCTCCCCCTTACATCTCTGCTCTCATCTCCAAATACTCCCCCGCCAGCCCTCTTTGTTCTGCTAATGACCTTCTTCTTTTCTTTGTCACCATCTCTCACTCCCGCCTCCAGGACTTTTCTCATGCTGACCCTAGTCTCAAGAACTCCTTGCCTCGCTCCACCAGATTATCCTCTTGCCTCAAAACATTAAAAACTCACTTAAAATGCATCTCTTTAAAGAAGCGTATCACCTTCCACCCTAACACACTTATCACCTCTCTCTTTTACAACTCACTATACCTTAGATTGTAAGTCTGCGAGTTTCCTTTGATCTCCTTCCTTTGCTATATGTTAATCTTTATTTATCTTTGTCTGAACTGAATTTATGTACAGCGCTACGGAATATGTTGGCGCGTTTTTAATAAACTATAATAATAATAATAATAATAATAATATTAATAATAATAATAATAATAATAATAATAATAATGTCGTTTAATATGTCCAATTGTAATGCATTTAAAGTTCCAATTTGTTCTTGTGTTTTTTGGTATTCAATCTCAGAGTCATACTCCTCAAAGTTAATTTCATCTATAAATTCTGGATCAGGCAGATTAAAATTTTAACAATTTAATCCATGACAAAGAAAGATTTCCTGAATTTCCATTACTGCTTTTAAAAGCGCAATGGTCTCTTTGTAACATTTCAAGAAGTCTTCTTCATAGGTAATGTAAATGTTTCCCACAAAGCTAATGCATCAGGTACATTGCAAAAGATGCAAATGAATGCAAATTGTTCTCTCATTTGCTTTGGCATTTGACATAGTGATGCTTCTTCTAGACATCTCTCTCATTCCGTATCATCTGCCAGGAAGTTTTGATGTCTTGCAGCTAAGTGGAAAGTATCATAAACTATGTCATTCACTGTGCGTAAATGTTCACCATCTACATTGGTGTCATGTGTATGAATATTGGTTTCATGAGGCAATATTGGGTCATTATACAATGTTTTACAGACATTTTTTTGTTTACTTTTTCTTTTCTTTAAAGCACTCATTTTGTTAGTAATTTTTCTTTTATTTAGAAGTCTCGGTCGGCGTTCTTCTCTTAAGCGTTGCAAAGTCTCAGGGGACTGTGCATCTCCCCATCTTTGCTTCCGTTCCCTTGCCATTCTTCTTTTATTTTCATCTTGTCTTCTGCATTGTCCACCATTGTAATCTGTAATTGTAAATGCAGGTGTAAGATCTTTATGTTATTTTTTATTGTACATATTATTATTACCTGTCATCAATGCAAAACCTAAATAGCATTAATGAATCAGTAAAATTACTTGAAATGCATTTGTAATGTTTTCATTAAATTAATTAATTGATCAATCAATGGGTTATTTTTAATTTGCATACATGAAAAGCTAAAGAGCTAAGCATATATATATATATATATATATATATATATATATATATATATATATATATATTGATAAATAAGTCAAGGCTAAAATATGTTATTTTATTTTATTTGTTATAATTAATTATGAAGTAATTAATAAATGAATATGCATTAATGAAATAATTTAATACTGTTATCAATGCAAAAGATAAACAGGTAATCATGTGTTCCTAAAGAAGGGCAAACAGAAAGTGCTATACTATAGATTGGCCATGAAAAGGATTTGTAATGTTTTGATTAAATTAATTAATCAATAAATCAAGTTATAGGTGTACTTGTCATTCATTAAAACATAAATGGCTAAACATATATGTATTCATAATGTGTTTTTTTGTTTGTAATTATTGATTAATAATTAATTAATACAAAAATATGTTAATTAATTAATCAATCAATAACTGTCACCAATGCAAAATAATTAGACGTAATCCTGTTTTCCTAAAGAATGTCATCATTAAATCATATACCTGTCAAGTTGATCCTATAGCAGATCAAATCCTGCAGAGCTCACTCTCTGTCTTCAGGCAGGTGCAGACATGAGGAATCTGTAAAATACATAAAAACACATTTTGGATTCAATTAATTCATTAATCATTGAAAGTATCCTGTTTAATTGGCATACATGCAAAACGTAAAGGCCTAAATATCAATATATTCATAAGTAAATGCATTAAAAATAAATTAAAAAGTGTCATAATATAATAAACTGATTTAAATATTTAAACGCTTATAGGGTCCTATCCCTGTTAGGCAATGAGCAGGAACAGAGATATATAAGTGCATTAGAAAATGTCCCTATTTTTCGCCCCCCGTAATTATTAATAATTAATAGTTAATCAATGAATGTACGTTAATCATCACTACTCCAGCTATCTAAATGCAATATGTAAGCATGGATATATTCATAAATAAATGTACTATAAGATATTATGTAGCAGATGTCATAATATAATAAAACTGATTTCAATATTTACCTGCTTTGAGGATCCTATCCCTTTCAGGCAATGAGCAGCAACACAGATATATGCACTGTATAATGTACATATTTTTTGTGCCAGTTTAAAAAAAAATGTTTGTCTATTATTACTAATTAATATTTACTAACTTAATGAACATTAATAATGAATTAATCAAACAATAAATATATTAGAAAGAGCTAAGCATTAATATATTCATAAAGTAAACGCAGTCAGAAATATGCCTCTTTTTCTTCATAATGATTAGTAATTAAAAATGAATAAATCAAAGAACATTAATAATTAATTAATTAATTAATACATTTATTAGAAAGAGCTAAGCATTAATATATTGATAAAGTAAAGGCAGTCACAAATATATTGTTTTTGTTCATAATAATTATTAAATAATAATTAATAAATTAATGAATATTTATAATTTTGTGATCAATAAATAAATGTATTAGAAAGAGCTAAGCATTAATATATTTATAAAGTAAAGGCAGCCTAAACACATAATTTTTGTTGGGGGATAATGATAACTAATAATAATTCATATATTATTGTCCATTAAAAACTAATTAATCAATTAATAAATATATTTGAAAACATTAACCATTAATGTTTTTGTAAAAGTAAAGGCAGTGTCAAATCTAAGATTGCACTTTTTTTATTTTAAATAATATATATATTTTTTTTATTAATAATTAATTAATTAATAAACTAATATACTTTACCTATTTATAATTAATAGACAGCAATAAATATCCTGAAAAACTAAAAATCTCTTTGGATTTTCCGGCAGCAGAAAATTTACAGTTGGACTGTTATCACCTGAGGAGAAAGTGTCAGCAATATGGCAATTGTGCCCTATGTATAGGCTGCGTGAGCGAGCCAGAACTGTTGGTTTAGGCTGGAAAGCTGCCTTTTCAGAATTGTTCATTCAGAAAAGTCAATGTGCATAGCTATTCACCCCCCTAAAGTCAATACTTTGTAGGGCCACCTTTTGCGGCAATCACAGCTCCAAGTCGCTTTGCATAAGTCTCTATGAGCTTGCCACATCTTACCACTGGGATTTTTGTTCATTCCACTTTGCAAAACTGCTCCAGTACCTGCAAGAGGGATGGTATGTCCTTGTGAACAGCAATCTTTAAGTCTGACCACAGATTTTCTATTGGATTGAGGTCTGGGTTTTGACTAGGCCCTTCCAACACATTTACATGTTTCCCCTTAAACAACTCAAGTGTTGCTTTAGCAGTGTGTTTGGGGTCATTGTCCTGCTGGAAGGTGAACCTCCGTCCTAGCCTCAAATCATGCACAGAGTGGTACAGGTTTTGCTCAAGAATATCCCTGTGTTTAGCACCATCCATCTTTCCCTCAACTCTGACCAGTTTCCTAGCCCCGGCTGCTGAACAAGATCCCCACAGCATGTTTGCCACTTTCAATACTCTCCTCTGCCCCCCACCACCTCCTCCCGTCCCTTCCTCTCTCACAGCTGAAGACTTTGCCAACCACTGTATTCATAAAATTCAAAACAGCTTCAATGAACTCTTATCTCATAGTGGTTTACACTCTGTACCCTCTCAACTAACCAACAACACCCAGTCTTCTCCCTTCCCCAATCCCACTGCCACATTGAACTGCTTTGATCCGGCTACAGAGGATGAAGTCTCCAAACTGCTCTCATCCACTCACCTTACTACCTGTCGTCAGGATCCTATTCCATCTCAGTTCATATCTCCCCTCTCTACCACACTAATCCCAGCTCTCACACATATTTTCAACCTCTCCCTTACTACCGGCATGTTTCCGTCTTCTCTAAAACATGCCATAGTCATACCCACCCTCAAAAAACCCTCATCTGACATTGCATCTAACTACCGCCCTATCTCTCTGCTTCCCCTAGCTTCCAAACCACTGGAGCGGCTCGTCTATAACCACCTTACCAGCTTTATTTCCTCTAACTCCCTTCTTGACACCTTTTAATCCGGCTTTCGGCCCCAATACTCAACTGAGACAGCTCTCACTAAAGTCAACAAAAACCTGCTTACAGCCAAGTCAAAAGGTCACTTTTCAATTATTCTTCTTCTAGATCTCTCTGCTGCCTTTGACACTGCCGACCATCCACTTCTACTCCATATACTCTTTTCCCTCAGGATTCAAGACACTGCTCTCTCGTGGTTCTCATCATACCTAAAAAAAAATATCATTCAGTATCTCCTTCTCTGACACCTCTTCTTCTCCTCACCCCCTGTGTGTTGGTGTACCCCAAAGATCTGTTCTTGGCCCCCTCCTCTTCTCCATCTACACTTCCTCACTTGGTACCCTTATAAACTCTTTTGGGCTTCATTATCATCTCTATGCAGATGTCACCCAAATCTATCCCCCTCTCTTCTAACACACGTCTCCAACTGCCTCTCTAGTATATCCTCTTGGATGTCCACCCACCATCTCAAACTCAACATGTCTAAAACTGAACGCCTAATCTTCCCTCCCTCTTCCTCAAATCGCTCTCACTGTCAACAAAGATATCATCACCCCCTCCTCCCAAGCCCGTTGTCTTGGAGTTCTACTGGACCCCGCTCTGTCTTTCATCCCTCACATACAATCACTAACTAAATCTTGTCTTCTCCATCTAAAAAACATCTCCAGAATTCGTTACTATCTTACACAAGACACAACTAAAATCCTTATACACTCTCATCATCTCTCAACTAGACTACTGCAACTCACTTCTTGTTGGCCTACCCACAACCTGACTGTCTCCACTTCAATCCATTATGAATGCCTCTGCTAGACTCATCTTCCGTACACAACGTTCAGTGTCGGCATCACCTCTCTGTCTGTCACCCCACTGGCTTCCCTTAGCCTCAAGAATACAATTTAAAATCAATACCCTAACTTACAAAGCCCTCAACAATAATGCTCCCCCTTACATCTCTGCTCTCATCTCCAAATACTCCCCCGCCAGCCCTCTTTGTTCTGCTAATGACCTTCTTCTTTTCTTTGTCACCATCTCTCACTCCCGCCTCCAGGACTTTTCTCATGCTGACCCTAGTCTCAAGAACTCCTTGCCTCGCTCCACCAGATTATCCTCTTGCCTCAAAACATTAAAAACTCACTTAAAATGCATCTCTTTAAAGAAGCGTATCACCTTCCACCCTAACACACTTATCACCTCTCTCTTTTACAACTCACTATACCTTAGATTGTAAGTCTGCGAGTTTCCTTTGATCTCCTTCCTTTGCTATATGTTAATCTTTATTTATCTTTGTCTGAACTGAATTTATGTACAGCGCTACGGAATATGTTGGCGCGTTTTTAATAAACTATAATAATAATAATAATAATAATAATATTAATAATAATAATAATAATAATGTCGTTTAATATGTCCAATTGTAATGCATTTAAAGTTCCAATTTGTTCTTGTGTTTTTTGGTATTCAATCTCAGAGTCATACTCCTCAAAGTTAATTTCATCTATAAGTTCTGGATCAGGCAGATTAAAATTTTAACAATTTAATCCATGACAAAGAAAGATTTCCTGAATTTCCATTACTGCTTTTAAAAGCGCAATGGTCTCTTTGTAACATTTCAAGAAGTCTTCTTCATAGGTAATGTAAATGTTTCCCACAAAGCTAATGCATCAGGTACATTGCAAAAGATGCAAATGAATGCAAATTGTTCTCTCATTTGCTTTGGCATTTGACATAGTGATGCTTCTTCTAGACATCTCTCTCATTCCGTATCATCTGCCAGGAAGTTTTGATGTCTTGCAGCTAAGTGGAAAGTATCATAAACTATGTCATTCACTGTGCGTAAATGTTCACCATCTACATTGGTGTCATGTGTATGAATATTGGTTTCATGAGGCAATATTGGGTCATTATACAATGTTTTACAGACATTTTTTTGTTTACTTTTTCTTTTCTTTAAAGCACTCATTTTGTTAGTAATTTTTCTTTTATTTAGAAGTCTCGGTCGGCGTTCTTCTCTTAAGCGTTGCAAAGTCTCAGGGGACTGTGCATCTCCCCATCTTTGCTTCCGTTCCCTTGCCATTCTTCTTTTATTTTCATCTTGTCTTCTGCATTGTCCACCATTGTAATCTGTAATTGTAAATGCAGGTGTAAGATCTTTATGTTATTTTTTATTGTACATATTATTATTACCTGTCATCAATGCAAAACCTAAATAGCATTAATGAATCAGTAAAATTACTTGAAATGCATTTGTAATGTTTTCATTAAATTAATTAATTGATCAATCAATGGGTTATTTTTAATTTGCATACATGAAAAGCTAAAGAGCTAAGCATATATATATATATATATATATATATATATATATATATATTGATAAATAAGTCAAGGCTAAAATATGTTATTTTATTTTATTTGTTATAATTAATTATGAAGTAATTAATAAATGAATATGCATTAATGAAATAATTTAATACTGTTATCAATGCAAAAGATAAACAGTTAATCATGTGTTCCTAAAGAAGGGCAAACAGAAAGTGCTATACTATAGATTGGCCATGAAAAGGATTTGTAATGTTTTGATTAAATTAATTAATCAATAAATCAAGTTATAGGTGTACTTGTCATTCATTAAAACATAAATGGCTAAACATATATGTATTCATAATGTGTTTTTTTGTTTGTAATTATTGATTAATAATTAATTAATACAAAAATGTTAATTAATTAATCAATCAATAACTGTCACCAATGCAAAATAATTAGACGTAATCCTGTTTTCCTAAAGAATGTCATCATTAAATCATATACCTGTCAAGTTGATCCTATAGCAGATCAAATCCTGCAGAGCTCACTCTCTGTCTTCAGGCAGGTGCAGACATGAGGAATCTGTAAAATACATAAAAACACATTTTGGATTCAATTAATTCATTAATCATTGAAAGTATCCTGTTTAATTGGCATAAATGCAAAACGTAAAGGCCTAAATATCAATATATTCATAAGTAAATGCATTAAAAATAAATTAAAAAGTGTCATAATATAATAAACTGATTTAAATATTTAAACGCTTATAGGGTCCTATCCCTGTTAGGCAATGAGCAGGAACAGAGATATATAAGTGCATTAGAAAATGTCCCTATTTTTCGCCCCCCGTAATTATTAATAATTAATAGTTAATCAATGAATGTACGTTAATCATCACTACTCCAGCTATCTAAATGCAATATGTAAGCATGGATATATTCATAAATAAATGTACTATAAGATATTATGTAGCAGATGTCATAATATAATAAAACTGATTTCAATATTTACCTGCTTTGAGGATCCTATCCCTTTCAGGCAATGAGCAGCAACACAGATATATGCACTGTATAATGTACATATTTTTTGTGCCAGTTTAAAAAAAAATGTTTGTGTATTATTACTAATTAATATTTACTAACTTAATGAACATTAATAATGAATTAATCAAACAATAAATATATTAGAAAGAGCTAAGCATTAATATATTCATAAAGTAAACGCAGTCAGAAATATGCCTCTTTTTCTTCATAATGATTAGTAATTAAAAATGAATAAATCAAAGAACATTAATAATTAATTAATTAATTAATACATTTATTAGAAAGAGCTAAGCATTAATATATTGATAAAGTAAAGGCAGTCACAAATATATTGTTTTTGTTCATAATAATTATTAAATAATAATTAATAAATTAATGAATATTTATAATTTTGTGATCAATAAATAAATGTATTAGAAAGAGCTAAGCATTAATATATTTATAAAGTAAAGGCAGCCTAAACACATAATTTTTGTTGGGGGATAATGATAACTAATAATAATTCATATATTATTGTCCATTAAAAACTAATTAATCAATTAATAAATATATTTGAAAACATTAACCATTAATGTTTTTGTAAAAGTAAAGGCAGTGTCAAATCTAAGATTGCACTTTTTTTATTTTAAATAATATATATATTTTTTTTATTAATAATTAATTAATTAATAAACTAATATACTTTACCTATTTATAATTAATAGACAGCAATAAATATCCTGAAAAACTAAAAATCTCTTTGGATTTTCCGGCAGCAGAAAATTTACAGTTGGACTGTTATCACCTGAGGAGAAAGTGTCAGCAATATGGCAATTGTGCCCTATGTATAGGCTGCGTGAGCGAGCCAGAACTGTTGGTTTAGGCTGGAAAGCTGCCTTTTCAGAATTGTTCATTCAGAAAAGTCAATGTGCATAGCTATTCACCCCCCTAAAGTCAATACTTTGTAGGGCCACCTTTTGCGGCAATCACAGCTCCAAGTCGCTTTGCATAAGTCTCTATGAGCTTGCCACATCTTACCACTGGGATTTTTGCTCATTCCACTTTGCAAAACTGCTCCAGTACCTGCAAGAGGGATGGTATGTCCTTGTGAACAGCAATCTTTAAGTCTGACCACAGATTTTCTATTGGATTGAGGTCTGGGTTTTGACTAGGCCCTTCCAACACATTTACATGTTTCCCCTTAAACAACTCAAGTGTTGCTTTAGCAGTGTGTTTGGGGTCATTGTCCTGCTGGAAGGTGAACCTCCGTCCTAGCCTCAAATCATGCACAGAGTGGTACAGGTTTTGCTCAAGAATATCCCTGTGTTTAGCACCATCCATCTTTCCCTCAACTCTGACCAGTTTCCTAGCCCCGGCTGCTGAACAAGATCCCCACAGCATGTTTGCCACTTTCAATACTCTCCTCTGCCCCCCACCACCTCCTCCCGTCCCTTCCTCTCTCACAGCTGAAGACTTTGCCAACCACTGTATTCATAAAATTCAAAACAGCTTCAATGAACTCTTATCTCATAGTGGTTTACACTCTGTACCCTCTCAACTAACCAACAACACCCAGTCTTCTCCCTTCCCCAATCCCACTGCCACATTGAACTGCTTTGATCCGGCTACAGAGGATGAAGTCTCCAAACTGCTCTCATCCACTCACCTTACTACCTGTCCTCAGGATCCTATTCCATCTCAGTTCATATCTCCCCTCTCTACCACACTAATCCCAGCTCTCACACATATTTTCAACCTCTCCCTTACTACCGGCATGTTTCCGTCTTCTCTAAAACATGCCATAGTCATACCCACCCTCAAAAAACCCTCATCTGACATTGCATCTAACTACCGCCCTATCTCTCTGCTTCCCCTAGCTTCCAAACCACTGGAGCGGCTCGTCTATAACCACCGTACCAGCTTTATTTCCTCTAACTCCCTTCTTGACACCTTTTAATCCGGCTTTCGGCCCCAATACTCAACTGAGACAGCTCTCACTAAAGTCAACAAAAACCTGCTTACAGCCAAGTCAAAAGGTCACTTTTCAATTATTCTTCTTCTAGATCTCTCTGCTGCCTTTGACACTGCCGACCATCCACTTCTACTCCATATACTCTTTTCCCTCAGGATTCAAGACACTGCTCTCTCGTGGTTCTCATCATACCTAAAAAAAAATATCATTCAGTATCTCCTTCTCTGACACCTCTTCTTCTCCTCACCCCCTGTGTGTTGGTGTACCCCAAAGATCTGTTCTTGGCCCCCTCCTCTTCTCCATCTACACTTCCTCACTTGGTACCCTTATAAACTCTTTTGGGCTTCATTATCATCTCTATGCAGATGTCACCCAAATCTATCCCCCTCTCTTCTAACACACGTCTCCAACTGCCTCTCTAGTATATCCTCTTGGATGTCCACCCACCATCTCAAACTCAACATGTCTAAAACTGAACGCCTAATCTTCCCTCCCTCTTCCTCAAATCGCTCTCACTGTCAACAAAGATATCATCACCCCCTCCTCCCAAGCCCGTTGTCTTGGAGTTCTACTGGACCCCGCTCTGTCTTTCATCCCTCACATACAATCACTAACTAAATCTTGTCTTCTCCATCTAAAAAACATCTCCAGAATTCGTTACTATCTTACACAAGACACAACTAAAATCCTTATACACTCTCATCATCTCTCAACTAGACTACTGCAACTCACTTCTTGTTGGCCTACCCACAACCTGACTGTCTCCACTTCAATCCATTATGAATGCCTCTGCTAGACTCATCTTCCGTACACAACGTTCAGTGTCGGCATCACCTCTCTGTCTGTCACCCCACTGGCTTCCCTTAGCCTCAAGAATACAATTTAAAATCAATACCCTAACTTACAAAGCCCTCAACAATAATGCTCCCCCTTACATCTCTGCTCTCATCTCCAAATACTCCCCCGCCAGCCCTCTTTGTTCTGCTAATGACCTTCTTCTTTTCTTTGTCACCATCTCTCACTCCCGCCTCCAGGACTTTTCTCATGCTGACCCTAGTCTCAAGAACTCCTTGCCTCGCTCCACCAGATTATCCTCTTGCCTCAAAACATTAAAAACTCACTTAAAATGCATCTCTTTAAAGAAGCGTATCACCTTCCACCCTAACACACTTATCACCTCTCTCTTTTACAACTCACTATACCTTAGATTGTAAGTCTGCGAGTTTCCTTTGATCTCCTTCCTTTGCTATATGTTAATCTTTATTTATCTTTGTCTGAACTGAATTTATGTACAGCGCTACGGAATATGTTGGCGCGTTTTTAATAAACTATAATAATAATAATAATAATAATAATATTAATAATAATAATAATAATAATGTCGTTTAATATGTCCAATTGTAATGCATTTAAAGTTCCAATTTGTTCTTGTGTTTTTTGGTATTCAATCTCAGAGTCATACTCCTCAAAGTTAATTTCATCTATAAGTTCTGGATCAGGCAGATTAAAATTTTAACAATTTAATCCATGACAAAGAAAGATTTCCTGAATTTCCATTACTGCTTTTAAAAGCGCAATGGTCTCTTTGTAACATTTCAAGAAGTCTTCTTCATAGGTAATGTAAATGTTTCCCACAAAGCTAATGCATCAGGTACATTGCAAAAGATGCAAATGAATGCAAATTGTTCTCTCATTTGCTTTGGCATTTGACATAGTGATGCTTCTTCTAGACATCTCTCTCATTCCGTATCATCTGCCAGGAAGTTTTGATGTCTTGCAGCTAAGTGGAAAGTATCATAAACTATGTCATTCACTGTGCGTAAATGTTCACCATCTACATTGGTGTCATGTGTATGAATATTGGTTTCATGAGGCAATATTGGGTCATTATACAATGTTTTACAGACATTTTTTTGTTTACTTTTTCTTTTCTTTAAAGCACTCATTTTGTTAGTAATTTTTCTTTTATTTAGAAGTCTCGGTCGGCGTTCTTCTCTTAAGCGTTGCAAAGTCTCAGGGGACTGTGCATCTCCCCATCTTTGCTTCCGTTCCCTTGCCATTCTTCTTTTATTTTCATCTTGTCTTCTGCATTGTCCACCATTGTAATCTGTAATTGTAAATGCAGGTGTAAGATCTTTATGTTATTTTTTATTGTACATATTATTATTACCTGTCATCAATGCAAAACCTAAATAGCATTAATGAATCAGTAAAATTACTTGAAATGCATTTGTAATGTTTTCATTAAATTAATTAATTGATCAATCAATGGGTTATTTTTAATTTGCATACATGAAAAGCTAAAGAGCTAAGCATATATATATATATATATATATATATATATATATATATATTGATAAATAAGTCAAGGCTAAAATATGTTATTTTATTTTATTTGTTATAATTAATTATGAAGTAATTAATAAATGAATATGCATTAATGAAATAATTTAATACTGTTATCAATGCAAAAGATAAACAGTTAATCATGTGTTCCTAAAGAAGGGCAAACAGAAAGTGCTATACTATAGATTGGCCATGAAAAGGATTTGTAATGTTTTGATTAAATTAATTAATCAATAAATCAAGTTATAGGTGTACTTGTCATTCATTAAAACATAAATGGCTAAACATATATGTATTCATAATGTGTTTTTTTGTTTGTAATTATTGATTAATAATTAATTAATACAAAAATGTTAATTAATTAATCAATCAATAACTGTCACCAATGCAAAATAATTAGACGTAATCCTGTTTTCCTAAAGAATGTCATCATTAAATCATATACCTGTCAAGTTGATCCTATAGCAGATCAAATCCTGCAGAGCTCACTCTCTGTCTTCAGGCAGGTGCAGACATGAGGAATCTGTAAAATACATAAAAACACATTTTGGATTCAATTAATTCATTAATCATTGAAAGTATCCTGTTTAATTGGCATAAATGCAAAACGTAAAGGCCTAAATATCAATATATTCATAAGTAAATGCATTAAAAATAAATTAAAAAGTGTCATAATATAATAAACTGATTTAAATATTTAAACGCTTATAGGGTCCTATCCCTGTTAGGCAATGAGCAGGAACAGAGATATATAAGTGCATTAGAAAATGTCCCTATTTTTCGCCCCCCGTAATTATTAATAATTAATAGTTAATCAATGAATGTACGTTAATCATCACTACTCCAGCTATCTAAATGCAATATGTAAGCATGGATATATTCATAAATAAATGTACTATAAGATATTATGTAGCAGATGTCATAATATAATAAAACTGATTTCAATATTTACCTGCTTTGAGGATCCTATCCCTTTCAGGCAATGAGCAGCAACACAGATATATGCACTGTATAATGTACATATTTTTTGTGCCAGTTTAAAAAAAAATGTTTGTGTATTATTACTAATTAATATTTACTAACTTAATGAACATTAATAATGAATTAATCAAACAATAAATATATTAGAAAGAGCTAAGCATTAATATATTCATAAAGTAAACGCAGTCAGAAATATGCCTCTTTTTCTTCATAATGATTAGTAATTAAAAATGAATAAATCAAAGAACATTAATAATTAATTAATTAATTAATACATTTATTAGAAAGAGCTAAGCATTAATATATTGATAAAGTAAAGGCAGTCACAAATATATTGTTTTTGTTCATAATAATTATTAAATAATAATTAATAAATTAATGAATATTTATAATTTTGTGATCAATAAATAAATGTATTAGAAAGAGCTAAGCATTAATATATTTATAAAGTAAAGGCAGCCTAAACACATAATTTTTGTTGGGGGATAATGATAACTAATAATAATTCATATATTATTGTCCATTAAAAACTAATTAATCAATTAATAAATATATTTGAAAACATTAACCATTAATGTTTTTGTAAAAGTAAAGGCAGTGTCAAATCTAAGATTGCACTTTTTTTATTTTAAATAATATATATATTTTTTTTATTAATAATTAATTAATTAATAAACTAATATACTTTACCTATTTATAATTAATAGACAGCAATAAATATCCTGAAAAACTAAAAATCTCTTTGGATTTTCCGGCAGCAGAAAATTTACAGTTGGACTGTTATCACCTGAGGAGAAAGTGTCAGCAATATGGCAATTGTGCCCTATGTATAGGCTGCGTGAGCGAGCCAGAACTGTTGGTTTAGGCTGGAAAGCTGCCTTTTCAGAATTGTTCATTCAGAAAAGTCAATGTGCATAGCTATTCACCCCCCTAAAGTCAATACTTTGTAGGGCCACCTTTTGCGGCAATCACAGCTCCAAGTCGCTTTGCATAAGTCTCTATGAGCTTGCCACATCTTACCACTGGGATTTTTGCTCATTCCACTTTGCAAAACTGCTCCAGTACCTGCAAGAGGGATGGTATGTCCTTGTGAACAGCAATCTTTAAGTCTGACCACAGATTTTCTATTGGATTGAGGTCTGGGTTTTGACTAGGCCCTTCCAACACATTTACATGTTTCCCCTTAAACAACTCAAGTGTTGCTTTAGCAGTGTGTTTGGGGTCATTGTCCTGCTGGAAGGTGAACCTCCGTCCTAGCCTCAAATCATGCACAGAGTGGTACAGGTTTTGCTCAAGAATATCCCTGTGTTTAGCACCATCCATCTTTCCCTCAACTCTGACCAGTTTCCTAGCCCCGGCTGCTGAACAAGATCCCCACAGCATGTTTGCCACTTTCAATACTCTCCTCTGCCCCCCACCACCTCCTCCCGTCCCTTCCTCTCTCACAGCTGAAGACTTTGCCAACCACTGTATTCATAAAATTCAAAACAGCTTCAATGAACTCTTATCTCATAGTGGTTTACACTCTGTACCCTCTCAACTAACCAACAACACCCAGTCTTCTCCCTTCCCCAATCCCACTGCCACATTGAACTGCTTTGATCCGGCTACAGAGGATGAAGTCTCCAAACTGCTCTCATCCACTCACCTTACTACCTGTCCTCAGGATCCTATTCCATCTCAGTTCATATCTCCCCTCTCTACCACACTAATCCCAGCTCTCACACATATTTTCAACCTCTCCCTTACTACCGGCATGTTTCCGTCTTCTCTAAAACATGCCATAGTCATACCCACCCTCAAAAAACCCTCATCTGACATTGCATCTAACTACCGCCCTATCTCTCTGCTTCCCCTAGCTTCCAAACCACTGGAGCGGCTCGTCTATAACCACCGTACCAGCTTTATTTCCTCTAACTCCCTTCTTGACACCTTTTAATCCGGCTTTCGGCCCCAATACTCAACTGAGACAGCTCTCACTAAAGTCAACAAAAACCTGCTTACAGCCAAGTCAAAAGGTCACTTTTCAATTATTCTTCTTCTAGATCTCTCTGCTGCCTTTGACACTGCCGACCATCCACTTCTACTCCATATACTCTTTTCCCTCAGGATTCAAGACACTGCTCTCTCGTGGTTCTCATCATACCTAAAAAAAAATATCATTCAGTATCTCCTTCTCTGACACCTCTTCTTCTCCTCACCCCCTGTGTGTTGGTGTACCCCAAAGATCTGTTCTTGGCCCCCTCCTCTTCTCCATCTACACTTCCTCACTTGGTACCCTTATAAACTCTTTTGGGCTTCATTATCATCTCTATGCAGATGTCACCCAAATCTATCCCCCTCTCTTCTAACACACGTCTCCAACTGCCTCTCTAGTATATCCTCTTGGATGTCCACCCACCATCTCAAACTCAACATGTCTAAAACTGAACGCCTAATCTTCCCTCCCTCTTCCTCAAATCGCTCTCACTGTCAACAAAGATATCATCACCCCCTCCTCCCAAGCCCGTTGTCTTGGAGTTCTACTGGACCCCCGCTCTGTCTTTCATCCCTCACATACAATCACTAACTAAATCTTGTCTTCTCCATCTAAAAAACATCTCCAGAATTCGTTACTATCTTACACAAGACACAACTAAAATCCTTATACACTCTCATCATCTCTCAACTAGACTACTGCAACTCACTTCTTGTTGGCCTACCCACAACCTGACTGTCTCCACTTCAATCCATTATGAATGCCTCTGCTAGACTCATCTTCCGTACACAACGTTCAGTGTCGGCATCACCTCTCTGTCTGTCACCCCACTGGCTTCCCTTAGCCTCAAGAATACAATTTAAAATCAATACCCTAACTTACAAAGCCCTCAACAATAATGCTCCCCCTTACATCTCTGCTCTCATCTCCAAATACTCCCCCGCCAGCCCTCTTTGTTCTGCTAATGACCTTCTTCTTTTCTTTGTCACCATCTCTCACTCCCGCCTCCAGGACTTTTCTCATGCTGACCCTAGTCTCAAGAACTCCTTGCCTCGCTCCACCAGATTATCCTCTTGCCTCAAAACATTAAAAACTCACTTAAAATGCATCTCTTTAAAGAAGCGTATCACCTTCCACCCTAACACACTTATCACCTCTCTCTTTTACAACTCACTATACCTTAGATTGTAAGTCTGCGAGTTTCCTTTGATCTCCTTCCTTTGCTATATGTTAATCTTTATTTATCTTTGTCTGAACTGAATTTATGTACAGCGCTACGGAATATGTTGGCGCGTTTTTAATAAACTATAATAATAATAATAATAATAATAATATTAATAATAATAATAATAATAATAATGTCGTTTAATATGTCCAATTGTAATGCATTTAAAGTTCCAATTTGTTCTTGTGTTTTTTGGTATTCAATCTCAGAGTCATACTCCTCAAAGTTAATTTCATCTATAAGTTCTGGATCAGGCAGATTAAAATTTTAACAATTTAATCCATGACAAAGAAAGATTTCCTGAATTTCCATTACTGCTTTTAAAAGCGCAATGGTCTCTTTGTAACATTTCAAGAAGTCTTCTTCATAGGTAATGTAAATGTTTCCCACAAAGCTAATGCATCAGGTACATTGCAAAAGATGCAAATGAATGCAAATTGTTCTCTCATTTGCTTTGGCATTTGACATAGTGATGCTTCTTCTAGACATCTCTCTCATTCCGTATCATCTGCCAGGAAGTTTTGATGTCTTGCAGCTAAGTGGAAAGTATCATAAACTATGTCATTCACTGTGCGTAAATGTTCACCATCTACATTGGTGTCATGTGTATGAATATTGGTTTCATGAGGCAATATTGGGTCATTATACAATGTTTTACAGACATTTTTTTGTTTACTTTTTCTTTTCTTTAAAGCACTCATTTTGTTAGTAATTTTTCTTTTATTTAGAAGTCTCGGTCGGCGTTCTTCTCTTAAGCGTTGCAAAGTCTCAGGGGACTGTGCATCTCCCCATCTTTGCTTCCGTTCCCTTGCCATTCTTCTTTTATTTTCATCTTGTCTTCTGCATTGTCCACCATTGTAATCTGTAATTGTAAATGCAGGTGTAAGATCTTTATGTTATTTTTTATTGTACATATTATTATTACCTGTCATCAATGCAAAACCTAAATAGCATTAATGAATCAGTAAAATTACTTGAAATGCATTTGTAATGTTTTCATTAAATTAATTAATTGATCAATCAATGGGTTATTTTTAATTTGCATACATGAAAAGCTAAAGAGCTAAGCATATATATATATATATATATATATATATATATATATATATATTGATAAATAAGTCAAGGCTAAAATATGTTATTTTATTTTATTTGTTATAATTAATTATGAAGTAATTAATAAATGAATATGCATTAATGAAATAATTTAATACTGTTATCAATGCAAAAGATAAACAGGTAATCATGTGTTCCTAAAGAAGGGCAAACAGAAAGTGCTATACTATAGATTGGCCATGAAAAGGATTTGTAATGTTTTGATTAAATTAATTAATCAATAAATCAAGTTATAGGTGTACTTGTCATTCATTAAAACATAAATGGCTAAACATATATGTATTCATAATGTGTTTTTTTGTTTGTAATTATTGATTAATAATTAATTAATACAAAAATATGTTAATTAATTAATCAATCAATAACTGTCACCAATGCAAAATAATTAGACGTAATCCTGTTTTCCTAAAGAATGTCATCATTAAATCATATACCTGTCAAGTTGATCCTATAGCAGATCAAATCCTGCAGAGCTCACTCTCTGTCTTCAGGCAGGTGCAGACATGAGGAATCTGTAAAATACATAAAAACACATTTTGGATTCAATTAATTCATTAATCATTGAAAGTATCCTGTTTAATTGGCATACATGCAAAACGTAAAGGCCTAAATATCAATATATTCATAAGTAAATGCATTAAAAATAAATTAAAAAGTGTCATAATATAATAAACTGATTTAAATATTTAAACGCTTATAGGGTCCTATCCCTGTTAGGCAATGAGCAGGAACAGAGATATATAAGTGCATTAGAAAATGTCCCTATTTTTCGCCCCCCCGTAATTATTAATAATTAATAGTTAATCAATGAATGTACGTTAATCATCACTACTCCAGCTATCTAAATGCAATATGTAAGCATGGATATATTCATAAATAAATGTACTATAAGATATTATGTAGCAGATGTCATAATATAATAAAACTGATTTCAATATTTACCTGCTTTGAGGATCCTATCCCTTTCAGGCAATGAGCAGCAACACAGATATATGCACTGTATAATGTACATATTTTTTGTGCCAGTTTAAAAAAAAATGTTTGTGTATTATTACTAATTAATATTTACTAACTTAATGAACATTAATAATGAATTAATCAAACAATAAATATATTAGAAAGAGCTAAGCATTAATATATTCATAAAGTAAACGCAGTCAGAAATATGCCTCTTTTTCTTCATAATGATTAGTAATTAAAAATGAATAAATCAAAGAACATTAATAATTAATTAATTAATTAATACATTTATTAGAAAGAGCTAAGCATTAATATATTGATAAAGTAAAGGCAGTCACAAATATATTGTTTTTGTTCATAATAATTATTAAATAATAATTAATAAATTAATGAATATTTATAATTTTGTGATCAATAAATAAATGTATTAGAAAGAGCTAAGCATTAATATATTTATAAAGTAAAGGCAGCCTAAACACATAATTTTTGTTGGGGGATAATGATAACTAATAATAATTCATATATTATTGTCCATTAAAAACTAATTAATCAATTAATAAATATATTTGAAAACATTAACCATTAATGTTTTTGTAAAAGTAAAGGCAGTGTCAAATCTAAGATTGCACTTTTTTTATTTTAAATAATATATATATTTTTTTTATTAATAATTAATTAATTAATAAACTAATATACTTTACCTATTTATAATTAATAGACAGCAATAAATATCCTGAAAAACTAAAAATCTCTTTGGATTTTCCGGCAGCAGAAAATTTACAGTTGGACTGTTATCACCTGAGGAGAAAGTGTCAGCAATATGGCAATTGTGCCCTATGTATAGGCTGCGTGAGCGAGCCAGAACTGTTGGTTTAGGCTGGAAAGCTGCCTTTTCAGAATTGTTCATTCAGAAAAGTCAATGTGCATAGCTATTCACCCCCCTAAAGTCAATACTTTGTAGGGCCACCTTTTGCGGCAATCACAGCTCCAAGTCGCTTTGCATAAGTCTCTATGAGCTTGCCACATCTTACCACTGGGATTTTTGCTCATTCCACTTTGCAAAACTGCTCCAGTACCTGCAAGAGGGATGGTATGTCCTTGTGAACAGCAATCTTTAAGTCTGACCACAGATTTTCTATTGGATTGAGGTCTGGGTTTTGACTAGGCCCTTCCAACACATTTACATGTTTCCCCTTAAACAACTCAAGTGTTGCTTTAGCAGTGTGTTTGGGGTCATTGTCCTGCTGGAAGGTGAACCTCCGTCCTAGCCTCAAATCATGCACAGAGTGGTACAGGTTTTGCTCAAGAATATCCCTGTGTTTAGCACCATCCATCTTTCCCTCAACTCTGACCAGTTTCCTAGCCCCGGCTGCTGAACAAGATCCCCACAGCATGATCCTGCCACAACCATGTTTCACTGTGTTGAAGGTGTTCTTTGGGTGATGTGATGTGTTGGTGTTAAGTTTAATTGTATTCTCATCAGACCAGAGCACCTTCCTCCATACATTTTGGGAGTCTCCCACATGCCTTTTCGCAAACTCAAAATGTGCCATTTTGTTTTTTTGCTGAAAGTAATGGCTTTCTTTTGGCCACTCTGCCATAAAGCCCAACTCTATAGAGCGTATGGCTTATTGTTGTCCTGTGTACAGATACCCCAGTCTCTGCTGTGGAACTCTGCAGCTCCTCCAGGGTTACCTTAGGTCTCTGTGCTGCCTATCTGATTAATGCCCTGCTTGCCCAGTCCGTGAGTTTTGGTGGGCGACCGTCTTTTGGCAGGTTTGCTGTTGTGCCATGTTCTTTCCATTTGGTTATGATAGATTTGATGGTGCTCCTGGGGATCATCAAAGATTTGGATATTTTTTTATAACCTAACCCTGACTTGTGCTTCTCAACAACATTGTCCCTTACTTGGTTGGAGAGTTTCTTGGTCTTCATGGCAGTGTTTGGTTAGTGGTGCTTCTTGCTTCGGTGTTGCAGCCTCTGGGGTCTTTCAAAAAAGGTGTGTATATGTAATGACAGATCATGTGACACTTAGATAGCACACAGGTGGACATCATTTCACTAATTATGTGACTTCTGAAGGAAATTGATTGAAATTCTAAAAAATGATTTTATGTATAGATATGTTTCTCATTTAATTTCACCAAATAAGACTATTGTGTTCTGATCCATCACATACCATTCAGATTAACAAAACATTGAACTTAAGGCTGTAATGTAACAAAATAGGTAAAAAGTCAAGGGGGGTGAATACTTTTGCAAGGCACTGTATATATATATATATATATATGTATATATGTGTATATATATATATGTATATCATATATATGATAAATTATTGGTCATAGCTCTCATTAGAAAGACATACTGCCCCAGCAATAAGGTAAAATACCCAATGATATGGGAATTACACAAATGTCAGCAGCCAGATTCAATGTTACTTACATTAGACCCAAGATCTGTTCTCAGACTGATATTGAGGTCAGGATCACTTGCTTCACTAGTGCATATATTAATGCTGGCTGTCATTAACATGCCATTGAGAGATTTTGCGAGTCCACCACCATAGCGGTATTAGTCTACATTTGAGCTAACAACAATCATGTCTGGCTATATGATCGCTTTATAATTGTGAGAGCTACATGTTAAGGAGGGGCTGTCATAAGAGGAATGTCTACCTGAGAGGCACTGTGAAAACGTTCCTTTGCAATGTTTGCAGATGCAGAAGATGCCTTCATGGACCTAAATTGTACCTAAAACAAAACAAAAAAAAACATAATAAATTCAAAATAAGGCCTTAAAAATATAAGGACTGCAGCATCTCTTCTCAAAGACATGCCTCAGTTACTATCAATTGGTGAAATGGTAAACAGAACCCTACGTGTCCACAGAGAAGAGCATAATGGACCATCTGCGTACAAAATATGACATAGGCCATAATCCTATACTCTGTAGCCAGGCTAGATTAGGTTAACATTTGGAGCAACAGATTGTCACTGCAACATATGTGCAACCCCTACATCGTTCTCCACCTAGCATCAAGGCTGCCTTTTTTTTTGGTGGTAGTGGGGGGGGGGGAAGGGGGCAAGAGCAGTGGTGGTGGTGCTGGTGGCTGTGGCCTTGGCAAGGGCATGAGGGGAGGAGAGGAGTGGCCAGGCTGCGGGGGAGGCCTCCAGGGTGGAAAGAGGCGGTGCTGGGGACCAAAGCACTGCTCAAGGCATCCCTAGTAAGGTGTTGAAATGTGCTCTGCTGCCACATGATGGCTAGCATCACTGTCTGCGCAGCATGGCTTAGTGGTGGGTTTGGAGGTCCCTGGGATATTGCTTGGTGAGGATGTGGCAGTGGTGGTGGCTCAGTGAGGAGGGTCTGGAGCCCGGCTTGAGCCTCACTGCATGGGTGTGGTGGCGTAGTTGCTGGGCCTTGTGTTGGTGGCCAGTCTACGGCACTGGTTAGGGAAGGAGGAGATAGGGCTAAGCCCCGCTGGTCCGTCCAGTAGGCGGGCCCTGGTGATATGCTCAGTATCTGGAGGAGTCGGACAGTGGGGTCAAGCGCCGTCAGTGTGACGATGGTCCTGCTGTTGACCCCACAGCCTAGATGACATCCTACTCCTCTGAACCAGGGCCCTCAGCTCCACTTCTTCCCTCCTCCCTCTGTGCCAGTTCCTGCTGGGCGGGGCTTGCTCGCCTATTCCCTGCTCTGATGGAGCTGATGCCCCCACCTCTGGCTCACCACTGGACTCAGACCTCCTTGATGCTGAAAGAGAGAAAAGAAAGGTATATGTTATTAGTATGATGAATAATACATTGTGTTCTGTTTATTCTAACTATCTGACTTCTAGGCCGCAATACTTCCGAACACTAGATTTGCAAATCGTTATTCAATTGCTCCGATTCCCCCTCGCTAACCACTCCATCACTCCCGCAAATGGAAAAACTTGAACCACAAGTTAAGGGCAATACGTATCAGGCCAGCCACATGGACTATAACATTGGATTCATTCATATTTAATATTTAATGATTTGCAGGTCTGATCGCATATCGGCCCCCGAATCGCTATTTGATTAACATTTCTCCTCTAAGCCCGTAAGTGCATAGTGAGACCCCCAACGGCTGCAGGCTTGAAAGTTACAAATCTATTAAATTCAAGCTGGGCAAGGGTTAAGGGCTTGAGACTCAAGCGCGTAAACCATAGCTGTACTCGCAAGCTGTAAAGAGAACGGACTAGCCGTGATCGACCTTAACCATCCAATTGCGGAATAACACAGGGCAACACAGGCCTCTCAACCAATAAAAAGCGGTCTAGACCACACACACCCATGCGTTGACTGTGTTTTAAATTTCATTGGAAGTAGCATGCATGTCCATGGTGGGTTTTGATTGAGAGAGAGAGAGTAGGAGCTAGTTGAGAGTGGTAGATTGATTTTTTTATTGATTTATATTCTATTTCATACAGATTTATACTTAAGACTTACACATATTTACAGATTACACATATTTGTAATACACATAGGTTAAAGAACACACATAGAGACATATACAGAGTTAGGACACACCAAATACACACTCATCCTATGCCCCAACCCCCAAAACTTAATAAAACATAGCACATACTTTTTTATTTATTGCAGATATTTTTTTTTCTGTTCATCATTCTTTGAATTTTTGTTTAAGATGGAGGGAGGATATAGGAGGGGAGAAGAGGGGAGAGTTGGGGAGGAGGACAGGAGAGTGGAGAAGAGGAAAGAGGAGCTGCAGGAGGTCATGGGAAAGAGAGTTGGGGAGGATGGGGTGAGGAGTGAGAAGGGAGAGGGAGTGGATGAGGGAGGAGATGAGGGCAAGGAGAGGAGGGTGAGGAGAGGAGGGAGAGGAGGGAGGAGAGGAGGGAGGGAGGAGAGGAGGCTTAGAAGGGAGGAGAGGAGGAGAGGAGGGAGGAGAGGAGGGATGAGAGGAGGGCAAGGAGGGAGGAGAGGAGGGAGGAAAGGAGGATGAGGAGAGGAGGAGGAGGAGAGTGCAGTGGTGGGTGGTGGAAGGGGGCCCGAGCGTCAGGCACATCTAGAAGAGGGACAGGGTGGAAGGGGCCTGATCCCGTGGAGGGTGATAGCTGGGGAAGGGACAGAACTCAGGGACAGGTCAGGGAGGCCAGGGTCCCCATTGACAGTGGAGAGGGCAAGTGGGCCACAATTTTACACACTGGGAGAATGTGGTCCTCCTCTGTGCTATCCTTGGCAACCCTGTCATTCTTATTATAAAGATTTATACTTAAGACTAATAACATATTGACAGATTACACATATTTGCAATACACATAGGTTAAATAACACACATAGAGACACATATGAGTGAGTAGGGACACACCAAACACACACCCATCCCATACCCCAAACCCCATCCCCCAACACTTAATGACACGTAGCACATACTTTTTTATTTCTTTTTTCCAACACAAATATTGCAGACAATAATTTTCTGTTCATCCCTCTTTGAATTTTTGTTTGAGATGGATGGAGGAGATAGGAAGGGAGAGGAGGGTAGAGTTGGGGAAGAGGACAGGAGAGTGGAGTAGGAGAGAGAGGAGCGTCAGGAGGTCAAGGGGAGTAGAGGTGGGGAGGAGGAGGCAAGGAGTGAGAAGGTAGAGGAGGTGAACGAGGGAGAGGGTGGAGAGAAGGTAGAGGAGAGGAGGGTGAGGAGGGAGGAGAGGAGGAAGGATAGGAGGGTGAGAAGGAAAGAGAGGAGGGAGGAGAGGAGGATGAGGAAGGAGGAGAGGAGGAGAGTGCCGTGGTGAGTGGTGGAAGGGGCCCTGAGCATCAGGCACTTCTAGAAGAGGGACTGAAGGGAAGGGGCCTGATACCGTGGAGGGTGAAAGCTGGGGAAGGGACAGAACTCAGGGAAAGGTGAGGGAGGCCAGGTCCCAGTCCATATTCGAGAAGGCAAGTGGCTAGGGGCAAGCACAGGGCCACAATTTTACACACTGGGAGAATGTGGTCCTCCTCCGTGCCACCCGTGGCCACCCCTTCATTCTTCATGGGGAGGGATAGGAAGCCTGGGCGTAGGGCTCAGGCTTGGATTGAGGTAGCGGCCAAGGTTACAGCGGTAGGCACAGTGGAAAGAGAAGTGAGGTACATGAAGAACTGATTTGATGACATCAGTGCCAAGGTGAGGAGGAGAATGAATGAGGGTCTTGGACACATTGTGACCTATAATGAGAGGGTCACCAGGGACCTTCTGAGACCATCGCCCGACGCTGGAGATTCAGGCCCGGTGGGCCAGCAGGACCCAACCTCCATGTCAGGTGAATATCACATACTCCAACATGCTACACATGTACATGATGACCAACAAGGACAATGACATGTCAGTTCTATGGAATTAACAAGGGATAGATGGATGCGTCATTAAATCCATGAAGCTGACAAGTCATTCCTGGGCACAACAACAGTAATCAAGCAACCGAGAGTCCATTTATTGGTGTGCCCACTGTAGCCTATACAGTTACAGAACGCAGCTGGAATTAAGATAGGGTTAGGAGCCAAGAACGATCAAGACCAAGAACCAAAGAATAGATCATATCTAGCATATGATAGCTAATCTGAGTTGCAATTAGGAGAATCCTCCATGTTCAAGCCTAGATGTCAGATAGTTAGGAATGAACACATATACCTTTCTTTTCTATCTTTCAGCCTCCAGGAGGAGGTCTGGGTCAGTTGGCAAGTCACAGCAGCCAAAGTCCTGCCCAGCAGGAACCAGCGTAGGGGCAGGAGTTTTATTGAGCAGATCTAGGCAAGTTGTAAGTGCTATGCACATTAATGGTCTCTTCAATTAAATGGAATGATTTGTGATGATCCTTTTTTTCATCGGATTGCAGTTGCAGTGGTGTAGTGACCACATGTGACCCTGGTAGGTACAATGCATCATGTTTATTCTAGACTATGACATTACCCCTGTAGGTGTCCCCTTTTTCCCAATTATAGCCTCTTGCTCTCTTGAGACCCGCCTACACCACATCCATGATATTCATAATCAGTCTTGTCCATTTCTGATTATGCTCTGTGTATGAAATAAAGCTTTGTTATACAGTTCTAATCATGTCAGTGTGTTTTCAATAATTGGGGTTATGGGACATCCACATGCATCACATTAGTGTCATATTCCTATATATGTTAACTAACGAGCCCTAGTTAACATGCAATAGATCAATACATGTAAATGATTAATAGTCATAATATGATTAGATATCATATAACACTAAATATCACATATACTAGCGACTTGCCCGTCAAAAAATGACGGCAATGAGATGTGTATGTTAGGAAAGTTGTTTAGTTATTAATAATATATGTGACAGTTGTATTGTGATATTAAAAGATGTTTAGTTTTGTAAAATGTTCTCTTGGTGAACAATAATTTGTAAAGCATTTTGTATTAACATTTGAATGTAAGAATAGAATGAAATTCCGAGGAAACCAAACAGTAAAAACCCTTGTTGAAAGGTACACAATTTTAACCTGAACTTTGTAATATATGTAAGTAAGAAACTTGAAAGTATATTTTTTTGAACTTTAACTTTATTATTTGTGTAACTTTGGAACTTGACAAAAGATTTGTATAACTTTGAACATTATAAACAGTAACATAGTGAATACATTTTTTAACATAATTTTGTATTAAAAGTATTAACATTTGAATGTAAAAACAGTTTAACTTTAAAGTAATCAATATTTGAAACTTGAGGCAATGGTTTTTTAACATGCAATTTCTATCCGAATATACATTGAATGCAGAGGAAGGCAAACAATAAAAACTCTCTTTAAAATGTACCCAATGAAATAAATTCCTTCCTGACCACATGAACTGTCGATAAACCTTAATACAGGGAGTAATCTTAACATAACAGACAATATTTACATTGTGTCTTAAAACGTGGTTGAGCTGTTAACATGAACTTTGTAATATGTTGAAGTAAAGACCGTTAAAATATTGCTTTCCAACTTGTAACATTAGAAAGAGTAACATAGTTAATTAACCTTTTAACATAATTATCACATATATAGTTGCAAGGCAAGTGTTTTGTGAGGCGAATCATCCATAAAGAGTCTTTCCATAAATTATGACTAAAATTGTTTCTTGTTTATTATTTTTGAATGTTTTTTAATTTGTTTTCCTTGATTTTTCTTTCTTTACTGAAAAGTTATAGTACTTCATAGTAGACAATGTTTTTAGTAAAAATACGTCCATCTTCTAATAAATCACCTTGACTTTCATTCTTTTCAATATAAACTTTAATAGCCTGTGGATTTTTGCACCGTGACAACGCAACGTACAATTGACCATGTGCAAATACTGTTTCTTCGAGGAAAATACCCACAGATTTGAAAGTTTGACCTTGTGATTTATTGATGGTCATGGCAAATGCCATAATAATGGGAAATTGTCTTCTTTGAAGTATAAAAAGGAGACTACTTTCACTTTGTGCTAAATCTATTCTTGGTATGAAAACTCTCTCTCCTTTATGGGTCCCAGTTAAAATTTCAGCATCTATAAACTGGTCCTTTGATTGTTGAACAATTAATCTTGTCCCATTACATAGGCCTTTTTTGGGGTTCATTTTTCACAATAACATAATAATTGCACCTTTCTTTAGCTGCAAAATATGTGGTGGCATTCCAGAAGGAGTTAGTGAGTTTATGAATTCAGTCGAAAAGTTGGCCTGACTTTAATTGTCATCAGCAAGTACAGAATCAGCACTGT
Source organism: Discoglossus pictus (assembly GCA_027410445.1). Classification (NCBI taxonomy): domain Eukaryota; kingdom Metazoa; phylum Chordata; class Amphibia; order Anura; family Alytidae; genus Discoglossus; species Discoglossus pictus. Next base: position 104,785,604 of record CM050172.1, on the reverse strand, counting down.
GATAATTTCTTTGTGGTGCATTAATTTTTTTTAAGATTTCATTATTGAGGATTAATGCATCCTTATTTTTACACGTTAGTATGACTTGGTTGGCAAGCTCGGAATATTCCTAGTTATTAATGCTCCCTTCAAATATAGCTGATATAATATCTTGTTGACAAATCATATGAGGTGGTATCTCTACAGTGTCGTCAGGTAAATGTGGTATTTTTTCTGTTCTGCCTTCTCCAATTTTAATAAGCCAATCATTGAAATCAGTTTGCCCTTCTGATCTCATATTTTGTTTCAGTTGAAGATGGGTAAAATGTTTCCATTGTGTACTTGACATGTTTCAATAATGTCAGTTCAATTTCCATGTACAACGACAGGTAATGTTTGTCTAAAATCGCCACCTAAAAACATTACCTTTCCACCAAATGGAAAAGTATTATCCATGACTTCACAAAGCAAACGGTCAATACATTGGAGGGCATAGCATGACATCATTGTGGCCTCATCTATTATAATTAATTTACATTTGTTTAATTTCTTTGCTTGTAATGATGTCATGCGAATATCTGACACAGAAGTTTCTAAAATAGGCACTGGCAGTTTAAATCCACTATGAACAGTTCTTCCACCTTCTAACAAAAGTGCAGCAATTCCAGTAGTGGCAAACGCCATTGCTATTTGACCTTGTGCTCGTACTGAACTCATTAATAAATTATACAGATAGGTTTTCCTGATCTGCCAGGTCTATCAAGATAGAAATAACGCTCTGTCACCATGTCATCATCTATTGCATTTTTAATGGCATTAAATGCTTGCAATTGTAATGTATTTAAAGTTGCAAGTCTTTCTTCTGTTCTTTCTGCTTGTAGTTGAATGTCATAGTCTTCAAAGTTTATGTCATCTATAAGACCTGGATCAGGCAAATTAAAACTTGCCCAACTTAATCCATGATTTAAAAATACTTCTTGGATTTCCATTAACGCTTTTAAGTGTGCAATGGGTTCATTGTATCGTCGCATAAAGTCTTCAGCCATATTACTTTTAAAAGTCTCCAACAAAGCTAATGCATTTGGAGCATTTGAGAAGATACAAATAAAAGCAAATTGTTCTCTCATCTGTCGTGGCATTTGACATTGTGCTGCTTTTTCTAAACATCTTTTCCATTCTGTATCATCCGATAGTAAGTTTCTATGTCTTGCAGCTAAATGGAAGGATTCATATACAATGTCATTAACAGTTCTTAAGTGTTCAAAACTTTGTGCTCCAGGAACATTTAAAAGTAATATCTGTAAGCAAAAACGTTCAACATCTCTTGGACTGACTGTGTAAATTCTTGGAATAATTTTATTGCCTCTGGTTTTTCTTGGTCTCCATAATCCATTCACAAAAACATAGTGATATGGAATTTCAATATATAAGTATTGTGTTGCTTCAGCATCAGTGGAATTTAATGCAAACCATGCAGTTAGTGTAGTGTGACGATCTTCACTTTGGGCCAATGCATTAATTTCATTTCCAGCATGGAAATAGACTAAATGTCGTTGTGGCAAATGTACTGCTAACCTATATACTGCATGTGATCTATCATGCATTTCAAATTTTAAAAGCCGCCACATAGCTTCTGGCGCACTGACATAGCGAGCATCTACATGAGATGCAAGTTCATCATGTACTAACTCACTACATTCAGGGTTGTCTGCACTTTTGACGACTACAGTAGCTGCATCCTAGCCTTTTTAAATGTATTTGTAGACATATTTAATGGATTTGATGGAAGTGCAGGCTTCTACGTTGATGTGGGCGTTGTACTTCATGAGTAAATGTGGATTGTAGGGTACTACATATCTATTGTCCACTTTTTTGCCACGAATAATGGCACTATCTCCTTCTCTTCTTTTATAAAGTGCATATCCTTCACAATTGGCATAGGTTTTGTCTCTATAATCTTTTGGAAATTCTTTGGAACATTTATTATTTTCCATACATGGTGATTGTGGATTAAGGTCACCACAGGGTCCATGAATTGTGTGATGAGTAACAATCTCATATAGTCTACCATATAATTCTGGATCTGGTAGTTCAGCAACAATGACTGCATCCACTTTGTCTGAAGTATCTAATTTATCTTTTTCTTGAAGTATTATTAGAAGATGTGCATGTGGAAGGCCTCTTCTTTGAAATTCAATGGTATATACATAAGCAAGACATTTGCCAAATAACTGATTTATAGTGAAGTCACGTATTAATTCATTTAATTTAATCTTAAAAACTCTGGCTACTAAATCTGGTCGATCTGAAGCACATTGTCCAAGAAGTAGATTTTGTGTAATTTCTGGCCATTGTGGATTACATGCAAATGTCAGAAATAAATCGGGTTTGCCAAATTTGGTGACAATAGCCATAGCATCATTGTATCTTTCTCTCATATTTCGAGGAGATCCTTGAAAGGAAGATGGTAAAATGATGGCTTTGCCAGCTGTCATGTCTCTGCTTGTAGCCACGTCAGCAACATAGTCCATGAGTCCAGAATATTGTTCTACACGGAGTTTATCTTGTTGATATTTGATAAAGTTTAAATTATTTGCCTCAACTTGCAAATAAGAATCAATAATCCATTGTTGGGTTAGTTTTCCACCACATAAAATTGGATTAAATACATTGCGAATGGCAATTTGAGCAACTTTAAATTCAAGCATAGAAACATTATTTCGGATTCTGGCTTTAGCATTTGGGTAACTGGGAAGTGTTAATTTTGGTTGCCAACCTGCTTCTCCGTGTGGGAAAAAGATGGGATATGTCATTGGATCTAAATTTGGACTTAAGATACTCATATTAATGAACGGTTAGCCCATATTTCTGGGATATATTCTAATGTCTCTTTGAAATGGTGGTTCTCCTTCATCATTCTGAAACACCATTGCAACCTCATTTAATGTTGGCAAGTTATAACGACGTTTATCAGTATGTCTGTCTCTTTTAAGCACCATATTAACCTTCAGCATTGGTAATTGATGTCTTTGTGCATGAAGTAGTTGTTCATTTTCTACTTCTGCCAATTTTTTTAAAGCTTTACTGTAGGGATTGTTGTCCATAATGTTATTTAGCTCTATAAAAACACTGTGTAAGCATTTTTTATTTTCTTCCATCTGCATATGTTGGTCAACAGCTTCCATTGTATCTAGGACATATAGTTGAGCGAATTTTCTTTGATCTCCTTCCTCTGGATGTAAATGGGAAGTGCGATGATAAATTTGTCCTTGGACTTTAAAACAGTAAGGACCATGGCCTGGTACATTAGCAGCTAATGTTGCCCCCATGGATGCAAAGGATATGGCACTATTGTAGGATCTTATGTTTGTTTTAAAATGTTTGTAGTTTGGAAAAGTAGGTTCAGTCATAATGTTTTGTAAATAGATAGGAAATACTTTCCTTTCTGGAAGTTTGAACTTGCCTTTTTGACAGCAACTAATAAATTGGCCATCTCTGGGTCTCTCCTGTTTAAAATAATAAGCCTCACAAAACTGACATTGAGTAGACATGTCCCCACAACTATGAACCTCTTCTGCTAAAGACTTGAGAAAAGGACAATTTGCAAAGCATATAGGATTTTGTCTTTCATATTCATCAAGTGAAATGTCATATAATGTTTCAACAACAGGTTCTAAATGCTTAGTTTTTTGTGTGGATTTTCTTGGTATATGTTGTATTGTTTGAGGTAAAATGTCATGTAATGTTTCATGAACCGGTTCTAAATGCTTTGTTTTTTTCGTTGCTTTTTTTTGTATCCCTTGTATTTTTTCATGTAAAATGTCATCTGATGTTTCAGCAACAGCTTGTAAATGCTTTATTTGCTTGTTCGTTTTTTTTTTGTCATATCTTTAATTTCTGCAGGTGACAGTCTTTTGCTTGCAATTCTTTTGCATTCTTTTTCTCGTCGAATTTCCTTCTTCTCCGGTGTCTGCTGGCTGTCTGATCTCTGTCGTCGTTCTCTAGCTTGGCGTCTTTTCTTTTCTTGTTTACTCTCGTTATCAGCCATGTTAATCTGTAAAAATAAAATAATGTATCTTTAGTTTATTTTGAGATGTTAAGTTTGTTTTCATCAAAAAATGGTCAATTGAATAAAGGTCTAAATAAGGTCATCATAAAAAAATTTAAATAATTTTTTATTTAGTAAACATGTATCCAAAAGCAAGTTTTTCACTAACTAAAAAATGTGAAAAAAAATGTTATGGTCTTATTTACAGCACTATTCAATTTGTCAAATGGCAATTCAATGAGGGTCTAGGACTGGAAATGTCCAATGAGAAATTGTATAGAGTCTGTGTTTAGAGCCTTTTTTGGAGTATGCATTTTTTTTTTCTGGCTACATTGAAGTTTGTATTTACTGTTAAAGATTATTGGCCCTAAAAGACAAAGAAGAGATAGCTGAAAAATGTGTTAGTTATATTTTTTTCAAAGTTACAGTTACTGGTGTTTTTTTAGAAATTGTATTTTCTGTTGACATCGATACAAAGCTAAGATATTTATTTATTTTTCTCTTTTTTTACTTGTTATACTGTACCTTGGTTGAAGTTTGATTTCAAGCAGAATCTTTGTTGGTCCTGTGTTGAAAGCCTTTGTCCGATGGTCTGGTCCTGTGTTGAAAGTCCTCGTCCAATCGTCTGGTCCGCTGTTGAAAGTCCTCATCCGATGGTGTAGTCCTGTGTTGAAAGTCCTCGTCCGATGGTGTAGTCTTCTGTTGAAAGTCCTCGCCCGCTGGTCTGGTCGCAGTATCTGTTGTAAAATAAAAATGAAAATGTTATTTGAATTGAATGTTTTTGTATTAACTAAAAAATGACATTATTTCTGTGTATTGTATGTGTTATGGTGAATTTTTCTGCTATTTATTTGTTTGTGCAAGCTTTTCCAAATGCTTTAAATGTATTTTTATATTGCATAGATAATTTTTTTATACTGTAATTATTTTTTTCTGAATTATTTTGTATATGATTGCACTGGTTTTAGCATTATCCTATTTTCTGTTCAGCACTTTTGGTATACTTATTTAGGCTTCTTTGTAAGGCTTATAGGTTGTTAAAGATCTTAAATATTAAAGAAGAATATTAATTTAGTTTGCTATGTGTTTGTGTGAGTTTTTCTAAAATCCTGTTTGGTGCGCACCAAAAGTGGTATGCTTATTTAGGCTTCTTTCTAAGGCTTATACGTTCTTAAACATTAAATAAGAATATTAATTTATTTGCTATGTGTTTGTGTAAGTTTTTCGACAATCCAGTTTGGTACGCACCACTTTTGCTATGCTTATTTAGGCTTCTTTCTAAGGCTTATAGGTAGTTAAACATTAAATATGAATATTAATTTAGTTTGCTATGTGTTTGTGAGAGTTTTTCTACAATCCTGTTTGGTGCGCACCACTTTTGGTATGCTTATTTAGTTTTTTTTCTAAGGCTTATAGGTTGTTAAACATTAATTAAGAATATTAATTTACTTTGTTATGTGTTTGTGTGAGTTTTTGTACAATCCTTGTGGTGCGCACCACATTTGGTATGCTTCTTTAGGCTTTTTTCTAAGGCTTATAGGTTGTTAAACATTAAATAAGAATATTAATTTACTTTGTTATGTGTTTGTGTGAGTTTTTGTACAATCCTGTTTGGTGCGCACCACTTTTGGTATGCTTATTTAGGCTTTTTTCTAAGGCTTATAGGTTGTTAAACATTAAATAAGAATATGAATTTACTTTGCTATGTGTTTGTGTGAGGTTTTCCTACAATCCTGTTTGGTTCGCACCACTTTTGTTATGCTTATTTAGGCTTTTTTCTAATGCTTATAGGTTGTTAAACATGAAATAAGAATATTAATTTACTTTGCTATGTGTTTGTATGAGTTTTTGTACAATCCTGTTTGGTGCGCACCATTTTTGGTATGCTTATTTAGGCTTTTTTCTAAGGCTTATAGGTTGTTAAACATTAAATAAGAATATTAATTTACTTTGTTATGTGTTTGTGTGAGTTTTTGTACAATCATGTTTGGTGCGCACCACTTTTGGTATGCCTATTTAGGCTTTTTTCTAAGGCTTATAGGTTGTTAAACATTAAATAAGAATATTAATTTACTTTGCTATGTGTTTGTGTGAGGTTTTCCTACAATCCTGTTTGGTGCGCACCACTTTTGCTATGCTTATTTAGGCTTTTTCTAATGCTTATAGGTTGTTAAACATGAAATAAGAATATTAATTTACTTTGCTATGTGTTTGTGTGAGTTTTTGTACAATCCTTTTTGGTGCGCACCACTTTTGGTATGCTTATTTAGACTTTTTTCAAAGGCTTATAGGTTGATAAAAATTAAATAAGAATATTAATTTACTTTGCTGTGTGTTTGTGGGAGTTTTCCTACAATCCTGTTTGGTGCGCACCACTTTTGTTATTCTTATTTAGGCTTCTTTGTAAGGCTTATACGTTGTTAAACATTGAATAAGAAAGTTAATTTAGTTTGCTATGTGTTTGTGTGAGTTTGTTACAATCCTGTTTTGTATGTACCACTTTGTGTGTACCATATGTTGCATATTTTGGCCCTCATTCAATTGCATTTTGGCCAATTCAATAAGGCTCTAAATGTGCTTATTTAGAGCCCTATTCAATTGGCCAAAATAGCAATTGAATGAGGGCCTTTGGTTGCTGCATTTGTTATATTGTCGGGGCCTCATTCAATTGCATTTTGGGCAATCGAATAGGGCTCAATATGACCACAGAGCATATTTTTTTACAGAAGTTTTTAGTTAGTGAACTTGTATCCAAAAGCAAGGTCTTCACTAACTAAAAAGTTCAGTAAAAAAATATGCTCTGTGCTTATATAGAGCCCTATTGAAATGGGCAAATCACATTTAAATGAGTCCCTCGGCCATTAAAGATATAGGCCCTCATTCAATTGCAATTTTGCCAATTGAATAGGGGTCTAAATAAGCACATACCATATATTTTTTAAAGAAGTTTTTAGTTATTAAGCATCTATCCAAAAGCAAGGTTTTCACTAACTAAAAACTTCTTTAAAAAATATATATTATGTGCTTATTTAGAACCCTATTTAATTGGCAAAATCGCAATTGAATGAGGGCCATTTAGGTCTTCATTGAATTGCAATTTTGCCAATTGAAGAGGGCTCTATATAAGCACATAACATATTTTTTGACCGAAGTTTTTAGTTAATGAAGACCTTGATTTTGGATAGAAGTGCAGTAACTAAAAAGTTCTGTATAAAAAATATGTTATGTGCTTATATAGAGCCCTATTCAATTGGCCAACTCGCAATTGAATGAAGCTAATGGTTTGTTTATTTTTTTATACTTAATACTTTACCTTGATTAAAGTGTCGAATGACAGGGGGTCCCCTCCTGCCAATCTTAATCCGCCGGTCTTCTTGTAGTGTCTGTTTAAAAAAGAACGTGAAATGGTTAATTGTATATTTCTTATTTTTGATTTAGCAAAGCATGGCCTTTTCAGCATGTAATGTCTTGTTCTATCTTACCTGTTCTTCTTTGTTGTTGTTCTTTAAAAGGGATTGTGCTTCACAATGCACGGTGCAAATTGTTGAGTGACGATGTTGATGCAGAGTCTGTTTGAATATTAAAAGAAGTAGAAAGATTGAGTTTTAGGTAATATATTGAATTGCAGTAAATTAATGTCATTTAAATATACTTCTGTAATTATTTTCAATTAACATTATTTTTTTGGGGGGGCTACACACATATGTCACATACATGAAGCACATTTTCAGAGTTCAATTTAATTTTTTTCTGTGCTTGTGACAAATAACTATACATGAATCATATTTTAATTGTTAATTGAACCTTATTTTTTGTTTTTGCCAAGACACATAAATGTGTGTGTGACATGTGACTATAGATGATACACATATATGTGCGTGTCACATATCAGTATACATGACTCACATTTTAATATTACAATTTCTTTTTTTTCTAATGTCATTTAAATATAGTTGTTTAATTAGTTTGTTTTAAGATCATTTTGTTGCAGGGGCAATACACATAAATGTGCGTGTGACATGTGACTATACATGATAGACATAAATGTGCGCGTGACATGTCACTACATAAATCACATTTTCATAGTTTTTTTTTTTTTTTTGTGGTGTCTTTATAATAAAATGTAATATATTATAGCTTACCTCTCAGTTGTAATTTGCACAATGTAAAGTAGTAAATTAGGAAAGAATTCTCTTCTGAAGTAAGAGCAGCAGTTAACTCTGAAGTCACTCTGTTCATCACCTGAGTAGAAATGTAGAAATTTCTGGAAAGTAGGCAGTATTTATAACCTTGTAGAAATTTCTGGAAAGTAGGCAGTATTTTTTTAAACTTTGAAGTGCCTCAGACCGTTATAATGCAATACGCATGCGCTATTTGCGTTCCCGTTTACAATTTGCGCTCCATCCGTCATTTTGTGCGTAGTAGTGTTCAAAATGGTGTTTAACTGTGACTGTGGTACGTTCCGCATAGTATGTGTTTCATTCTTCCGAGTTACTGCAGTGTAGTTACGTCTGAAGCCTCTTTTTCGTTTTGTTTGGCGGCCATTTTTTCTCTCGCTTAGCTGATTTTCGGCCGTTTAAACCCCCTTTGCTGTAAGTAAGCTTTTTATGTGTTCGTTGTGTTTATTTCTTGTGTTTGTGATGTTTTGATGCTCGGCGTTTGGAATGGGTCTTTCGCGGCCGTATTTTTTCCCGATGCAGCCGTATTTTGTTGCGATGCTGTCGTATTTTTTTGCGATATACGCAGTTAGCTTTTACGTGTACGACGCAGTGTATTTGTTTCAAAGTCGTGCGTATGTGTGTTAAGAACGTGTGAAGGGCCTTTTTTGCTGTTTTTTTGTTAAGTCTTGCTTGTGTGTGTCTGGGTGTAAGCGGGTGTGAGGGGCCTTTGAGTTTTTTTTTGTTAAAAAGTCGTGTATGTGTATGTGTGTGTTAACACAGTCGACGTTGGGATGCTCCCACCATCTCAAATGCGGACCCTCGCTTCGCGAGGATCCGCATTTGCGGGGACGTTGTTGAGTTTTTGTTGGCTGGGAGGTTGGGTTTATTTTTTTAAAAAGTCGTGTGTGTGTAGCCGACGTTGAGCCTCCACCTCCGCAAATGCAGACCCTCGCTTCGCGAGGATCCGCATTTGCGGGGACGTTGGGATGCTCCCACCACCGCAAATGCGGGCCCTCGCTTCGCGAGGACCCGCATGTACGGGGAACTGCGTCCCTCGCTTTGCAACGGCCCGTACGCTCACAACTATATATGTGATATATCATTCTCTCTCTGTCAGGTGTCTCTGTGTCTCGAGATCAGACTCAGGAAATTTAAAAGAGAGAGAGAGAGAGAGAGAGAGATTAGACCAAGCTGCATTACAAGCGAATCCTTGGGATTGGACATGAGGCACACAGAGCTGTAACTGCAGGATGTGACAGCTGAGGAAAGGCTGGGGTAGATCACAGACAGGTAAGGATTGTGACAGCCAAATACATAGCATTGTTTTGTGTTCTCTGCTATATTGTAGCACGTGCTCCAAATTAGATTAGTATGCACATCTTTATTAATTAACTATTAGGTATATGTAATGATCAAGCCACTGACTCACCTTAACCAATCCCTTCCCTGCCCCTGACCCACCCGTCCCTGATTACTCTTCATTTATTAAGTCACACAAATATCTTACAGCTGATTAATTAGCAACACCTGCTAACTATTCCTATTTAATCCATCTCACAACATTTCCTTGTGCCATGTCATTCCTCTGTACATCCAGCTATTTCCTCAGGCTAAACATAACTTTTTAAAATCATGTCCCCAACATAACCATCTCACCTTCAATGCTCTCCTCTCCTCTTTTATGCTCCCATGAGCTACTCGTGTTCCTCCAGTTACAATCTCCTCCCTCTTCTAAAGCTCACAAGCATAATCACTTTGGCAAATCCCATTCCCATCTTCTCTCTATCTATCTATCTATCTATCTATCTATCTATCTATCTATCTATCTATCTATCTATCTATCTCTATCTCTCCTTCTACTGGCCACTGGAGATATATCTCCTAACCCAAGGCCCATCGCCTGACATTCCCCTCTGCAGGCGATATTATCTGACCACTAGGGGCAGATAACATTCTACATACTAGAGCCACTCACCTCAAATAACTTTCAATCAGATCGCTTCCCTCTTCTACTAAAGGATAAACCTTCTAACTCCACACACCTTCTTACCTAAGTCAACTTCAGCTTCCTTTTTGACTCTAGTTTTTCCTTTTCTATTATTTTTCCCCAGGTATCTGCCTCTTCTACTTCCTTTAGATTGTAAATATTGAGTTTTCTAATCTTGTAGGGTGCTTAGGAAAAAAATAAGTTTCTAGAAATATTCTAAACTCAAAATAGGCCCTCCATCTTCTGCAGTTTGTTAACATTGTATTCTTAATTTTTCTTATCCCATTTGCAGTACGTTGGAATGTGACATTACAAAGTTAATAATAAAGTTAGTAACCTTAGATAAAGTTCAAGCATCCTTAAACCTTGATACAAAATAAAATAGACAATACATCAAAAACACATTTACTGGATGACTCTAGGTTTTTGGGTCTCTAATCAAATATCACTTGGGCTTCATATTCATTTTTTATAACATGTGCTGGAAATTTACTTTGCACGAAACTAAAATTATAAATATATTTATTCAATGTAAATTTGTGTTAAGGGGAGGATCATGTACTATTTGGGTGGAGTCAGTGTACAGGGAGGGGCCAGGTTTTTGTCTTCCTCCCCACCAACTTGAAAGGTCACCAACCATCACTGGCTATATTGGAGTGTCCTTCGCCTAGATGGATCATGTAACAGGGATAATGAGCTGCATCTGCCCAGGTTTGAAATCAGAGTTTTTTCTTCTCTTAGGCCGGATGCCAATCAAAGCTAATGATCCCAGAATACCCATCCAGACACTTGTTTGAGTCATAACATAGCAAGCTCTGGGAAAACAAGGGGCACCAATGAGAAGGTGTGCAGTAATGTTGGAGAGGCCATATGTAATGACCTCCTGACCAGCAAGCCAGTCCATGGCAACGTGGCAATCTAGTTAGTTGGCTGTCAGCCCAGTTCATGAGGGGTTATTTGACAGTTAGGACATTAAGTCATTTGCATCTGACATGTATTGTCTGTTCTGACTGAAGTGTGTGTAAAGATCTGCTGGGTAGGTTTGTCCATACCAGCCTTATCAAACCCAACAGAAGAAAGCAGAACTCCACAGGTATTAAAAGTAGAGATCCACAATTATTTAACAAACATTTTTATGAATAGATTATCAAACCTTAAATACAGAAAAACCACATAACACTTATATCACCTAAATTGTCTATTGTGCCCAGAGAAGACACAGTATCATGTGATGACATGTGGAAATGTAAGAAGTTATAGATATAACGCCTATTTTACAAAGAGTAAAGCAGCTCGGCCACTGTTTGGATTTTGAAGCTTTACAACCCACTACTCAGAGCTTCAAAAACTTTTGGTGTCTTCTAATCCCCTTAGCACTGACAGCTTATGGGATTTACAATGGGCATTGTTAGCTCAATTGACTGATAACAGATTTTTTCTGTCCTGACTGGCCCATGGGAGTCATATATAACTGTTCATTCAAATGTGTAGTCTATCTGCTATTCCCCAGCAAATTGTAAAATATGGTCTATATATAGATTATCTTAAAAATGACAACCTTAATGAGTTTACTTTATAAATGTTATTGTTATTATATAATTATACAGTGTTAGGTATTGGTTACTGCAATGGTGTATGTATGAATTCCTGGGAAACTAAAGAAACTAACATTTCCACATCTCCAGGTAAAAGGCAAAGTTCTGATGAAGACCCTTACTGTGATAATAGAAAACAAAAGAGTTAACCTGGTCTCCATAACCCATGGATCATGACACACCTGATCAATCAGGATCTATTTATTAGGGGAACAAAATAGTCAGTCAGATGGCTAACTTGTCACCCCATATGTTTGTTATAAAGGATGGAAATAGCTTCAAATTAACATAAAAACATGTGAAACCTATGAAAAGAGAAAAGGTGCCAGGGAGAAGAGTGCCAGAGAACTTCAGGAGAGCAGTCTCAGTTGCCAAAGAGTCCAGAGATCGGTCCATTGAGTAGAGAACCTAATGGATATGGATCTTAAGAAATATGCTGGCTATTTTAGTATTTTGTTTAACTTAATATATAATTCATAATTATTTGTCCTTGTCCTTGTAAATATTGTTTTTATACTTAACAAAAACAAATATGCTCAATCCGAGAACAAATATAGTTATATTATATATATTTACCACACTCTCCAAGTTTTTATGTATTTAGATCCACAGCTATGTTATATGCATACATATTATTTAAAATAGTAGTTACATTTTAATACAGAAAATGTTTTTGTGTTTGAAAAAGAGATCTAGAAAGTGAGCTGGGCTACAATACCCAAAAGAAAAAAATCAAAGGGCCTTATTCCATTGTAAGGCGTCAGTTAGCGTTATACCGGCCACAAGCCTGCAGGCTTGAGATTTGCTACAATTACAAAGTGATTCAATTGAACATTGCTGCAACCTAAGGCCTGAAGCCTCAAGAGCGTAAACCTTTCCTGCGCCCGCAAGCTGTTACGAGGCTGGAATAAAAGCGGTCTGCAGTTACAATCAAATGCCGTAATTACAGAGTGCCTCTAAGCCAATAGAAAGCAGGCTAGCCGAAGATGATTGACAGAGAGAGATTATAACGTTGTGTTCCACTACGATAAAAGTCACATTCTCCAGCTTGTACAGCATAAGATATTACATTTTAACTGAGGAAGCTGCAGAAAAACACATTTTATTTTTGACATATCTTATATTATGTTTTCTGCATTCAAGAATTTTTCAGATTAATAAAATCTATTTCAATATACATTCATTGAGAAATATATTATTTTCTTATTAGAGTTTAATATTAGTATATGCCAATCTACATTTTGAGATATATTTATTTTTGTTATGGTATCCCCAACACATAAAATATCTAATCCACACATACATGCAAGTGGAATATAACCACCTGGATAATAATCTCAAAGAAGGACTTTTTGGGATGAGGATCCTATTGCCACCCCATCAACAACCAGTCCAAAGATCTGTATATGTGAAATCAATACCTCATTTTTGACGTTTTTCAAGGTGAGAGTCTAAACTATTATTGGACTATATTTTCTCAATATATCTGTGACCTGCACGAGATATCTGTGCGCTATCTCTTCCCTTTTCTCTCCATATATGTCTCATTCAAATATGTCTCAAGCATTTTACCAGTGTATATCCCTTTGTGCATTTTCCATATTTTTTCTAGGCTACTATAATACAATATCTTGTTATATTACACCAGGGGAGTGTAGTTATGATATGTTCATATTAATCTCCATACTCCTCCTTATCTCCTGGGGTAGTATTCAGCTGCATTTCTTTCCATATGATTGCTTTGGAATACCCCTCAAGTAGACATCAGTATATCCAGGATGTTGCTCTCTATATTTTGAATCTTCCACTATGCATTACCTTGTATGAATTGTCCATTTATGTGATCATTTTTATCAATACTGCTTTCAAGCTGCTATTTTGCCACTTTTTCATAGCATGTTGCTTTTGTTTGTCACATCCATATTCCTCTATTTCACCACAATTTGGTAAGTAATGTTTCATTACATGTCTCCCAATGTCCAATGTACTACAAGCATATTTCTCATGCATTACTCATGTGGTCATTTAGTCAATTATGTCTTCATGGCTTTGCAGGTGACTCCTGATGCACCTTGTGCTTAGCTTATTGTACTGGCAGATATGGCTTTTCCACGTGACCCCTTCCCCCATTAGGCATCTTTAATTTTGACCTTGCTCCAAGCACCATATTTGCATCTCTTGATCCTTGTCACACCTGGACACGACCTAACTCCATCACTATTTTACTCCCCAATTACAGGCAATATTCCAGACCCTAATCGGATTCAACCAATTATTCCCCTGACATTATGCATATCTGGTTTCTCACCTTCACTTTGCCACCTTATTTTTGGCTCCCACTTCCTGCCCATCTGACCATTCTGTTCTATTCAGTTTTATTTTCATTAGTTTAAGTCTTTCTGGTATTCACGCCTTTTGCATACAGCCTGGATTATTTGATACTTTTCAGACCCCATCTTAGTCACTTCTGTCCTTTTTTCACCTTTTTCAGCATATCCACTATTTATTCCGACATCCAGCCCTTCCAGACAGACCAAGTTGCCGAATCTCAACACAGAAACCTCATACCATTCATCTATCACAGCTTGATTTTACACTTCACATGCATACAACATATACCAATCAATATATAAGAATACGATATATTTAATATATATCAAAACTTAAAATCTTGTTCCCATATATCATTTGACCTTCAGTTTCATATTCTAAGTCACTAATCCTCTACCACCTCCAGTCACTGACTAACAGCACCACTGGTCCACAATGCTATTTTTAAGACCTACAGTTGATCTAAGTCTCGTATTGAGACAACCAACTCCAATCTTATATTCCCTGATAAACCCGTATGTAATTTTCATCCTTCTATCAGGACCTCAGTACCAAATCTAAAAGCCTTATTAAATTGAGATTCGGTAAATTTAAAAAGGGCTCTATTTAAGCACATAGCATATTTTTTTTACAAAGTTTTTAGCTACTGAAGACCTTGCTTTTGGATAGAAGTTCACTAACTGAAAAATTCTGTAAAAAAATATGCTATGTGCTTATATAGAGCCCTTTTAAATTTACTGAATCATAATTTAATAAGGCTGTAAGTCGCTAACCACCAGCCACCTTCAGATGTGCAACATTGGCCCCCAGGCTACCATCAAAACCTTATAGTTGCTCAGGTCTCACACAGAGGCAACCCATTTCATATGTATATTCCCAGACTAATAATTGTACCACTATTCGGGTGCTATGCAATATCTGATATGGCTGGCCAAGCTCCATCAGAATGTCCCGTACCAAGCAGCATCCTCTCCATCGTGTCTTCCCTCCATTGCTGGGCATAACGCTCCACATCAAATGTGGACGGTCCAAGAATTATACAGGAGGTCATAGACAGAATTTGTGTCTGTTTATGGATCTTGTGCTGTGCTCATTTTTGCCTGTACCTTCCAGTACTCTCAATCATAGCACCTATTCTCTCAATTGCTGCAATGTTACCTACTTTTGGGCTTTCCCCACATCTCTCATGTTACTTAGCAAGGTTACCTATACTGTGCAGTGTATTTTCGTGTCACCACTGTACTGCTATGCTGTGCACTTAATGGGTGTAGGTCATGGGTATAGGAACTGGGGGGGGGGGGATGTGAAGGGGACAACCCCCCCAGATGTGTGTGTTTATGTGTAGAGAAGCGGTTGAGTGGTATTTTTATACTAGTTGCTGTATCCCTCCCCCCACAGATTTTCTTTGTCCCTCACAGACCTGACTTCCATAACATGCTGAGATGGTGGATTGGACACCTGCCTGTGCGTGTGTCTTTTGAGCCCTGCAAGTCACCCTCACCTTCATCCCTGTCCTTGCTACTCACAACTACCAGCATCTCATCATCGTGCAGGAAGATGCCTCTATCTATTGTCTGGGGCAGGGTTATGTGCACCCTATTGCTTACCTCAGATGGAAGGTTGTTCCCAGGGAAGTACCATTTGTTGAGGTGGAAAACAAGTGTTTAGGAAAAAAAAAACTCTTGCATTTTTTGTATGGAAGGGAATTCACAGTGTTAACCAACCAAAACCCCTTCTTTGTCCTGGGTGGCTAGGGAAGATGGACAGTTCTTTCGATGGAGCCTATCTATCCAGTCCTTTAATTTTACCATATAACATAAATAGGGAAATATCTACCAGAATGCCAATGGACTTTCTTGCCAAGAGGACATGTGAGATGTGTAGATTTGCGACCCTACAACAGTATTATATCCTTGGCTCCACTTACTGGAAGGGGGGAGCATTAGACAACCTGGACTCATGGACTCTTTTGGGTTAACAACCTGTCATGGATGGATACTCAATTGCTGTTCTGATGGCCATAAGTTGATAAAGGGACTATAAAACTTTTAAAATTATATTGTTGTGTAATGTTGGGCCCCAGGGTCATTTTTTAAATTTTAGAATGTTTGTTTCATGTGCATATTATGTTTTGAGGTGTAACTGGTATGTTGGGTCAATAAAAAAATATTTAGGTGTTAGTATAACTTTAAGGATGACAAGTAGGCATATCCAGTAGCAAATCACAATACTCAGTACTCTAGAAGTCACAGGGCTGATCTATGGTTCTGTCTGAATCCAAACACATGTCAAGTAGGCAAATGGACTCCAGAGACGTATATGGGGGTATTTAAGAACATGATTAAGCCATCAAGAGTAATTAATAAAGCTATCAAAACAGCAATTGAAACACTTATTTCAATAGACAAAGGGAAAGTGTTGTCAAGTGCTCTGCTAATGATATCCCTTTGATGCTTTGTCTTTTGGTTACCTACAAATTGGGAAGTACTTGACTGTACCCATTGTTCATGATCCCCTATTTATTCAAACAGGAGCCTGAAAGTTTAGACCTTGTATGGAAGTCCTGGCCAGTCCCCTTAAAGTGCATAAACCCCAGGACCATCACAGACCACTTAGCTGACCCTACTCCATCTCAATAAAGCTATTTAATGAAAGGTTGGTTAGGGAATTGGCAAACCCAACCACTT
Organism: Discoglossus pictus; assembly: GCA_027410445.1. Taxonomy (NCBI): domain Eukaryota; kingdom Metazoa; phylum Chordata; class Amphibia; order Anura; family Alytidae; genus Discoglossus; species Discoglossus pictus. The sequence continues at coordinate 104,768,817 of CM050172.1, read as the reverse complement.
AGTTCTCTGAAGTCACAGGGCCCTATCACTAGTTTCTACTAACTTAGGAGGTACCACCTTACACACTCCAGGTCCATGGTTGATAATGTGGGTTAAAGACCCAAACCCCTCACCCAGACACTATGTCTCCAGTAGCTACACTACTTAAAAAAAAAAAAACCTGTTGTGCCCAGAACCTGGAACTAACAAGGGACATAGACCCTATGGCACTTTGGTGGGGAGGTAGACAGGTTGGCACCAGGTCCATGTAGACAAACCTGGCCCACGGGGGTAGTTCAAAAGGAGTATAACGTGTGGAATGTATGTTAGCCCAAGGTAGGGCCAATGGCAGTTGGTGAATTAACTGTATAAATATGTGGCCTGAAAAATAAAGTTTATACTCTGATTGGGACACATATGCATGGTGTGTTAAATTTAGAAGCAAGCCATCTATTATTTTTTTAATCAGAAATTAATTTCTGAAACTTGTCCTGGTACCTGGTAACTTGTCTAGAAGCTCTTTAACTTGGTTTTAATAATCTGCCACTTGTCCTAGCCTCTAGTTTAGTAACATAGCTACATAGTAATTCAGGTTTGAAAAATATTTTCAGTCCAACAAGTTCAACATTTTAAGATCTCCTCTGATCTGCAATATGCGGATTAGTTATTAATTAATTAGTTGTTAATTAATTATTAATAGTATGGTATTTGAGGTTTAATAAAGACTGTTAGTCCATCAAGTCCAACCTTTCTAGATCTATCTTGATCTTTTTAATATGTGGACTATTTGTTAATAATTGTTAATTGACGCAGAGGCAGGCAAAAAGAAAAAAAAAAAACATTGAAACTGGCAATCAAATTTCTCCCTGGATCAATATTCCTTCGCTAGTTATCTAGGATAACCTTGAATGCCCTCTTTATTCAAAAATATATCTAACCCCTTTTTGAAGTTACCTATTGAATTCACTGTCACCACCTCCTTTGGTAGAGAATTCCACAGTTTAACCACCCTAACTGTGAAGAACAATTTTCTTTGTTTAAGGTGAAATCTTTTTTGGTCTAACCTCAAGGGTTTTTCTCTTGTCAGTTGAAAATCTCTTGCTACAAAACGTTCACTTGACAAAGCCTTATAGTGAGCCTGGATGTATTTAAATAAGGTAATACTATCCCCTCATAGATGCCTTTTTTCTAGCAAAAATAAGTTTAAATTCGTTAGTCTTTCTTCATAACTTAGCCCCTACATTGCCCTTATTAGTTTTGTTGCCCTTCTCTGTACTTTTTCCAGCTCTAAAAATGTCCTTTTTATGAAGTGGTGCCCAAAATTGTACTCCATATTCGAAATGAGGGCGTACTAGGGATTTGTATAGTGGTAGAATTATATTTGCTTCCTTGCCTTTATACCATTCTTAATACATACTAATATTGTACTTGCATTTGCAGCTGCTGCTTGGCATTGAGCACTGCTACCTCGGTGGTTGTCCACTAGTACTCCCAAATCCCCTTCAATATCTGTTACCCCTAGATTTGCTCCATTAAGATTATAAATTGCATGGCTATTGTTCCTTCCCAAATGTATAACCTTACATTTATTTGTATTAAATCTCATCTGCCATTTAGCCGCAAGTTTCTCTAATTTATGCAAATCCGTTTGTAGGGAAAGTACATCATTATCTGATTTAATTACCTTGGACAACTTAGTGTCATCAGCAAAAATGGAGACACTACTTTAGAGTTCTACTTCACTTTCATTAATAAATGTTAAAAAGGAGAGGACCTAATACTGAACCCTGAGGAACCCCACTTACCACATTAGTCCAATCGGAGTATGTTCCATTTACAACAACCCTTTGCTTCCTGTCTTTTAGCCAGCTCTCAATCCATGAGCAGATATTTACTGCAATTCCTGTATCCCTTAGTTTGTACAATAGTCTCCCATGTGGCACTGTATCAAAAGCCTTTGCAAAATCCAAAAAGACTACATCCACTGAGTTTCCCTGATCCAAGTTCCTACTAACCTCCTCATAGAAACTAATTAGATTGGTATGACATGACCTATCCTTCATAAATCTGTGTTGACTGCTACCTATGATCTTGTTCAAATAGACATATTCTTGTATTCTGTCCCTTATTAACCCTTCTAAAAGCTTCCCAACTACAGATGTGAGGCTCACTGGTCTATAATTCCCCAGATTTGCTTTTGCTTCCTTCTTAAATATAGGTATCACATCTGCTTTTCTCCAGACATCTGGTAGAGACCCTGTAGTGAGTGAGTCTTGAAATATTAGATATAATGGTTTGGCTATTACAGAACCCAGCTCCATCAGTACCCTTGGATGTATTCCATCAGGACCTGGGGCTTTATTAACATTTATTTTCCCTTCCATCTCTTTTGGATTTTTTCCTTTGTTAACCAAATATTTAGTGATGGTAGTGTAGCCCCATTATGTTGCAGTGTTCCAACCACTGGTACCTCCCTTGTGTATACAGAAGAAAAGAACCTCTTTAGGTCATCTGACTTTTTCTGGTCACTAATTATCAGACAACCTGTGTCACATTGTAATGTTCCTATAGCTTCCTTCCTCGCCTTCTTCCCATAATATATTAAAAAAAATATTTTAGGGCTAGTCTTACTTTCCTTTTTGCAACTGACTTCTCATTTTCTATTTTAGCCAGTCTAATAGCCCTTTTGCAAGACTTGTTGATTTCCTTATAGTCACATAAAGCTGCCTCTGTTCCCTCCTTCTTGTATAATTTAAATGCATGTTTCTTTTTCCTCATCATGATCTTTAAGTCATTGTTAAGCCACATGGGATGTGATTTACTCCTATTAATTTTATTTCTACATTGCACATGCCGATGAGTATGTTTATTTAGTAAGGATTTGAATGTTGTCCATTTATTTTCAGTATTTTTCACTGTAAGTTATTTGTCCCAGTCTATATGTAGTATAGCTGCCATTAGCCCATTAAAGTTAGCCCTTTTAAAATGTAGTTTTTTTTTGGCCCCTTACAACTCTGTTCTTTGTATTTAATCTCAAATGAGACTGTGTTGTGACCACTGTTCCCCAAGGGTTCCCCTATTTTAACATTTGATATTATATCATTATTACTTGTGATGACTAAATCCAAGATGGCCCCATTTCTAAAAGGTTCTTGCATTACCTGGGCCAGATAATGATCCTTGAGTGTACTCAAGAATCTGCACCCCTTAGCTGAGCTGCTGGTCTCATTTATCCAGTTTATTTCAGGGTAATTAAAGTCTCCCATTATTAGAACTTGCCCATGCTTAGCTGCATTTCCAATCTGTAACAATAATTGTATTTCCTCACTTTCAATTACATTTGGGGGTTTATAGTATACTCCCACCAATATGCGTTTAGAATGAGCTACTCCACTTTTTAGCTCAGCCCACAAAGATTCAATGTTGCTGTTAGTTCCAGCATAAATATCTTCTCTGACTATAGGCTTAAATTCAGGCTTAACATACAGACAGATCCCTCCTCCTCTTTTACCATTTCCCCAAAATTTCCTAAATAGGTTATAACCATCCAGATTAACAGTCCAGTCATGAGATTCATCCCACCATGTTTTAGTAATGCCTATTAAGTATTGTTTTTCTTGTACTGCTAATAATTCTAGCTCACCCATTTTCCCAGGCAAACTTCTTGCATTAGCAAGCATACACTTTATGTTGCTAAGGCTCTGCCGTTGTGAAGTGCTTGCCACTGTATTTGAGGCCCCTATTAATACCTCCCTACTGTCTATTGTAACCTTTCCCCCTTCTCCTCCCCTATGGGTAGCTAATTCATCCCTTTCCCTCTGTACCCCTTTACCCTAATACTTCTATATAGTCTCTCTCCCCACCTACAAGTTTAAAAACTCCCCCAGCTATTCTACCATCATATCCCCTAGCACAAAAGCTCCCTCATCATTAAGGTGCAATCCATTCCTGCTATAGAGATTGTACCCAAGTGAGAAGTCAGCCCAGTGCTATAAATACCCCAAACCCTCTGCACTGCACCTCTTTTTTTAGGCACACATTAACCTCCCTAAGCTCCTTCTGTCTCCCTGGTCTAGCATGTGGCACTGGTAGTATCTCAGAGAATACTACCTTGGAGGTCCTTGCTTTAAGCTTATTCCCTAGTTGTTTAAAATCATTCTTTAGGTCACTCCATCTTCCACTTACTTTGTCATTGGTACCAATATGTACCAAGACCGTGGGTTTATTACCAGCCCCTCCCAATAATTTATCCACCCAATCCACAACATGCCGAACCCGAGCACCCGGGAGACAGCAAACTGTTAGATTGCTGGGATCTGAGTGACAAATCACCCTGTCTATCTTCATAATAATAGAGTCCCTTACCACCAAAACCTGTCTGTTGCTCGGCCTATGCTGTCCTCCCACTCCTCCAATAGAACTGTTCTCCCGGCTGTTAGAGGGAGCAGCTCTATCTGTCATTGCCATTCCCGAATGGACATCCCCAACAGTTTCACTCAATCTGGCAAATCTATTGGTGTTTGCCAACTCAGAACTGGCCTGCCTCCTCCTATTCCCCCTGATTCCCCTTCTAACTGTAACCCAGCTACCTCCCTGGACATCCTCACTAACCCCAGCTTCTCCCTCAATGCTAGGCCCAGCTAAACTGTGCTCCGTGAGCACCAACTCCCTTTCCAGTGTGACAATATCACTAAGTTTTGCAATTCTCCTCTCTAGTTCTTCAATTTAAGCTTCCAGAAAGGCAACATGCTCACACCTGTCACAGAGGTATGGACCCTGGATGATCTGTTGCAGTAGTGCATACATGTGACAGGATGTACACTCCGTGAGGTTGCCACTGGACTGACTCAAGATTATTTTGTGTGAAAGGATTAAAAAAAACTAACAACTTGTAGGTGGTATTCGTTTTCTTGGCCTTTTCAAGCCCAACGAAGAACAAGTTGTGACACCTTGGTAAGGAGGCAGTGAAGGGACTGTTCGAGAGAAGCAGCAGATGATGAGCGTTTGATGAGAAACCTGGCAAAGGCATTCATGATAAAGTGAAGTAGTGGGAGGTGGATGAGAGGATGGCCAATTAAAATGGATTTGCCATAGTCACGATATGATGAGAGCATGGATTTTTGTGTTTGTAGTGTTGTGCCTTTGGAGTGGACACATTTTCCAGATGTTCTAGAGGTGGAAACAGAGGAATTTGGTCAGTGAGAGTGTCAATTGGTCAGTGTGTCAATTGTGACATTGAGAAAGTGGACTTGGGATGTTGGGATGAATTTTATTATTTTACTTCCAAAAAGAGGTACCACAACATAGATTAGAGCAATTAAGTTGTTACAATATCTATTAAGCTTGATCTTATTTTGTGTTTGACTCTTTATCATTTTGTTCATGCATTGAATAAGAAATATATTAAATATTACAGTTTACAGATTTATTATTGACTATCCACCTGGTGTAATGCTGTCCGTAAAAAAAAAAAAAAACTTCTTATAAATATGCACATCAGCAAGAGGTTTACTGTGTAAAAATACAAATATCTGGAGTCTTCATAATTACAGAGATTCTTTTAGTTGCTTCCATTTATCCATCCTCACCATCTAATAATTACTTACAGACATCAGTAGAAAATAAATCAGGACAGTGAGATTTCTATAAAATGTAACTGCAGAGATAAATATCCAGAGTACAAGAGAGGAAGAGTGGGGTCTGTATATGTGTGTGTCAGTAGAGACACCGGAGGAAGTAAGAAGCCTTCAAGGAGAATCAGTAAGTGACCAGCACATTATCCAGAGTATAAGAGAGGAAGAGTGGGGTCTGTATATGTGTGTGTCAGAAGAGACACAGGAGGAAGTAAGAAGCCTTCATGGAGAATCAGTAAGTGAGCAGCACATTATCCAGAGTATAAGAGAGGAAGAGTGGGATCTGTGTATGTGTACCAGAAGAGACATGGGAGGAAGTAAGAAGCTTTCAAGGAAAATCAGTAAGTGAGCAGCACATTATCCAGAGTATAAGAGAGGACGAGTGGGATCTGTGTATGTGTGTACCAGAAGAGACACAGGAGGAAGTAAGAAGCCTTCAAGGAGAATCAGTAAGTGAGCAGCACATTATCCAGAGTATAAGAGAGGAAGAGTGGGATCTGTATATGTGTGTGCCAGAAGAGAAATGGGAGGAAGTAAGAAGCCTTCAAGGAGAATCAGTAAGTGACCAGCACATTATCCAGAGTATAAGAGAGAAAGAGTGGGATCTGTATATGTGTGTGCCAGTAGAGAAACGGAAGTAAGAGGCTTTCAAGCAGAATCAGTAAGTGACCAGCCCATTATCCAGAGTATAGGAGAGGAAGAGTGGGGTCTTTATACGTGTGTGCCAGAAGAGACACGGGAGGAAGTAAGAAGCCTTCAAGGAGAATCAGTAAGTGACCAGCACATTATCAGCAGGAGATCCCTGACCAACAAGGTACAAGCTGTAAATAAGGGGCTTCAGTTTACTTTAAGGATGATTTATTTTACTAGTTTGGTATTCGATGATCACAAGATACAGTGAGCAGATTTCTCATCTTTTAATATAAATTCCTTATTATAGTAGTCATATAAACTAATTGTATAAACGCAGTTTGGTTGGGTTTAAGCAGAGTCACTTTGTCCCTAGATCCGGAGCCAGTGACCTAGAGCTCTAGAGGCTCCAGACAAATCAGTCCCGGGCTCTTGGGTTATTCAGGGAATTAGGAGACTAGAGCTGAGCGAGGTCCAGCGTCCCACAGCCACCAGCAATAGGATTATTGAGGCAGATTATAGTTGTAAATCCAGATTCGTGTCCTTTTTTTTTTTTTTAAAGGGGAAGTTCCATCTAAACACAAATATTTTTTTTTTTTAAACAGAACAATTAGAGCACAAATATATCTGTAAAGGTTGTAGTGTGTTTTTGCTTCTATATGTTAGGGGATGTGAGCAGCAGAAAAAATAATGTAAATTACTTAGAACTGCAGCTGTAGCTTGATTTGTTCTTGAATTTACTTTTGGACTTTTGATCCAATCAGATTATGAAAATCTGAATTTTAAATATGAGTGACAGCCCAAGTGAGCAACTTGCAGCCCCTGTGAAACTTAGTCAACATTGGCCAATGTACATTGTAATTCTTTATTAAATAATTAATTTTTATGCCCATTATTATTATTAATCTGAGTTTGATGATGACAGCCATGTCTGGAGTGTTCTTCTTGATCCTTATCACAACCGTTGGAAAGCATTTTGTCAGCACCTCCAGATGTGACCTGGATCTCAGCACAAAGTGTAAAAGCATCAAGATGGACGGGGATGTCATATTAGGAGGGATCATGCAAGTGAAGCTCTTCATGGTGTCTCATCATAAGATTACGCTTGAGGAATTTACAACAAAACCATCTGCACAGATATGTATTGGGTAAGTTATATTTCTTCTTGGATTTTATCTAAGAATATTTGTTACTCATGTCTTACACAGCTGTTAATGTCATTAGTTTGTTACAGACTTCATATAGATTTCAAGTATTTCCCAATTTTCAGCTAATATTCATCTTACATACAGTGTTTATATCAGACACAACCTTCCTCTGTTTCCTTTTTTCCAGAGATAAAATATATTACAGTTTGAAACCAATAATCTATATTTGTAGCTCCTCCCATCTTCTCCAAACTATAGCAGAGTGTGGCGCATAATTACCTACAGCTGCCAATTTATTGCCTTTGCAAGCCCAATGAATAGTGGGTAGTGACACCAATATGCTGCAGTATAATCTACAATTTTAATTTGTGGTGATCAACTTGTTAAGGTAGGAAGAAATTATGAATGCTGAGGTGGGAGGACATTGAATGATCATAAAGTTTCTATTACCACAATGTGAGGGGGGCTTCTACAAGTACCAGTGCTTTCAGTATGTGCATGAGCCTTCCAACCATATATGAACTCTTGGTCAGCCCCATTAAGACAACACACACTTTAGTGATAAGGATATAAGGGCCACAACTTTGATTAAGCAATATTTTTTATGATGTTGTCAACATGACAAGCTACTTAACTTATGAAGTGAACCGTGAGAGCTACTCATGTCACCTGGGTAATATTACTTTGTTAATTCTAAATTGCTCAGTTCCAACAATGTAAGTACCAGTAAAGTCATAATGGAATCAAAGTCAAAATATGCATTTTTCATCCACTTTTAGAAAGAAAGATGACCATCAGCCACCATGACCAAATTACATCACAGTACTTACTTATTTCCAACCTCATAGTCTACCCAATCATCAGAAAGGAAACCAAACAAAGAGAAGCACACTTAAAATTTCAGACCTACGGTTTATGAGTAGCCACAGCACATGTTAGGCGTGTACTTACACTAGAAACACTGCCCAGCAATTATTACTGCATCTTAGCACCCCTCACTTAGACCCACCATGTCCATGTTTTTGTTAGGCAAGTCATGCCCACTTATATTCCCTTTACTCCATCAAGGATCATTTGCCCACCCACTGTGTTTTTTAGTCAGTCAGTACCTTCCAGTCCATTTATGAACCATTTTCTTTTCAATAAGAAAAGGAGGAGAAAGGAGATAGTGTGAGAAAGTGAAAATAGTAGTAGAAAGCAGAAGGAATGAAAGGGAGAGAGATAAGAAAGTAGGTAGAGGAGGGGTCAGTGAATGGGGACAAATATAATTAAAGGGAGTTGAAAAAATGCAGAAAGAAAATGAGAGAAGATTGTGAGATAAAGCAAAGTAGAGGGGAAGAAGAGAGAACCAGGTGTCAAGGAGCCATCCGGTGAAGAGAGGGTGGGGATGGCTGGAATACTTACAGGAGCCACAGGGGGGCACTATGAACAGAGAGCCACAGCACAGTGGTCCTTGGGGAAATGTGGGGGGGCAGAGAATGCTATGGGAGGGCTATGGGGGACAGAAAAGGTTGTGTAACAAACAGGGTGGGCAAGAATGGTCCCCTGGTGATTAGGCCCCCCCCTGGTGATTAGGTCCCTCATGCAGCTACACTAGTTGCACCAATGGAAGCCAAACCATAATGGTAACATAGACCAAGTCAGTTTACTTTCATTTTTGTTTGTTGTTGCTTAGTCATTCAGTCGCGTCCGACTCTCCATGACTCTATGGACGCCAGCATGCAAGGTGCATCTCTCCGTCACTGCCCCTCTGGGCTCCATTAATTCATTCAGTTCATGTTCATTGCTTCAGTGACCTCATCTATCCATCTCCGCCTCTGTCACCCCCTTCTCGCGCCTTCAATCTTTCACAACATCAGAGTCTTTTCTAGGGAATCCTGCCGTCTCATGATATGGCCAAAATATTTGAGCTTCAGCCTCATGATCATACCTTCTAGTGAACAGTTTTGTCTTGATTTCCTGAAGTATTGATTTATTGGATCTTCTTGCAGTCCAAGGGACTCTAAGCAGGCTTCTCCAACACCACAATAAAAAGGCGTCAATCCTACGGCGATCAGAATTCTTTATGGTCCAGCACTCTCATCCGTATGTTACTACTGGGAATACCATAGTTCGAACTATGCAGAACTTTGTTGATAGTTTAATATCTTTACTTTTTACTAGCTTGTCCAAGCTTGCCATTGCTTTCCACCCCAGAAGCAAATGTCTTTTAATGGTATGACAACAGTCATCATCTGCAGAGATCTTGGACACAAGGGAAAAAAAATCTGCCACTGCCTCCACATCATCCTTGTTTATTTGCCAGTAAGAGAGATTGCCGTTGCCATGATCTTTGTCTTTTTAATGCTGAGCAGCAGGCCAGTTTTTAAAATCTCATCAATAAGTCTTTTAGTTCCTCCTAGCTTTCAGCCAACAGATTAGTATCATTGGCATATCTGAGGTTTTTGATATTCCTTCAAGCAATATTTATTCTGGCTTTGGATTCATCCAGACCAGCCTTACACATGACGCACTCTGCATATAAGTTGAATAAATAAGGTAACAATATACAACCTTGTTGCTCTCCTTTTCCGATCTTGAACCATTCTGTTGTCCCATTTTCCGTTCTGACCGTGACTTCTCGGTCCACATACAGGTTCTTTAGGAGAAGGATGAGATGATCTAGTACTCCCATCTCTTTAAGGACATGCCACATTTTGTTGTGATCCACACATTCAAAGGCTTTAGAATAATCTATGAAGCAGAAGTAAATGTTTTTTGGAACTCTATTGCTTTCTCTATTATCCATCGGACATTGGCAATTTGATCCCTGGTGCCTCTTCCTCTGGGGAAGCTGGCTTGCACATCTGGTAGTTCCTGGACCATAGAATGATAGAGTTGAGCTTAAAAAATGACTGTCAACTGTTGTGACTTAATTACACCACAGTACTTGCAAATTGTGGACCTTATGGTCCACACAAACACAAAACAGTAAACCAAATGCAGGGATACAAATTTGAAGCTACAGACCCGCAGACACTTAACCTGCCACAACATGAGTTAAGAGTGTACTGACAGGACCAGCATCTCCTAGGGCTTATCATATCCCTAACCTAGTAACAAACCATGCCATAAGCCTATTATGTTTTTCTACAAAACTAATGTTTAATGGGATCCCTAGCCATTGGGGACATTTAACCATATCTGTCCTAAAGATTTTGGTATTTAGACATGTAAAGCCCCCACTTTATATAAATAACTGTGCATCTTTTTTAACAGTACCTTAACGGGTAGAAGCTCAAGGTCATTGCACTTTTAAGAAGCAACTGCACTTCAAGCTCACCAAAAGTGAGACACATCTTTAAAGATAGTGCTTAAGATCTCCTGCACATTAAATAATGCAACTTTCAGTCTCAGTTGTAGCCATTGCTGTTGTTAGGATGCCAACTACTGGGCTTATTAGTTGAAGGATTACCATCAAAAGGACTGTGCCTAACCATACATTTTCAGCTTTGGATTCATCCAGCCGACCTTGGTCTGATGAGTTTGTCATTTTTCTTCAGTTTAATTTTGAACTTTGCAATAATAAGCTCATCATCTGAGATGCAATCATCTCCAGGTCTTTACTCATCCCTAAACACTGGATTTACATACATAGAAACAGTTTTTTTATGATACATGAAGCACACCATTAGCTCACAAAAAAGGACCATCAAATTTGGTTCTAGATTTGCATATATCCCGGCTGCTTAGAGGCAAGAATATTGATTCTTCAGTCAAACTAATTCACTCAATCGTGAAAAGAAAGGGAAACCTCAATTACAGTCCTGTGTGTGGCTGTCCTTTTACGAATTTGCCAATCTCTGCCTAGACCCATGAAAAATGAAGCTATCTGGGTGGAATGTCTTCCAGATAGCTTAACCACACTTCATTGCAGAAACATACTTAACGACTCAAACAGAAATCAAGATACTGAGCAGCCCATTGACATTCATAAGACAACATACATATGTGTATATACTGTATGTTAAAGACCAGTGACTGGACATCTGGACAGCAGTGCTAGGAAAGCAGATTTGGTATTAGCCTTAGCCATAAGGACATCTTTACCAACAAGCTAAGCAGTCTGAACTGCATGATGAAAATATGTAAGGGATACAGCATCATTGGCAGAAGCCTTATTAGGTGTTGTCAAATGATGAATTAGCCAACATTAGCCAGGCTTCTTTTTAGGAACCTGGTCTCCTATTAGGAAGGACAATTACCCACCATTCTGTCCAAGGAGACCACTTTGTGTAATTGAACCCACATCAAGGAAACATATGGCAAATGGGAAATTTTCAGGGACAACCCCACCCTTTACACCCACAGTTAGAAAAATTAAATCATCCTAAAACCTGACCTCTACAGCCCAGAAGTTGTCTCTATGTCTCCCATACAATCGTGCTTGTACAGCCATGACTTTTGGTGGTCCAGGCACACTTGAGTCTGTGGCTTTTATAGAGACCCCCATCTCTTGGCCAATCGAAGAAAGTACTAAGGAATATCCGTTTCATTCCACTGCACAGATGGCAGAGAGAATCTAATGAAACTCTTCACCATTTTCCAACCTTGCTAATGTCCCATGTGTGGTGAGTCTCACAATCTTGCAGAATGACTCATAACAAATAGGCCAAAACTTTTTGGGTTTCTTACCTATAACATATGTCATAATAATAAAGGACTTGAGCCAGTTCTCAAATGTTTAGTGTAACGTACCATATAACATATTTCTCTTATCATTAGACTTTTTAGTCACCTACATTAGGATCTTCCTTTACATAAAAATAACCAGAAAGAGGTATCGAAATAAAAATATCCAACAAAATCTATATTCCATATTCTTTCTTTCACTTCCAGAGGTAAACATTTATTAATATGATAACTAATATTAATGACTTATCTTCTTAAAGAGTTCTTCTAAATTATTTCCGGCACATCTCGGCTTTTGTCTTTGCTGTTGAGGAGATAAATAAACAGCCAGATCTGCTGCCAAACATTACACTGGGATTCCAGATTTATGACACCTGTGAATCGGAAAGTCAAGCCCTCAAGAGCACTCTAACAATACTAACAGGTCAAAGAAAAATAATTCCAAACTACAGCTGTAATGTGAAAAATACAGTGGCTGCCTTCATAGGACACCATATGTCTTCAATCACATTTTCCACTGCTATTCTTACTGGGATCTACAGATATCCACAGGTAAGAAAATATACAAGTAATGTATTGTAGTTTTATGATAGATGACTAATCCTAAAACAAGATAGTAGAGCCACTGGAAGACACAGGCAGTTGTAGCAATTTCCCTACATTTTACCTGAAAGAAATCTATTGCAAATATCATCTCATGTGTTTATATATATATATATATATATATAGCAATTATTTAGCAATCGTTTAGTTTATGCGGAGCAAAAGAGTAAGAGAAACTCTCTACCGTACAGAAAATGTATTCAATATATATGTATATATATATATATATATATATATATATATATATATTTTTTTTTTTTTTTTTTTATTATATAGGGTAAATATGTTATATATCAGTGTGAGGTTATATAAATCATTATGCCCTGTCAGGAGGTAAAAGGGTTAAAACACTCAGTATGAGGTGATGATTGGGACACCTGGAGAGGACTGGATGAGAGAGGAGGTGAACCCAGATTCGGAGAGTGAAAGCTCTGAATAAGTTGAACATAGCAGAAATTAGAAAGAGAAACTAAACAGCCAGGTTTATGTATTTGTGTGAATAAGATAGCACAGCCACACATAACAACATCAAAGGATTGTATACATGCAATATACACATTATGTGGTATAGGCTGTTACATTGGAGAAATTGGCCAAAACTGCACTTAAGGATGAATGTACACAGACATTCAATAAGAAAGCATTATGAAGACAATTATTGTACTCCAGTTGGACACCATTTATGCTAGACTGATCACTCCATCAAACACATAAAAATCAAAATTCTCAGGGGGAAATGTAAAAACATCCACTGTTATTCGTACTTATAAAATAAAGGTGATCACATTATTCAACACTAAAAATATAAGATTCAGAGGCTGGGCTAGCAGGCACACCAAGTGGTTACACTAAGACAAAGCTTCTCACATATCTGTGGAAAAAGCTAGTAAACATGGGGAAAAATAGACCAAATTTTCTCAGAAGTATCATATTTACTCTCAGCTAGCCTCACTAAACATTTTAATATAAATATTGGTGAGGAATCTGCAATGAAGGTGACCACAAAATTGCGGGCCTACTAAGATCTGTGCCTGCAGAGGTCTTATAGGCCACAGTGCCTCTGATTATATCCTGCCATAAGACGTCCCAAACCTGACAGCACAAGGGGTCTACCCACCTTCTTCACATCTCACCCACCGAAGATTGAGATGAGGGGACAGTGTGGGTGCCTAGATGGGGTTGCGTGAGTGCTTGGCAGTCCCCACAAAGAGAAGGGGTGTCCGGCTTACCAACTCCTCTGAAGCACTCACCAGCCCACTGGAGCACACTGCTGTTGAGGTGGAGACCAAGGTGCGGGCGGACTTCATGTGACATTGAGAGGGCCCAGCACAGCAAGGAGGTAAAGGCCCAGGAAGGTGGGTGAGGCACCTCAGACCGCAGCACATTTTGTGACATGCGGAGCTGCCATCTTGGGGCACTGTCCCATCCGGGCGATTTGGGCCTTAGTGAGTAGACCGAGTTGGCACCATTAGGGGGGAAGTACCTGACCAGCACAGGGCCATTAGGGTCATAGATCTTGCCATTCCCCCAAGCCTAAGGGACTATGAGCTCTGAATGAGCCTCCCAGGAGAGACATTGCGGAGACCCTCCTGGAAAGTAACAAGGCAAGATGACAAAAAGACACACATGTGACAAGTATACACAGATAAGGCCACAGAGAAGCACAGTAGTGCAGTGTATTATAAAGGGAGCTTTCCCTAAACAACAACAGTCTCTATCTTTAATATTGCTAAAACAATTAACTCTTGTGAACTGACTACCTAACTACATTACCAAAGATAATATCTTGAGGTGGAACCTTTTCTAAATGGACACTGTAATGTTTTAAATGCTCTGTACCTTATTTTCACACATTCTAAGTTAGACAGTACAACACTGCCACACTGAAGAGACTGAGCTAAGCTTCAAGACAGCCTGGATTTCAGAGATTAAACAAAGAAACAACTGCACCAACTTACAGACAGCATTTAACGAACAGCAAAATATACCACTGGCCTGGGCATAACTGACCCCAAAAGAAATGCTGACCATACCTTGGGTCACATGCAACAATAAAAAGGGCACAGTCATTGATCATACAGTAGTGCCAACACAACGTCGGACAGAAGCAGGAGTTTGCACCTCCAGCCCAAGGTAACTCAAAAATACTGCCATAGAGCGGTGGTCCTAACAGAGTCCAGACTAACTAGAACAACATCTAAAAGGTTATGACAAGGATTGTATAACGACAAGAAATCTCCTTTTTGTAACCACATAATTGACAACAGAGGGGTTTCCCCCAAGGAGCATGAGATCCTCCAGAGCCTAGAATCTTTTTTTTATAATCTTTCAATTAAGTTTTATGAACATTTTACAAAACAGAGATATCATCCCATTTTCATTTGATATAAAAACTTTATTGCACCCTCTCATGAATATTCCTCATAATAATTCTAAAATTTCTATCCTCCAAGAGGTTATAGGTTAATTAAATGGTAATATATCCAAAGACACAAAAAAAAAGAATAATCACATATAATAGATGTCAAACTACGAATCGTCGTTGCGAGGGTCCGCATTTGCGGAGGTGGAGGCTCAAAGGCGCCTCACACGCTGTTAAAAACACACACACATGCACGACTTGGAAAAAAACCCACCTTGGAACCAACCTTAATGGAACAAACACCCACACGCACGAAAAATACGACCATAACGGCCGAACCGCACGCACCTAAAAACAGTCAAAACACACCAAATATTCACAAAAAATACATAAAAAGCTTACCGATAGCAAGGGGGGGGCAAGTGAAGTTACACCATGGAGGTGTAACTTCACTTTCAAAGTCCAAATTCCTGAGTTCAGACACACGAAAATCCCCTAAGAGAGAGAAAAAATGTCCGCCGAAAAAAAAACGAAAACAAGGTTTAAAAATGTAATACATACAATACAATACATACAATATAATACAATACAATACAATTAAATACAATACAATACACCCCTATTGAATATACAATACATCCTATCTATCTAATATACATCCCCCAATATATCTAAATAAATAAAATAATCTAATATACATCCTATCTATATAATATACATCACACAATCTATGTAATATACAATAAATACTATCTATCTAATATACATCCTATCTAATATACATCCCCCAGTCTATCTAAATAAATAACACAATCTAATATACAATACATGCTATGCTTTCTATATAAAACACATACCCCTAGCTAACATACAATAAATGCTATCTATATATAAAATAATCTAATTCTAAGCTAAAATAAAATAAAATAATTAAGACCACTTACCTTTGCAGATGTCCATTCAGATCAGCCACCTAGGGAAAAAAAATTTAAAAAAATTAGTGCAACAAATTTACAGTAAATAAATAAACATTTTAAATATTCTACTCACCTTTCCAGCATGTCCCGTCCTTATTCTTTTACTCTTCTCCGGTCTGGCACCTGTTAAAAAAAACATAACATTAATACACATACATAAACATAAAAACAAAATAAAATAAACATAATCTACATTGTACTTACCTCCCCGCGATGTCTCCGGCCTCCTCCTCTTCTGCCCCACCCTGGAACTGCACTCTAAAAAAGAACCAGCATCCGCACTCACGGACATCCCCGACACTAATGATTCTCCCGGAGACTTTTACGGAAGAAAATAGGCAATGGCGCCTTCTGATTGGTTGAAAACGCTGTCTATCAAATTCACCCAATCAGGAGGCGCCAATGTGTGAGCCAATCAGAAAGGGATACACCCTAAAATCCCACTCTGATTGGATAATGCACCTGCCAATCTTTATTTAAACCAATCACAAGGTGCAGATGCCTTCAGCCAATCACAATGGAATAAATCCCCACATGGTGATTGGCTGGAGGCATCTGCACATTCTGATTGGTTGCACTGACAATAGCCAATCACAAAAGAATACACCCCCACGTACTGATTGGTGAAGGCATTTGCGCCTTCTCATTGGCTATTGTCAATGTATCAGTATTACAGCCAATGGGAAGGCGCAGATGTCTTCAGCTAATCGCCGCAAGGGGGTGTAATCCATTGTAATTCACTGATGGCAATAAAGCCTTTGGATTGGTTCAAATAAAGATTGACAGGTGCGTTATCCAATCAGCGTGGGATTTTGGGGTGTACCCCTTTCTCATTGGTTCACAATTGGCGTCTTCTCATTGGCTGAATTTGATAGACAGCGTTTTCAGCCAATCAGAAGCCATTGCCAGTTTTATTCCAGAGCACTCCGTTGGAATCTCATTAGCGTCGGGGACATCCGCCAGGGCGGATGTGTGTTGTTTTATTTTCTTGTTTTTTTTAAAGAGCGCGGATGCTTCCGGGGCACAACATGTGGAGGCCGGAGACATCGCGGGGAGGTAAGTACAATGTAGATTGTGTTGATTTTACTTGGTTTTTTGCTTATGTATGTGAACTAATGTAATGTTTTTTTTTAACTTAGTGTCATGATGGTCCTTGAGGACCGTCATGGCACTTATGTGGTTAATTTTGGGTTGTAAGAGGCCCATAATGGTCATAATATACCCTTATGGGACTGATGGGGTTAAATAGAGGCTTATGAGGGTATGCATACACTTTGGGTCATGAGGGTCCTGGAGTGTTATTACATGCGTTCATTAGTGTGTTAGAGGGGTCTATATATTTGAGGCACCCAGTACACTCTCACATTGTGTGGCAAACAGCATTTCAACACTTTCTTTTATTGACCGTCATTTTTTGACGGGCAAGTCGCTAGTAATAAAATAAGGGGGAAAAAAGAAAAAAAGAGTGAAAAATAAAAATAAAAAAAAAGAAAATTTTTCAAAGGGAAATCGCCTCATGGGAATTCGACTAAAGGTTTGTGCGTGGAGGTAACAAAAGGATCTTATACTTTTTGTTATGTATTTATATGATCCACAAAGACCATCTTATTTTTAAATTGTTTATCTCTATTGTAACTAATGAAATCCAGTTCTATTTGTGCATTTCTACCAAATCCTACTTTTATCTCTTCCCAGGTTGGTAAACTTTCTTTCTTCCAATTAAGAATGATCAATCATTTCGCTACCATCAAGATATTAACTATCATGTGAATCTTAGTCTTTAAGATATTTTCCTGAAAAAAAGTGAAATAGAATAATTTCTTGTGACAATTCTAACTTAAATGTGATGACTTCAGAAATTTTAGTAATACAATTACCCTAAAAAGCTTGAATAATTGGACATGATCACCACATATATTTGTGTTATCCTATCTCCTTCAGACATCTCCAACAATTACCTGAATGATTTTGTGTGTTAATCAGGGCCATTTCTCTAAGCGAACTACACTTAATATATTCTTTAGTGATATAAAACGCTCTTTGCCAGATCTTCTCATCCCATTCCTTTTGAAAGTCTTGTTCCCATTTTAGTATTCTTACAGATTTTATATTTTCAGTTAATAGTTTTATATTTTTAAGACAGTTATAATGATACCTCGAAATCTGTTACGTTTCTATTTTTCACTAACTTATAACTAGAGTTCAGAATAGCAATATATGACCAATTAACCAGTTCTCTTTTTGTATTTTCTTTTCCTTACAGATAAATTCAAATGTTTTCAAATTATCTCCTTTACAGTATATAGGTCTTTTATGTTTTTTATACTACAATTTGCCCACTCATCTTTCAGAAAAGGTAATAATTCCTTAGATATCTTATTTATTGGAGTAGCAGGTAATGGAAATTTGATTAAGTTTAAACTTTTATTCAGTCCATGCCTTTCAGCCATCAAAGAAAATGCTATGTCTGGCACAAACTCAACACATCACATCACCCAAAGAGCACCATCCCCACAGTGAAACATGGTGGTGGTAGCATCATGCTGTGGGATGTTTTTCAGCAGCTGGGATTGGGAAACTGGTCAGAGTTGAGGGAAAGATGGATGGTGCGAAATAAAGGGATATGCTTGAGCAAAACCTGTACCACTTGTGCGTGATTTGAGGCTAGGGCTAGGACCTTCCAGCAGAACAATGACCCCAAACACACTGTTAAAGCAACACTTGAGTGGTTTAAGGGGAAACATGTAAATGTGTTGGAATGGCCGAGTCACAGCACAGACCTCAATCCAATAGAAAATCTGTGGTCAGACCTAAAGATGCACAAACCATCCAACTTGAAGGAGCTGGAGCAGTTTTACAAGGAGGAATGGGCAAAAATCCCAGTGGTAAGATGTGGCAAGCTCATAGAGACTTATCCAAAGTGACTTGGAGCTGTGATTGCTGCAAAAGGTGGCTCTACAAAGTATTGACTTTAGGGGTGAATAGTTATGCACATTGACTTTTTCTGTTATTTTGTCCTATTTCACAATAAACAAAAAAAACATCTTTAAAGTAGTGGGCATGTTCTGTAAATTAAATGATGCAAATCCTCAAACAATTCATGTTAATTCCTGGTTGTGAGGCAACAAAAGATGAAAAATGCCTAGGGGGGTGAATACTTTTGCAAGGCGACGTATACTGTTTTCTAAGGAAATATATTTAAACTAAAGAAACATTGTCAATGTAGTGGGTATGAAGCAAGCTCCTTGGAAAATATATCCAAGGAATACCTAAAGTAACAACCCCCAGGTAACATATAGAAGTAATGCTTAGAGCAGCCAACATTTTCCTCATATCACATCGAGCATACATGTCCCCATTAATGTCTTCCAAATGTGTAGGAAGTAGCAGTGACTTATGTCCAAAATGCCACAGGCTGAATTGCATTTGACATTCCAGTAAGACGTCCATGGTTTGGAATAAGACAATTAATTAGATCACAAAACATACAAAGCATTCCAAATCTTCAGAGTTACTACTATTAGGAATAACAGAATAACAAAGTGTATCCCTCTAAATAACATTCAGGCAAATGTTATGTATAGTTCATAGATGTATCAAGAGACAGTGGGCTACCAACACCCCTCAAATGGTAATGCATTTGGACAGGGATGCCTTAGAAATGTTGTGTTATAATAAGCAACATTTATAAATAGAACATGGTTATACCACCAGTTATTTGTGGAGGAAATTATATTTATGCATAAAACAATTAGCAGACTCAATAAAAATGTTCTAATCCATATTATTAAGTGTTTAATAGCTGACAGAAGGAGGGTAGGACAACATATTTGATATTTATACAGGCTATACAGGTTGGGAAATATAAGTATGTACATGAGAATGTTGCACTTTCCACTTATATTATGAAAAATGAAAAAAAAAATAGTTAATTAACTAATTTTAATATTTGGAGAATACATAGGAACCCACACAAATAAATCTTAAATAACAAAAATAATTCTTAAATAAATGCAAAAATAGAAGTATATATTGTTAAATTGTAATAATCCAGAAATGTGATGGATTGTGAGAGATGATATTGTTGTATTGTATTTTATATTGTTTTGTTTTGTTTTTCCTCCAGAATTCCTTTTTGTTTCATGTTATTGTTTATGACTATTACTGTTAATATAACAATTATTCCATTGTTGATGAGAAGTTGTTGAAACCTGACTCTATTAAACTATGTCCATTTTGTAAAAATAACATATTCATAAGTGAATGCTAATATACATAAACTCTTTTAAAATATATAAAAAAAACTATCAGGAATATAGAAAGACTAGGTCTGCCCTGAAACCCACGGCAGAGCAAAGAGGAAGGGGAGTGGATGGTGACCAGTGCAGGAATGGAAGGATATTAGGTCTAATATGGTTGGTGGAGAAGTGGTAGAGGTGGGGCTTCTGCAGGGGCATATAAGGGGTTGTTACTAGGCGGAAGCTCACACATACACTTAGCTGGTAAAAGTAGTAGTCAGTTATCAGTGTAGGCAGTTTAGAGCTAGCTATTTTTAAGCTATGTTATCAACAGGTTTGGAGACTAGAGCAGATTAAGTAGGCAGCAGCCATCAAGGATCAGGATTGGCTGTCATCTTTGGTTGCCTCCATATCAAGAATTCCCCCCTATTAGGTCCAGTCCCCTCCCCTTGTAGTTCCTTCCAGCCCACCCCCATCTCTAGTAATGAATCAACGCTTCCACCCCGCCCCCTCTCCCCCATGCATATCGGCGGCCATCTTACCTGTTGCCCCAAGTCAGCATCCAGGCAGGTGATCAAGGCCTCCAGTTAGGCTAAGCCCTAGCCCACCAGGCCCATCCAGGATATGACTGTCTCCATCAGCAGCTGTAGGACCTGAATAGCCAGCGCGTGGGTGGGCCAGGAGTCTGGCCTAGTGGGAGGTCGGGGACCAAGAGGCAGGAGCTGGCTACCATCTAGCAAGCTGAGGGTACCCTGAAGGAGCATCGAGGAGGTCAGAGCATGTGGAGCCTGCAGCAGGAGGCACTTATGGCACGCAGCATGAAAGAGGAAAGAAAATGGAGGCAACCAGAAGTGACTTCAGTGTCATTTCTGGAGACCTGGGACGGCATGAAAACTGTGGCCCCCAGGAGACTCTGTGGGGAGCAAGGATAGGATAAGTCCACGGGTCTCCATGATCTGTGGTCTGTGCCCAGCACAAGGAAGGTGTCAGCTTGAGCAGCTGAGGCCTGATGCTGGGTTGACAGTTGCGCTGCAGGAGCTGGAGTATGTGGCAGCTGGTTGTGTCGGCCAGCACAGCCCAGACTGCTGGAAGGTGGACCCTGAGTGATAGCATGGGACAAGGCCGAAGGAAGCATTGCTTGGGGAACAAATCAGGACCCCTGATCAAGGTACTAGGCAGCAGGATCAGCCAACACAGCAGCAGGGAGTGGAAAGAGGGCAACCAGAGGAGGTCAGAGGGGAGAATGAGTGGTAGGCCAAGGGTGGTGGGCCAGCCTACTCAGCAAGGTCAAGCAGAAAGCAGCTTCAGGCACAACTCAAATCAGAAAGGGTGTCAGGGGTATCCCACTGGTGGAAGGGCCTGGTAGCCAGTCAAGGTTGGCAGGGAGATACGCATTAATGGAGGACGCAAGAGATCCAAGGGCAGGGTGCGCGGTGTCAGGAGTACTCAAAGAGCTGTGAGCAGGGACAGTCACAGGGCAGGTTGGCCGTACAATGGGACAGGTCTGTCTCTTCATCCCCATCTGGGAGATCTGGATGTGGGGTAGAGTGGAGAGGAAGGCATTGCCATTCGCCTTGCAGGGCTAGGGTAAGGCATGGAAGTGGAAGGCATATAGATTCACACAGATGCACTGCGGACATCAACGCCGAAAGGAGCAGTGAGTCATCAAGGTGCGATGATGTCCTGGCAACTGTAAGCAGGAGGGTCCCAACACCCAGTGCTGGAGGTGAGTGCCTTGCACACGATTCATTCACACACATAACAGACAAGACACTCTGGAGGTGGAGGCAAAGAGCAAGGGGACCTAGTATTACAGTCAGACACAGGAGTAGAGTTATTAAAGACGGTTTTGGCAAAGTTGGAGGGAGTTGGAGGGAGCCCAGTCAGTGACGCAGGCATGGGTTCTGGCATTGTAGGTAGCAACAGGAAGTGGGCAGGCAGAAAGTCAAGGTAAGGAATACCTCAAAATTGGGTAGGAGTGACCCCTCTTCATCACTTGTGGTGGTGGACACAGCCTTAACAGCCCCCAACTCTTTGTAGGATAGGTCCCTTTGGAGTGCACGTAGTTCAGGAGTTAAAAGAAAAAATATGGAAGCAGGAGTTCCTAGAAATCTTTGCATTAGTACTACTAGACCAGTAATTTGAACTAAAAGAGGATGGCCTCTTGGGATTTGAGAGTTAAAAATAGGAGTAGGAGAGGAAGCGCAAGGTTCAGAGAATTCCAAAGACCTTCACGAATTGGTCACAGACATTCGAAATTCTGGCTAGCATAGTGGGGGAAAAGAGACCAGAATATTGTTGTGCCTTATTCTGATACCATTTGTTATCAAGATTTATAAACTCGTATAGTATTAATAATATTAGTGTGTCTTCTAAATGAAATAGAGTATAATGATTAATTGATTAAAACCAGCTCACCAGACCTCCCCCTTAAGATCAAGAAGTAGATACCTGATACTGGCCGAAAGTACTCTATTTAAGACTTGTAGATCAATTAATTAATTAAGTAATTAATTGATTCTTACAAAATGTGGCAACAAAAATATGTACAAAAAATATAAAACTTTATTGAATAAAATTAAAAGTGTCTCACAACAAATGTGGCCAAAAGGGAAAAAATTGTAATATTATTCACTTTATATATGTGATGAAGGCTGCATTATTTTGTAAATTATGAATGCTCTTTTTAACCCCAGCAGGTGCTGTAAATAGAACAGACCACCTTATTGATAATACGAGGAGTAACTACTGGGTGACAGTTTGCTTAGTTGAAAAGCAGGTGTTCCAGGATGTTTGAACTATACTAATTCAGTGCTATTACTTAGCCAGATTTTTGTAGGAGCAAAATAGTAATATAAGACCACCCTCCATCTGTACTTTAAGCAAAGCACCATGTAATTGCAGGTGAGTATTCCACTCAACATCCAGCTCCAACATGTACTGATTTGTGAAGAGTGAAACACATTGGATTTCTCCTTGGGTTTGGCATGTATAAATTCACTGACCTTACAATGATTGAATAACTGGGGGAGCAGACCTACTTCTGCAGCCTGTAGAGACCCCAACGTACGTTTCCCCATGTGGGATGAAGCGGATTCTTCAGCGGATTCTTCAAAAAAGTTTTCATTTTTTGTACATATTTTTGTTGCCACATTTTGTAAGTAATCAAATAATTACTTAATTAATTGATCTACAAGTATTAAATAGAGTACTTTCGGCTAGTATCAGGTCTCTACTCCTTGATCTTAGAGGAGGTCTGAGCTGGTTTTAACTAATTATTCGGTTAACAGGATAAAAAATATAGCAACCATAAGACTTATGGTGTATGGCCTAGTGGTCATACAATGAACAGTTCAGGCAGAGGTTGACGGTTCGAGAAGAGATGAGATGGGATGATAGGGTCGTCGGAACCTGGGTGAAGATTTTAACTCCACCTTTCGTGGGACGGGGGGTAGGCAACAGAACATCACCAATTTGGTTAAGAAAGGATGTTGCTTTCTATACAATGAGAGCTCATGCAAATGAGGATCTTCATGCAGATTCAAGCATGAGTGCTCCAAGTGTGGGTACCCACACCCACTGTTCCGGTGCTTCAAGGGAACCACACAGCAAACTGAGACCATTGCCAAAGGCGAGAACACTGATTAGGTTAGAAAGGATGTGCCCCTGGCTAGAAATGTACGGTAGACGTTGCGGTTACAAAAGAAGGCGGTGTTGCTAAGGTAGGGTTTCAATGTAGGCTTCATTATCCCATTCAAAACATTCCCAATTTGTTGTTTATTTCCCCTAATCCAAAATCGGCGGGTCAATTCCTCAGTGTGGTAAAATAAAAAATGGCGATGGAGTTATCTTTTGGGATGGATGGCCCATTTCGGGAGCCATCCATCCAAAACTTAAGGATTTTGTCCATGGGGGTGGTACCAAAAAGGAGCCAGGTTAATATAGGTTGATCCATCATCTTTCCTACCCTATAGGGGGATCTGTAAATGATAAGATCGATAGGGATATGTCATCCGTGAAGTACACCCCTTTTGATCAGGCTCTAAAGCTGGTTTGCACAGCGGGCAGGGGTGCCTAGTTGGCAAAGGTGGACATTGAATCTGATTTCAGATTGCTTCCAGTACACAAGGAGACTCAGCATCTCCTGGGTTGCCATTTTCAGGGCAATTATTATGTCGACTTCTGTTTGCCAATGGGGTGCTCTATCTTGTATGAGTTTTTTTTATTATACAAAAATATCATACAAAATAAATATATACATTAATAGATAGTCAATACATATACTAAAGAACACATATACAATCATCTTTGTGGGAACATTATTGGTCAATTCCAAATCTGAGTGGAGGGTACTTATTTACCACATCTTAATTACAATTAAACTCTTCTGACTCTTGAGTCCTTATAACTCAGTTAGTGAAGGAGAGGGACAAATCATACACCATGCCTAAACGGATCCCCAGATATCACCTCATAGTTCTGCTTGTATTTACTCCATTAATCTAAATTTTAATATTTATTCATCAACCACTTTAATGGACTCAAGTATCCTACTTAATAAGTTCCTGTATTTAACAAACTTGCTATCATTTTTCAACATACATCCCACTCCCTTGTTGAATATGAAATGACCTAAAAAGCTAATTCTTACTACTACAGTCCAACATAGATAACATCAAGGGATGAATACAAACAAAACACATATCAATAGAATTTACAGAGCAACTACCTGATGTTAGAAAATGGCCGGACAAATTTCCCCTTAAAAACAGGGAAACTAGCGGGTAAAAATAGGCTTTCTAGTTCACTCTGGGGTTATTAAGATATAAAGCACATACTACTATAAGAATCGTTTTTTCAAATTGCCTGATAATTTACACTTCGATAGAGCCTTTGTAACCATGGGAGGAGAGAGGTGGAGAGACAGATCAAGTAAGCTTTACAACACATTAACGTGATCAACTAAGATTCCTAATTCAGGAAATATTTCAAAATTCAGTTTACATATATCTATAAATCCAAATTGTTTTCTAACAACTAATATCCAGTGAAAAAAACAAATATCTCTTGCATTATCCAATTTATTGAAATTTAGAAAAACATTTTTTATATTCTTCCACCCATTAAGCCCTTATATATATTTTCCCCTTTTTCCCCTTCCCCCCTCTCCCTTCCCTTTCCCTTTCCACATTTTTACATTACATTTCTGTTACTTTTTTTTTTTTTTTTGCTTAAACGTAACTAATCCAAAGGGGAAGGAAATAGAGAAAAAAAAAAGAGGAAGACCGGAATAAATTTACTACTGCCTCTATCTTTTGATGATGTGAGTCTCCCCTCTCACCCTCTCCTATTATAGCCGTAATACTCTTCTTATTATTTTTTTTTTATGTATTTTTTTTTTCTGGACTCATAGGTAAAATTACCCAGGCAGTTCCATACAGGCTTGGTACCTCCCTGGAGTAATCTGTATATCCATTTATAAGAAAAGCCATTCCAATTCCCCAGCAAAAATTCCTGATCCTTTCATCCGCCTCAACCTCAGCTCCCTAGAGAGGGGGAAGCGTGGAGGGGAGCAACAAAGGGAAAGTATAACTCCCTCCCTCTCTTCTCTCCACCTCCCCCCTCCGCGCCTCCTAATTCTTTTGCCATACATGCTTACTGGTAATTAGGTTGGGCTGACCAACCTCTTGATCTTGTACTGTTATTTCATATTGCCAAGTTTGTAACAGCTTTACCCCTTCCTGGACAGATTTTATCCTATGCCACTTAGAATCTTTATATACAGATAGACCTACTGGAGATAACCATTTATATCTAACTTCTTTTTGTCTTAGAGCTTGGGTTATTTCACTAAATTCTCTTCTTCTAGATAAAGTATGTACAGATAGATCTGAGAAAATTCTGAGATTCTCATAAGGGGGAGAAAACCTTTGCTCAACAAAAGACATCCTCATTATTTCATCTTTATATGAACGATAGTGGACTCTTGCTATGACCTCCCTAGGGATAGATTTATCGAGATGTTTCGCTAGGGGTATTCTATGGATAACATCAATAGTATTTTCGTTTGGTAGGGCATTTAAAACCAATATCATCAAAAAGTTCTCCACATAAGATTTTAAATTACTGTCTAATATTGATGCAGGGATCCCTCTAAAACGGAGATTGTTCATTCTACTTCAGTCTTCTATTGATGATATCTTGTTCGTTAGATCCTCAATTTTATTTTCCAACTACTTGGTATATTTAAGGAGATTATTATTGTCCGTAATTAGATTATTACAGATATCTTCTACTGATTCCACTCTCTGATTTACTTCTTTAATTAATAGGGTGTCATCGGCTATTTTTTTTGTCAGGTCCAGGATTAAATTAGTCTGGAAAGTCTGTAACATTTCTTGCATTTTAGAACAAGTGAGAATTTCCTCATCCTCCAGGCCCAAATTATCGGATCTTATTGTCTGCGATGCTTTATCTGGCGATTGATTTATCAGCGATGTAGCTATGGTACTTGCTTGGCTCTCTATTTGGGTAGTAGAACCTGAACCCTTATATTGTGGTGAGAACATCAAGGGTGTTTTTGTTGACTCACTTTTAGTTTGTCCCTTGATTTCATTTTGGTTGGCATATTTTAAATAACCTGAGCCCAAATTCCAAATGTACAGCAAAGAGATTTCAATTAGCCCCGTTGTTTATACATAAGAGATATAAAAATGTGTCCACATTTGGGGAATAAATGCCACTAATTTTAATCAGTTATCATCCACTATTTAACTCTTCCCACCGTATTTCCAAAATAAACAGAGAGGGAAATAGGGCTTATTTATAAAAACTCCCTCTTCAGGCTAAATCTCTTTCTTGTGACTGATAGAGGTTAAGCACAATGTAGACACTTCAGAAAAGGTATTTGTTGGCAGATAGGGATTTACACTGGAATTTTTTCTTTTGTTATATTGAAACTTCACTTTCAGAACGTGCAGGTTCTTAAACAGTAGTCTTTATCTACTGTCAGTCATATATATTCAGATTGTTTCATTTAATTTGAATACTATATACAGTTCCTCTGCATATAATTTTAACAGATATGCAATAACCCACCATACCACCTGCACATCCCCCTCCAGCTCCAACTACTAATCAGTCTCTGTGTATCTAGTCCCCCCTACCTATGTTTCTTCTGGGCTGCAGTTCTGGAGTCTCTTCAGGTCTTCTACACAAGTACCCACACTTAACAGGTATGCACAATGTGCCGCTCAATGAGCCTCGTGGTTGCTCCTTACCATTGTGGTATGCTCTATACTCCACCTCTCCTCTGTTGCTCATGGGTCTTTGCTTGCAGCACGGGCCGAAGTACTGCAATCCTCCGGTACACCAGACAGCATCCGACCGCCTCCACCAACATGCAGCTTCTCCCTCTGGTCCTGCTCTGCTCACTCTGTTCAGAGGTTGTTTCCGGAGGCAGGGTATTGTTTCCGGAGGCAGGGGGAGCTACTACCGTAGGTGTATAAAATGTGGTGGATGCACCCCGGACAAGTGCACTGCAAACCACGGGGTCCACACAGACAGCTTGCAAATGCCCTCACCAGTGTGCCGCTTCTCCCTCCGGTTCTGCTCTGCTCTCTCTACTCGGGATTATACTCCGGAGGCAGGGAAAGCTATTAGGTTAGATATGTAGTGTAGATATCTAGTAAACGGTGGTGGTATAGAGTGTCCAGTAAGCGTTGTTCAAAGGGAGATAGAGGGAGATGGACGCCGGTCTCAGCTAGAAAGCCATTTTCCCCGCCATCCAAGCGTCAGCTCACAATGACGTACAATCCATTTCCTGTCACTCCTGCCTCCTACCAGATTCTTGACGTTGGATGAGTTTTTTTAAGCTTTTAGTTGCTTTGTTCAATGGGTGCTGCAGGTTAATTCTGGATCAAATTCAATAGTCCATTATTTAGAGGATTTCCTATTCATAGGACAGGAGGGCTCCAGGTTCTGTGAGGAATTTATGGATGTTTATATGGCAGTAGCAAAGGATTTCCTGATTCCAATTGCAAAAGAGATAACCGATGGGCCTTGTACGGTACTTATTTTTTTGGGCATTACGATTGATTCGGCGAGATTGGAGTGTCGGCTTCCTGAGGATAAACTAATTGACCTCAAAGGAAAAGTTAGCAAAATGCTGGGAGGAAAGAAAGTGACCCTTAGGGCTCTTCAATCACCACTAGGAAAATGAAACTTTTCATGTAGGATAAAACCTATGGGAAGGATTTTTTTCTAGGCGTTTATCTTTGGCGGACTGCTGGTGTAAGGCAACTTCATCATTTTGTCCAGATTACAGGGAAAATGAAGGAGGATCTAAGGGTATGGAGTGCATTTTTGGATCAATTTAACTGAAAGTGCCTTATCCCAGCAGCCAGCATAAACAACAGTGAACTAGAGCTAATTACCAATGTGGCAGGGAGTGAGGGATTCGGGGCTCACTTGAGAGATCAAAGGTGCGTGGAAAGATGGCTGGATGAGTGGGGAGCACTAGGCCTAAAAAATTATTTGGTCTTTCTTCAACTCTTCCCAGTAGTGGTAGCCATGTTTATTTGGGGTGACCAACTGAGAAATCAGCAGATGGTATTTCATTGTGACAACACGGGGGTTGTCCAGGCGGTTAATTCGCTATCAGCCAACTCAGTACAGGTAATAAGGTTAATGAGGCATTTGGTACTGAGGTGTATGCAGTGTAATATTAACTTCAGGGCAAAGCATGTTCCAGGTGTTCAGAATGTAATAGCAGATGCATTGTCTTGATTCCAGTGGGATCGCTTCCAGCAGGTGGCACCACTAGCATCCAAGGTAGGGCTTCAGTTGCCACACCATCTATGGAACATGGGAGCATGGAACTAGAGGTGTAAATAAGGAATTCACTAGCTCCAACCACTTGGAAGAGTTACAAAAAAAGTTTTGCAAGAATGGAAGGAGTTTGAGGAAAATTTAGCTAGAGACAAGGGCGTGAATTTGAATGATCTAAGTACCCTTGTGGCATTTTGCTGTGATGCCAGGAGAGGAGAATAACCACCGTCCGTGGTTGGGAGAAAGGTAACAGCACTGGCCTTCATGTTGAAGCTGCAAAGGAGGCCAGATGTTACAAAACATTTTTGTATCAGGCAAGCATTAAAAGGATTGAAGAGGGGGAGTAAGAGAAAGGATACAAGTTTAGCTTACAAGATCATATTATTTCAAACAGCTTTTTCACTTGCTTCCTTTGAGGCATTCCGTATAGGTGAATTGGTAAGTCAGAATAAGGCAGTGATGGGGGGTCTTCAGGATGAGGATGTGGAGGATTTAGGGCAGTCATTGGTCCTACTGTTTAGGCGGTCAAAAATTGACATTTATGGGAAGGGTGCATATATCTATTTGCATCCAATTTCTAATTTGGCCTGCCCATGTTGGTTGGTATCTAGATATACATATATATAAACGCAAGGGTAATTTTTAAATCATGAGGATGGGAGACCCTTTATCACAGTTTTAGTTTGTATCAGTTTTAAAGAAAGCTAATATACGCAGGGGGAATGACCTAGGTAACATGCCAATCAAGGATTGATAAGGATCATGAAAAGTGACGTGCAGCGTTTGTTGACTCTCTTTGGGTCAGATGATAATTTAGTCTGAAATTATACAGCGTAGGATGTGGGGAGCACCAATGGATGGGACAACAATTGATAGGTGCAGAAAGAGAGTCAACAAAGCAATGGCAAGTTTCTTCAGAGGGCATGGCGAGATCTCCATCAGGCATGTTGATTTTGAAATAGTTGATGTGGAAGGGTACTTCCTAAGAGATGGAGTGCATTTATATGCAATCGGTTTAAACGTATTCAATTTTACAATTAAGGAGGGTATTGCAAAGAACGTAGCTTCGATGGCGGAACTAACATGATGTGTGTTTGTGGGGTAGTGCTTGCCCTCTTGCGTTGGTGAAGAAGGAGGAGCCTCTAGGGGTATGCTGAGTAGGATGGTCAAGCACTAGTGGGTTTTTGGTTGATGTTTTAAAGTTGGTTTTGGTTATCATGTTAATGATAATAAAGATACTGTGACCAGTTTTTATACTTATATTGGTGTCAAGTGTTTTATTTTGGGGAGTTGGGTTGTGGGTATCCAGGATATGATGGCAATTGGTCAATAATCTGACATATCTTGTGTACAGGAATTTATGTCCTTTTAGTGAACAGCTGTCTTCTATTTTAGCAGCATACAGTTAAATTTCCAAGAGCAAAGGAAGTACCGACCACTTTGCCCAAGTCTTCTAGGAACTAAATAGATGAAAAAAATAATTAAGTCAGATAAAGTATTGAGTCCTCAAGACAGGACTAGGGATGTTGCGAACATCAAATTTTCGGTTCGAATCGCGGACGCAAATTCCATCAAATGTTCGCGAACGAGCGAACATCGGCAAACCGCCATAGACTTCAATGGGCAGGCGAATTTCAAAACCCACAGGGACTCTTTCTGGCCACAATAGTGATGGGAAAGTTGTTTCAAGGGGACTAAAACCTGGACTGTGGCATGCCGGAGGGGGATCCATGGCAAAACTCCCAAGGAAAATTACATAGTTGATGCAGAGTCTGCTTTTAAGCCATAAAGGGCATAAATCACCTAACATTCCTAAATTGTTTGGAATATCATGCTTTAAAACATCAGGTTGTATCGATCAGGTAGTGTAAGGGTTACACTCGCTTCACAGTAACAGATCAATCTCCCCATTTAATGCACCGCAAACAACCGCAAACATTTCCTTTGCACAACCGCAAACTCCCCATTTGCACAAGGTTGGATACCAAGCTAGCCATGTCCGTTCCTTGTCCTCACTGATGTCATTGAATGTCTCTTCCTCCACCCAGCCACCAAGGGTCCCCGAAAGGGGACAACAAGCCCCCTGGGACGCCTGCTGTGTTTGGTCTTCCACCTCCTCAAAGCCACCTTCCTCCTCTGACTCCTCTTCTTCAGACTCCCAGAGTATGGGGGCTTCCACTGCCCAGCATGGAAGATTATACACAGGTAAGAGTCTGGGGGCTTCCACTGCCCAGCATGGAAGATTATACACAGGTCAGAGTCTGGGGGCTTCCACTGCCCAGCATAGAAGATTATACACAGGTCAGAGTCTGGGGGCTTCCACTGCCCAGCATAGAATATTATACACAGGTCAGAGTCTGGGGGCTTCCACTGCCCAGCAAGGAATATTATACACAGGTCAGAGTCTGGGGGCTTCCACTACACAGCAAGGAATCATACACAGGTCAGAGTCTGGGGGCTTCCACTGCCCAGCATGGAAGATCATACACAGGTCAGAGTCTGGGGCTTCCACTGCCAGCATGGAATATTATACACAGGTCAGAGTCTGGTGGCTTCCACTGCCCAGCATGGAATATTATACACAGGTCAGAGTCTGGGGGCTTCCACTGCACAGCATGGAAGATTATACGCGTTGCCTCTGTCTGCTTTATTATAAGGTGTGTTCTGTTAAGTAGTACTATTCTTATCGGTTTAATCCCTGTTACGTCCAATATTAGGGGACGTGTATATGGCATGGATTTTTGGAACAGGGAGATGGAAAAAGATGCTTGGTTGGACCTCCTACTTCGAATTTGGGGCACTGCACGTGCAATCTAGGGTGCCACCAGATAGGAGAGTTTTATTAAGTTGTAATACTCATTCCTATCAGTTTAATACCTGTTACGTTACCTATCAGGGGATGTGTATATGGCATGGATTGTTGGAACAGGGAGATGGAAAAAGATGCTTGGTTGGACCTCCTACTTCAAATTTGGGGCACTTCACGTGCAATCTAAGGTGCCACCAGATAGGGGAGTTGTATTAAGTTGTAATACTCATTCCTATCAGTTTAATACCTGTTACGTTACCTATCAGGGGACGTGTATATGGCATGAATTTTTGGAACAGGGAGATGGAAAAAGATGCTTGGTTGGACCTCCTACTTCGAATTTGGGGCACTGCACGTGCAATCTAAGGTGCCACCAGATAGGAGAGTTTTATTAAGTTGTAATACTCATTCCTATCAGTTTAATACCTGTTACGTTACCTATCAGGGATGTGTATATGGCATGGATTGTTGGAACAGGGAGATGGAAAAAGATGCTTGGTTGGACCTCCTACTTCAAATTTGGGGCACTTCACGTGCAATCTAAGGTGCCACCAGATAGGGGAGTTGTATTAAGTTGTAATACTCATTCCTATCAGTTTAATACCTGTTACGTTACCGATCAG
Source organism: Discoglossus pictus (assembly GCA_027410445.1). Lineage (NCBI taxonomy): Eukaryota > Metazoa > Chordata > Amphibia > Anura > Alytidae > Discoglossus > Discoglossus pictus. Next base: position 104,736,315 of record CM050172.1, on the reverse strand, counting down.
GGGACGTGTATATGGCATGAATTTTTGGAACAGGGAGATAGAAAAAGATGCTTGGTCAGACCTCCCACTTCGAATTTGGGGCACTGCACGTGCAATGTAATGTGCCACCAGATAGGAGTGGTGTATTAAGTTGTACTATTTATTCCTATCAATTTAATACCTGTTACATCACCTATCAGGGGACGTGTATATGCCATGGATTTTTGGAACAGGGAGATGGAAAAAGATGCTTGGTTGGACCTCCCACTTCGAATTTGGGGCACTGCACGTGCAATAATAATGTGCCACCAGATAGGAGTGGTGTATTAAGTTGTACTACTCAATCCTATCAGTTTAATACCTGTTCCGTCACCTATCTTTCCTCCCAATAGCACATTCTATATGTCATCAACCGGCCTGTGTGTATTTAGAGAACCACACTTTAAGGCCCTTAACCTTGGACAAGGTGGCTTGGCTATCAGAATCGACTCAGAGCCTTAAAAACTCGCCAACCCCCCTAATCAGACACTCACTATCATACTGGAAATGGGCCAAGAAACACACAGGTTTGTTCCCTGGATCCACCCAAATGACCTCAATTTTTGACCACCCTCAGGCCCCGAAACACAGGAGCACAACATCACAACACTGGTGGAGGTCAATCCTATCAGTTTAATACCTGTTCCGTCACCTATCTTTCCTCCCAATAGCACATTCTATATGTCATCAACCGGCCTGTGTGTATTTAGAGAACCACACTTTAAGGCCCTTAACCTTGGACAAGGTGGCTTGGCTATCAGAATCGACTCGAGCCTTAAAAACTCGCCAACCCCCCTAATCAGACACTCACTATCATACTGGAAATGGGCCAAGAAACACACAGGTTTGTTCCCTGGATCCACCCAAATGACCTCAATTTTTGACCACCCTCAGGCCCCGAAACACAGGAGCACAACATCACAACACTGGTGGAGGTCAAGGAAACTAGATAGACTGGGAGACTGGGTAGTAAAGGGCCAGATGCTCACCTATGAGGAACTGAGGGACAAGCATGAGCTACCGCTGTCAGAACATTACAATTTCTGTAGGCTGAGGCATTTCACACACTCTCTGACCCAGAAACAGGGGACAACGGACTAAAATTGGTTCTCCAAAATTTGTAAAGATAAACCTCTATCAAGGGGGATCATTGGGTCGCTTTACAAATATAAAACATTTGTTACTGGTTGAAGCGACACTGGGGAAGGACCGGAGTGGGGGAGCCCTGGAGACCCTTCAGAAGCAACCAGCGACAAAATCCTCCCAGGAAAGGAGTGGTCGCTTACTGAAGCCTGCCCTAGGGTAACCCAAGGGTGATTGCCCAGGTTAGATATTGTAAATAATAAGCTAATACTGCTGGAGGGATGATAGCTAATAGGACTTTGGTGTTTCCTGCAGATATACTCTTTACTATTGTCTGTTTTACCATGTTTTAGGTATCTCTTAAATTGCAATAAAAAATAAGAAAAATGATTAACCTAAAAAGTAAAAAATAAGAAGGAATAGCCAGCTAACTTTCACAAAATGTCTCTATTATAAATATGTATTTTTGCACAACTGTTATGCAAGACGGTTCAAAAATGCTTTATTTTTCATTACATGCTGTACGCCTTCTAAAATAAAATAATTTAATTTAAATGCAAAAATTAGGTATTGTTGCAGCGACCAGAAAAATTGATGTTAGTTTGCCAGGCAGAAAGTGCCCCTAAATCATTGCGTCTTGAACCCTAGTTGGTGGTGGATAAGTCACGCAAGTCCTCCGGCATTCAGGGATAAAATACAGCAGCGTGTGGACCATTATTAGCTCAAGGCAGCTCATCTATCAGGCCTTTTTTAATCGAATGTATCGCCCACTGTCAGTCCCTTCGGGATCCATCCCTCATTCATCTTAATAAAGGTGAGGTAATCTAGACTTTTTTGACCTAGGCGACTTCTCTTATCAGTGACAAAACCTCCTGCTGCACTGAAGGTCCTTTCTGACAGGACACTTGAAGCGGGGCAGGACAGAAGTTCTATGGCAAATTGGAATAGCTCAGGCCACAGGGCAAGCGTGCACACCCAGTAGTCAAGGGGTTCATCGCTCCTCATAGTGTCGATATCTGTAGTTATGGCGAGGTAGTCTGTTACCTGACGGTCGAGTCGTTCTCTGAGGGTGGACCCCGAAGGGCTGTGGCGATGCAAAGGACTTAAAAAGCTCTGCATGTCCTCCATCAACAACACGTCTGTAAAGCGTCCTCTCCTTGCCGGCGTGGTCATGGGAGGAGGAGGATTATGTTCACCTCTTCCGCTGATAGATTGTCTTTGTGCTGTGACCTCACCCTTAAAAGCTGTGTAAAGCATACTTTTTAATTTATTTTGGTAGTGCTGCATCCTTTCCGACTTGTGGTAAATCGTCAACATTTTAGGCACTTTCTGCTTATACCGGGGCTCTAGTAGCGTGGACAGCCAGTACAGGTCGTTTTCCTTCATCCTTTTTATACAAGGGTCCCTCAACAGGCACGACTGCATGAAAGACCCCATTTGCACAAGGTTGGATGCCGAGCTAGTCATGTCCCGTTCCTCGTCCTCAGTGATCTCACTGAAGGTATGTTCTTGCCCCCAGCCACGTACAACACCACTGGTACCAGATAGGTGACAATGAGCACCCTGGAATGCCTGTTGTGATTGGTCTTCCTCCTCCTCCTCAAAGCCACATTCCTCTGACTCCTCTTCCTCACAATCCTCTTCCAACGTTGCCGCAGGTCCAGCAAGCGATGCTGATAAGGCTGTTTGTGGCGATGATGGTGACCACAACTCTTCCTCTTCCTCTTCACGCTTATCTATGGCCTGATCCAGCACTCTTCGCAGGGCACGCTCCAGGAAGAAAACAAATGGTATGATGTCGCTGATGGTGCCCTGGGTGCGACTGACCAGGTTTGTCACCTCCTCAAAAGGATGCATAAGCCTACAGGCATTGCGCATGAGCGTCCAGTAACGTGGCAAAAAAATCCTCATCTCCGCAGAGGCTGTCCTAGCACCCCGGTCATACAAATACTCATTAACGGCCTTTTCTTGTTGGAGCAGGTGGTAGAACATTAGGAGTGTTGAATTCCAACGTGTCGGGCTGTTTAAATTCAAGTGCCTCTCTGGCATGTTGTTTCGCCGCTGGATATCTGTAAAGTGCGCCATGGCCGTGTAGGAACGCCTTAAATGGGCACACACCTTCCTGGCCTGCTTCAGGACGTCCTGTAAGCCTGGGTGCTTTTGCACAAAGCGTTGTACAATCAGATTACACACATGTGCCATGCACGGCACATGTGTCAACTTGCCCAAATTCAATGCCACCAACAAATTTCTTCCGTTGTCACAAACCACTTTGCTGATCTCCAGTTGGTGCAGAGTCAGCCACTGATCCACCTGTGCGTTCAGGGTGGACAGGAGTGCTGGTCCGGTGTGACTCTCTGCTTTCAGGGAAGTCAACCCCAAGACGGCGTGACACTGCCGTATCCGGGTTGTGGAATAGTACCTTTGGAGCTGGGGGGGTGCCGTTGAAGTAGAGCAAGACATAGCAGCAGCAGAAGAGGACTCAGCCGAGGAGGTTATGGAAGAGGATGGAGTAGGAGGAGTAGAGGAGGTGGCAGCAGGCCTGCCTGCAAGTCGTGGCGGTGTCACCAACTCCTCTGCAGAGCCACGTATTCCATGCTTGGCAGCCGTCACCAGGTTTACCCAATGCACAGTGTAGGTGATATCCCTGCCTTTACCATGCTTTGCAGACCAGGTATCCGTGGTCAGATGGACCCTTGCCCCAACACTGTGTGCCAGGGATGCCATTACTTCCTTTTGCACAATCGAGTACAGGTTGGGGATTGCCTTTTGTGCAAAGAAAATTGGGCCGGGTACCTTCCACTGCGGTGTCCCAATAGCTACAAATTTTTGGATTGCCTCAGACTCCACCAGCTTGTATGGTAAAAGCTGGCGGGCTAAGAGTTCAGACAAGCCAGCTGTCAGTTGCCGGGCAAGGTGGTGACTTTGTGACATTGGCTTCTTACGCTCAAACATGTCCTTGACATTCATCTGTTTGTGGGCAAATGAGCAGGGACTGCTCAGGGCGAGACACGGAGTGGCGGATGGTTGAGAGGGGGCAAGCAGGGCAGCAGTGGTTGACGTGGCTGAAGATGCTGGACCAGGAGGAGGATGGTGGCTTTGACTTTGTGTGCTGCTTGTACTGATGTGTTGATCCCATAGGCGTTTGTGATGTGACATCATGTGCCTTCGCAAAGAAGTTGTACCTAGGTGAGTGTTGGACTCAGTATCAAGACCCACTCTCTGGCTGGGGTCTGTTGATGGATTTGGGTGACTCTGGACTTTTGGATTACAGGAACATCATGTCTCAGCCCTTGGTTTAGACTGAGCAATATTGACAGTAAGTCTGATTAATCTTACTGCAAGCATATGTCCCCTGGTAAATAATACATCTACACGCCACGTCTTGATGAAAATTATGAACCACCTTTTATTTTGGGACAACATATTTAAAACATTTCACACACACACAGTGGAGGGAGTGGCTACTCTTAGTCAAACCCTCATTCCCCTCTGGCCATTCTCACAGAAGTAATTTGTGGGAACTTATTAGTCTCCTCCCCAGGGCCTTCCCCAGGCGTGGCTACTAGTTCATTTTGGTCTGGACCTCAGACTGGAAACATCCTGTATTGGCTCTTGAACTATGCCCCTGGGCTGGTGGTTGGGAAACCCCATACTATACTATTGTCCTGCGGTGCCTGGCAGTCTGGCAAATCTATTTGGTCTGCTATCTTCTTTGTTTACACTGAAGACCATATGGCCAACTCCTGACTGAGAGTTTATACAATGGGGAAGGGTTGACTAATTAAAACATAGCTATCACTCCACAATACAATATACAATATAATACTAACATATTATCCCCCATAACACAATATACAGATGGAGGCGATTGGTATATAACAGTGCCTCCTGGTAGGCATAACTAGTGGCCAACTTGAGTTATGACAACTGCCCCCCCAAGTGTAGCCTGAGAACATCAAGGGTCCATGATTTTCTCAGCTACGCTGATACTCATAGCTCCAGTTGGCGTGATAATCATCTGCATTTTGATGGAGTTTACCCCTACGATGCTGTATTTGAAAATTGAATGTCTGTAGTGCCAGGCTCCATCTTAGCAAACGTCCATTTTCTCCGGCTACCTTAGACAGCCAGCACAAGGGGTTATGGTCGGTGGTCACAGTGAATGGTCGTCCATATAAATAATGTTGAAGTTTGCGCAAAGCCCAAACTACGGCCAAACATTCCTTTTCCACAGTAGCATAGGCCGATTCACGCTGCAACAATTTCCTGCTCAAATACGCAACAGGATGCTCCACTCCTTGATCATCTGTCTGGCTTAGCACAGCCCCTATGCCATACATGGAGGCATCTGTCTGGACCACAAAGGGTCGGTTATAGTCCGGGGCAGCCAATACTGGGGAACAAGTCAGAGCTTCCTTGAGGCTCTGGAAGGCAGTTTGACACGCAGGAGTCCATGTTACTTCCCTGGGCAATTTCTTTTTGGTCAAATCGGTCAGTGGCTTGGCTGTAGTGCTGAAATCAGGAATGAACTTGCGGTAATACCCAGTGATGCCCAAGAAAGCTAGTACCTGCTTTTTAGTCTTAGGGATAGGCCAAGCTGCAATACCCTCTACTTTGGCTGTTTCTGGCCTTAACTTCCCACTACCTACCCAGTGACCCAAGTACTGCACCTCTGCCTTTGCCCACTGGCACTTATCTTGTCTTATGGTCAACTTGGCTTGCTTAATAGCCTGCATAATTCTAGCAATATGTTCTATATGCTCCTCCCAGGTCTGACTAAAGATGGCTATATCGTCCAAGTAAGCCTGAGCATACTCCTGGTGCCCATGTAACAATTTGTCTACCAGTCGCTGGAAGGTAGAAGGGGCATTTTTCATCCCAAAAGGCATTACCTTAAATTGGTATAGTCCAAAGGGGGTGACAAATGCGGACTTCTCCCTAGCTGACTCTTCCAACGGGATCTGCCAATATCCCTTGGAGAGATCCAGTGTGGTTAAATACTTGGCAGTACCTAATCGGTCCAACAAGTCGTCCATGCGTGGAACAGGGTAGGCATCCGTTTTTGTTTTATCATTCAGCCTACGATAATCCACGCAGAAGCGAGTTGTGCCATCTTTTTTGGGTACCAATACGACAGGAGATGCCCATGGACTACTGAATTCTTCAATAACCCCTAGTTGTAACATCTTGCGTAATTCTGCTTGTATGCTTGCCCTAACAGCTTCAGGGACTCGGTATGGGTGTTGTCACCACTACATGAGCTGCTAGGGGGGTACACCCAGGGTCAGTAGTAAATAAGGGTTTAAAGGGTTTTAGTTTGCCTAAAAGCTGCTCCTGCTGCTCTGTGCTTAGGTTTTTGGCCTGGTGAAGGCCATCTTCTAGCGTTTTCTGCTCTGCCTTTTGCAACATGTCTGGTATCTGCCCTTCCTCTGGGTCATCCTCTGTGGCCCTGCAAATGGCTAACATATGAGCTGCTCGCTTTACATATGCTTTTAAGCGATTAATGTGGGCCACCCTGGTAACCACTCTCTCTGGATCTACCATAACCACATATGACTTGTTGCCCAGTTTTTTGCTAATTGTATAAGGTCCCTTCCACAAAAACTGTAACTTATCCTGGGGCTGAGGTTCCAACATGAGCACCTCCATCCCCTCCTCCAGTTCCCTGTCACTGGTTCCTGCCTTGTTGTATCTCCTATCTCTCTCTTGCGCTTTACGCATATTGCTCCTCACAATTCCAGCCAACCTAGCCATATTTTCCCTGAAAGCTAATACATAGGTAGCCACTGGTACAGGGTGGTGACTATACTCCCCTTCCCACGTCTCCCTGTTCACGCTCAAGGGTCCTCTCACCGGCCTACCAGATAGAAGTTCAAAAGGGGAATATCCTGTAGATTCCTGAGGTACCTCTCGGTAGGCAAAGAGCAGACAAGGCAACAATCGTTCCCAGTCTGGCTCCTGATCAGTAAAAGTACGGATCATGTGTTTGAGTGTCCCATTGAAGCGCTCACAGAGGCCATTGGTTTGGGGATGGTAGGGGGAAGCTGTAATGTGTCTTATGCCACACATGGACCATAACTGTTCGGTCACTTTGGCCATAAATTGGGGCCCTCGGTCCGACAAAATTTCCTGAGGAAACCCTGTCCTTGTAAAGATAGTCATTAATGCCCCTGCCACCTTAGGAGCTGAGATACTGGATAAAACCACAGCCTCAGGATACCTGGTGGCATAATCTACCATGGTGAGAATAAATTTCTTGCCGGTCTTGCTAACCCTAGCTAGTGGCCCAACAATGTCTATGGCTACCCTTTGAAATGGTATCTCCATCACAGGGAGTGACTGTAGGGGAGCTCTGCTATTTTTTTTAAACGGCTGGGTCCTTTGGCACGCATCACAGGATCAACAGTACTCTTTTACATCCTGATTTAATCCTGGCAAAAAAATACCTCCACTACCCTACACAGAGTTTTCTTCTCCCCAAATGCCCTCCCAGAGGAATCTCATGGGCTATTTGTAATACCTTGCCTCTATACTGTTGTGGGACCACTAACTGCTTTCGTGGTTCCCTTTCTACCTCATCCTTCCCAGGCACCTTGATTCTGTACAACAACCCCTGTTCCCATACAAAACTGTCTAGATCATCTACTGATTTGCCCCGGGCGGCCCTGTCCCTTACCCCTGCTAAAGTTTCATCTTCCTGCAATGCTATTCTAAGTTCTTCCCCCTTTGCCCAGCCTAAGGTCAATGTCGTAGCCAGCAAGTCACTTACCCTGGGTTCTGGGTATTCCGTCTGGTCCTGGTTCATCCTGCATCCATTGGCTCTGGTTTGAGCTCTTGTTAAGGGCTGTACATACTGGCTCACCATGTGACCCAAATCGTTCCCTAGCAAAACATCCGCAGGCAGGTTATCCATAACTCCTACCTCTGTAGATTTACTTCCAGTGCCCCAGTCCAATTGAATGCGAGCCATGGGAATGGGAAATTGTTTTCCCCCAGCAACCATAACCCACATTTGCCTCTGTATGCAGTCTGAGGTGCGCACCCATTTAGGTAGAACTACAGTGACTGCGGATCCTGAGTCACGGTAACCCACAGCCCTGTGACCCCGCACCCAGACTGGTTGTCTGTGCTGTTCCCCGGAGTCCTTCTGTGCTCTCCTCACCGTGTGGATCCCATGGCACCATCCCTCTGCTTCTGGCTCCCAGGGAGCTGTGTTGGGAGGTCCTGCTCCAGCATCCCATTCCCCAGGTAATTCACTGCAGTCTGTCCTCTCTGATGCCTCTGAAGCTGAGGACAATCTCTTGCTATGTGGCCCTGCTGGTTGCACTTGAAGCACTCTCTATTGGGAAATCTGGGCTCTGGGTGTGCTCTGGGAACAGGTCCTGACTTGATACCCCGCTGTCCATATGCGTACTGGGGCTGCGCCCAGGGCACATGGCTAGGCGCATTGCGTGCAATAGGGGCCTGTCGTGTTGTCCCAAGTCTCTTGAGCCCCGGTCTGTATGCCCATTAGAGTTGGTAATCTGGGGAACTCTCTTAGTTCTGGTACTAACAAAATGGTCGGCCAGGCTAGCTGCCTGGTCCCCATCTACTGGCTTCTGATCCTGCAGCCAATCCCTCAATTCTGTTGCGCAAAGTTGCAAAAATTGCTCCATTAGCACTACCTCCAAAATGTGTTCTGCTGTGGTGGCCCCTTGTGTAGACCACCACTGAGTGCAGGCACGCCTTAGTTTACACATTACCTCAACATGAGTGTCCTCTGGTCCCTTGGTAGTGCCTCTGAATCTGGCCAAAAAAGTTGCAGGGGTTACGGCATATCTGCCTAGTAACACTGTACATAAATGGTTGTAATCCATGGCTAGATGTGGAGGAAGGGCCCGACAGGCTGCGCTGGCCTTTCCAGTCAACTTAGTCAATAGTAACTTGGCCCATTCTTCAGGAGGTATGTCCTGTACCTTACATTGTTGCTCATACTCTTGGATAAATCCGTCAATGCTGTCTTTATCATCCTGGAACTGTTTAAAATTCTGATATGCCAGTTTGGCTCTTACTGGCATCTCTGCAGGGTTGACCCCAAGCCTTTGCTGAGCTTGGACACTCACCCTGTACGTTCTTCCTGTATTTGCTGCTTTATTAGGTTCAGTCCTTTAATTGCCTCTTCCAGCGTTATCTCCCCGGGGCAAAACTCCCTGGCTTCACTGAACCTGCGTCTTGCCTCCTTTAGGATATCATCTGGCTGTCCTTCTTCCTGCTGAGATCTTGGGGTCCTTGGCAGTGTGCTTATCCCCTCACCCAACTCCTCTTGTTCCAGCTGTTCTGCATCATACCTTCTCAAGGCTGCTATCACATCTGCTGGTTGGTCCCTTTTCTTCCGGGGAATTCCTTTTAGTTTCTGCGCCTTTCTCAGTTCTGCTGAGGACATGTCCTCATACTGCTGTTCCATCCTCAGTCCTTTCCTCTAGAGTCTCCAACCGCTGCCACCAGTTATCAAGACCCACTCTCTGGCTGGGGTCTGTTGATCGGATTTGGGTGACTCTGGACTTTTGGATTACAGGAACATCATGTCTCAGCCCTTGGTTTAGACTGAGCAATATTGACAGTAAGTCTGATGAATCTTACTGCAAGCATATGTCCCCTGGTAAATAATACATCTACATGCCACGTCTTGATGAAAATTATGAACCACCTTTTATTTTGGGACAACATATTTAAAACATTTCACACACACACAGTGGAGGGAGTGGCTACTCTTAGTCAAACCCTCATTCCCCTCTGGCCATTCTCACAGAAGTAATTTGTGGGAACTTATTAGTCTCCTCCCCCAGGGCCTCCCCCAGGCATGGCCACTAGTTCATTTTGGTCTGGACCTCAGACTGGAAACATCCTGTATTGGCTCTTGAACTATGCCCCTGGGCTGGTGGTTGGGAAACCCCATACTATACTATTGTCCTGCGGTGCCTGGCAGTCTGGCAAATCTATTTGGTCTGCTATCTTCTTTGTTTAGTCTGAAGACCATATGGCAACTCCTGACTGAGAGTTTATACAATGGGGAAGGGTTGACTAATTAAAACATAGCTATCACTCCACAATACAATATACAATATAATACTAACATATTATCCCCCATAACACAATATACAGATGGAGGCGATTGGTATATAACAGTGCCTCCTGGTAGGCATAACTAGTGGCCAACTTGAGTTATGACACTCAGTTTCTTTTCACACAGGTTGCAAATGGCATCGCTGTTGCCACACTGCTGAGCTCTGCAATGACGGCATTCTGGTGGTGGCAAAAGCATGCGTTGACTGGCGTGCGTCTGGCTGACCCCGGGTGCCGATGCATGCTGTCTGACTGTGCCACTAGCTACTTTCGACGACCTCCGCTGCTTCCAACTCGTCTCCTCCTCTCTGTCTGCCCATCTGAACTTTCCTCCTGTTCTTCTTCTCTTATTGCGGGCACCCACGTGACATCCACGGACGCATCGTCATCATCAACCCCTTCATTGTATCTGACAACTCAACAAAGGAAGCAGCACCGGGTACAACATCATCATCATCAGACGGTACGTCCATGTGTGTAATGCTGCCTGACTGGGACATATCCCTGTTATCTACATCCTCTGGCAATAATGTTTGTGCATCACTCATTTCTTCCAATGGATCTGTAAATAACTCTGCTGACGAATCAAGTGAAGCGGCTGTGGTGCTAGTGTTGGTGGTGGCGGCAGGCGGGCGAGTGGTAACTGGAGAGGTGCCTGAAGCTAAGCTGGAGGAGGATGGTGCGTCTAGGTTCCGAGCGGAAGTTGTAGAAGATTGGGTGTCCTGTGTTAGCCAGTCAACCATGTCCTCAGAACTGTTCAAGTTCAGGGTACGTTGCCTCTGAAAACTGGGCATTATTCTAGGGCCAAAGGGAATCACAGCACCACGACGGCCCCTGCAGGGTGGCCTGCCTGCCAGTCATTTTTTTTCGCATAGTGGTACTATGCGTGCAAGCTACTGTGACACCAGATATGAGTGTCACTGTGCACTGGCAAAAGTTGGCAGACTAGATGCAATAGGCCTCACTCAAACGCCTTTAGGCAGGCAACTGATATTTATATGGTTACAGTAAAAAAAGGGTTGTTTTATTTCACTGCACACTACGGTATAGCACTAGATATGAGTGTCACTGCGCACTGGCAAAAGTTGGCAGACTAGATGCAATAGGCCTCACACACACACTAGCAGGCTGGCATATGCAATTAGATTAAACAGAAAAAAGTAATAAGATAAAATAAAAAGGGCTTTTTTGGTTGCTGTCCTGGCAGCAGATATCAAAGGAGTCCTTCAGGTGTGTAGTTAAAGTAAATACACAGCTTGTCTATCTATTTCCCTATTAAATCAGCAGAAAAAAATAATAAAATAAAATAAATGATGTTCTAACCCTAAAAAGGGATTTTTGGGTTGCTGTCCTTGCAGCAGATATCAAAGGAGTCCTTCAGGTGTGTAGTTAAAGCTAAATTCACAGCCTGGCTTTCTATTTCCGTATTAAATAGCAGAAAAAAATAATAAAATAAAATAAACAATGTTCTAGCCCTAAAAATTGGCTTTTTGTGTTGCTGTCCTTGCAGCAGATATCAAAGGAGTCCTTCAGGTGTGTAGTTAAAGCTAAATTCACAGCCTGGCTATCTATTTCCCTATTAAATCAGCAAAAAAATAATAAAATAAAAAAATAATGTTCTAGCCCTAAAAAGGGCTTTTTGGTTTGCTGTCCTTGCAGCAGATATCAAAGGAGTCCTTCAGGTGTGTAGTTAAAGCTAAATACACAGCCTGGCTATCTATTTCACTATTAAATCAAGAGCAGGTAGAATATATATCTTCGCTCCACGAATGCAGCTACAGAATGATTCCAAAAGTGAGGCTGTCATACAGATGGAAGGCTCTGGAAGGGAGTGTATGCTGCTGATTTGCTGAAATGTGTCTGCTGACTGTGATGTGCAGGGTCAAAGTTTCTCAATGATAAAGAATAGGGGCGGACCTAAAAGTGCATATGTTCGCCGTTCGTGGCGAATGTGAACATGCGAAATCGCTGCGAATAGTTCTCCGGCGAATTGTTCGGAACATCACTAGGGGACCCATCATATTCTGCCCCAACGACCATCTAGCTTAGCAGCATAGAGGAAGCACCTGGTTCCTCAGTGATATTCAAGTATTTAGATGGTGAAAATCATAAAGATGCTAATTATTTATGGATGAAAAATTTGAGGGGTATATCTAG
>CM050172.1:104389091-104722613 GCA_027410445.1 Discoglossus pictus | reverse complement strand
AGGAGAGGGGACAGACTGGGGAGAGGGGACAGACTGGGGAGAGGGGACAAACTGAGGAGAGGGCACAGACTGGGGAGAGGGGACAGACTGGGGAGAGGGGACAGACTGGGTAAAGGGGACAGACTGGGTGAGGGGACAGACTGGATAGAGGGGACAGACTGGGGAGAGGGGACACACTGAGGAGAGGGGAAAGACTGGGGAGAGTGTACACACTGGGGAGTGGGGACAGATTGAGGAGAGGGGACAGACTGGGGATAGTGGACACACTGAAGAGGGGACAGAACGGGGAGAGGTGACACACTGAAGAGAGGGGACAGACTAGGGAGAGGGGACAAACTGGGGAGAGGGGAAAGACTGGGGAGAGGTGACTGACTTTGGAGAAGGGACAGACTGGGGAGAGGGGACACACTGAGGAGTGGGGACAGACTGGGGAGAGGGGACAGCTTGGGGAGAGGGGACACACTGGGGAGAAGGGACAGCCTGGGGAGAGGGGACTGACTGGGGAGAGAGGACTGAGTGGGGAGAGTTGACAGACTGTGGTGAGGGGACAGACTGGGGAGAGGGGACACACTGAGAATAGGGGACAGATTGGGGAGAGGGGACTGACTGGGGATAGGGGACACACTGTGGAGAGTGGACAGTCTGCGGCGAGGTGACACACTGAGGAAAAGGGACAGACTGGGGAGAGGGGACTGACTGGGGAGATGGGACTGACTGGGGAGAGGGGACAGACTGTGGTGAGGGGACAGAGTTGAGAGAGGGAACACACTGAGGAGATGGGACTGACTGGGGAAAGACTGAGGAAAGGGGACACACTGAGGAGAGGGGACACACTGGGGAAAGGGGACAGACTGGAGAGAGGGGACAGACTGAGGAGAGTGGACAGACTGGGGAGAGGGGACAGAGTTGAGAGAGGGGACACATTGAGGAGATGGGACTGACTGGGGAGAGACTGAGGAAAGGGGACACACTGAGGAGAGGGGACATACTGGGGAGAGGGGACACTGAGGAGAGGAGACAGACAGGGGAGAGCGGATTTTCTGGGGAGAGGGGACAGACTGGGGAAAGTGGAAACACTGAGGAGAGGGGACAGACTGGGGAGAGGGGACAGACTGGGGAGAGGGGACACACTGAGGAGTGGGGACAGACTGGGGAGAGCGGACACACTGGGGAGAGGGGACAGACTGAGAAGGGGGGACAGACTGGGGATAGTGGACACAATGAGGAATGGACAGAATGGGGAGAGGGGACACACTGAAGAGAGGGGACAGACTGGGGAGAGGAGACAAACTGGGGAGAGGGGACAGACTGGGGATAGTGGACTGACTGTGGAGAAGGAGAAGACTGGGGAGAGGGGACACACTGAGGAGAGGGGATAGATTGGGGAGATGGGACAGACTGAGGAGAGGTCACAGACTAGGGAGAGGGGACACACTGAGGAGAGGGGATAGACTGGGGAGAGTGGATAGACTGGGGAGAAGGGATAGACTGGGGAGAGGGGGCAGTCTGGGGTGAGGGGACACACTGAGGACAGGGGAAAGACAAGAGGGGACACACTGAGGAGATGGGGCAGACTGTGTAGAGGGTACTGACAGGGGAGATGGGACAGATTGGAGAGAGGGGACACACTGAGGAGAGGGCACAGACTGGGGAGAGGGGACAGACTTGGGAGAGGGGACAAACTGAGGAGAGGGCACAGACTGGGGAGAGGGGACAGACTGGGGAGAGGGGACAGACTGGGTAAAGGGGAAAGACTGGTTGAGGGGACAGACTGGATAGAGGGGACAGACTGGGGAGAGGGGACACACTGAGGAGAGGGGAAAGACTGGGGAGAGTGTACACACTGGGGAGTGGGGACAGATTGAGGAGAGGGGACAGACTGGGGATAGTGGACACACTGAAGAGGGGACAGAATGGGGAGAGGTGACACACTGAAGAGAGGGGATAGACTGGGGAGAGTGGATAGACTGGGGAGAAGGGATAGACTGGGCAGAGGGGGCAGTCTGGGGTGAGGGGACACACTGAGGACAGGGGAAAGACAAGAGGGGACACACTGAGGAGATGGGGCAGACTGTGTAGAGGGTACTGACAGGGGAGATGGGACATATTGGAGAGAGGGGACACACTGAGGAGAGGGCACAGACTGGGGAGAGGGGACAGACTTGGGAGAGGGGACAAACTGAGGAGAGGGCACAGACTGGGGAGAGGGGACAGACTGGGGAGAGGGGACAGACTGGGTAAAGGGGACAGACTGGGTGAGGGGACAGACTGGAAAGAGGGGACAGACTGGGGAGAGGGGACACACTGAGGAGAGGGGAAAGACTGGGGAGAGTGTACACACTGGGGAGTGGGGACAGATTGAGGAGAGGGGACAGACTGGGGATAGTGGACACACTGAAGAGGGGACAGAACGGGGAAAGGTGACACACTGAAGAGAGGGGACAGACTAGGGAGAGGGGACAAACTGGGGAGAGGGGAAAGACTGGGGAGAGGTGACTGACTTTGGAGAAGGGACAGACTGGGGAGAGGGGACACACTGAGGAGTGGGGACAGACTGGGGAGAGGGGACAGACTGGGGAGAGGGGACACACTGGGGAGAAGGGACAGCCTGGGGAGAGGGGACTGACTGGGGAGAGAGGACTGAGTGGGGAGAGTTGACAGACTGTGGTGAGGGGACAGACTGGGGAGAGGGGACACACTGAGAATAGGGGACAGATTGGGGAGAGGGGACTGACTGGGGATAGGGGACACACTGAGGAGAGGGGACAGTCTGCGGCGAGGTGACACACTGAGGAAAAGGGACAGACTGGGGAGAGGGGACTGACTGGGGAGATGGGACTGACTGGGGAGAGGGGACAGACTGTGGTGAGGGGACAGAGTTGAGAGAGGGAACACACTGAGGAGATGGGACTGACTGGGGAAAGACTGAGGAAAGGGGACACACTGAGGAGAGGGGACACACTGGGGAAAGGGGACAGACTGGGGAGAGGGGACAGACTGAGGAGAGTGGACAGACTGGGGAGAGGGGACAGAGTTGAGAGAGGGGACACATTGAGGAGATGGGACTGACTGGGGAGAGACTGAGGAAAGGGGACACACTGAGGAGAGGGGACAGACTGGGGAGAGGGGACACTGAGGAGAGGAGACAGACAGGGGAGAGCGGATTTTCTGGGGAGAGGGGACAGACTGGGGAAAGTGGAAACACTGAGGAGAGGGGACAGACTGGGGAGAGGGGACAGACTGGGGAGAGGGGACACACTGAGGAGTGGGGACAGACTGGGGAGAGGGGACACACTGGGGAGAGGGGACAGACTGAGGAGAGGGGACAGACTGGGGATAGTGGACACAATGAGGAATGGACAGAATGGGGAGAGGGGACACACTGAAGAGAGGGGACAGACTGGGGAGAGGAGACAAACTGGGGAGAGGGGACAGACTGGGGATAGTGGACTGACTGTGGAGAAGGAGAAGACTGGGGAGAGGGGACACACTGAGGAGAGGGGATAGATTGGGGAGATGGGACAGACTGAGGAGAGGTCACAGACTAGGGAGAGGGGACACACTGAGGAGAGGGGATAGACTGGGGAGAGTGGATAGACTGGGGAGAAGGGATAGACTGGGGAGAGGGGGCAGTCTGGGGTGAGGGGACACACTGAGGACAGGGGAAAGACAAGAGGGGACACACTGAGGAGATGGGGCAGACTGTGTAGAGGGTACTGACAGGGGAGATGGGACAGATTGGAGAGAGGGGACACACTGTGGAGAGGGCACAGACTGGGGAGAGGGGACAGACTTGGGAGAGGGGACAAACTGAGGAGAGGGCACAGACTGGGGAGAGGGGACAGACTGGGGAGAGGGGACAGACTGGGTAAAGGGGACAGACTGGTTGAGGGGACAGACTGGATAGAGGGGACAGACTGGGGAGAGGGGACACACTGAGGAGAGGGGAAAGACTGGGGAGAGTGTACACACTGGGGAGTGGGGACAGATTGAGGAGAGGGGACAGACTGGGGATAGTGGACACACTGAAGAGGGGACAGAACGGGGAGAGGTGACACACTGAAGAGAGGGGACAGACTAGGGAGAGGTGACAAACTGGGGAGAGGGGAAAGACTGGGGAGAGGTGACTGACTTTGGAGAAGGGACAGACTGGGGAGAGGGGACACACTGAGGAGTGGGGACAGACTGGGGAGAGGGGACAGCTTGGGGAGAGGGGACACACTGGGGAGAAGGGACAGCCTGGGGAGAGGGGACTGACTGGGGAGAGAGGACTGAGTGGGGAGAGTTGACAGACTGTGGTGAGGGGAAAGACTGGGGAGAGGGGACACACTGAGAATAGGGGACAGATTGGGGAGAGAGGACTGACTGGGGATAGGGGACACACTGAGGAGAGGGGACAGTCTGCGGCGAGGTGACACACTGAGGAAAAGGGACAGACTGTGGAGAGGAGACTGACTGGGGAGATGGGACTGACTGGGGAGAGGGGACACACTGAGGATAGGGGACAGACTGGGGAGAGAGGACAGACTCGGGAGAGGGGACACACTAAGGAGAGGGGACTGACTGGGGAAAGGGGACAGACTGGAGAGAGGTTACACACTGAAGAGAGTAGACAGACTGGGGAGAGGGGACAGAGTTGAGAGAGGGGACACACTGAGGAGATGGGACTGACTGGGGAGAGACTGAGGAAAGGGGACACACTGAGGAGAGGGGACACACTGGGGAGAGGGGACAGCCTGGGTAGAGGGATCAGAATGAAGAGAGGGGACACACTGAGGAGTGGGAACAGACTGGGGAGAGCAGACACACTGGGGTGAAGGGACAGACTGAGAAGAGGGGACAGACTGGGGATAGTGGACACAATGAGGAATGGACAGAATGGGGAGAGGGGACACACTGAAGAGAGGGGACAGACTGGGGAGAGGAGACAAACTGGGGAGAGGGGACAGACTAGGGAGAGTGGACTGACTGTGGAGAAGGGACAGACTGGGGAGAGGGGACACACTGAGGAGAGGGGACAGACTGGGGAGAGGGGACAGACTGAGGAGAGGTCACAGACTAGGGAGAGGGGACACACTGAGGAGAGGGAATAGACTGGGGAGAGGGGATAGACTGGGGAGAGGGGACAGCCTGGGGTGAGGGGACACACTGAGGACAGGGGACAGACAAGAGGGGACACACTGAGGAGAGGGGACAGACTGGGGAGAGGGGACTGACTGGGGAGAGGGGACTGACTGGGGAGAGGGGACACACTGAGGAGAGGGGACACACTGAGGAGAGGGGACACACTGGTAGAGGGGACTTGCTGGGGAGAAGGGACACACTGAGGAGAGGGGACATACTAGGGAGAAGGGACAGACTGAAGAGAGGGGACAGACTGGGGAGAGGGAACAGACTGAGGTGAGGGGAAAGACTGGGGAGAGGGGACACACTGAGGAGACGGGACAGACAGGGCAGAGGGGACACACTGAGGAGAGAGGACAGACTGGGGAGAGGGGACAGACTTGGGAGAGGAATTATAGTGAAACAAGTTTGTAGTGTTTGATATGAGAGCAAAAATATAATGTCAATATTAGTGCAATAACCAAATGTGGTAAAATGTATCTATTATGTAATAAGAATTGCGAAAGTCTTTGTTTAGCTCCAGAAACAGTAATAAGTGATTCAATGTGAAAAAGTAACATATATATATTTTTTTAACGTTCAACTTATATTTCACCAACATATTTTTTTTTCAATCGTCAGTCTTTTAATTGTGATATATATAATAACAATATAATAATGTCTTACTTTTTAGTGCATACATATTGTAAAGTCTAACATGAAAGTTTGTAACATGCAATTTGTATGTTAAACAATCTTTCAACATTTTTTTAGCAATACTAACACTTTTCAATAGATATTTATCACTGAGTAACTGCGGACTATATTAACTTAGAGTAAGTAAATTGTTTTAACAATAACATGCTTTTTATCATTTGTAACATTTTTGTTAAACTGTTGTTAAACTAAATTAGCATTGAATGCAGAGGAATGCAAACAATAAAACCGCCTATTGAAACTTGGCCAATTGTATCAAAGAGGGAAAAAAAATAATTCCTGCCTGACCCCATTAACTGGCGGTCGGATTACTCCCTGAATCAATACTTTGTCTTTAAATAATATATTTCCAATTATTATGAAATGCTTTAACTTTATACTAACAATACATGTTTGACTATACCACATACATATTTAACAAACTGTTTTAAAAATTTAAAATACACATATTTAACATCTGAAATTGTAACATCAAACAATAACATTTAACTCTTGTAAATCATGAAAAAGTCAGATAATTGTTTTGTGGGGCCAATCATGTTAATATGAAACTTTGAACCCATTCCAATCTGTTTAAGGATGTTTTACTGTTGTTTTTGTTGTCATTTCTTTTCTTTTTTTTTCTGTTTGTCCTTTCTGCAAATATCACATAGATTTTCATAAGTAAAATAGTGGTCCCCTATTTAAAGAGTACCAAAGTACTTTAATTTTGTACTGGAAGTCAAACCACTGTTCTCTATGTTTTTTTGTCCATTCTATAGATGTTTTACTTGAAATATTGTTTTTGTGCAATCATATTGAGTACCATAAAATGTTGGCATTAAAATGAAACCATTGTCCTCTATCTTTCCAACACCTCATAGTAGACAATGTTTTTGGTGTAAACACATCCATCGTCAAATAAATTACCCTGAGTTTCGTTTTCTTCAACATGCACTTTAATTTCTTTTGGATTAGTGCACCTTGAAAAAGCCACATACAGTTGTCCATGTGCAAAAACTGGTTCCTTTAAAAAAAAAAACAACAACAGACTTAAAAGTTTGTCCTTGGGATTTATTGATGGTCATGGCAAATGCCATGATAACTGGAAATTGTTTCCATTGAAGGACAAAAGGCAAACCACTCTCACTTGGAGCTAAATCAATTCTTGGTATAAAAACTTGTTCACCTTTATGGGTCCCAGTTATAATTTCTGCATGTATAAAATGATCTTTGAACTCATGCACAATTAATCTGGTCCCCTTACAAAGTCCTTTTTTTTGGATTCATATTTCGCAATAACATGACAATTGCGCCTTTTTTCAATTGTAAAATATGTGGGGGATTTCCAAATGGTGTTAACGAATTAATAAATTCAATACTAAAATTCGATTCACTGTCTTTATCATCAGACAGAACCGAATCTGCACTGTAATAATTATTTTGTGGTGCATTGATGTATTTTAAAATTTCGTTATTTACATTCAAGGCATCGATATTTTTTTATGTTAATATCACTTTGTTTGCAATGTCTGAGTAATCCTTGTTATTAAGAGTGTTTAGAAATATGGCTGATATGAGTGATTCATTGCAAACCATTTCAGATGGAATTTCAATGGTATCATTTGGTAAATGCTGTATTTCGGGATGTTTTCCTTCTCCAATTTAAATGAGCCAATCATTGAATTCATTTTGGCCTTCAGATCTCATATTTAATTCTAATTTGAGATGTGTAAATATTTGCCACAGTTTACTGGTCTTGATACATGTTTCAATGATCTCCGTTCTATTTCCTCGTGGCACAACAGGTAATGTTTGCCTAAAATCTCCTCCTAACAGCATCACCTTTCCACCAAATGGCAACTTATTATACATCACTTCTTTTAAAAATCTGTCAATACATTGTAATGCATGACATGACATCATTGTTGCCTCGTCTATGATAATTAGTTTAGTTAGTTTAATTTTTTTTGCTTGTAAGGAATTCAGTCGAATATCTGACACTGATGTTTCCAAAATGGGAACTAGCAGCTTAAATCCACTATGCACAGTTCTACCACCATCTAACAAAAGTGCAGCAATTCCAGTTGTTGCAAATGGCATAGCTATCTGACCCTGTGATCGAATATTACTCATCAAACAATTGTACAGATAAGTTTGTCCTGATCCACCTGGGCCGTCTAGATTAGAAATACCGGTCTTTGACCATTTCATCATCTGTAGCATTTGTGATGGCATGAAATGCTTCCAACTGTAAAGTATTTAAAGTTGCCAGTTTTTCTTGGGTTTTTTGTTTTTGTAGCTCAGTGTCATAATCATCAAAATTGATGTCATCTAAGTCCTGGATCTGGTAAATTAAACTTGCACAATTTAATCCATGAGCCAACAATATTTCTTGTATTTCCATCAATGTTTTTAACAGAGCTATTGGTTCTCTGTAACGTTTCAAGAAGTCTTCTGACATGTTTAATTTAAATGTTTCCCACAAAGTGAAACCATCAGGTACATTGCAAAGTATGCAAATGAATGCAAATTGTTGTCTCATTTGCTTTGGCATTTGACATAGTGCTGCTTCTTCCAGACACCTCTCCCATTCTGTATCATCAGCTATGACATTTTGATGTCTTGCAGCTAATAGAAATGTATCGTAAACTATGTCATTCACTGTACGTAAATGCTCAAAACTCTGTGCACCGGGAACATGTAGCAGAAGTAATCTTAAGCTGAAACGTTCAATGTCCCTTGGACTGACGGTATAAATGCATGTTATAATTTTATGTGCATCTCTTCTTCGTTGTCGCCAAAGACCATTTACAAATACATAGTGATATGGTATGTCTATGTATAAAAATTGTCTGGCCTGCGTATCCTGACAGTTTAATTTAAACCATGCAGTAAGTGTGGTATCTCTGTCTTCACTTTGATATAATGCAGTTCTTTCATTTCCTGCAGTAAAGCAAACCAACTGACTTTGAGGCAAATGTACAGCTATACGATAGATAGCATGTGACCGATCATGCATCTCAAATTTCAAAAGGCGCCACATTGCTTCAGGAGCACTCACATACCGAGCATCTAAATAATTTGATAGTTCATAATGTAAAATTGGATTTTCGTTTTCATTTGCAGCACCTTGTACAACAACAGTAGCTGCGTCATATCCTTTGTATATATATTTATACACATACTTAATTGATTTAATAGAAGTGCAAGCTTCCACATTGATGTGTGCATTGTACTTCATGAGCAAATGTGGATTGTATGGAACGACAAATCTATTATCAACCTTTTGGCCACGGATAATAGCTGTTTGTCCTTATGTTCTTTTATACAAAGGATATCCATCACAATTTGCATAAGTTTGCATTTGAAATTGTTTTGGAAATTCTTTAGTACATTTTTTATTTTCCATACATGGTGAATTAGGATTCATCTCTCCACATGGGCCATGAATCATTCTATGTGTAACAATCTCCCAAAGTTTTTTATATTTTTCTAGGTCTGGCAATTCTGCGGAAATTACTGAATCCACTCTCTCTGCAGTGTTCAACTTATCTTTTTCCTGCAGTATTAAAAGTATGTGAGCATGTGGCAGTCCTCTTTTTTGAAATTCAATGGTGTAAACAAAAGCCACACATTGTCCAAATAAGTGTGCTTTAGTGATATCATGTATTAATGAATTGAGTTTGATTTTGAATACTCGTGCCACTAAACCTGGTCGGTCAGAAGTAGTTTGTCCCAGATTCAAATTTTCCTTGATCTCTGGCCATTGTGGATTACATGTGAATGTAATAAATAAATCTGGTTTTCCAAATTTTGTGACAATAGCCATGGCATCATTATACCTTTCTCGCATATTGCGAGGAGATCCTTGGAAAGTGGATGGCAAAATAATTGCTCTTCCAGCTGGAATGTCTCTGTTGTAAGCTAAATCTGTCACATAATCCATTAATCCACAATACTGTTCTACTTGTAATTTATTTTGTTGAAATTTAATGAAATTTAGATTATTGGCTTCAACTTGTAGATATGAATCAATAATCCATTGTTGAGTGAGTTTGCCTCCATGTAAAATTGGATTAAAACAATCCCAAATAGCAGTTTGTGCCACTTTATATTCCAGCATGGAAATATTAGATCTAATACGAAGTTTAGTATTGGGATAACTTTCCAATTGTAATTTTGGTTCCCATCCAGGTTCCCCATTTGGAAAGAAAATGTGATGTGTCATTGGATCTAAATTACAGCTTAATATATTAATGTTGATAAATGGTTGTTCTTCATTGCGTGGATATATTCTAATATCCCGCTGAAAAGGTGGTTCACCATCTTTATTTTTAAACACCACGGCAGCCTCATTTACTGCGGACTCTCTTTTTAACACCATATTTACTCTTGGTGTAGGCAATTAATGTCTTTCAGCATGTTCCTGTTGTTCTTTTTCAAGCTGTGCTAATTGTTTGTATGCTTGACTGTATGGGTTTTTTTGCATAATTTTATCCAGACTATGCGCAAACACTGTTTATTTTCTGGAAGTGTAATTCTTTGTTCCACAGCTTTCATTGTATCTAAGACATATAACTGTGCAAATTTCCTTTGCTCTCCTTCTTGTGGGTGTAAATGTGAAGTTCGGTGGTAAATTTGACCTTGAACTCTAAAACAGTAAGGACCATGTCCTGGTACATTTTCTGCTAATGTTGCACCCATTGAAGCAAATGAAATTGCACTGTTATAAGACCTTATGTTTTGTTTGAAATTATTATAATTTGGAAATGTTGGATCGCTCATAATGCATTCTAAATAATATGGAAATGAGTGTCTTAGTGGAAGTTTCACCTTTCCTTTCTGACAGCAACTAATGAAATTTCCGTCAGTAGGTCTTTCCTTTATAAAATGATCACATATATAGTTGTGAGCGTACGGGCCGTTGCTCACGCTTGCGGGCTCGCTTCGCGAGGGACGCAGTTCCCCGCAAATGCGGGTCCTCGCAAAGCGAGGGCCCGCATTTGCGGTTGTGGGAGCATCCCAACGTCCCCGCAAATGCGGATCCTCGCGAAGCGAGGGTCCGCATTTGCGGAGGTGGAGGCTCAACGTCGGCTGTGTTAACACACACATACACACACACGACTTTTTAACTAAATAAAGCCAACCTCCCAGCCAACAAAAACCCAACAACGTCCCCGCAAATGCGGATGCTCGCGAAGCGAGGGTCCGCATTTGCGGTGGTGGGAGCATCCCAACGTCGGCTGTGTAACACACACATACACATACACGACTTTTTAACAAAAAAAAAACTCAAAGGCCCCTCACACCCGCTTACACCCAGACACACACAAGCAAGACTTAAAAAAAAAAACAGCAAAAAAGGCCCTTCACACGCTCTTAACACACATACGCACGACTTAGAAACAAATACACTGCGTCGTACACGTAAAAGCTAACTGCGTATATCGCAAAAAAATATTGCAGCATCGCAACAAAATACGGTCGCATCGGGGGAAAAAACGGCCGCGAAAGACCCATTCCAAACGCCGCGCATCAAAACATCACAAACACAAGAAATAAACACGAACACGTAAAAAGCTTACTTACAGCAAGGGGGGGCATCCGGCACCTCCAAAAGTTAATTTACACGTCCATTTAAGTTAAAAAAATGAGTTTAAACGGCCGAAAATCGGCTAAGCGAGAGAAAAAATGGCCGCCAAACAAATTGAAAACGAGGCTTCAGACGTAACTACACTCCAGTAACTCGGAAAAATGAAACACATACTATGCGAAACGTACCACAGTCACAGTTAAACACCATTTTGAACACTACTACGCACAAAATGGCGGATGGAACGCAAATTGTAAGCTGGAACGCAAATAGCGCATGCGTATTGCGTTATAACGTTCTGAGGCACTTGAAAGTTTAAAAAAATACTGCCTACTTTCCAGAAATTTCTACAAGGTTATAAATACTGCCTACTTTCCAGAAATTTCTACATTTCTACTCAGGTGATGAACGGAGTGACTGGATAGTTAACTGCTGCTCTTACTTCAGAAGAGAATTGTTTCCTAATTTCCTACTTTACATTGTGCAAATTACAACTGAGAGGTAAGCTATAATATATTACATTTTATTATAAAGACACCACAAAAAAAAAAAAAAATGAACTATGAAAATGTGAATTATGTAGTGACATGTCACACGCACATTTATGTCTATCATGTATAGTCACTTGTCACACGCACATTTATGTCTATCATGTATAGTCACATGTCACACACACATTTATGTGTGTAGGCCCACAAAAAAAATAAGGTTCATTTAACAAAAAAAATAAAAAAAATAATTCAATATCAAAAAGGGGTTTATGTATAGTGACATGTGACACGCACATTTATGTGTATTGCCCCTGCAACAAAATGATCTTAAAACAAACTAATTAAACAACTACATTTAAATGACATTAGAAAAAAAAGAAATTGTAATATTAAAATATGAGTCATGTATACTGATATGTGACACGCACATATATGTGTATCATCTATAGTTACATGTTACACACACATTTATGTGTGTTGGCAAAAACAAAAAATAAGGTTCATTTAACAATTAAAATATGAAAAAATTACACTGAACTCTGCAAATGTGCTTCATGTATGTGACATATGTGTGTAGCCACACCAAAAAAAAAATGTTAATTGAAAATAATTACAGAAGTATATTTAAATGACATTAATTTACTGCAATTCAATAGATCATGTAAAAAAAATCTTTCTACTTTTAATATTCAAACAGACTCTGCATCAATAGCGTCACTCAACAATTTGCACCGTGCATTGTGAAGCACAATCCCTTTTAAAGAACACCAACAAAGAAGAACAGGTAAGATAGAAAAATACATTACATGCTGAAAAGACCATGCTTTGCTAAATCAAAAAGAAGAAATATACAATTAACCATTTCACTTTCTTTTTCAAACAGACACTACAAGAAGACCGGCGGATTAAGATTGGCAGGAGGGGACCCTCTGTCATTCGACACTTCAATCAAGGTAAAGTATTAAGTATAAAAAAAGAAACAAACTATGAGCCTCATTCAGTTGCGACTTGGCCAATTGAATAGGGCTCTATATAAGCACATAACATATTTTTTATACAGAACTTTTTAGTTACTGAACTTCTATCTAAAATCAAGGTCTTCACTAAGTAAAAACTTCGGTCAAAAAATATGTTATGTGCTTATATAGAGCCCTATTCAATTGGCAAAATTGCAATTGAATGAGGACCTATATATCTTTAATGGCCGAGGGCCTCATTTAAATGTGATTTGCCCATTTCAATAGGGCTCTATATAAGCACAGAGCATATTTTTTTAATGAACTTTTTAGTTAGTGAAAACCTGCTTTTGGATACAAGTTCACTAACTAAAAACTTCTGTAAAAAAAGATGCTCTGTGGTCATATTGAGCCCTATTCGATTGCCCAAAACGCAATTGAATGAGGCCCCGACAATATAACAAATGCAGCAACCAAAGGCCCTCATTCAATTGCTATTTTGGCCAATTGAATATGGCTCTAAATAAGCACATTTAGAGCCCTATTGAATTGGCCAAACTGCAATTGAATGAGGGCCAAAGTATGCAACATATGGTACACACTAAGGCCCTCATTCTATTGCGATTTGGCCAATTGAATAGGGCTCTAAATAAGCACATAACATATATTTTTTAAAGAAGTTTTTAGTTAAAAAGCATCTATCCAAAAGCAAGGTTTTCACTAACTAAAAACTTCTTTAAAAAAAATATGCTATGTGCTTATTTAGAGCCCTATTCAATTGGCCAAATCGCAATTGAATGAGGCCCTATGTGGTACACACAAAACAGGATTGTAACAAACTCACACAAACACATAGCAAACTAAATTAACTTTCTTATTCAATGTTTAACAACCCATAAGCCTTACAACGAAGCCTAAATAAGAATAACAAAAGTGGTGCACACCTAAAAGGATTGTACAAAAACTACCACAAACACATAACAAACTACATTTATATTCTTATTTAATGTTTAACAACCTATAAGCCTTAGAAAAAAGCATAAAGAAGCATACCAAAAGTGGTGCGCACCAAACAGGATTGTACAAAAACTCACACAAACACATAGCAAACTAAATTAATATTCTTATTTCATATTTAACAACCTATAAGCCTTAGAAAGAAGCCTAAATAAGCATACCAAAAGTGGTGCGCACCAAACAGGATTGTAGAAAAACTCTCACAAACACATAGCAAACTAAATTGATATTCTTATTTCATGTTTAACTACCTATAAGCCTTACAAAGAAGCCTAAATAAGCATACCACTTTTCTTGCACACCAAACAGGATTTTAGAAAAACTCACACAAACAAATAGCAAACTAAATTAATATTCTTATTTAATATTTAAACATCTTTAACAACCTATAAGCCTTACAAAGAAGCCTAAATAAGTATACCAAAAGTGCTGGACAGAAAATAGGATAATGCTAAAACCAGTGCAATCATATACCAAATATCACAAATAATTACAGTATAAAAAAATTATGTATGCAATATAAAAATACATTTAAAGGGCCTCATTCTATTAACGGCCGTATGAGATGCAAGGCCGCAAGGACCGGCCGCAAGCTATTCGGCTATTCTATTCCCCTCAGGCCGGGGATTCCGGCAGGCTTGGAAAGCCTTTGATCTAAAACGGCCGCAAGAGTTTCGGCCGCAAGAAAAGCCCGGTTGCTATTCTATTACTCCGGGAACCCTCTCTGCAAGGCTAAAAGCGAGCCGGAGCTTACTTGCAGGAAAAAGGTCCCGCTAGCACCAATTAAGCACATTATAAAGCCAAAATAAAGCCATCCTGCACTCTGAGGAGACTATAAAGTGATTGTAGGTGTTAGCATTCATAGCACAACATTCCCCTACACTCAAATCCGTAAAAAAAAAAAAATTTAATTTATGTCAAAAATCCATGTAAAAAGTCCCGAGGGCTTGGAGCACCTCAGACCCGCCCATGCTGCGGCCGGAAAATAAACAGTTAATGTAAACTCGGATTTGGGCTGATGTGCAAGCTTGAGAGGGGGTTGCTATTAATCCTCATGTCCCCCAATATGATCCCTATGTAAGAAATTAAAGGGTAATTTCTAGAGATTCTATTCTTTTGAGAATGATTGACAAATAAAACACACCAATAAGATTTATGAATTAACATATATTTATATATTTCTGTGCACAAAAACAAACAATCATAAAAGAACGTGTGGGAAAACAAAGTAACACAAAAACAAATAATCACAAATGTAAAGTTTTATGAAATAACAAAATATAAACGAAATATATCCTATATATTTATATATAAGCACAATTAGTTGATATTTAATGGCTGGCTCCTACAAAAAGAAAACATCTAAATTATTTTTAACCCTTCAAGAGGAAAGAAAAACAGCAAACATTTCACCAGTATCCAGAAAGAACAAAACATTAATTAATATATATATATCCACATATCATTGGTATACAGCAAGAAAGAAAACAGTAATTAATATTTTTACCCCAATATATATATACAGGGAGAAAGAAAAAGAATTAGTCATCAATCAGACATGCAATATAATTACCCTGCGTGGATCAAAAATATTGAGAGGTATAGTTACCACCTATGGTCTACTGGTCACCTCAGAACCTCTCTGTGTGGGATCTCTATGTCCCCTCTCCTTCTGCCATTGTGAATTTAAGCTGGTTTTTTATATGATATTTGGGCTGTCTCCCCCCCTCTATAGCTCTATATCCCTCTATATCTTAATTGGATCTGTTGACAGAGTAGACTTTCTCACAATCTTAATCAATAGATCTCTTTAGTCAACTCTACTAAAACAATTACCATTATCATTGATTATCATCTCCACGGGTGGTGCCCTGTATTTAAGTGAATAGACCCCATAAATCTTGACAGATGTGAAAATTGCAATTATGTGTTTTTCTCACCCCTTTGATGTGTTCCTTTTGGAATTTAACCCGGGAATGACTGACTGACCTCTTAATGACATTTATATATCTACACACACACACACATATCTATATATATATATATATATATATATATATATATATATATATATATATATATATATATATAAAGGAAGAGAGAGAGAAAATAATAACATTATCATAATGTATTGTAGGCCAATATGTATGACCAATTTCTTATACCTAGCATTTACAGAGCTGTACAGTGCCGTCTTGAATTTATTTTTGCGTTTTAAGTTTTCTGAGCTTACGGCCGGTTGCAAGATATACGGCCGGCCGTAAGGGGAGATCCTTGCGGGGCCGTATAATTGAATTCCAAGATAACGGAACCCCCGCAGCCTTGCGGACGTTTTACGGCCGATAATAGAATGAGGCCCAAAGTATTTTGAAAAGGTTGCATAAATAAATAAATAGCAGAAAAATTCACCATAACACATACAATACACAGAAATAATGTCATTTTTTAGTTAATACAAATACATTCAAATCAAATAACATTTTCATTTTTATTTTACAACAGATACTGCGTCAAGACCATCGGACCAGGAGTTTCAACTGAGGAGCAGACCAGCGGGCGAGGACTTTCAACAGAGGACTACACCATTGGACGAGGACTTTCAACACAGGACTACACCATCGGACGAGGACTTTCAACACAGGACCAGACCATCGGACGAGGACTTTCAACACAGGACTACACCATCGGACGAGGACTTTCAACACAGGACCAGACCATCGGACAAAGGCTTTCAACACAGGACCAACAAAGATTCTGCTTGAAATCAAACTTCAACCAAGGTACAGTTTAACAAGTAAAAAAAGAGAAAAATAAATAAATATCTTAGCTTTGTATCGATGTCAACAGAAAATTAAATTAAAAAAAACACCAGTAACTATAACTTTGAAAAAAATATAACTAACACATTTTTCTGCTATCTCTTCTTTGTCTTTTAGGGCCAATAATCTTTAACAGTAAATACAAACTTCAATGTAGCCAGAAAAAAATAATGCATACTCCAAAAAAGGCTCTAAACACAGACTCTATACAATTTCGCATTGGACATTTCCAGTCCTACACCCTCATTGAATTGCCATTTGACAAATTGAATAGTGCTGTAAATAAAACCATTACATTTTTTTTCAAAAAACTTTTTTGTTAGTGAAAACCTTGCTTTTGGATACATGTTTACTAAATAAAAAATTCTTTAAACAATTATATGATGACCTTATTTAGATCTCTATTCAATTGACCAAATTGAAATTGATTAAGTATAAAATGTAAACACACTGTTGATAACAATTTTTGATGAAAACAAACTTAACATCTCAAAATAAACTAAAGATACATTATTTTATTTTTACAGATTAACATGGCTGATAACGAGAGTAAACAAGAAAAGAAAAGACGCCTAGCTAGAGAACGATGACAGAGAGCAGACAGCCAGCAGACACCGGAGAAGAAGGAAATTCGACGAGAAAAAGAACGCAAAAGAATTGCAAGCAAAAGACTGTCACCTGCAGAAATTAAAGATATGACAAAAAAAACGAACAAGCAAATAAAGCATTTACAACCTGTTGCTGAAACATCAGATGACATTTTACCTGAAAAAATACAAGTCATACAAAAAAAAGCAACAAAAAAAACAAAGCATTTAGAACCGGTTCATGAA
Organism: Discoglossus pictus; assembly: GCA_027410445.1. NCBI lineage: Eukaryota > Metazoa > Chordata > Amphibia > Anura > Alytidae > Discoglossus > Discoglossus pictus. The sequence continues at coordinate 104,705,102 of CM050172.1, read as the reverse complement.
ACCTTACATGACATTTTACCTCAAACAATACAACATATACCAAGAAAAGCCACGAAAAAAACTAAGCATTGAAACATTATATGACATTTCCCCTGATGAATATGAAAGTCAAAATCCTATATGCTTTGCAAATTGTCCTTTACTCAAGTCTTTAGCAGTAGAGGTTCATAGTTGTGGGGACATGACTACTCAATGTCAGTTTTGTGAGGCTTATTATTTTAAACAGGAGAGACCCAGAGATGGCCAATTTATTAGTTGCTGTCAAAAAGGCAAGTTCAAACTTCCAGAAAGGAAAGAATTTCCTATCTATTTACTAAACATTATGACTGAACCTACTTTTCCAAACTACAAAAATGTTAAAACAAACATAAGATCCTACAATAGTGCTATATCCTTTGCATCTATGGGGGCAACATTAGCTGCTAATGTACCAGGACATGGTCCTTACTGTTTTAAAGTCCAAGGACAAATTTATCATCGCACTTCCCATTTACATCCAGAGGAAGGAGATCAAAGAATATGCGCTCAACTATATGTCCCAGATACAATGGAAGCTGTTGACCAACTTATGCAGATGGAAGAAAAAAAAATGCTTACACATTGTTTTTATAGAGCTAAATAACATTATGGACAACAATCCCTACAGTAAAGCTTATAAAAAATTGGCAGAAGTAGAAAATGAACAACTACATCATGCACAAAGACATCAATTACCAATGCCGAAGGTTAATATGGTGCTTAAAAGAGACAGACATACTAATAAACGTCGTTATAACTTGGCAACATCAAATGAGGTTGCAATGGTGTTTCAGAATGATGAAGGAGAACCACCATTTAAAAGAGACATTAGAATATATCCCAGAAATGAGGAGCAACCATTCATTAATATGAGTATCTTAAGTCCAAATTTAGATCCAATGACATATCCCATCTTTTTCCCACACGGAGAAGCAGGTTGGCAACCAAAATTAACACTTCACAGTTACCCAAATGCTAAAGCCAGAATCCGAAATAATGTTTCTATGCTTGAATTTAAAGTAGCTCAAATTGTCATTCGCAATGTATTTAATCCAATTTTATGTGGTTGAAAACTAACCCAACAATGCATTATTGATTCTTATTTGCAAGTTGAGGCAAATAATTTAAACTTTATCAAATATCAACAAGATAAACTCCGTGTAGAACAATATTCTGGACTCATGGACTATGTTGCTGACGTGGCTACAAGCAGAGACATGACAACTGGCAAAGCCATCATTTTACCATCTTCCTTTCAAGGATCTCCTCGAAATATGAGAGAAAGATACAATGATGCTATGGCTATTGTCACCAAATTTGGCAAAATCGATTTATTTCTGACATTTACATGGAATTCACAATGGCCAGAAATTACACAAAATCTACTTCTTGGACAAAGTGCTTCAGATCGACCAGATTTAGTAGCCAGAGTTTTTAAGATTAAATTAAATGAATTAATAAGTGACTTCACTATAAATCAGTTATTTGGCAAATGTCTTGCTTATGTATATACCATTGAATTTCAAAAAAGAGGCCTTCCATGTGCACATCTTCTAATAATACTTTAAGAAAAAGATAAATTAGATACTTCGGACAAAGTGGATGCAGTCATTGTTGCTGAACTACCAGATCCAGAACTATATGGTACACTATATGAGATTGTAACTCATCACATGATTCATGGACCCTGTGGTGACCTTAATCCACAATCACCATGTATGGAAAATAATAAATGTTCCAAAGAATTTCCAAAAGATTATAGAGACAAAACTTATGCCAATTGTGATGGATATCCACTTTATAAAAGAAGAGAAGGAGATAGTGTCATTATTCGTGGAAAAAAAGTGGACAATAGATATGTAGTACCCTACAATCCACATTTACTCATGAAGTACAACGCCCACATCAACGTAGAAGCCTGCACTTCCATCAAATCCATTAAATATGTCTACAAATATATTTACAAAGGATACGATGCAGCTACTGTAGTCGTCAAAAGTGCAGACAACCCTGAATGTAGTGAGTTAGTACATGATGAACTTGCATCTCATGTAGATGCTCGCTATGTCAGTGCGCCAGAAGCTATGTGGCGGCTTTTAAAATTTGAAATGCATGATAGATCACATGCAGTATATAGGTTAGCATTACATTTGCCACAACGACATTTAGTCTATTTCCATGCTGGAAATGAAATGAATGCATTGGCCCAAAGTGAAGATGGTCACACTACACTAACTGCATGGTTTGAATTAAATTCCACTGATTCAGAAGCAACACAATACTTATATATTGAAATTCCATATCACTATGTTTTTGTGAATGGATTATGGAGAACAAGAAATAGCAGAGGCAATAAAATAATTCCAAGAATTTACACAGTCAGTCCAAGAGATGTTGAACGTTTTTGCTTACGGATATTACTTTTAAATGTTCCTGGAGCACAAAGTTTTGAACACTTACGTACTGTTAATGACATTGTATATGAATCCTTCCATTTAGCTGCAAGACATAGAAACTTACTATCGGATGATTCAGAATGGGAAAGATTTTTAGAAGAAGCAGCACAATGTCAAATGCCACGACAGATGAGAGAACAATTTGCTTTTATTTGTATCTTCTCAAATGCTCCAAATGCATTAGCTTTGTGGGAGACTTTTAAAAGTAATATGGCTGAAGACTTTATGCGACGATACAATGAACCCATTGCACACTTAAAAGCGTTAATGGAAATCCAAGAAGTATTTTTAACTCATGGATTAAGTTGTGCAAGTTTTAATTTGCCTGATCCAGGTCTTATAGATGACATAAACTTTGAAGACTATGACATTCAACTACAAGCAGAAAGAACAGAAGAAAGACTTGCAACTTTAAATACATTACAATTGCAAGCATTTAATGCCATTAAAAATGCAATAGATGATGACATGGTGACAGAGCGTTATTTATATCTTGATGGACCTGGCGGATCAGGAAAAACCTATCTGTATAATTTTTTTAATGAGTTCAGTACGAGCACAAGGTCAAATAGCAATGGCGTTTTCCACTACTGGAAATGCTGCACTTTTGTTAGAAGGTGGAAGAACTGTTTATAGTGGATTTAAACTGCCAGTGCCTATTTTAGAAACTTCTGTGTCAGATATTCGCATGACATCATTACAAGCAAAGAAATTGAACAAATGTAAATTAATTATAATAGATGAGGCCACAATGATGTCATTCTATGCCCTCCAATGTATTGACCGTTTGCTTCGTGAAGTCATGGATAATACTTTTCCATTTGGTGGAAAGGTAATGTTGTTAGGTGGCGATTTTAGACAAACATTACCTGTCGTTGTACATGGAAATCGAACTGACATTATTGAAACATGTATAAAGTCAAGTACACTATGGAAACATTTTACCCATCTTCAACTGAAACAAAATATGAGATCAGAAGGCCAAACTGATTTCAATGATTGGCTTATTAAAATTGGAGAAGCAGAACAGAAAAAATACCACATTTACACTGTAGAGATACCACCTCATATGATTTGTCAACAAGATATTATATCCGCTATATTTGAAGGGAGCATAAATAACCAGGAATATTCCGAGCTTGCCAACCAAGTCATACTAACGTGTAAAAATAAGGATGCATTAATCCTCAATAATGAAATATTTAAAAAATTAATGCACCACAAAGAAATTATCACAGTGCTGATTCTGTACTTGCTGATGACAATGAAAGTCAGGCCAACTTTTTGACTGAATTCATTAACTCACTAACTCCTTCTGGAATGCCACCACATATTTTGCAGCTAAAGAAAGGTGCAATTATTATGTTACTGCGAAATATGAACCCCAAAAAAGGCCTATGTAATGGGACAAGATTAATTGTATTGCCCCTGCAACAAAATGATCTTAAAACAAACTAATTAAACAACTACATTTAAATGACATTAGAAAAAAAAGAAATTGTAATATTAAAATATGAGTCATGTATACTGATATGTGACACGCACATATATGTGTATCATCTATAGTTACATGTTACACACACATTTATGTGTGTTGGCAAAAACAAAAAATAAGGTTCATTTAACAATTAAAATATGAAAAAATTACACTGAACTCTGCAAATGTGCTTCATGTATGTGACATATGTGTGTAGCCACACCAAAAAAAAAATGTTAATTGAAAATAATTACAGAAGTATATTTAAATGACATTAATTTACTGCAATTCAATAGATCATGTAAAAAAAAATCTTTCTACTTTTAATATTCAAACAGACTCTGCATCAATAGCGTCACTCAACAATTTGCACCGTGCATTGTGAAGCACAATCCCTTTTAAAGAACACCAACAAAGAAGAACAGGTAAGATAGAAAAATACATTACATGCTGAAAAGACCATGCTTTGCTAAATCAAAAAGAAGAAATATACAATTAACCATTTCACTTTCTTTTTCAAACAGACACTACAAGAAGACCGGCGGATTAAGATTGGCAGGAGGGGACCCTCTGTCATTCGACACTTCAATCAAGGTAAAGTATTAAGTATAAAAAAAGAAACAAACTATGAGCCTCATTCAGTTGCGACTTGGCCAATTGAATAGGGCTCTATATAAGCACATAACATATTTTTTATACAGAACTTTTTAGTTACTGAACTTCTATCTAAAATCAAGGTCTTCACTAAGTAAAAACTTCGGTCAAAAAATATGTTATGTGCTTATATAGAGCCCTATTCAATTGGCAAAATTGCAATTGAATGAGGACCTATATATCTTTAATGGCCGAGGGCCTCATTTAAATGTGATTTGCCCATTTCAATAGGGCTCTATATAAGCACAGAGCATATTTTTTTAATGAACTTTTTAGTTAGTGAAAACCTGCTTTTGGATACAAGTTCACTAACTAAAAACTTCTGTAAAAAAAGATGCTCTGTGGTCATATTGAGCCCTATTCGATTGCCCAAAACGCAATTGAATGAGGCCCCGACAATATAACAAATGCAGCAACCAAAGGCCCTCATTCAATTGCTATTTTGGCCAATTGAATATGGCTCTAAATAAGCACATTTAGAGCCCTATTGAATTGGCCAAACTGCAATTGAATGAGGGCCAAAGTATGCAACATATGGTACACACTAAGGCCCTCATTCTATTGCGATTTGGCCAATTGAATAGGGCTCTAAATAAGCACATAACATATATTTTTTAAAGAAGTTTTTAGTTAAAAAGCATCTATCCAAAAGCAAGGTTTTCACTAACTAAAAACTTCTTTAAAAAAAATATGCTATGTGCTTATTTAGAGCCCTATTCAATTGGCCAAATCGCAATTGAATGAGGCCCTATGTGGTACACACAAAACAGGATTGTAACAAACTCACACAAACACATAGCAAACTAAATTAACTTTCTTATTCAATGTTTAACAACCCATAAGCCTTACAACGAAGCCTAAATAAGAATAACAAAAGTGGTGCACACCTAAAAGGATTGTACAAAAACTACCACAAACACATAACAAACTACATTTATATTCTTATTTAATGTTTAACAACCTATAAGCCTTAGAAAAAAGCATAAAGAAGCATACCAAAAGTGGTGCGCACCAAACAGGATTGTACAAAAACTCACACAAACACATAGCAAACTAAATTAATATTCTTATTTCATATTTAACAACCTATAAGCCTTAGAAAGAAGCCTAAATAAGCATACCAAAAGTGGTGCGCACCAAACAGGATTGTAGAAAAACTCTCACAAACACATAGCAAACTAAATTGATATTCTTATTTCATGTTTAACTACCTATAAGCCTTACAAAGAAGCCTAAATAAGCATACCACTTTTCTTGCACACCAAACAGGATTTTAGAAAAACTCACACAAACAAATAGCAAACTAAATTAATATTCTTATTTAATATTTAAACATCTTTAACAACCTATAAGCCTTACAAAGAAGCCTAAATAAGTATACCAAAAGTGCTGGACAGAAAATAGGATAATGCTAAAACCAGTGCAATCATATACCAAATATCACAAATAATTACAGTATAAAAAAATTATGTATGCAATATAAAAATACATTTAAAGGGCCTCATTCTATTAACGGCCGTATGAGATGCAAGGCCGCAAGGACCGGCCGCAAGCTATTCGGCTATTCTATTCCCCTCAGGCCGGGGATTCCGGCAGGCTTGGAAAGCCTTTGATCTAAAACGGCCGCAAGAGTTTCGGCCGCAAGAAAAGCCCGGTTGCTATTCTATTACTCCGGGAACCCTCTCTGCAAGGCTAAAAGCGAGCCGGAGCTTACTTGCAGGAAAAAGGTCCCGCTAGCACCAATTAAGCACATTATAAAGCCAAAATAAAGCCATCCTGCACTCTGAGGAGACTATAAAGTGATTGTAGGTGTTAGCATTCATAGCACAACATTCCCCTACACTCAAATCCGTAAAAAAAAAAAAAATTAATTTATGTCAAAAATCCATGTAAAAAGTCCCGAGGGCTTGGAGCACCTCAGACCCGCCCATGCTGCGGCCGGAAAATAAACAGTTAATGTAAACTCGGATTTGGGCTGATGTGCAAGCTTGAGAGGGGGTTGCTATTAATCCTCATGTCCCCCAATATGATCCCTATGTAAGAAATTAAAGGGTAATTTCTAGAGATTCTATTCTTTTGAGAATGATTGACAAATAAAACACACCAATAAGATTTATGAATTAACATATATTTATATATTTCTGTGCACAAAAACAAACAATCATAAAAGAACGTGTGGGAAAACAAAGTAACACAAAAACAAATAATCACAAATGTAAAGTTTTATGAAATAACAAAATATAAACGAAATATATCCTATATATTTATATATAAGCACAATTAGTTGATATTTAATGGCTGGCTCCTACAAAAAGAAAACATCTAAATTATTTTTAACCCTTCAAGAGGAAAGAAAAACAGCAAACATTTCACCAGTATCCAGAAAGAACAAAACATTAATTAATATATATATATCCACATATCATTGGTATACAGCAAGAAAGAAAACAGTAATTAATATTTTTACCCCAATATATATATACAGGGAGAAAGAAAAAGAATTAGTCATCAATCAGACATGCAATATAATTACCCTGCGTGGATCAAAAATATTGAGAGGTATAGTTACCACCTATGGTCTACTGGTCACCTCAGAACCTCTCTGTGTGGGATCTCTATGTCCCCTCTCCTTCTGCCATTGTGAATTTAAGCTGGTTTTTTATATGATATTTGGGCTGTCTCCCCCCCTCTATAGCTCTATATCCCTCTATATCTTAATTGGATCTGTTGACAGAGTAGACTTTCTCACAATCTTAATCAATAGATCTCTTTAGTCAACTCTACTAAAACAATTACCATTATCATTGATTATCATCTCCACGGGTGGTGCCCTGTATTTAAGTGAATAGACCCCATAAATCTTGACAGATGTGAAAATTGCAATTATGTGTTTTTCTCACCCCTTTGATGTGTTCCTTTTGGAATTTAACCCGGGAATGACTGACTGACCTCTTAATGACATTTATATATCTACACACACACACACATATCTATATATATATATATATATATATATATATATATATATATATATATATATATATATATATATAAAGGAAGAGAGAGAGAAAATAATAACATTATCATAATGTATTGTAGGCCAATATGTATGACCAATTTCTTATACCTAGCATTTACAGAGCTGTACAGTGCCGTCTTGAATTTATTTTTGCGTTTTAAGTTTTCTGAGCTTACGGCCGGTTGCAAGATATACGGCCGGCCGTAAGGGGAGATCCTTGCGGGGCCGTATAATTGAATTCCAAGATAACGGAACCCCCGCAGCCTTGCGGACGTTTTACGGCCGATAATAGAATGAGGCCCAAAGTATTTTGAAAAGGTTGCATAAATAAATAAATAGCAGAAAAATTCACCATAACACATACAATACACAGAAATAATGTCATTTTTTAGTTAATACAAATACATTCAAATCAAATAACATTTTCATTTTTATTTTACAACAGATACTGCGTCAAGACCATCGGACCAGGAGTTTCAACTGAGGAGCAGACCAGCGGGCGAGGACTTTCAACAGAGGACTACACCATTGGACGAGGACTTTCAACACAGGACTACACCATCGGACGAGGACTTTCAACACAGGACCAGACCATCGGACGAGGACTTTCAACACAGGACTACACCATCGGACGAGGACTTTCAACACAGGACCAGACCATCGGACAAAGGCTTTCAACACAGGACCAACAAAGATTCTGCTTGAAATCAAACTTCAACCAAGGTACATTTTAACAAGTAAAAAAAGAGAAAAATAAATAAATATCTTAGCTTTGTATCGATGTCAACAGAAAATTAAATTAAAAAAAACACCAGTAACTATAACTTTGAAAAAAATATAACTAACACATTTTTCTGCTATCTCTTCTTTGTCTTTTAGGGCCAATAATCTTTAACAGTAAATACAAACTTCAATGTAGCCAGAAAAAAATAATGCATACTCCAAAAAAGGCTCTAAACACAGACTCTATACAATTTCGCATTGGACATTTCCAGTCCTACACCCTCATTGAATTGCCATTTGACAAATTGAATAGTGCTGTAAATAAAACCATTACATTTTTTTTCAAAAAACTTTTTTGTTAGTGAAAACCTTGCTTTTGGATACATGTTTACTAAATAAAAAATTCTTTAAACAATTATATGATGACCTTATTTAGATCTCTATTCAATTGACCAAATTGAAATTGATTAAGTATAAAATGTAAACACACTGTTGATAACAATTTTTGATGAAAACAAACTTAACATCTCAAAATAAACTAAAGATACATTATTTTATTTTTACAGATTAACATGGCTGATAACGAGAGTAAACAAGAAAAGAAAAGACGCCTAGCTAGAGAACGATGACAGAGAGCAGACAGCCAGCAGACACCGGAGAAGAAGGAAATTCGACGAGAAAAAGAACGCAAAAGAATTGCAAGCAAAAGACTGTCACCTGCAGAAATTAAAGATATGACAAAAAAAACGAACAAGCAAATAAAGCATTTACAACCTGTTGCTGAAACATCAGATGACATTTTACCTGAAAAAATACAAGTCATACAAAAAAAAGCAACAAAAAAAACAAAGCATTTAGAACCGGTTCATGAAACCTTACATGACATTTTACCTCAAACAATACAACATATACCAAGAAAAGCCACGAAAAAAACTAAGCATTGAAACATTATATGACATTTCCCCTGATGAATATGAAAGTCAAAATCCTATATGCTTTGCAAATTGTCCTTTACTCAAGTCTTTAGCAGTAGAGGTTCATAGTTGTGGGGACATGACTACTCAATGTCAGTTTTGTGAGGCTTATTATTTTAAACAGGAGAGACCCAGAGATGGCCAATTTATTAGTTGCTGTCAAAAAGGCAAGTTCAAACTTCCAGAAAGGAAAGAATTTCCTATCTATTTACTAAACATTATGACTGAACCTACTTTTCCAAACTACAAAAATGTTAAAACAAACATAAGATCCTACAATAGTGCTATATCCTTTGCATCTATGGGGGCAACATTAGCTGCTAATGTACCAGGACATGGTCCTTACTGTTTTAAAGTCCAAGGACAAATTTATCATCGCACTTCCCATTTACATCCAGAGGAAGGAGATCAAAGAATATGCGCTCAACTATATGTCCCAGATACAATGGAAGCTGTTGACCAACTTATGCAGATGGAAGAAAAAAAAATGCTTACACATTGTTTTTATAGAGCTAAATAACATTATGGACAACAATCCCTACAGTAAAGCTTATAAAAAATTGGCAGAAGTAGAAAATGAACAACTACATCATGCACAAAGACATCAATTACCAATGCCGAAGGTTAATATGGTGCTTAAAAGAGACAGACATACTAATAAACGTCGTTATAACTTGGCAACATCAAATGAGGTTGCAATGGTGTTTCAGAATGATGAAGGAGAACCACCATTTAAAAGAGACATTAGAATATATCCCAGAAATGAGGAGCAACCATTCATTAATATGAGTATCTTAAGTCCAAATTTAGATCCAATGACATATCCCATCTTTTTCCCACACGGAGAAGCAGGTTGGCAACCAAAATTAACACTTCACAGTTACCCAAATGCTAAAGCCAGAATCCGAAATAATGTTTCTATGCTTGAATTTAAAGTAGCTCAAATTGTCATTCGCAATGTATTTAATCCAATTTTATGTGGTTGAAAACTAACCCAACAATGGATTATTGATTCTTATTTGCAAGTTGAGGCAAATAATTTAAACTTTATCAAATATCAACAAGATAAACTCCGTGTAGAACAATATTCTGGACTCATGGACTATGTTGCTGACGTGGCTACAAGCAGAGACATGACAACTGGCAAAGCCATCATTTTACCATCTTCCTTTCAAGGATCTCCTCGAAATATGAGAGAAAGATACAATGATGCTATGGCTATTGTCACCAAATTTGGCAAAATCGATTTATTTCTGACATTTACATGGAATTCACAATGGCCAGAAATTACACAAAATCTACTTCTTGGACAAAGTGCTTCAGATCGACCAGATTTAGTAGCCAGAGTTTTTAAGATTAAATTAAATGAATTAATAAGTGACTTCACTATAAATCAGTTATTTGGCAAATGTCTTGCTTATGTATATACCATTGAATTTCAAAAAAGAGGCCTTCCATGTGCACATCTTCTAATAATACTTTAAGAAAAAGATAAATTAGATACTTCGGACAAAGTGGATGCAGTCATTGTTGCTGAACTACCAGATCCAGAACTATATGGTACACTATATGAGATTGTAACTCATCACATGATTCATGGACCCTGTGGTGACCTTAATCCACAATCACCATGTATGGAAAATAATAAATGTTCCAAAGAATTTCCAAAAGATTATAGAGACAAAACTTATGCCAATTGTGATGGATATCCACTTTATAAAAGAAGAGAAGGAGATAGTGCCATTATTCGTGGAAAAAAAGTGGACAATAGATATGTAGTACCCTACAATCCACATTTACTCATGAAGTACAACGCCCACATCAACGTAGAAGCCTGCACTTCCATCAAATCCATTAAATATGTCTACAAATATATTTACAAAGGATACGATGCAGCTACTGTAGTCGTCAAAAGTGCAGACAACCCTGAATGTAGTGAGTTAGTACATGATGAACTTGCATCTCATGTAGATGCTCGCTATGTCAGTGCGCCAGAAGCTATGTGGCGGCTTTTAAAATTTGAAATGCATGATAGATCACATGCAGTATATAGGTTAGCATTACATTTGCCACAACGACATTTAGTCTATTTCCATGCTGGAAATGAAATGAATGCATTGGCCCAAAGTGAAGATGGTCACACTACACTAACTGCATGGTTTGAATTAAATTCCACTGATTCAGAAGCAACACAATACTTATATATTGAAATTCCATATCACTATGTTTTTGTGAATGGATTATGGAGAACAAGAAATAGCAGAGGCAATAAAATAATTCCAAGAATTTACACAGTCAGTCCAAGAGATGTTGAACGTTTTTGCTTACGGATATTACTTTTAAATGTTCCTGGAGCACAAAGTTTTGAACACTTACGTACTGTTAATGACATTGTATATGAATCCTTCCATTTAGCTGCAAGACATAGAAACTTACTATCGGATGATTCAGAATGGGAAAGATTTTTAGAAGAAGCAGCACAATGTCAAATGCCACGACAGATGAGAGAACAATTTGCTTTTATTTGTATCTTCTCAAATGCTCCAAATGCATTAGCTTTGTGGGAGACTTTTAAAAGTAATATGGCTGAAGACTTTATGCGACGATACAATGAACCCATTGCACACTTAAAAGCGTTAATGGAAATCCAAGAAGTATTTTTAACTCATGGATTAAGTTGTGCAAGTTTTAATTTGCCTGATCCAGGTCTTATAGATGACATAAACTTTGAAGACTATGACATTCAACTACAAGCAGAAAGAACAGAAGAAAGACTTGCAACTTTAAATACATTACAATTGCAAGCATTTAATGCCATTAAAAATGCAATAGATGATGACATGGTGACAGAGCGTTATTTATATCTTGATGGACCTGGCGGATCAGGAAAAACCTATCTGTATAATTTTTTTAATGAGTTCAGTACGAGCACAAGGTCAAATAGCAATGGCGTTTTCCACTACTGGAAATGCTGCACTTTTGTTAGAAGGTGGAAGAACTGTTTATAGTGGATTTAAACTGCCAGTGCCTATTTTAGAAACTTCTGTGTCAGATATTCGCATGACATCATTACAAGCAAAGAAATTGAACAAATGTAAATTAATTATAATAGATGAGGCCACAATGATGTCATTCTATGCCCTCCAATGTATTGACCGTTTGCTTCGTGAAGTCATGGATAATACTTTTCCATTTGGTGGAAAGGTAATGTTGTTAGGTGGCGATTTTAGACAAACATTACCTGTCGTTGTACATGGAAATCGAACTGACATTATTGAAACATGTATAAAGTCAAGTACACTATGGAAACATTTTACCCATCTTCAACTGAAACAAAATATGAGATCAGAAGGCCAAACTGATTTCAATGATTGGCTTATTAAAATTGGAGAAGCAGAACAGAAAAAATACCACATTTACACTGTAGAGATACCACCTCATATGATTTGTCAACAAGATATTATATCCGCTATATTTGAAGGGAGCATAAATAACCAGGAATATTCCGAGCTTGCCAACCAAGTCATACTAACGTGTAAAAATAAGGATGCATTAATCCTCAATAATGAAATATTTAAAAAAATTAATGCACCACAAAGAAATTATCACAGTGCTGATTCTGTACTTGCTGATGACAATGAAAGTCAGGCCAACTTTTTGACTGAATTCATTAACTCACTAACTCCTTCTGGAATGCCACCACATATTTTGCAGCTAAAGAAAGGTGCAATTATTATGTTACTGCGAAATATGAACCCCAAAAAAGGCCTATGTAATGGGACAAGATTAATTGTTCAACAATTAAAGGACCATTTTATAGATGCTGAAATTTTAACTGGGACCCATAAAGGAGAGAGAGTTTTCATACCAAGAATAGATTTAGCACCAAGTGAAAGTAGTCTCCCTTTTATACTTCATAAAAGACAATTTCCAATTATTATGGCATTTGCCATGACCATCAATAAATCACAAGGTCAAACTTTCAAATCTGTGGGTATTTTCCTGGAAGAAACAGTATTTGCACATGGTCAATTGTACATTGCGTTGTCACGGTGCAAAAATCCACAGGCTATTAAAGTTTATACTGAAAAGAATGAAAGTCAAGGTGATTTATTAGAAGATGGACGTATTTTTACTAAAAACATTGTCTACTATGAAGTACTATAACTTTTCAGTAAAGAAAGAAAACACAAGGAAAACAAATTAAAAAACATTCAAAAATAATAAACAAGAAACAATTTCAGTCATAATTTATGGAAAGACTCTTTATGGATGATTCGCCTCACAAAACACTTGCCTTGCAACTATATATGTGGTAATTATGTTAAAATGTTAATTAACTATGTTACTGTTTCTAATGTTACAAGTTGGAAAACAATATTTTAACGGTCTTTACTTCAACATATTACAAAGTTCATGTTAACAGCTCAACCACATTTTAAGACACAATGTAAATATTGTCTGTTATGTTAAGATTACTCCCTGTATTAAGGTTTATCGACAGTTCATGTGGTCAGGAAGGAATCTATTTCATTGGGTACATTTTAAAGAGAGTTTTTACTGTTTGCCTTCCTCTGCATTCAATGTATACTGAAGTTAACAATTATTCGGATAGAAATTGCATGTTAAAAAACCATTGCCTCATGTTTAAAATATTGATTACTTTAAAGTTAAACTGTTTTTACATTCAAATGTTAATACTTTTAATACAAAATTATGTTAAAAAATGTATTCACTATGTTATTGTTTATAATGTTCAAAGTTATACAAATGTTTTGTCAGGTTCCAAAGTTACACAAATAATAAAGTTAAAGTTTAAAAAAATATACTTTCAATTATCTTACTTACATATATTACAAAGTTCAGGTTAAAATTGTGTACGTTTCAACAAGGGTTTTTACTGTTTGCTTTCCTCTGAATTTCATGTATATTGAAGTTAACAATTCTTCACATACAAATTGCAAAGTTTACAATAATGATTAATTTAAAGTTCCACTATTCTTACATTCAAATGTTAATACAAAATGCTTTACAAATTATTGTTCACCAAGAGAACATTTTACAAAACTAAACATCTTATAATATCACAATACAACTGTCACATATATATATATATATTAATAACTAAACAACTTTCCTAACATACACATCTCATTGCCGTAATTTTTTGACGGGCAAGTCGCTAGTAATAATATATTCCTTTATAAAAAGTAATATTGCTGAAGCAGTATCCTGAAGAGCTAACAATCTTTTGAGATTTTCCGGCATCAGAAAATGTCCAGTCAGACTGTCATCACCTGAGGAGAAAGTGTCAGTTATGTGTCAAGTGTGCCCTATATATAGGCTTTGTGCGCGAGACAAATGCGTTGTTTTAGGCGGTGTGACGAAGTGCCCTTCGCCACTTTGTCTTGGAGAGGACTGTTTGCCAGCCTCCTGCCCTGCGACTATGGCCCTGGTACATATTGCCCTTCAAACACAGTATTCGGCCATACCAGAGTGTATGTCACTCATTCTGGCCCTTTACATACAGGGGGGGTCATTCGGTACTTGCCCTGTGTGAACCATGATACCACAGAAAGCTATGCCATGGAGCCCATTCATATTATGAAAGACTATGGGAAAGACTTTAGCTAAATGGCAATTGAACTGTGTGAAGAGGATCTGAGCGCTATTCGGTAGTTTTGTGCGCTCAGATCCCAGCTGTAACGGAACCCATCACTGTTTTACCCTGTTTTATGATTATTTAATTCTTGGTTAAAATATGATCACATTGCTGTACTGTAGATATGTTGTTTTATGTTCTACAGAATATATTGGCTCAGAATATCAAAGCTACTAGGCTAATAGATAATCCTGTTACAGATAAGAAAAGTCAATTGTATAAACTGTTTTCATTCTCAGATAAGAACAAAGAAGGCTGATTTAATCATTGTCTGATTATATCAAGTTGCCTCAGGGAGGGGTGACCACACCTATTGTCCTATATGTGTATTGTGTGGGGGATATGTGACATGTCTGTGTGTTATGTGAAAAACATACTTTTACTAACTTTTGAACCCCTGGTCTGATTCATGCCATTTTTTAATATGTTGTTCCCCTGGGTGAGAGATATTGAACGGTGCTGGACTTAAAGGTGTACCCCCTGTTTTTGGGGTACATCCAGAATGTGGTTAAAATTGTGTCTGTTTTAATTGTGTTACCTGTTATCTGAGGGGAGGAGACGTGGGGGTTGAACCATGTATATAATTGGCTGTGATAATTATGTGGGTGTAGCCCTTCAGAGGGCACCATTGCATAAAAGGAGATCCCCTGTCATTAAAGTTTTAGTTCCACTTGATCCTTCAAAACGTAGTCTCATCTCGTTCTTGGAGGGGATTGCTCTATCATACTGGGGATTGCTATGCTTTTGCATACTCCCTTGAGCTGTAACTACTGAACGCTTGTTCCTGATGTACTATCCTTGAAGGAAAGGTCTTCCCCACACGGTCCTGGATGCTGGAGATTCATACAGGGTGGAAGGAAGATTGCGCTGCTCCAGCTAAGATATGGCGGTTGTGGAGTCTGTGGTGGTTGTGGTGTCCGGTGCGGTGCTTGTAGGCCTCGGCGCAAACTAGGACGCGTCTATCAACGGAGGTACCCGGTCGGGGTGCCAGTAGATCCGTTACAGGCGGGAAATCCGAGGTGCCACGAGACAAAGGCGGGAAATCTGTGTTAATGCGTAAATGTGTAATTGCGTTTAGTAAAATGTACTCGCTACTGTCTTTTTTACTCATTGTGCGGTTATTGCGCATCCTTTGTCTCGTTATTTTTTGAGCACATACGTCTGTGGCTGTGTTTTACACAGTTCGTAGTAGTGTAGCCTCGTTTTCATTTTTTTCGGCGGCCATTTTTTTCACGCTTAGCCGATTTTCGATCTTTATAAATCGTCTAAATCGATGTAAATTGGAGTTCCACCTCACTCCCAGACGTCCTGCCTGGTTCCCCATGCTGTAAGTCACCTTTGTGTTATTTTTTTGTGTGTATTTAGTGTTTTTTAATTGTTTTGGTTACGCCGCTTATCTCGTATTTTTTTTCATGTCGTATTTTTTTTTCTAAGTCCCTCGTCTTGTGTAAAAAAGTGCTACGGATTAACGGCTCGCCTCGCTATGCGAGGCTCGCCTGCAATGAGCACCTGCGGCGCATATTGCCAAAGTGCCACAATTTAACGGCTCGCTACGCGAGGCTTGCCTGCAATAAGCGCCTGCGACGCTCATTGCCAAAGTGCTACGGTTTAACGGCTCACCTCGCTGAGCGAGGCTCGCCGGGCAATGAGCGCCTGTGGTGCTCATCGCTATAAGTCGTACGATCGGCAAAGTGCTACGGTTTAACGGCTCGCCTCACTGTGCGAGGCTCGCTGGGCAATGAGCGCCTGCGGCGCTCATCGCTAAGTCCTACGCACCAGGCGCTCATCGCTAAGTCGTACGCACCACGCAACACAGCGTGACGACGAATCGTAGTTGGACAATTATAATATGTGATATATCTATATATATATATATCGTATATACTAGAGTATAAGCCGACTTTTTCAGCACATTATTTTATGCTGAAAAAGCCCCCCTCGGCTTGTACTCGAGTCACCTTGCTCTCTGCTCTCTGTTCTCCATCGCGTCTTCTGGCTGTGTCCGCCCAGCATATGCTAATGACGTGACGAGCATGTGACTCACCTCATTAGCATATGCCAAGCGGACACAGCCGGAACACATGCACAGAGCAGCAGGAGCAGCTGATAAGGGCAAGAGAGTGGAAAGGGAGAGGGGAGAGAATTGGAGAAGGGGAAATGGATGAAGAGGTAGTGTAAAGAGGGAGGATGAGGAGGGTGATAAGAGGAAAGGGAGGGGGAGGGAAAGAGACACGAGGGAGAGGATGGGAAAGAGACACAGGGGAGGGAGAGGTGAGATCTTTATAGAGGGGGACACAAGAGAGGGGCACAGAGGGCACACAAGAAGGGGACACAGATGGCACAAGAAGGGGACACTGGAGGGGAAACAGGTCACAGTAGAGGGGGACACAGAGGGCACAAGAGTGACACAGGGGGCAGCGCATTTCCCACCCTTGGTTTATACTTGAGTCAATAAGTTTTCCCAGTTTTTTTGTTGTAAAATATGTGCCTCGGCTTATACTTGGGTCGGCTTATACTCAAGTATATACGGTATATATATCTGACTTAGGCTGTAACTTAGGCTTCGCAATTTGCGGCTCATAGGGCAGCAACTGTGAGCCTCACAAAGAGATACACTGTGCGCCTCGCAAAAATCCGACGTTAACGGCTGAACCACGGAACTGAAAACACCTAAAAAAAAAAAAAAAATATGACTCAAATTTACACACTCACACACAGCACAGTGTGAGAGCGAGGAAGCGTGTGAGTGAGGTTGCAAGTTAATTTGAGCCATATTTGTTGTTTTTTCTCACCAAAAGCAATACAACAAAAATGAGGCTGAAGGACGGAAAATTAGCCTGAAGGGCGTAAAACTAACCAGAACGATGTAAAATTGAACCATAAGCAGTAACACTTAACGAAAGCCAGTAACGCTTCATCCAAGCCACTAACATTTAAAACAAGGTAGAAACACTTAAACCAAGGCACTAACACAACCAAACACACTAACACGCATTGCGTGGCAAACAGCATTGCCAGGCTTACAATTTAACTCCCCTCATTTTTGACGTGCAAGTTCCTAGTATATATATATATATATATATATATATATATATACATAAAAAAGCTTACCTACAGCAAGGGGGGGGGGCACCGAGGACCTCGAGTAGTGAAGTTACAGCTGAATTAAACTCGAAATAAAAGAGTTTAGACACTTGAAAATCACCTAAGCGAGAGAAAAAATGGCCGCCGAATCAAACAAAAATGAGGCTAAGGACGCAAAACTACTACACTTACTAGCAAAACGGAACGAACGCTCCAGACAAGTTCACAAGCCACGTAACACACACTATGTGGCACATACAACAATGCTATTACCCACATTTTACATGAAACACACAACTATTAGCCGCAGAATGGCGGCTGGAACGCAAATTTAGCGCTGGAACGCAAATAGCGCATGCGTATTGCGTTCTAGCGGTTTCAAGCACCTAAAAGTTTATAAAAACTGCCTACTTTCCAGAAAATTCTACATTTCTCTTCAGGTGATGAACAGTGTGACTGGACATGTCACTGTTGCCATTACTTCAGAAGAAAATTACTTCCCAATTTACAACTTCACAATCGGCAAATTCCAACTGAGAGGTAAGCTATAATATATTTAATTTATTAAAAAAGAACCCAAAATTTAAAAAAAAGAAACATTTCAAACATTCACAACCAAAACCTCATTTATGTATAGTGACATGTGAAATGCACATTTATGTGTATAGGCCCTACAACAAGCTAATCTTAACTCAAACTAATCAAAGAAGTATATTCAACTGGAACTAATGCCACAAAAAGAAAAATTACACCAATACATATTTAACCTGCAGCTCAATCTTTCCCATTTTTTTCACTATTCAAACAGACTCTGCATCAACAGCGTCACTCAAGAATTTGCAGCGTGGAGTGTGAAAGTGGATTACTTTTAAAAAACAGAAAGAAAGAAGAGGTAAGATACAAAAATACATTACATGCAGAAAAAGACCATGCTTTGCAAAAACTAAAACAATTAATATACAATTAACCATTTCCCTTACTCTTTCAAACAGACACTACAAGAAGACTGGCGGATTAAGATTGGCAGGAGGGGACCCTCTGTCATTCGGACAAGAAAAATACTTCAATCAAGGTATAGTATAACAAGTACAAAAAAACCACACAAATCCCATGTTTAGTGCCCGCCAATATCAGAAGTCAAACAAAAAAAGACAAGCCTCAATACAAATTACAGCAACACAAAACACCACAGTTCAAGAAATTTTGCAAACACATATACAATTCAATTCAATAAACACACTTGCAGAGAAAAACAATTGTTAACACAACGCAGTACTGAAAAACAAGTGGCGGACACAAAAAAGGATAGCATACCAATCATTAGCAACATAGAGAAAACAAAAGTATAATCGCCACAACATATACAAAAGTAACTTAACATTCCTGTTTACTTTCGAACAACCTCTAACCCTCACAAAGAAGCCAAATTAAGCATACCAAAAGTGGTGGATGCTAAACAGGATACTACTGCAAATAGTTCCAACATAGAGAAAATACAATTCACAGTCAGCTTTACTCTACAACAACCTTTAACCCTCAGCCACAAGCCAAATACAGCATCCCAAAAGTGGTAGACACAAAACAGGATAGTCCAACAAACATTGCTAATATATACAAAATGGAAATAACATTAATGATCACTCTACAAAAAAATATAACTGTAACCCAGAACTAAAATCAAACAATTGTGAAGTGGAGCACAACAAACAGCATAGCATAACAAATCAGGATAACAGATACACTATAAACAAATATTAATCCTGTTTCATGCACAACCAACTACTACAGTAAAAGAATAATAGAACTACAACAGTGGTCTACACAAAACACCATACTATTCAATTACACCCAGCGCTGTACGCTTTCTCACACACTCTCAAATCAATAACATTTTACACACAAGAAACAAAGCTAATGTCAACACATTGCTTGGCGAAAAATTAAACTATGCTATTCATGAAAAATACATTATAATCAAATAACGTTTATCTTTTTCTTTTACAACAGACACTGCGCCAAGACTCTCGCACGAAGATTTCCAACACCGGATCCAGGGATCTTCTTTTTGAATAACACTTCCAACAAGGTACATTATAACAAGTAAAAAAAGAGAAAACAAAATGAACATGTTTGCTGTGCAGCAATGTCAAGAGAAAAAAGAAAATAAAACAACAACACACCAACAACAATAAGCCCCACAAATCACCAGCTTTCACAAAATATTACTGACACATTTCTCATTTACCTAATAATTAGCTTTTTCCTAGAACGACCTTTAACAGTAAACCCTAACTTCAATCTATCAAACAAAACGTGCCCAAGATAATACAGCATAGTACAAGAAATAGTGAAAACACATCAAAAATGAAAATATAAATTCTCAGTTCAGAGCCCCAATATTAAGCACAAAACGTAAACAGACACATAAGACAGAATACTGCAACAAATAGTACTAACACCTAACAAAGAACAATACAAACCTTATTTTCACACCCACACCATATAAGCCTCTAAGTAAAATGGAAGGGTACTATTACAACAATCACCTGCAGTACAAATTTCAAAGAGCAATATATTACAACCATTTTTTAGCCTCTACTATGCCTCTAAGCCAACCCTACAAACCTACAAGATAAAAATCAGCGAACAACCCAAAAATATATATTCATAATACATACTAATTTAACATTATAAAGCTACTACATCTACAATTAACTATAATGCAATTACCTTGGGTCTGCCATGCCTCTAAGCCAAAAATTATAACCTGCAAGATAAAACGTAACAGCCAAAAAATAACACAGACTAATTTAACAATAGAAAGCAAGTTCATCTACAATGACCTATAATCACATTTTAGAAACCAACATAACATCACAAACTAAACTAATGATACATTCTTTTCATTTCCAGATTAAGATGGCTGATAACGAGACCATACAGGAAAAGATAAGATGTCAAGCTAGAGAACAACAAAGATGGGCAAACCAGCAGACGCCGGAGCAGAAGGAAATCCGACGAGAAAAAAAATGGAAAAGACTTGCAAGCAAAAGATTATCAGCTGAAAAATAAAAGCTACACCCAAAAAAGCCACTAAAAAACAAAAGCATTTAGAACCTGTTCCTGAAACCTCACATAACATTTCAAAAGATGAATTACAAACTGAAATGGATATATGCTCTTCAAATTGTCCTTTACTTAAGTCTTTAGCAGTAGAGGTTCATAATTGTGGTGACATGAATATTCTCTCAGTTTTTTGAGGCTTATCATTTTAAACAGGAAAGACCCAGAGATGGACAGTTCATTAGTTGCTGTCAAAAAGGCAAGGTCAAACTTCCAGAAAGACAACAATTCCCAACATATTTTCAAAACATTATGACTGAACCTACTTTTCCAAACTACAACAATTTCAAAACAAACATAAGATCATACAATAGTCCCATATTATTTGCGTCTATGGGGTCAACATAAGCTGCTAATGTACCAGGACATGGTTCTTACTGCTTTAAAGTCCAAGGTCAAATTTACCATTGTACTTCCCATTTACATTCAGAAGAAGGAGAGCAAAGAAAATTTGCTCAACTATATGTCCTAGATACAATGGAAGCTGTTGACCAACGTATGCAGCTGCAAGAAAATAAAAAATTCGTACCCAGTGTTTTTATAAAACTAGATAAAATTATGGCCACTAACCCCTACACTCAAGCTTATAAAAAAATGGCAGAAGTAGAAAAGGAACAACAACTTCATGCAGAAAGACATCAATTACCAATCCCAAAGGTTAATATGGTGCTTAAAAGAGATAGACATACTGATAAATGCTGTTATAATTTGCCAACATCAAATGAGGTTGCAATGGTGTTTCAAAATGATGAAGGAAAACCACCATTTCAAAGAGACATTAGAATATATCCCAGAAATGAGGAGCAACCATTCATTAATATCAGTATCTTAAGTACTAATTTAGATCCAATGACATATCCCATTTTTTCCCACACGGAGAAGCAGGCTGGCAACCAAAATTAACCCTTCCCAGTTACCCAAATGCTAAAGTCCGAATGCAAAATAATATTTCCATGCATGACTTTAAAGTAGCTCAAATTGCATTCGAAATACATTTAATCCAATTTTATGTGGTGGAAAACTAACACAACAATGGATTATTGATTCCTATTTGCAAGTTGAGACCAATAATTTAAACTTCATAAAATATCAACAAGATAAACTACGTGTAGAACAATATTGTGGATTAATGGATCATGTTGCTGAGGTTCCTACAAGCAAAGACATGACAGCTGGTAAAGCCATCATTTTACCATCTTCTTTCCAGGGATCTCCTCGCAATATGCGAGAAAGAAACAATGATGCCATGGCTATTGTCACCAAATTTGGGAAACCAGGTTTATTTATTACATTTACATGTAATCCCCAATGGCCAGAGATTACACAAAATTGACTTCTTGGCCAAACTGCTTCCGATAGACCAGCGTTTTTAAAATTAAATTAAATGAATTAATACATGACATCACTAAAAACTCACTTATTTGGCAAATGTCTTGCTTATGTTTATACAATTGAATTTAAAAAAAGAGGCCGTCCACATGCACATCTTCTGATAATCCTTCAAGAAAAAGATAAATTAGATACTGGTGACAAAGTGGATTCAGTCATTGTTGCTGAACTACCAGATCCAGAACTATATGGTAGACAATATGAGATTGTAACTCATCGGATGATTCATGGACCCTGTGGAGATCTTAATCCACAATCACCATGTATGGAAAATAATAAATGTATAAAAGAATTTCCAAAAGATTGTAGAGACAAAACTTATGCCAATTGTGATGGCTATCCATTATATAGAAGAAGAGAGGGAGATAGTGCCATTATTTGTTGCAAAAACGTCGACAATAGATATGTGGTACCATACAATCCACATTTACTTATGAAGTATAATGCACACATTAATGTAGAAGCCTGCACTTCTATCAAATCCAATAAATATGTCTACAAATATATTTACAAAGGCTATGATGCAGCTACTGTAGTTGTCAAAAGTGCAGACAATACCAAATGCACTGAGTTAGTACATGATGAACTTGCATCTCATGTAGATGCTCGATATGTTAGTGCGCCAGAAGCTATGTGGCGGCTTTTAAAATTTGAAATGCACGATAGATCCTTTGCCACAAAGACATTTAGTGTATTTCCATGCCAGAAATGAAATTACTGCATTGGCACAAAGTAAGCATCGTCACACTACACTAACTGCATGGTTTCAATTAAATCTAAAGATTCACAGGCAACACAATTTTTATATATTGAAATTCCATATCATTATGTTTTCGTTAATGGATCATGGAGACCAAGAAAAAACAGAGGAAATAAAATAATACCAAGAATTTACACCGTCAGTCCAAGAGACCATGAACGTTTTTGCTTACGACTACTACTTTTAAATGTTCCTGGTGCACAAAGTTTTAAACACTTAAGAAATGTTAATAACATAGTATATGAATCATTTCATTTAGCTGCCAGACATAGAAACTTACTAGCTGATGATACAGAATGGGAAAAATGTTTAGAAGAAGCAGCACTATGTCAAATGCCACGCCAGATGAGGGAACAATTTGCATTCATTTGTATCTTCTCAAATGCTCTAAATGCATTAGCTTTGTGGGACACATTTAAAAGTAATATGGCTGAAGACTTTATGCAATGATACAATGAACCCATTGCACAATTAAAAGCATTAATGGAAATCCAAGAAGTCTTTTTAACTCATGGATTAAGTTGTGCAAGTTTTAATCTGCCTGATCCTGGTCTTATAGATGACATAAACTTTGAAGACTATGACATTCAACTGCAAGTACAAAAGACAGAAGAAAGACTTGCAACTTTAAATACTTTACAATTGCAAGTATTTAATGCCATCAAAAATGCACTAGATGATGACATGGTCAAAGAGCATTATTTCTATCTTGATGGACCTGGCGGATCAGGAAAAACATATCTATATAATTTATTAATGAGTTTTGTATGAGCACAAGGTGAAATAGCACTTGCATTTGCCACTACTGGAATTGCTGCACTTTTGTTAGAAGGTGGAAGAACTGCCCATAGTGGATTTAAACTACCAGTGCCTATTTTAGAAACATCAGTGTCAGACATTCGCATGACATCTTTACAAGCAAAAAAAATGAAAAAAGGTAAATTAATTATAATAGATGAGGCTACAATTGTTATGGATGATAATTAGGAAAATGTCTTTTTACATGTTATTATCCTTGTCTGCATTCCTTACTCACTTATAATGACAAGAAGGTTACCTAAAATGGAGAATGAAACTACAAACAAGATGGAAGACAGAACTACAAATGGGAGTGGCCTGATGATGCATACATCCGTGACCAAATAAGGACAAATGGACGGTTCCTCCCTGTACTGACCAGTATGATGACGACACACTGCAGCAATTTTGAACCAATCAATAAAGCTATTAATTCCTAGACAAAGGAATCATGTGACGTTTGATCAGATAACGTTTTCTACATATAAACGTGTAAACTGCCATTTTAATTCAGAATGCTTGGAGAACTACTATACAGAAACACCGTGTCTGTGTCTTATTTCTCTACAGTGTGCACACTATATAGATACAGAGAAGAATGCACAGGGACAGATATTTCCTGGTAAATACTTTGATATTTACTTTTACACAATGATGTCATGCTATGCTCTACAATGTATTGACCGTTTGCTTCGTGAGGTCCTGGATAATACTTTAAATTTCTGATACATTTGTTAAAATTTCATAGTTATTGAAAAGAGCAGACAGTTTATATATGTAAATAAATAAAACTCGTAAATCGGCCACGAAAAATACTTTATTTCTTTTTTATTTTCCGTGTTATATCAATCCTGGCATTCAATGTGTTAATACATATAATCAAACTCTCATTAAATAGAATATCATATTTACGTATTTATATAATATTGCATTATATCTGGAATGTGGGTCACAGTGGTGGAATCTCTGTATAAAACACAGAAGGATGGCAGCTTATGAAGAGATGTCTGCAGCAGATGAGGAGGAAGTGTCCAGATTGTACCAAAGATTATTATTATTATTATCGTTTATTTGTAACGCGCCAACATATTCCGTAGCGCTATACATAAGTTAAGTTACAGGCAATGACAAGTTAAAGATTCACACATTGCAAAGAGTGGATGGCCCTGTCTTTGAGCTTGGAATCCAGTGTCCATAGCGCTTTCCCTAAAGCACCTTGCAGGATTGAAACTCGCAGACTTACAATCTAAAGGTTGAAGTGTGTATGTGGTACAGTAGGGAGAGAGTAGTGCTGAGCATGTTAGGGAGGAAGGTTATAGGCTTCTTTAAATGTGCGTTTTTATTGATGTTTTGAAGGATTTAAGGCAGGAGGATAGACTGGTAAAGCGAGGCAAGGAGTTCCAGAGAATAGGGGCAGCGCGAGAAAAGTCCTGGAGGCGGGAGTGAGAGGAGGTGACAAGAGTGGTAGAAAGAAGAAGGTCGTTAGCAGAACGATGAGGGCGTGTGGGGGAGTATTTGGAGATGAGAGCAGAGATGTATGGGGGTGCACTGTTGTTGAGGGCTTTATAAGTTAGGGTCAAGATTTTAAACTTTATTCTGGAGGCTAAGGGAAGCCAGTGAAGTGATTGAAAAAAGAGGAGCTGCCGACACTGAACGATGTGTATTGAAGATGAGTCTGGCGGAGGCATTTACTATGGATTGAATTGGGGAGCGGCAAGGGATGGGCATTCCAACAATGAGCGAGTTACAATAGTCAAGACGAGAAATGATGAGAGAGTGTATTAGAATCTTAGTAGTGTCTTGTGTAAGGTAATGGCGTATTTTGGATATGTTTTTTAGATGGAAAAGACAGGATTTGGTTAGAGACTGTATGTGTGGGATGAAAGAGAGGGCAGGGTCCAGTAGAACCCAGAGACAACGGGCTTGGGAGGTGGGAGTGATGATGGCATTGTTGACAGAGAGAGAGATGTGAGGAATTGAAGCTGTAGGAATTGAAGCTGTAGTAGAGGGTGGGAATATTAAGAGTTCAGTCTTAGACATGTTGAGTTTCAGATGGTGGGCGGACATCCAAGAGGATATACTAGAGAGGCAGTCGGAGACGTGTGCTAGAAGAGAGGGGGATAGATCTGGTGCTGAGAGATAGATTTGGGTGTCATCTGCATAGAGGTGGTACTGGAACCCAAAAGAGTTTATTAGGGTGCCGAGTGAGAATGTGTAGATGGAGAAGAGAAGGGGCCTGGGACTGATCCTTGAGGTACGCCAATAGACAGGGGGTGAGGAGAAGAAGATGTGCCGGAGAAGGAGACACTAAATGATCGTTCTTGGAGGTATGATGAGAACCACAAGAGAGCAGTGTCTCGAATGCCGAGGGAGGAGAGAATGTGGAGTAGAATTGTATGGTCAACTGTGTCAAAGGCGGAAGAGAGATCCAGAAGAAGCAAAATATAAAAGTGGCCTTTAGACTTGGCGGTGAGCAGGTCATTGGTGACTTTTATGAGGGCTGTCTCAGTGGAGTGTTGGGGCCGAAAGCCAGATTTGAAAGTGTCCAGAAGAGAGTTAGAGGAGATGAAACTGGTAAGGCGGGTATAGACGAGCCGCTCCAGCAGTTTGGAAGCCAGGGGAAGTAGAGAGATAGGGAGCGATAGTTAGATGCAACGTCAGAATCGGATGAGGGTTTCTTGAGAGTGGGTGTAATTATGGCATGTTTTAGAGATGATGGAAATGTGCCAGTGTTTAGGGAAAGGTTGAAGATATGTGTGAGAGCTGGGATTAGTGTAGTAGAGAGGGATGAGCTGAGATGGAATAGGATCTGAAGGACAGGTGGTGAGGTGAGAGGATGATATTAGGATGGAGACTTCATCTTCTGTTGCAGGGGTAAAGTAGTTCAGAGTGGCTGTGGGAATGGATGGGGGGGTAGATTGGGTGTTGTTGGTTAGTTGAGTTAGTTGAGAGAGTGAAGTGTGTGAGCCACGGTGAGAGGAGAGTTCATTGTGGATAGATTGAATTTTATGTGTAAAATGGTTGGCAAAGTCTTCCGACAGGAAGGGATGGGGGGAGGTGGTGGGCGGAGGAGAGTATTGAAAGTGGCAAAAATATGTTTTGGGTTAGAGGACAGAGTTGATATTAGTGATGTAAAGTACAGCTGTTTGGCCAGGTTGAGGGCAGAGGAGTAGGAAAGTAGCATAAACTTGTAGTGAAGGAAATCTGCTGCGGAGTGTGATTTCCTCCATAGTCGTTCAGCAGAAGAGTGATGGGAGGAAGATGTGGTGAGGTTGAAGGCAAGGAGGTGATGGTCAGATAGAGGGAGAGGGTGGATGACTAGGTTGGAGGTATGGGTAATATTGGTAAAAATAAGGTCAAGAGAGTGTCCAGCATGGTGAGTTGAAGAATCTGTAAGTTGTGAGAGGCCGAGGGAAGAGGTGAGTGCAAGTAGTTTGGCGGCTGCTGAGGAGGTGGGGGTGTCAATGGCAATGTTGAAGTCGCCAAGTATCAGTGTGGGAATGTTGGAGGAAAGAAAGTGTGGGAGCCAGGTGAAAAAGTGATCGAGAAATGGAGCGGGAGTACCTGGGGGGCGATAGATTACAGCAACACATAGAGAGATAGGAGAGAAGAGGCGGATAGTATGAGCTTCAAAAGACAAAAATTGGGGGGCGTGGTTAGCAGCCAAGGAAGCCAGACGTGTTGAGCTGGAGCTCCACGCAGATAGGGCAAATAATACACATAAAAACGCCAATATAGGATAAAACTTAAAAATTAACATCCATCAGAGGTTCCCCTACCTCAGAGAGTCTAATTGGGTGTTCATGTGCGCCGGCAGGGGAAGATACCCCACGTTTTAGGCGCCTTGCCAAACGGGGCCTACAGCAGAGGGACGCTCCCAACTGCCCCCCGCCGGATCTCCTTCCCTCTGGATCCCAACCACGACCTACATCACCGATCACCCGCCGGTGGAGGAGCGGAGGCCTCGGGGGGCCAGCCGGAGCGGGTGAGACTGCACAGGCGGGACAGAGGTGGGCAGAGAGGTGAGAGAGGCCAAGCAGCACCGGCGGAGCAACGAACATGCAGCCGGAGTATATGCCCTGACGGGAGCACGGCGGAAGAGGCCTACCACGGGCCATAAGAGGGTGAGAGGAACCCTGTTAAACCCACAGGGACACACGCAGGGGAGCAGGCAACAGGGAGAACCCACAGGGGAAAAGGGGAAAGAGGTCCCCCCTAGGAGCCCCTGGCCAATCCGGCACAAGCCCCCTGGAAGCCTGGAAGAGGAGACCAGGGTGCAGACCGGTCTAAGGCAGGACACTGCAGGTACAGGGGAGGAGTGAATGACTCCCTAGGGGGAGAAGACAGACCAGAGACAGGGAAGGGGCACCCCGGGGGGCTACAACAACACCAGAGCCCTAGCTTGGACAGCCTGGGGCCCCATTCCCATATGAACTCCCATAGGAACCCCTGGTACCCCTGTTATAATTAAATTAAATCAAAGAGACTCAGAGTACCAGAGTTTTATTCCAACTCCATTGGACCTGGGCAAAAAGGAGAGCAGATCTTCAGGCTTTATGTTTGGATCTTTAATTATAACAAACTTGAACTGTATATTACTGATATATGTTGGGTGCTTAGAGTTGAGCCCAGAAACTCACTATAAGACATAATTTCATTGTCAGCAGCCGCACCCCGAGGATGTGCATTTCCACTTAAAACATTGCATAAGCAGTCTCAATGGACAGTACTCTACTCCCACCCAGTGGCAGCCCTGGGTCATTGCAGACATAATTAAACCAAATAATAAGTCAAACCTACCACTATTAAGATCACCAAGGGGCTAAAGCTCTACCATAATTTTCAATGTACACTGTACTTTTTATCCTTCCAACAGGATTATCCTTGTCTTGGAGACAGACTTAAGCACTATCGGCAGATATAACCATACACTCTAAAACTATACCTGAGACGGCTTATTAGACATATTTGTGAAGATCTAACACAATAATCTGCCCGATAAACGTTGGGCTTGGACTCTAGAGGATATTAGAACAGACTTATTGGCGGATGCCCTACCCGATAAAGTAAGGATGTGGGGAATGTAACGCCAGCACCCCTATAGATGGGCCAACACCCCTCCTAAGCTTAAAAGTGCACTTAGAAGATCCCTCCTGCAGCCTATCTACTCAGCGCCTCAGGGACCCCCCCCCCCCACACACACACACACACAGATCAGATCAAACGGGGTGCTCAAGTAGAGTGGGCTCAAATATACCCCAACTTAAGGCGGGTGGCACAAAGGCCATGATGGTCCAAACCAAAAAGGGCGAGGGGTCACGACGGATAACAGAGCACTTTCCCTCTACCATGGCTAAACGGTCCCCCCACCCAGAGTCAATCTCAGGGACATCGGATGTGTCGGATGCTGAGAGCTCTCAGAAAGGGAGTATGATGGACACAAATATATCCAAGGACTCCAAAGCTTGGTTCGAGAATATGCTAAAATCACAACTTTCACTAGTAGTTAAAGATTTGAAAAACGAAATCCACGAGCTGGGCCAACGGACAAACGTGCTAAAATCCTCAATGGATCATGTCCTAGAGGCCCAACGACAAGACTGAGTGGACATTGACACAAACACAATGAAAATAACTTCGCTCGAGCTCAAGCTGGAGGACCTTCAGAATAGATTGCAGAGGTATAATGTCAGATTCAGGGGCGTCCCTAATTCAATCACAGACCTGGTGCCTTATCTCTTGGATCTAGTGAAGTCCATCCTCCCAGACTCCCAGGAGGGAGAAATTGGTATTGAAAGAGCACACAGAGCGCTAGGGGCATCCCCGAACCCCAACACACCAAGGGACATCATAGCCCGTTTTCGGAGGCAACACAGAAGGGACCAGATCCTATACCACGCAAGAGGTCTAGATGAAATTAAAGGTCCGGACGCGCTGTCATCCAAGTCTATGCAGACCTCTCTCCAACTACTCTAGCGAGACGCAGGGAAATGAGACCGGCATTGGATGTACTTATCCAGCATAAAATCCCTTACAGATGGGGTTTCCCCTTCAAAGTCCAGTTTACTGTAAATGGAAACAGATTTGTGGCTCAAGATGTGGAGGAATGCCAGACCATTCTCTCTTCCCTCAACTTAATGAAAGAGGGTGAAAGTCTCCACCCACATGATCAAGAACCAGGGGACAAGCGAGATAGACCCGTTAGACAATGGACCGTGGTCCCAGCATCAAAGAGACAAAAAGCTGCTAGAGATCCGCAACCACAGGCGGCGGGTGAAGGGGGCCCAAGATAGTCTAAGTAGAAGGCAGACCAACATCTCCTGACTCAGGCCCCGGAGGGCCCAGAGTTCATCACAATTATGAGGACTCCCCCCTGAGAGGGAATGAGGAGAACTCCCAACTAGAATTTGCTTCACACAAAAACTCAGTGGACATTATAAGCTTGTTGGGGTGTGCTATATCTATGGGGTCTGCCAGGTTTAACTATGTACATTGAGGGGAATCTTATATTTCTTCCTATGCAAGGGGTGATAGGCCCAAGGGGTAAGGCAGGAATTAAACCTACTTATCGAATAAGGTTAAAGTTCGGTAGTTAAGTATCAGTATACCTCCACTTTAGGACATTATGCAGGAGGACCGGTTGCTCGTGCCCTCCAGGCGCGATAGAGCGCAAGGTAATAGTGGCAGGGTAGGCAAGAAAGTTAAAATTGTTTTGTTGTTGTTGACACATGTGTTTCTGCACTTCTATCTGAAAGTCAATCTATATGTGACATGTCTATCTTTACTCCCCCTAGTCCATCCCTGGTCTCTCCACGATGCAGGTGCACTCCATCTCCTGGTCACCCTGGGGTGCCTTCCATCTCCGGTCCTCCGGCCTTCGGGTAAGAACGCCATTCACTGCAGGAAGACTGTAAGTGATAAGCTACTCAAAGCACCCACGAATAGATTGGGATTAAATGGCTAGGCCCGAATTTGTGATCTTGTCCCACAATGTAAAGGGATTTAATTCCCCTCACAAGCGGCGCAAAGCCTTTCTCACATACAAGGAACACCGCCCCTCAGTGATCTTCCTACAGGAGATACATTTTATGCGTAGCAATCCCCCTAAATACCTCCACAAGCAGTACCCAAACTTCTACACAGCGGGTATGATGGCAAAGAGGGAGGGGGTAGCAATTATTTTGCATCGGGACTTTCCGTTTGTACTCCAGGGGAAAAAAAATGATCCAGAAGGTCACTACATGATCTTGACAGGGAAAGTATTCGACATAAAGGTGTCTCTGGTCGCGGTATATGCCCCAACTACAAATCCCCATAACACTGTCCTAAAATTACTTAAGATATTGGAGAAGTGAGACTATGGCAAAATAGTTATGGGGGGGACCTATACTTGGTGCTCGACCCCAAACTGTATAGGTCCAGGGGGATAGCTGGGCCCCAATTTTCCAACAAACTGAAAGAAGTTAGGGCCCACCTCGACAACCTGAATTTGGTAGACTCATGGAGGGACCTCCACCCTAAAGACAGGGAGTACTCTTTTTATTCAGTCCCTCATGACTCGTACTCGAGAATTGACTATATCATTATAGACTGTACACTTCTGGATCAGGCAAAGGAAGCGGAGATTATTCCATGTACCTGGTCAGATCACTCAATTATTACAACTACTCTGGACCTAGTCACAGCAAACCCCCCCCCCCCCCCCCCTCGACCTGGCGCATCAACGAGATGCTGCTAGCTTTCCCCCAAACCAAGGACAGGATACAGCAAGAACTAGACCTGTATTTTAGGGAAAACACTAGGGAGGAGACAGGAATAGGTTGGGTGTGGGTCGCCCACAAAGCATATATCAGAGGGGTTTGCATGAAATTAACCGCAGAGCACAAAAAACACTGTAGGGCCCGAGAGAATGCACTGAATAAAGAGCTGATAAGACTAGAAAGGGCTAAACAGCAAAATAACCCAGCGGTGGATAGGTCCCCGATTGAGAAAACCAGGGCCGAACTTGACATGATCCTGTCCGAAAGAATGGAGAGAGCTCTTCACGCACCATAAATTCTACAGCAAAGCAAACAAACCAGATACATTACTCAGCAAAAAAATAAAATCGAAGCAAAATCAATCCAGAATTTTCCAAATAAAATCTCCCCAAGGGAATGTGACCTCTAACCCCTCCAAGATACAAGACATCTTTATGAGTACTATAGCAAATTATATAAGTCCTCGAACTCCCTGGATTCGCGGGAAACACAATCCTTCTTAAATTCTCTGGACCTACCTAAACTTACGGAGGAAAACCTTGCCTCTTTAAATAAATCAGTTTCCCCGGAAGAAGTGAGTAAGGTTATATTAGATTCTAAAATAGGTAAGGCTCCAGGCCCAGATGGCTTTACGAATTTGTACTACAAAAAATTTGTAGACACACTGACACCACACTTGACCACATTTTTTAATGCAATCCTGGAAGGCCTGCCAATCCCCCCAGAACTCAATAGAGATGATCTGGCCTTGTTCCCCAAGGAGGGGAGGGACCCACTAGAAGCCAAGAACTACCGACCAATTTCACTTCTTAATAACAACATCAAATTCTTGGCCAAGATCATGGCAGATAGGATAGCAGGGTTTCTCCCCTCTTTGGTCCATAATGACCAAGTGGGATTTGTACCAGGGCGACAAGCGGGTGACAATATCTGGAAAATCTTGAATTTGGTCCATCATGCTAAGATAAACAATATTCCGGCTTGCCTGCTCTCTCTGGACGTGGAGAAGGCCTTTGACTCCCTGGAATGGCCCTTCCTGACAGCTACGCTGATCAAACTTGGGTTTCAACTTAATCCGGACTTATTATAAAGATCCCAAAGCAAATTTAAAACTTCCAGGTGGGGGGAGGCCAGTTCTCCACATCCAGAGAGGGACAAGACAGGGATGCCCACTGTCACCGCTCCTTTTTGCTTTGGCAATAGAGCCCTTGGCCTATTCGATTAGAACCTCCCCGGAGATAAAAGGTATCCAAGTTGGGTTACAACATTTTAAGGTATCGCTCTTTGCGGACGACTTATTGTGTTCCATTTCGGAACCAATGAGATCGGTACCAGCTCTGATGCAAAAGCTTTAACGATTTGGAACGCTCTGAGGACTGAAAATTAACGTGGAAAAAACTGAAACATTGGCCTTAGATATTCCACACCAAGAGAGAGAATCCCTCACAAGGAGCTTTAAGTTTCAATGGGCTGGGAGGGCGATCAAATATCTAGGAATAAGGTTGACAGCTAAAATACAGGATCTATATAAGGCTAATTACCGGCCACTGTTCCGCACACTACAGGAGGAGATGAACAAATGGGCAAAGTACAATATCTCCTGGCTTGGTAGGATTAGCTCGGTCAAAATGAACATATTACCTAGACTGCTATATATATTTAGATCCCTCCCGATTCAGATACACATGAAAGACCTCTCCAATTTTCAAAGAAGGGTTTTCCATTTTGTCTGGGGCAAGGGTCCTTCCAGAATAGCAAAAACCAAGATGTACAAGCATAAGTCCAGGGGGGGGGCTTGCGTGTCCTAAGTTAAAGCTATACTATAGAGCAGCTCAATTAGCTTTTATTCCCCAGGCTCACTTGTCCAAGGCCCATCCGGCATGGATGTTCATTGAAAACCGGGACATGAAACTCCATACATGGGATGCGGCGGTCTGGCTTCACCCAACCCCCCTAGAGATAAAAAAATCTTCCAACCCAATGATAAGAAACTTGGCGGCGAACCTAGTATGGGCCTACAGCCACACAGACCTCCTACACCGCCCCTCCCACCTAACACCTATTTTCACTCACCCACTAGCTCCGGCAGGTATCTCCCGGGCCTCCCAGCAGTGGTGGAAGAACAGTAATCTGGACAGATTGGGTAACTGGATGAGAGACGGCCGGGTGTTAACCTTTGAGATTCTTAGGGACGAATTTGACATCCCTCTATATGAACATTATAACTATAGCAGGCTGAGGCATTTTGTGGGTAGATTAATTAGGAACTCAGGGGCCCCCTCTCATAACAGATTTTCTAGAATGTGCGAGAAGGCCCCCCTCTCGAGAGGCGTGATAGGGGAAATCTACGATGTCTTTAATACCCCAAAAAACGATAGCCAAAGATAAGTATATGAGGGAATGGGAAAAGGATCTGGCCATAAGCTGGGAGATGGAAAGGTGGGAAACATCCTGAGCTAACATCATGAGGGGGTCGCTAAACTATAGCATGTTAGAGACATCAATTAAAGTCCTACACCGAGCGTACACTACCCTGGATCGGCTCGCCAAATGGAGTGGAACGGAAAGTTCGAGATGCTTTAGAGGCTGCCCAGAGTTGGGCTCTTTTTATCACATTTGGTGGAGGTGCCCAAGGGTTCAGCAACAATGGACAGCAGTGGGTGCTCTGGTGGAAGCTATCTTTGGGCACCACATTAGGGTAACACCCGAAACCTGTCTACTGGGGTTGCCAGTGGCATCGCTCTCTATCCCCCATAACAGACTATTACAATTCATTTTTTTGGCGACAAAATCACATATAGCCAGGAGTTGGAAGAAAAGCACACTGGAGATAGGGGCGGTTAATGCTAAGGTTCATTACATAGCGGTTAATGAAAGGATTTCCCATTCTCTAGCGAATTCAATTCCCAAGTTTTTGGAAATTTGGGGCCCTTTGATAGAATACACAGATATCAAAATACCACTTCTTCAATAAGTGGGGATAGAGAGGAGAGGGCATCCAAGCACTAAAGACAGGGAACAAAGAGGGCTGGAGACCGGAGGGGAAAAATCGGGAGACGAACTGCACCGAAGTGGAGAAGACAGGTATGATAAGATTGAGTTAAAGCATTGAGATAGGGGGGTACAACCCAAAGCTGAAGACTTGCAGCCTTATTAAATTGCAATTCGGTAAATTTAAAAGGGCTCTATTTAAGCACACAGCATATTTTTTTTAAAGAAGTTTTTAGTTAGTGTAGACCTTGCTTTTGGATAGAAGTTCACTAACTAAAAACTTCTGTAAAAAAAATATGCTGTGGGCTTAAAAAGAGCCCTTTAAAATTTACCGAATCGCAATTTAATAAGGCTGTTGATTCTTAGTGTGTGAGTTAAAATGTTTAGGTTTGTTTGGTTAAGTTAAATCTGGTATAAGATATTAGGTGACTCTTCCTTAAAGCTAAATAAAAAAATAAAAAAAGCTATATATTACTCCAGACATGTTAGTGCTAGAAGGCAGGAGAAGTTAGATCTTCTCTTTTTCCCAGGTAGATCCCAAAGTCATAACTTTGAGATTCAGGTACAGTACTAAAGATTTTCTAGATGAGATAGCAGCGGAAGGGAAGAATAAAAGAATAGTATGTGTTACTGATCGACTTAGGGATACATGCTAGTATAGTTAGGAAAGGCCCGGATTAATTCCATTTTTCTACCAATAACAGCACGGAGGAAAATATAGAAAAAGGGAGGAGGCAGGATACAATTTTATAGAATCAAGATTAATGTTTGTGCTATGTTCTATTTTGCACATTACTGTACAATTGTTTGCATTTTGTATACCTGCAATAAAAACTAATAAAAAAAAAAAAGAGACAAAAATTGGAGGGATGGGACAGGGGGTATGAGGTGGAACGTACAGCGAGAAGAAAGTAATACACCCACAACAACAACTTGTTTGTTCCCAGGTCTAGGTGTGTGACTGAGGTGAAAACCCCCATGCGAGAGTGCTGCAGGGGAGGCAGTATCAGAAGAGGAGAGCCAGGTTTCAGTAAGAGCCAGTAGATTGAGGGAGTTGGTAGTGAAAAGGTCGTGAGTGAAAGTGAGTTTATTGCAGATTGATCGTGCTTTCCAGAGAGCACAGGAGAAAGGAAGAGTGGAGGGTTTGTGACAAGTGATGGGTATCAAATTCTGTGTTTTTCTTGGAGATAATGCCTGCAGATTCAAACAAGGATCAGCAGAGGGAGCTCCGGATACAGATCATATAGGAGGTACTGGAGAAGTGGAGAGGGGTAAGCAATGGCCCTGTCTCAGCTCAGCTCCTGTAGGGGGGGGATGCTTATTCCCAGTAGAAACAGATAGATTTCGGGTGATTAGAAAGGACTGTAGAGGAATGGGCCTTCTAAACTAATGGATGGCATTCCTGGGACTATGTGCAGGTCGCAAGCTAATGGAATGGCTGGAAGAATTAGTATGTGAGGAGGTCACCCTGTAAGAGCAATATGCTTATTGGGTGTTACCTCTTGGGATAACTCATGGGGGCCATTTTTTTCATTGGGGCTGGAAGAGGCACTTTGGGACATAATATATGGGAATCCAGATTGTGGCTTGGGGACAGAGAAAAGACAGCTGTGTCTGTTTGCCAAGCGCTGTCACATGCTGGGACTGGAGACAGGCTCTCAACCAGCCAACTTACTTTGGTCTTTGATCCAGCAGGAGCTACAGCTGGAGGTGGATTATATAGACTTGCTGGATGAAGCATCCCTGGTTGGGTTTTGGCCACCCAGCTGGAAGGGCTCATGTCGGTCAAGCATGGAACAGAACCACCTAACAGGTACTACAGGGACCCAGCTAAATTTTGCAAATGATGGGTCAGAAGATAAAGGTATGGACTGTGGGGAGAATTCTGAGGGGATTCTAAAAATAACAAGGATGCCTTCATGCAGTGGGCGAACTGGGAAGAAGAAGAACTGGTTCCTATCTTTAGGGGGCTGAGCCTTGCCCATTTAGAGTCATGGGCACAGGGCCAAACCACAGCAATGCCAGGCCCAGGGGAAGAACTGGGGAAAAGCTACCCTTCTTTTAGAGTCAGAGAAGAACCTAATGAGCACTGGGCCCTACCAATGGACTGTTAAAATAGTGGGGAGGTTCCTTGGATGACCATTGTCCAGGAACCAACTACAGAACCGGGAGCAGAAACAGAAAGTAGCCCTGCTCTTCAACCTGAACAAGAGACAGTAGCAGCTGCTTCTCAAGGGCTGCCTGTTTCTTCACACCAGGCAGTCTAAGAAGGAGAGAGCCAGGAGGTTCCATCTGAGGATCCAGAGACCAAAGAGCCAGAGGGTACCCCAGATTGTGGTTTGTCTCATGGTCTCCCTACATGACTCCCCTGCAGCTGCCCAAAGACACTGTTTGTGTGCCTTTAACCCTGGAAAGGAGAGGCCACGGGCCAGGCTTGTTGGGAGGGGGGGTTGGCTACTGAACCACAGCAGCTTGTGTCAGAACTGCCCATTAATCCAGCATGGATGACACCAGAGAATGTCACTAGCCCATGTTGCAACTCCAGCATCCCACTTTATTCAGGAGAAAGCTCAGGCCTGACAAAGGGAAACTTGTACCCCTCAATCTTACCCATGGGGCTGAGTACTGATTCAGAATCAGCAGGACATGAGGTCTCCCTAGCCTGGAAGGAGAGGGCTTTGCTGGTTAAGTATCCTCCCACGTTTATGCTGGACTTACTAGCTGGGATGTACTGTTTCCCCTGACCTAACATGAAGGGTCCTCCAGGGCAGTTCTCTTATAAGTCTCCCCAGGGGCTTGGTAAGGTCACTAAGCCACTGGGAAAGAGTGAGTATTCACCATGGACGGGGGAGGCAGGGTGCCCAGAGAGCCACTGAGGCTATCACATGGATGGACTGTCACGACAAGAAGATCGGTAACCACCTGTATAGCTGGAAAGCTATCCAACAGGATAAACTTCCCATGCTATACTAGAAAGGAAAGGGGAAGAAATGGTCATGATTTAAGTGTTTATGGACTGATAATGCCATTAATTGTGGATGCGGCCAAGGGAGCATGACATTCTTACATTGTGAATATGTATTGCTGTATATGTTATATGTTGTCTGTACATGGTTAATTATGTATACTAGTTATTATATATTATAAGAGTGAAAATGTTATATATAACATATGTGGAAATGGTAAAAATGCTCTCCACAGAGGTTAGCTGCAGATCATTGCACCCACACTCATACAGATGTATACAAGGGTGTGGTATTGGAGAGTATAAATATGTTGTTTTGCTAATTCAATAATAGTTCAGTTATAGTTTTCACATATCCACAGTGTGAGATTATTTATGTGTGTTGTATCCTGACTTGGGGAGTGGTCTTGCCATGGGCAACTAGTAACCTGTATGCAGTATTCTCTGCCTGTACCTTTGGGCCTTGCCCTTTTCAGAAGCCATCTTTTGTGCCACAGAGAACAGGAATTACATGATTCTGCTGGGGTAGGTTTGAACGAGGTTCATATCAAGCCCCCTTAAAGAAGCAGATTGTGACATGTACCTTTGGGCCTTGCCCTCTTCAGAAGCCATCTTTTGTGCCACAGACACCAGGAACTAAACTATTCTGCTGGGGTAGGTTAGAACTAGGTTCATATCAAGCCCCCTTGAAGAAGCAGATCGTGACAGTGGGTCTGATTGTAACTCATAATTTAAGCCCGTAGAACTTTGAAATCCAACCTCCATTTTTCATTGAAGTCCTACGGGCTTGAACATAAATGCTGACGCAAGGCCGTAACTTGTGGTTAGAAATAGCCAATGGAATGTGGGTCCGATGGTGACTCGTGGTTCAAGCTGTAGGATGTAACGGAACCCATCACTGTTTTACCCTGTTTTATGGTTATTTAATTCTTGGTTAAAATATGATCACATTGCTATACTGTATGTATGTGGTCTGAGTGCCATTCAGTAATAATGTGTGCTCAGACCTAAGCTATCTGCAGATATGTTCTGGGTTATAAAATGTTGTTATTATATCTGTAAATATATTGTATTGTGTGGTATGCAGTCACATATCTTTGGTCTCATACACTTGGTCAGGAGTTGCCATCTGCCTCTTAATAGGATTTGCTAAACCAAACAAGAGATAGCAGAACAAAAGTGTTTTAGCAGACAAGATGGCACCATGAACAATGGGGGTAGGGACTCTTGAATAATGAGATGACCTGGGGTTTCCCCATACTCCCAGCAGGGGAATAAGTAAGACTAGTGATGTTACTCTCTCCACCGTCAGAGGGAGAATGAGCAGTTAGCCACGCCTAGTGGGCGGCTCCTGGGGGAGGGGACTCCTGGCTCCCACGCATTAACCCTGTCTGATTGGCCAGAGGTAATTAGGGGTTGACCAAAGGTAGTCACTGCCCCTACTGTGTATGTGAAGTGTTTAAAAATGTGTTTTTGTTTTTAATAAAAGAGAGTTCTACTTGACCCTTCAAAACGTAGCATCGTCTCGTTCTTTGGGGGGGGATTTATGGTACCGTTACTCTGCCACATTTTACAGCACTCCTGGATTATACAATGGGATATCGTGGATGGGAATAAACATTTCATTACTGCACAGCACCTTGCTTCAGAAAAGGACGTCTCCAACGGCTGGTACCCTCTCACTACCGGGGTAGCCGTTACATTGGTTGGCAGTGGTGGGATGGTCCTTTTCATCCCCAACGCAAGTGCTGAATGGAATCCCAGTACGCTAAACTGAAAAGACCCACACTAAAGGATCTCTTGGAAACCAGAGGAAGGAGTGCCAACAACCGACCACGGAGAGAGCTGATAGCTGACCTACTGGAGCTGGACGAGATGGATCGAACCATGGAGGTCGTGGACCAACCTACCCCTGTCAGCGAGGAGGAGGAAATTACAAACCTGGTTCAGCGGAGATTATCCATGTACCCAGCAACATCCGTGGAGCTAATAGATCAGCTGTTCCGGGAAGCGAGAACGGAGATACAAAATAGGAGGGGGCACGAACTTGAACTGGCAAGAGCTAGACAACCCCTGGCACATACAGTTCATACTCCCCCACCCGCTGCTACAGTAAAGAAAATACCCTTCACTGCCTTCAAAGCGTTTGTGGAAAGTGAGGAAGAAATTGATGGATATTTGGCTGACTTCGAGAGGCAGTGCTCACTACACCAGGTACCACCAGACCAATGGGTCACTATTTTGGCTGGAAAGCTATCAGGAAAAGCAAATGAGGCTTTTCGGGCGCTTACTGAGGAAGATATTGCGCAGTATCGCCGGGTGAAGGCTGCACTGCTCACCAGATATGCCGTCACCCCAGAAACTTATCGCCGTCGCTTCAGGGAGTCTAAAAAGAAGTCTGCAGACTCCCACATGGAATGGGCCAGCAATATACAAAGGGTGGCATCACATTGGGTGCGAGGGTGCAATGCCAACACAGGAGAGGAAGTACTACAGCTATTCCTGATGGAACATTTCTTCCAAGATCTGGCGGCAGACATACAGGATTGGGTGAGAGATCGTCGCCCTGCTAACTTAATCGAGGCAGCACGGCTAGCTGACGAATACGCAGAGTCCAGAAAGGTGAGCCAAGGGTCCACACAACCAACCTCTAGAGCAGAGCCACGCACCTCAATGCCCGCTGCAAGCACAGAATTTCGAGCCCCAGTACCCCCAGGACCGCCACAACCTCAGGGGTCTAACCACCAACCCCAGGATTCTTACAAAATGACGTGCCATCGCTGTGGCAACCCGGGGCACATTGCTCGTTATTGCCCCTTGGGATCAGCCAATAACAACTGGAGGCGCCCGACCAATAACCCAGAGATCCCTTTATCACGTACCTCTGCTGCTCACTGCCTGGAAACCAAAGGGAGCCCTGAGGAGTGTTTGGGCATCCTGTACGAGGCAAACCCCATACAAGCTGCATCCCCAGACAACCGCCAGCATCACCGCCAGGAGGTGCGTGTAAATGGACAGGTAGCACAAGGCCTAAGGGACACTGGCGCTACCATCACGTTGGTGCAGAAACATCTTGTGAAACCGGAGCATGTATCTACCCGTACTGTTGCTGTCCGTGTCGCAGGGGGGGCTGTTTTTCGCTTACCCACCGCCCGGGTACACTTGGATTGGGGAGTCGGGTCGGGGAAGACCACAGTAGGCATCATGGACAATTTACCTGCTGAGGTTGTGCTGGGCAACGATATTGGCCCTCTAGCCTCAGCCTTTTTACCCACGACTGCTGCTGCTTGTCCCGTGACCACCCGCTCACAGACCCATACAGAGGACAATCCTACAACAGGTCGGGAGACCCAGGTAAGCCACAAGCAGACACTTAGCACTAATGCCACAGAGAGACCCATAGCGTGGGACACCCCCGAAGAGCTTGTGAGGGAAACTAGACAGGACCCCACCCTCCAAAAGTACCGAGCATTAGCCGACGATAGAGGGGATGAGCGGGAATGTTTTATATGGAAAGGGGTTTCTATGGGACAGAGATTGTGGCCCACCTTTTGGACATTGGGATACTGGACTGTTGGGATGGGATCCTGGATTTTTTTGGTTGGGTGTACAGGGGAAGAACAGTGGGCCCTGTGCAATAGCGGCCCGACCACGAGCTGGGGGAGGAATGTACTCTACAACTTGGGACGGTTTTGCTAAAGGACTTCAGTTAATTTGGAAGGCTGATGCTTTTCTGCCTAATTATTTAATTGTCTGAAACCAGTTTGTAAAATGTATTTTCCCTCTCCTTGAAATGTTTATTGCAGTAATGCTGATGGGTTGTCAAACTGTAGAAGTGACCAACAAATCGTTTTGTCCGGACATCCCCAGGCCGATCCGTTGGGATCAGACCGTGTATGCCGGCTTATGGTCACGGGGGAGGTGTGTAACGGAACCCATCACTGTTTTACCCTGTTTTATGGTTATTTAATTCTTGGTTAAAATATGATCACATTGCTATACTGTATGTATGTGGTCTGAGTGCCATTCAGTAATAATGTGTGCTCAGACCTAAGCTATCTGCAGATATGTTCTGGGTTATAAAATGTTGTTATTATATCTGTAAATATATTGTATTGTGTGGTATGCAGTCACATATCTTTGGTCTCATACACTTGGTCAGGAGTTGCCATCTGCCTCTTAATAGGATTTGCTAAACCAAACAAGAGATAGCAGAACAAAAGTGTTTTAGCAGACAAGATGGCACCATGAACAATGGGGGTAGGGACTCTTGAATAATGAGATGACCTGGGGTTTCCCCATACTCCCAGCAGGGGAATAAGTAAGACTAGTGATGTTACTCTCTCCACCGTCAGAGGGAGAATGAGCA
Organism: Discoglossus pictus; assembly: GCA_027410445.1. Classification (NCBI taxonomy): domain Eukaryota; kingdom Metazoa; phylum Chordata; class Amphibia; order Anura; family Alytidae; genus Discoglossus; species Discoglossus pictus. Next base: position 104,662,880 of record CM050172.1, on the reverse strand, counting down.
GTTAGCCACGCCTAGTGGGCGGCTCCTGGGGGAGGGGACTCCTGGCTCCCACGCATTAACCCTGTCTGATTGGCCAGAGGTAATTAGGGGTTGACCAAAGGTAGTCACTGCCCCTACTGTGTATGTGAAGTGTTTAAAAATGTGTTTTTGTTTTTAATAAAAGAGAGTTCTACTTGACCCTTCAAAACGTAGCATCGTCTCGTTCTTTGGGGGGGGATTTATGGTACCGTTACTCTGCCACATTTTACAGCACTCCTGGATTATACAATGGGATATCGTGGATGGGAATAAACATTTCATTACTGCACAGCACCTTGCTTCAGAAAAGGACGTCTCCAACGGCTGGTACCCTCTCACTACCGGGGTAGCCGTTACATAGGACTTCAATGAAAAATGGAGGTTGATTTCAAAGTCATACAGGCTTGAACCACGAGTCACGATCTGAACCACATTACATTGTCTGTTTCTAATCGCGAGTTATGGCCTTGCGTCAGCAATCATGTTCAAGCCTACAAATGCTACTTTTGATTGCATGGTTTGCGATATGCGCTATTGGGTTAGGATTGCGAGCCTGGCCAATTGAATAGCGCCATAAGTTGCAGCTGCACATAAATGGAAGTATTAAGTGGTTCGCCATAAATTTGACCACCCCTAGCTAATAAACCATTAGTGAGGGTGGAGCTCTAAATGAGTACCTATATCCCCCTCTCTAGCTTAATACAACAAACATAGCATATTATTTTTGAAAGAGAAGAGACCTCTCTTTTGAAAGCTATAAGATGTTTGCCATGACAATGGTAATCCTCTACTGCAATGTCTGATAGAAGATCTCTCACCACTAGCAAATAAAAAATGAGGCTCTATTTGAATGGGAACAGGGCATCCTATGGAACCTATTTATCATATGTGGTTTATACCAATTTTATCATTAATCAATATAAAGTATTGGAAGTGGGTAGAGTTTAACAGTTTTATACTGTCATCTTCCGCTGAATGATAAATCTAGTTTAATTTGTAATAGTCTAGGGAAATACCAGAAGCATAGAAAAAACGTGTATTATTCATGTATTCTCCAGAGAAACCTCATGTGCCTTTAAGTTAGAGCGTTTTCTGAAGGGCTGTGTAATTTCCCTGAGCTGTGCAGGTACAAGCAGCTGACAAGCCAGATAAGGTAAGGAATATACTCTTATAACATACTGTAAATGGTTGTTCCCAATGATGGGCAGTGGTTTCCAGAATGTACTTGCTTGGCTACAGGTGGGATAGTTAGAGAGTCATTTCAACATCCTTACATTCTGACCTGCTATCTACTCTCCCAGAATGTTTGGAACATTAATTTAGAACATGTGCAAATAAAATAATATTAATGTTTACTAGGAGATGTTTAGAATATTATTTTTTTATAGTAAATGAGTGATATATAAATTTGAAAACTAACTTTTTTACTGAGTCTACTGTTACTATCCATTAATGTTACATTTTCAAATAAGAGAACTTCAGTATTCGGTAATAGTCCTCCTGGTTGCTAACCTATGAAATAGACCTATAAATAGGATACAAATGAAACAGCAAATCATGGGAAAAACAAAGAAAAAATATGTTAAATGTTGGAATGTCCATGAAAACCCAAATCTATATTACGGTAAGTCTTGTATTGTTGAAGAATAGTATCATCTTCATTTTAAATGTTTTTATCTCCTTGGTGTTTTAATAGACATACAGTAAATGGTAACCCCTTCTGGTTTGCTACCATAAAAACCTTAAGGATTAGCACAACAAGACACAAGGTGTGCCTGGCATTCTGCAGTACATAGGGTCATGGAGAATCTGACACAACTGAATGACTGAACAACAATTCGTAAAACCAAATCAGTGTCTCTGTCTCATTCTGTTTCATTCACTATATCTCTCTCTTTCAATATGTATATGCTTCTGTTTCTCACTCTGTTTGCCTCTCACTAATGCTGTGTGTATTTATGACTCTCACTATGTCTGTGTCTATTGCTTACTCTTAGTTACATAGTTACATAGTAATTAAGATTGAAAAAAGACTTTTAGCCCATCAAGTTCAACATTTTACGATCTCATCTGATCTGCAATATACGGATTAGTTGTTAATGGATCCAGAGGAAGGCAAACAGAAAAAAACCCAAGTGAAACTTTGCCAATTGTCTCAAAAGGGAAAAAAAAGTATTAATTACTTCCTGGCCCCAAATACAGGCGATTGGATTCCTCCCTGGATCAATACTCCCTCTCTAATTAACCAGGATAACCCTGAATATCCTTTTTATTTAAAATATATATCCAATCCCTTTTTAAAGTTATCTATCGAATCCGCTGTCACCACCTACCTTGGTAGAGAATTCCACAGATTAACCACCCTTACTGTGAAGAACCCTTTTCTTTTTTAAGGTGGAATCTTTTTACTTCTAACCTCAAAGGATGTCCTTGTGTCAATTGAAAACCTCTTGGCACAAAAAACACCCTTGACAAATCTTTGTACTGACCATGGATGTATTTTATAGGGTAATTTATATCCCTTCTTGACGACTTTTTTCCAGAGAAAATAAGTTTAATTTGGTTAGTCTTTTTTCATAACATAGCCCCTCCATTCCCCTTATTAGTTTCGTTGCCCTTCTCTGTATTTTTTACAGTTCTAAAATGTCCTTTTTATGAAGTGGTGCCCAAAATTGTCCTCCATATTCCAAATGAAGGCGTCCTAGGGATTTGTATAGTGGCAGAATTATATTTGCTTCCCTTGCTTCTATACCCTTCTTAATACATGCTAATATTTTACTTGCCTTTGCAGATGCTGCTTGGCTTTGAGCACTGTTACCTAGGTGGTTGTCCACAAGTACTCCCAAATCCCTTTCAGTATCTGATACATCTAGATTTGTTTAATTAAAAAATCTAGTACTGTATATGCCTCTGTCTCTCACTCTGTGTGTCTATCACTAATGCTGCGTGTATTTATGACTCTCACTATGTCTGTGTCTATTGCTTACTCTGTATGTGTCTCTGTCTTTCAGTCTGTGTGTACAGCTATACCTTGTATAACGCTGTAGGTTCTAAGCAATAGGAGTGTTAAGCGAAACAGCTCTAAACAGGGTCATTTTAACATAGGGTAGATAGGGATAGGGGAAATCAGGAAAAATAAAATACACAATTGCAATTGATTTTTTTTTTTTCTTTTGTTTTATATGAACTTCAAAGAAACAGCAAAAATAATGCTAACACAAACTGAACATTGGCAGAAATATAAACTTTACCTTTGTGATAAAGCTTCTGGCTCACCCTGGAATCTGGGTTTACTTTGAGAATCAGAGCATTAAAAGTGGTTTGGCAGCAAAAAAAAAGTGTTACAGCGAGACAGAGTGTAAAGTAGGAAATTACGGGTCAAAATAGCGTTATAGCGAAACAACGCTAAAAGGTGTAGCGTTTAGCAGCGTATCACATACTATAGTTGTCAAACTGTGATGCATCGTCACGCTTTGCGACAAATCACAGTTTGACAACTATGATTGATCGCAACCTCACTGCTGGGTCTCCATGATGAGCTGATTAATTAGTGATACCCAGCCATTACACAGCTCCTCCTTCCTTCCCTGCACATTCTCCAGAACAGCCACTGACGGGACCTCTGCAGAGGAACAGAGTACCTACCAGCCTCCTCCATCCCTGCAAGAACATGGCCATGTGCCATACCTCAGCAGGGACGCGATCGGGAGCCACTACAGGGGCCCTGTGTATATGATCACGAGACACAGACATGAAGTCTCTCTCCTGAGCACTCCCCTCTCTCGGGACGCTTTCTCTCCTCAGCACTCTCTTCTGAGCACTCCCACTCTCTCAGGACTCTCCTCAGCACTCTCTCTCTCTCTTGAGCACTCCCCCTCTCTCAGCACTCTATCTCTCCTCGGCACTCTCTCCTCAGCACTTCCCCTCTCTCAGAACTCTCCCTCTCCTCAGCACTTTCCCCTGTACTAAGCTCTTTGCAGGTCTCTCTCTCTCTGCACCAGCTCCAACCTCTCTCGGCACCAGCGCTGCTCCCTGTACTGAGGTGTCAGTGATGTCTGAGCTCAGTGCTCTGTGTGTGATTTGCAAGAAATGTGTTACAAAGCAATTTTTCGTTTCACATTCATTAATGAATTAACAAGTTTCGCCAATTTGCTGTTTCAGATTGATGTAAAATAACAAATTCAGACGAACTAACAAGTTTCGGCAATTTGCCGTTTCAGATTGAAGTAAAATAATGAATTTAGGCAATTTTTTGTTTCACATTCATGTAAACTAATGAATTAAAAAGTTTTTCCAATTTGCCATTTCAGATTGATGTAAAATAACAAATTCAGACGAATTAACAAGTTTCGTCAATTTGCCGTTTCAGATTGATGTAAAATCATGAATTTAGGCAAATTTTCGTTTCACATTTATGTAAACAAATGAATTTACAAGTTTCACCAATTTGCCATTTCAGATTGATGTAAAGTAACGATTTAAGACAAATTAACAAGTTTCGCCAATTTGCCATTTCAGATTGATGTAAAATATCAAATTTAGGCAATTTTTCCTTCACGTTTATGTAAACTAACAAATTAACAAGTTTCTCAAATTTGCAAAAACTGTGTATATACTATGGGGAATTTGTCAGGCAAAAACAGCTTTACAGTGAATCAGTGTTAAACGGCATAATATTAAGCAAGGTCTCTCTATATATGTCTCTCTCACTCAGTGTCTATTACTCACTGTGTCTCTGTGTGTCTCTGTGTCTCTCACTATGTACGTGTCTCTATCTATCACTATCAATCAATCAAATCAGCTTTATTGGCATGTCAGAAAAAAAACTGTGTTGCAAAAGCATACTGTATAAGATAGGAAGTACATGGGGTGTGCTATTCAATTGGCGTATTTTTGCGAGCTGCAAACAGTCTATTGGTTACGGGCTTGAAAACCTTGGGGTAACTTATGCCCCATCTAAGCCTTTGATCATTCAAGTCCACAAGAGTTATGATCTCTAAAATCGCAAAGCGCTATTTCATTGTTACTGTTCCGCAAGCCGGCAAATGTTTTAACACCCGTAAATGTCAAATGTAGAAGAAAATCCTACTGGTACCAGATGGGACCCACAAAAGGGTTAAAAACACGTCAGTAGCACTGTAAATGTAAATAAAAAATCAATACTGCACTGTAAATTACAGGGAAAGTGATGAAAGACATTAGAATTAATTGCACAACAGTCTCAAGCTTGCAAATCTGAAATAATGTATTTTTATGTTTCATTTCGTGGTTATAGCGATCTCTGGAATCAGTGAGTTACTACATATCAGGCCACCCATTTGGACTAGAACAGTATTGGCATTAATTTTTATTATTTTGTGTTGTATTATTTTCGCATATCAGAACCCCGAACCTAATTGATTGACATGTAACCTCCATCTTATACTGCCATAATGATGACGGTCTCATTTTCTATTGGCTGTTTCTAAATGGGTAGTTATGGCCTTGCTTAATTGATCATGCTCACGCTCTGAAATACTACATACAATTGCATGGTTTATGGTTTAGCTTTCGGCCTTTAATTTTCGGGCTTGTTCAATTTAATCGCTCCGTAATTGTAGCAGAGTTCAAGCATGCAGCAAGCCTGCAGACATATAGCCTGTAGACGGTGAGTTGCGGCCTTGCAATTGAATGAAGCCCCTAGTATATAGAATACATGGTGTGTTTTGGGGTTTTGAGGACATTTTTGGTATGTAGGAAATATGGGGAAGAAATGTATTTTTTTCTTTTGGGTTTGATTACAGGTTGTCTCTCAGTTTATGACATTCACTGATGTAGTCGGCTGTCAGTTCTGCAGTGCTCTCTTCTTCTCTCAGGAGGATTTATTGCCAAGTAGTTAAAGTAGTTTCCTTCAAAATATTTATATGCTGTTATGTTGGTTGATTCTATGATATCTTCTTTCCATTTAAGTATATATTGTTCTTTTATTTTTCTGCTTATAAGCATTACTTGGTATGTGATACATACATACGATGTATCACACACAAACTGCCTCATTAAATTCCTACGTTTTAGAAAATCGTAGCTAGTAGCATAGCTCGCATGACTTCAAGCTATTTAATTGGCCTCTTAAACCTCCCCGCAGATGACTTTGCAGGGTAGGTGTGAGAAAAACCCTACATGCTGATCAGTGTTGAACTTTGGGCCCGTAAATCCTTTGATCTGTCAAGCCCGTAACTGCTACTTGTTCAATTCAGCTATTAAATTGCAACAAAGTCAATCGCGTGCAAGCCCGTAACAAACAAATGGAGCCCAAAGCCCAACGTGTGCTCGAGAGGACCCGCAAAGGGGGGTAAAGTCCAACACGTAGCACTTGTAATGCAAATATAAACACACTACTGTACATTTATTAAAAGTGAAAGTGATGTTAGGTCTTAGAATTAATAGCACAACATTCTCAAGATAGCAAACAAAATACTTGATTTCATGTTTAATTTCTGTGTAATATCAATCCTGATAATCAATTTGTTAATACATATACTGCAATCCACATGTAATAGAATATCATATTTACGTCTTTATCACAATATTGCAATATTGAGGAATGTGGGTTCGATCGTAACTCTTAATTGAAATTCCGTAAGACTTTGAAATCCCACCTCCATTTTTCAGTGACGTAATTCTGACAATCTCTTTTGCCATTGGCTCATCTAAACCTGTAACTGCAGGTTTGACTAATTGATTACATTCCCGGCCCAGCATCCAACCTCCGGCAGATGATTTACGAGATTGTCTCTGTCCCCTAGCTCACAGCAGGTTCCAATTTAATAGCAACGTAAGTAGGCAGATTTTGGAGCTCGCAGCCGTTGCAGGTCTCATGTTGCTTTTGCAGGCTTCCAATTTAATGTGGCTGCAAGACACATATTGATGTGCTTATCGGTTAGGTATTCTCTTCTTTCAGAAAATAAAACATCTTGTTTTTTCCCACATTTAGTTTGTGAATTTTGCTGTACAATTGCTTGGTTGTGATTCTATTTTTTAACGTTCGTCAGTAGCAGCTGGTGACCTTCTTAGTTGGTGGGCCAGAAGAAAGAGTCCTGGCCCTCCCCTTACATTGACTCCATCCAATAGTATAGACTTCTCCCCTTATAACATGTCAATCTCTATATGGCCCACTCGTTGACCTTATATAGGCACTGCCCACTGACACAGACTCCACCCACTGACTTTATTTTTTTTCTGTTAATAAACTACTTTACTTACTTCTTACCTTGATGAGGGTGAGGTGGTGCTGTTCTGCTCACTTGTCTTATGCTGGGAAGTGCCTCCAATTTCTGGATAAGGGTGAGATGGTGCTGGTTCTGTTCACTTTTCTCATGCAGGAAGTGCTTCCAATTTCTTGATGAGGGTATGTTGGTGCCGGTTCTGCTCACTTTTCTTATGTTTGGAAGGGCCTCCATTTTCTTGATGAGAGTGAGCTGGTGCTAGTTCTGCTCACTTTTTATGTGTGTAAGTGCCTCCCTTTTCTTGGTGAGGTTGAAGTGGTGCTGGTTCTGCAAATTCTGTGGACCTGCCAGTGCTAAAGTGAATTAGGTAGAAATAGCATTTAACATAACAGTATGAACAATGTTACATTGTAAAACAGCAATAGCGCTACATAAAACATTTCAAGTTAGATATTTCTTGGACCCTTCCACTAATTTACTCATTGTGTGTTTTGTTTAACGAATTGTACCATAGTATCAAAATTAAATGACCAATAATGAGTACAGTAGGAAAGTGCATATATATATATATATATATATATATATATATATATATATATATATATATAAATATATATATATATATATATATATATATATATATATAGATAGATAATAAACTGCCTTGATAAGTACTGTGCTTATAGCTATGACTATACTAGGTAATTCAGGGGATTACAAATCATGAAGTGGGGTGGAGCGTCAGAGGGTTACAGGGAAGCTCAGGGATATAGGGGGACCCGAGGGAATAGCCCCCCCCCCCCCCAGGGAAAATAAAATATAAGGTAGGGGAAGTGAGTGTGTGTATATGTGTGTGTGTATTTGCGACCATGCTAATCTTATCTTTATCATTCTAGTATTAGTATATGTGCTGCCAAAGCTAGCAATCCCCAATCACGTAAAAACAGGGATGTAGGAATCAAAATAATTCTGGGGGGGTATACAGCTCACTTGATGCACAGAACACTTAACAGCTTCTGTACGCATACATACACAAATGTGTGGGGGATTTGTTCCCCTCATTTCCCCCAGTTACTACACCCATACAAAAAAAAATCTGTATTCTAATAAAATATAACTTTTATTCATATGAAATATTGAAATAAAACAGACGAAATTCACATGGGGAACCACATAGGCTCAATTGGGAAGCCGTCCGATCTTGTTTAAAGTCAGCCAGCATGTATTGCTGACTAGTGATGTCGCAAAAATAAAATTTTCGGTTCGCCAACCGCAAACACGAATTCCCGCAAATGTTTGCGAACCGGCGAATCCGGTGAACCGCCATAGACTTCAATGGGCAGGCGGATTTTAAAACCCACAGGGACTCTTTCTGGCCACAATAGTGATGGAAAAGTTGTTTTAAGGGGACTAACACCTGGACTGTGACATGCCGGACGGGGATCCATGTCAAAACTCCCACGGAAAATTACAGAGTCTGGTTTTTATCCATAAAGGGCATAAATTACCTAACATTCCTAAATTGTTTGGAATAACGTGCTTTAAAACTTCAGGTATGATGTTGTATCGATCAGGTAGTGTAAGGGTTACACCCGCTTCACAGTGACAGACCAAACTCCCCGTTTAATGCACCTCAAACAACCGCAAACAGTCCATTTGCACAACCGCAAACTCCCCATTTGCACAAGGTTGGATACCAAGCTAGCCATGTTTCGTTCCTTGTCCTCACTGATGTTATTGAAGGTCTCTTCCTCCACCCAGCCACCAAGAGTCCCCGAAAGGTGACAACAAGCCCCCTGGGACGCCTGCTGTGTTTGGTCTTCCACCTCCTCAAAGCCACCTTCCTCCTCTGACTCCTCTTCTTCAGACTCCTCTCACTGCGTTGCCTCTCTCAGCATTATTATAAGGTGTGTTAAGTAGTACTACTCTTATCAGTTTAATACCTGTTACGTCACCTATCAGGGGGCGTGTATAAGGCCTGGATTTTTAGAACCGGGAGATGGAAAAAGATGCTTGGTTGGTCGTATCACTTCAATTTGGGGGCACGGCGCGTGTAATCAAAGGTGCCACCAGATAGGAGTGGTGTGTTTGTAAGTACTACTCTTATGAGTTTAATACCTGTTACGTCACTTATCAGGGGGCGTGTATAAGGCCTGGATTTTTGGAACCGGGAGATGGAAAAAGATGCTTGGTTGGCCATATGACTTAAATTTTGGGGCACAGCGCGTGCAGTCAAAGGTGCCACCAGATAGGAGTGGCGTGTTTGTAAGTACTACTCTTATCAGTTTAATACCTGTTACATCACTTATCAGGGGGCGTGTATAAGGCCTGGATTTTTGAAACCGGGAGATGGAAAAAAATGCTTGGTTGGTCCTCCCACTTCAATTTTGGGGCACGGCGCGTGTAATCTAAGGTGCCACCAGATAGGAGTGGCGTGTTTGTAAGTACTACTCTTATGAGTCTAATACTTGTTACGTCACCTATCAGGGGGCGTGTATACGGCCTGGATTTTTAGAACCGGGAGATGGAAAAAGATGCTTGGTTGGTCATATGACTTCAATTTTGGGGCACGGCGCGTGCAATCAAAGGTGCCACCAGATGGGAGTGGCGTGTTTGTAAGTACTACTCTTATCAGTTTAATACCTGTTACAGCACCTATCAGGGGGCGTGTATAAGGCCTGGATTTTTGGAACCGGGAGATAGAAAAAGATGCTTGGTTGGTCGTATCACTTAAATTTTGGGGCACGGCACGTGCAATCAAAGATGCCACCAGATAGGAGTGGCGTGTTTGTAAGTACTACTCTTATCAGTTTAATATCTGTTACAGCACCTATCAGGGGGCGTGTATAAGGCCTGGATTTTTGGAACCCGGAGATGGAAAAAGATACTTGGTTGGTCGTATCACTTCAATTTTGGGGCACGCGCGTGCAATCAAAGGTGCCACCAGATAGGAGTGACATGTTTGTAAGTACTACTCTTATCAGTTTAATACCTGTTACAGCACCTATCAGGGGGCGTGTATAAGGCCTGGATTTTTGGAACCGGGAGATGGAAAAAGATACTTGGTTGGTCGTATCACTTCAAATTTGGGGCACGGAGCGTGCAATCTAAGGTGCCACCAGATAGGAGTGGCGTGTTTGTAAGTACTACTCTTATCAGTTTAATACCTGTTACAGCACAAATCAGGGGGCGTGTATAAGGCCTGGATTTTTGGAACCAGGAGATGGAAAAAGTTGCTTGATTGGTCGTATCACTTCAATTTTGGGGCACGGCACGTACAATCAAAGTTTCCACCAGATAGGAGTGGCGTGTTTGTAAGTAGTACTCTTATTAGTTTAATACCTGTTACAGCACCTATCAGGGGGCGTGTATAAGGCCTGGATTTTTGGAACCGGGAGATGGAAAAAGATTCTTGGTTGGTCCTCCCACTTCAAATTTGGGGCACGGCGCGTGCAATCTAAGGTGCCACCGTATAGGAGTGGCATGTTAGTAAGTACTACTCTTATCAGTTTAATACCTGTTACGTCCCCTATCAGGTGGCGTGTATAAGGCCTGGATTTTTGGAACCGGGAGATGGAAAACGATGCTGGGTCGGTCCTCCTACTGTCACAGGGCCGGGGGGGCGCCCCCTCGTCGGGCTACCTGGTTGATCCTGCCTCAAAGATTAAGCCATGCACGTTTAAATACACACAGCCGGTACAGTGAAACTGTGAATTGTTCATTTAATCAGTTATAGACTGGTTCCTTTGATCGCTCCATCTGTTACTTTGATAACTGTTGGAATTAGAGAGCTGATACATGCCGATGAGCGCTGACTCCCCGGGATGCGTGCACTTATCAAAAATTAGGTATTGTTGCAGCCGCTGCTGTTGCAGCGACCAGAAAAATTTACGTTTGTTTCCCAGGCAGAAACTGCCCTAAAACATTGCATCTTGAACCCTAGTTGGTGGCGGATAAGTGACGCAAGTCATGCGGCATTCAAAGATAAAATACTGCAGCTTGTGGACCATTTTTAGCTCAAGGCAGCTCATCTCATCAGTCCTTTTTTAGTCTAATGTATCGCCCAGTGTCCTTTCGGGATCCATCCCTCATTCATCTTTATAAAGGTGAGGTAATCTAGACTTTTTTGACCTAGGCGACTTCTCTTCTCGGTGACAAAACCTCCTGCTGCACTGAAGGTCCTTTCTGACAGGACACTGGAAGCGGGGCAGGCCAGAAGTTCTATGGCAAATTGGGATAGCTCAGGCCACAGGTCAAGCCTGCACACCCAGTAGTCAAGGGGTTCATCGCTCCTCAGTGTGTCTATATCTGCAGTTAAAGCGAGGTAGTCTGCCACCTGTCGGTCGAGTCGTTCTCTGAGGGTGGATCCCGAAGGGCTGTGGCGATGCGTAGGACTGAAAAAGCTCTGCATGTCCTCCATCAACAAAACGTCTTTTAAACGTCCTGTCCTTGCCGGCGTGGTCGTGGGAGGAGGAGGATTACTTTCACCTCTTCTCCTGTTAGATTCCCGTTGTGCTGTGACATCACCCTTATACGCAGTGTAAAGCATACTTTTTAATTTCATTTGGAACTGCATCCTTTCTGCCTTGCGGTAATTCGGTAACATTTCAGGTACTTTCTGCTTATACTGGGGGTCTAGTAGCATAGACACCCAGTACAGGTCGTTCTCCTTCAGCCTTTTTATACGTTGGTCCCACGACAGGCACGACAGCATGAAAGACCCCATTTGCACAAGGTTGGATGCCGAGCTACTCATGTCCCGTTCCTCGTCCTCAGTGATCTCACTGAAGGTATGTTCTTCCCCCCAGCCACGTACAACACCACGGGTACCAGATAGGTGACAACGAGCACCCTGGGAGGGCTGTTGTGATTGGTCTTCCTCCTCCCCCTCAAAGCCACATTCCTCCTCTGACTCCTCTTCCTCACAATCCTCATCAAGCGTTGCCGCAGGTCCAGCAAGCGATGCTGATAAGGCTGTTTCTGGTGGTGATGGTGACCACAACTCTTCCACTTCTTCATCACGCTCATCTACGGCCTGATCCAACACTCTTCGCAGGGCACGCTCCAGGAAGAAAACAAATGGTATGATGTCGCTGATGGTGCCTTCTGTGCGACTGACAAGGTTTGTCACCTCCTCAAAAGGACGCATGAGCCTACAGGCATTGCGCATGAGCGTCCAGTAATGTGGCAAAAAAATTCCCAGCTCCGCAGAGGCTGTCCTAGCACCCCGGTCATACAAATACTCGTTAATGGCTTTCTCTTGTTGGAGCAGGCGGTCGAACATTAGGAGTGTTGAATTCCAACGTGTGGGGCTGTCACAAATCAAGCACCTCACTGGCATGTTGTTTCGCTTCTGGATATCTGAAAAGTGCGCCATGGCCGTGTAGGAACGCCTGAAATGGCCACGCACCTTTCTGGCCTGCTTCAGGACGTCCTGTAAGCCTGGGTACTTGTGCACAAAGCGTTGTACAATCAGATTACACACATGTGCCATGCACGGCACATGTGTCAACTTGCCCAAATTCAATGCCGCCAACAAATTTCTTCTGTTGTCACAAACCACTTTGCCAATCTTCAGTTGGTGCGGAGTCAGCTATTGATCCACCTGTGCGTTAGTCCTTCAGGACTGTATTGGACACTGTGTACAGTAGCCTAGCTATGGTTTTCCCTATTGAATTAGTATCACCTACACTCAGCCTCCTCTCAGTAAGACTGCAAGTTAGTTATGATTCCAAAATGGCTGCTGTCCATGAGGTTGAAGGGTCTGGAAGGCAGGGTATGATGCTGATTGGCTGGAATGTGTCTGCTGACTGTGAGGTGCAGGGTCAAAGTTTGTTTAATGATAAAGTATAGGGGGCGGATCGAACATTTCATATGTTCGCAGTTCGCCGTGAACGCGAACATGCTATGTTCGCCGGGAACAGTCCGCCGGCGAACTATTCGCAACATCTCTATTGATGAGACCCAAAGTTTAAAGGGATAAGGCGGCAGCTAGTAACAAGGTCTAATGAGTGAGACTGTGATTGTGGACTAATAGAGCCTCATTCAATTGAGAGGCGCAAGTTATGGAGGTATAGCAGCCACCGCAACTTATAATGCTAATCAATTGCCCGAGCCCCCAAGTCCCGGCCTGATAGCGTACATCGCAAACCATGCTATCAAAAGTAGCATTTGCAAGCTTGAACATGATCAATGACGCAAGGCAGTAAATCCCAGTTAGAACCAGCCTATGGAATGTATGTCCGATTGCGACCCGTGGTTCATGCCTGTAAAACGTTGAAATACAACCTTCATTTTTAATTGAAGTCTTACGGGCTGGAATTATGAGTTACGATCAGAGCCACATTCCAGATATAATGCAATATTGATAAAGCCGTAAATATGATATTCTATTACATGCACGTTCCATTGTATGTTTCAACACATTGATTGTCAGGATTGACATAACACGGAAATTAAACAAGAAATCAAGTAGTTTGTTGGGCCAATTTGCGAGCTTGAGAATGTTGTGCTGTTAATTCTAAGACCTAACATCACTTTCACTTTTAATAAAAGGACAGTACTGATTTTTAATTTGCTTTTAAAGTGCTCCGGACATGTCATTAAGCCGTTTGCAAGACATCCTTGGTACCAGTAACTTGTGGTTCGACTTTTGCAATTTGCGGACTTGACAGAGTGGTCAGCAAGGGGGAATCGGAGCTATTGAATAGTGATTTGTGATTTTAGCATTCTCAAATCTTGTGGCCATGAAAGATCAAAGGTTTGGAGGGGCATTTACTTGTGATTTGAACCATCGCCGTGAATCAGCGGTAATAGCCTATCGGAGCCAGCAAAAAGACGCCAATTGAATTGCAAACTAACTTACGGGCTCTATTTCCGAGCCCAGATCTCCGGAAAACCTCAATTGAATGAGGCTTACATCCATAGAAACTCCACCAGCTGCAGTTTTAGCTGCGTAACATGTACTGCTTATAATCTGAAGTTTAAAGTACTTTAGTGGCTGTGAGTTACAATGTGTAACAGGATAGACTGAGACCTGATCTTACAGTTTGTGCAGAGATTCTACCAGTCACATTTATAGCGGGGCAGTTAATAGAGCCAGGCAGACATCAGAGGCTTTGTTCTGGACATTTCAGAAGTTTTGATCAGAAATTTAAAATGATGCAGGGAAGTCACAGCTACATTGATTGTCATAGCAGCAGGCGGTTGTTCAGTGACACCTTGCATATGATTATCTTGCCAGTCTGACAGATAGTGTTTCACAGGTGTTATCTGTCCAATATCATAAAACTAGCGACTTGCACTTCAAAAAATTACGGCAATAAGATTGTAAGGCAGGTAATGGTGTTTGGTTCAGAGATTAATTTTGTTGGTGTTCCGAGATGCTTTAATGCTCATTGCAAGCCTCGCGCTGAGCGCCTTCGACTTAAATTGAGGTGTAACTTCAGTTTCCGAGTTCCTGGGTGCCCCCCCCCCCCTGCTGTGGGTAAGCTTTTTATGTATTTCTTGTGTGTATTTATTGTGTTTTTCATGTTTTCATGTGCGCAGGTTTCGGACGGTAAGTTTGTATTTTTGCGAGGTCGAAATGTTTTTTTTTGTAAGTCCCGCGTCTCGTATTTGTTTCTCGTAAGTCAGTAAATTTTGCAAGGTCCGCAGTTGCTGGCAAGGAGCGCCAAAAGCAAATGTGGCCCTTGCTACGCGGGTCCGCAGCGTTAGCAACGACCCGCTTGCTCACAACTATATATGTAATCTCCAAGGTTCATTGAGAGTGTAATAGAATGGGAGAACGATTATTGAAAAGGAGATTGGATTTTCCCAAGCTGTAGCTGATCATTGTTTTAGAACAATATCAACTACTGTAATTTCGCAGCAGCAAAGAGTGTCCCCCACTGATAGTACCAGCAACATACTAGCAACAGAAGTACTGTTGTACTTAAAAGTATCAGTATGTATAGGTCCGGCAGAAACATTTAACAGTAAAATAAATATTTAAGAGCTGGTATTTCAATTTATTTTATGCTGATGTGTGCAAGGGACGTTCTGAGTGAAAATAATTCCATATCAGTATAGCACAATAGGAATGTGTATTTGAATCACAACTGTGGCTACAATTTGAAGTTCACTAAGCCTTACACAACGCAACCTTTGTTTAGTGCACAAACATAGTCTAAGGTTATGTTGAGACTTTAGTACTATTAACTTTACAACCAAAACCTTCATAGGTAACATCAATCTACTTGCAAGAGTCAGTAACAAATGAAAGTGGTATTAATCCTGTACCTTGGGGCTTGTAGTTTGTGTAAGTCACACAATTTGTCACTCCAACCATTGAGTTTATTGATGATTTTAATTTCTGCATGTTGGTTTTGAAATGTAAGGTGTAAATAAACTTTTTTCTCAATCCTCTGTTTTATTTCCGGTATGAATAAAAATTAAGTTTTATTTGAATACAGAGTTTTTTCAGGTGGTTAGGGATTGTGGCTTTTGCAATCCCTTGTATTATCTAGTATGGTCTATATTATTACTCTTTATTAGTGAATTTAATTTCCTACATTTGGGCAGCTATAAGGCAAAGCTATGATTGACATAGTTAATTTACTCATTTACTGATTGTTCTAGCTTAAGCAGCACATATACAGTGGTACCTCGGGTTACACACTTAATCTGCTGCGGAAAGGATGGTGTAACCCAAAAACAGTGTAACCCAAGGTAGCATTTCCCATAGGAATCAATGTAAATTCAATTAATTTGTTCCGGACAGGACCCCATATTTTTCACATTTTAGTTTGAACTCATGGGCCCTCATTCAATTGCAATTTGGCCAATAGAATAGGGGTCTAAAGAAGCACATAACATATTTTTTTTACAGAAGTTTTTAGTTCGTAAACATCTATCCAAAAGCAAGGTTTTCACTAACTAAAAACCTCTTTAAAAAAATACGCTATGTGCTTACATAGAGCCCTATTCAAATGGCCAAATCACAATTGAATGAGGGCCATGGTCTTGTTTTGGGATACAAACCCTTAAAACTAAACATAAATTGACAAACAACAATAATTACATCAAATAACTTAGAATGTAACTTCTCTTTACCTGTACTAAGAGGACTTGATGATCCAATGGGATGGTGGCAGTGTAGAGGAGGAGAAGGAAGACACAGTTTATTGCTTGGAACCTTGATTCTTATAGGCACAGGCTGGGCACACTGGCTCATAGGCAAATGCTGGCACGCAGGCACGGGTACATTGGCACGCAGGCACAGGCTGTTTTGGCTCTTACCGGCACAGGCAAGTTGGGCTCTTGGAGGCACACACAAACTGGGCTCTTGGAGGCACTTGCAGGCACACACTATAAGGCAATCACGATTACTTTGTTTAAAGCTTGCTTCCTTCTTTTGGATTCAATCATGGGGACGAGTGTACAGCAGGTTTGCCTTGTTCTTCTTTCAGGTTTGATTGTGTTACCCAAGGTAGCGTTGTAACCCAAGGCAGAAAATTTCAGAGGAGAAGCAGTGTAACCCGAGGTAGCTTTGCAACACGAGGCAGAAAACTGCAGAGGAGAAGCGGTAACCCGAAAACAGTGTAACTCGACAGCATTGTAACTGAAGTTATCACAGTACTGAAATGATATACAGTATATAACATTAGCTAGGTCCCACATATAAGGCTACCAGAGTCTAGCACAAGTAATTGCAGGGAAGCAACTGTGAATGGAGACCACTGCCACTCTGAGAGCCAACATTTTTTCTGCTGCTTCAAGGATTGATGACGGTTCCAGTGAGTGAGAAACTGCAGCTCTTAACTACTACCCGCAGCTTCCACTCAGGGCCAGCACTCTGAGGTTGCAGTTTCCAGAGCCATGGGAGTGTGAACATGGAACTGTGAAGGAGAAGTACATCCTGCTCTATTGGCTTGGGACGTTTTTTCTTACCGACCCAAGCCTGATTTTAAAGCTGCAGCTCCTCCATTCATTTTGATTTAGATACGCCATGCAGTAGATAAGAGTGCATGCCCCAATTTTGTTGAAATTTGATTTTAACAAATTGTTACATGTGCTCTGATCTGGATAACTGGAGGAAATAAAAATGTAAAGTGACAGTATGAGGTATAAATAAAATAACATTTAAAATGTTATACATCTTTTTTTTATATTGTTATTGAGGGGAATTCGGGAAACTGTTAAATTAACGTTTAGGTGACTGTGTGTAAAGGTTTTCTTGGAAAAAATATTGGAGTGGGTGCCAGTTCCTTCTCCAGTGGACTGCAATTTGTCTGACCCCTCTGCTATGATCTGCCCATCTTTGATGACCCTACATGTTATAGCTCACAGCTTCATTGAGGTACACATGCCCCTTCATCACAACAAGGTATCGATCCAGAAGGGGTTATTACTTATACTAAGTAATAATCACTTATTTTATAAAATGAGTTTTTCAGTGATAGAAAAGAGAAATATGTACATTAAAAGCATTCTTCAATCTCAGATTTAACTAAAATATGAGATGGGTCAATGTTTCCTGAAAAGATATTGATACACATGAGTCAAAGCTTACATTCATGCTTGAACTAGTTTTACTGGATTTCATCAGCTTCTTATCTCCTTTTCAATTAAGTCAATCCATAACAGATTGAGTGGTCACTAGGCAGATCATTGCCATAAAAGTTTTAACCCTTCCATACATTTTTTTTAATGTAATGAAAAAGAACTCATGTTGTATTAAAAGATAAAGCCTTAAACATATTTGTACCAGTAAGCACAAGCAGACAAAAAATGTGTCTGGGGTGCTGAGGCCCATAGGGTCACAGAGAGTAAGGAACGACTGAATGACTAAATAACAACACATGTATGTACTAAGTTTTACAAAGCTTAATCATAATAATTTTACACTTTTTTTATTTCAGAAGGGCTCATGTCCTGCTACATTTCTGGACATCTTACTAAGAATGTTTGACAGCGACACTGTATACAGGTATATTACCACAATATAGGCAACAAAAGAACTTTGGTCCTACTTAAAGAAAAACATTTGTAGATACGCTACATGCTATCAGCAGCAGCCAAGTTAAAAATGCCAAATATATTGCTGTATCTGAAGGTTTTAACTTATTGTTTTCTTGAGAAAAGTGCACGAGAATAGATAACCAAACGTTGGATCCAATCTTTACTCTCCATGTACTGTTGAATATCCCAAACATAAGGCTTCCTCTCTTCCTGTTTTTCTCCCTCACCTTCCTCATCACTCTGACTGCTAACCTTCTCATCCTGTTCTTGACCATCATTGACTCGCATCTTCACACACCAATGTACTTCTTCCTTGATAACTTGGCCTGTTTAGATATCTGTTGCTCCTCTGTCACCTCCCCTCATATGATCTATGACTTCTTCAGTACAAAGAGCACAATTAATCTGACTGGTTGTGTAATACAAATCATTTTCTTTATCTTTTTTAAGCTCTTATTACTCACAGTGATGTCCTATGACAGATACACCGCCTTATGTCTTCCTCTACACTATATTAAAATCATGCACCGCAAATTCTGTGCTAAACTGGTAGTAGAGGCATGGACCATTGGTTTCCTATGTGCATAAACACATACACTTTTTATAAAGACGTTGTTTTGTGTGTGAAATGCAAAATATTTACCACTAATATTGAACATACTTTTCTATCCCATCTAATGTGATAAGGGTTAATACTTCATCATGGAACCAGTTTATTTTTGATCGTATATATATATATATATATATATATATATATATAGTAATTTAATTATTATTAATACATATATATATATACATAGATTAATAATGAGTATTGCAATATAATTTGATACCTTTTGTATTGGACAAACGTCTTATTTATAATGACGAGCTTTCGAGAGGCTTAACCTCCCTTTATCAAGTCTCAAGCAATACTACATGAGATGGAACCATCAGTTTGAATATAAACAGCAGATGCAGATAGAGTGGAAACAGCATCTGACATCAGGTAAATACATATATGGGGAATAAACACAACATAGCAAAGGAAACATATATACACATATTATATACACATATACATCAATATATACATGAAAAAGCAGAGCACTGTAGTCCACATAGTCCACAGTGATATCTTTCCTGTTGGACAAACACCTCACTAAGAGAGCTAAGTCTGTTATAGTATAAGAAGAAAAAAGAAAAAAAATCACATGAAATTCTGATAATGTGTTAGAAAGCCGAAGTCTATATTAAGTCCTGTGTTTTTAGAGTTGAAGAATGTGATCATCTTTATTTCAAATGCTTTTCTCTCTTGGATGCTTTTCAATTTTTCTCTGAGTATTTTGACTCTCACACAATTTGTATGTCTCTCTATATATTCTTCTATGTGTCATTGTATAGATTGCTTTGCAACTTGTAGTACATGGAGACTGTTTATAAAGCAGATATTCATTTTTTATTGAAATGTGATCTTATTATTGCTTTGTTTATTTACATGTTTTTACTTTTTTATTGACCTTTATGGGTCTACAGAGAACATGAAAAGTGGGCCCAAAAATGATTGTGCACTGAGGTCCTCTATTCAGTAGCTCGGTCAATTAACAATTAAATGCAAAAAATAGCATTAATGTTATATCACATTAGTGGATATAATCTAACCATTATGTTAAATGCTAAACTGGGTGAGGCAGTTTCAAACTAAAAGTTTCAAACTAAAAGTAAAAAAATACTCTGTAGCAACAATTTACACCGTAAAGAGTTTAGATAATGGCAACTGGATAATGGTTCATACTTAATTAGTGTTCAACAGAAATGAATCAGACATTTTTTTCTAAATCTCTAACTGCAGTTCACAGAACTTCACTGCAGTTCAGAAAACTATTCAGCAAGAAATACCCATAGATTCTTAGGGGTTGCAAGTGCTTTGATCAGTGTGCAATTAATATTAAGAACAAGAGAAGCTGTTGATTCTCTTCATTTGCTAGAAGCAAACCCGAATGCATGATATCCATTTTAAAGACAATATCAATGTGGATCCCACAATATAACAAAGGATGTTTACTAGGATTTTTTTTATCAATACATCCATTGTTACAAATATGATTCAAAGCTTTAATTTGGAATACAACATTAATTATTTTCCATTATATTTTGTATTTTTAAATGTGTGGAAGGGTTAAAACTTATCCTCTGTGTTAAAGTAATTTTCTGTCTAGGGATATCTCAATCTGATATCGATTCACTTTGTTGGAATAGAGAGAGATACAGAGATGTCGATGAAACTCAGTAAAACAAGTCCAAGCTTGAGAGTAAGTTTTAGCCCATGTGTATCAATGTATTTTCATGAAACATTGCTCCATCTCTAATTTTTGTTAAATCTGAGATTGGTGCTTTTTATTGGACATGTTTCTCTTCCCGGAAATCACTGAAGTTTTACAAAGTTTAATCATAATAATTTTAAACATCTTAACTTCAGAAGCTCTCATGTCCTTCCACATTTCTGGACATCTTATTTATAGTTTTCCACAGGGATACTGTATACGCCACCACATAAGTAGCAGGAAACACTTAATTAAAAAAATGATGATTCTAGCAACAGCCAAGTTGGAGATCTCAAATATAGTGCTTTGTCTGAATGGTTTTAACTCATTGTTTTCTTAAGAAAAGTTCTCCAGGATGGAAAACCAGACGTTGGATCCAGTCTTAACTCTGCATGGACTGTCGGACATTCCAAATCTAAGTCTTTCTCTCTTCCTGTTTTTCTCCTTAATATTCCTCATGACTCTTACTGCCAACCTCCTCATCCTCCTGTTGACTGTCATTGACTCCCATCTTCACACACCAATGTACTTCTTCCTTGGAAACCTGGCATATTTGGATATTTGTTATTCCTCGGTCACCTCTCCTCGTATGCTCTATGACTTCTTTCTCACAAAAATCACAATTAATCTGACTGCTTGTATAACACAAATATTTTTCTTCATGTTTTTGGCCACAGTTGAGGGCTTCTTACTCACAGTGATGTCCTACGACAGATACACCGCCATATGTCTTCCTCTTCATTATGTTCAAATCATGCACCGCAAATTCTGTGTTAAGCTGACAATAGGGGCATGGATTATTGGTTTTTTAAATTCATTAACTCATACACTTTTTATAAATAGATTAACTTTCTGTGGGCCATATGTCATTGAGAGTTTCTTCTGTGAATTACCCCGGTTATTTCAGATCTCGTGCTCTAGCATATTTCTGAACATCCTATTAATACTTCTCATTGGTGGAAGTTTGGGAGTAGGCTGTTTTGTTGTTACTTTCATATCATATATCTTTATATTTCGTACAGTGTGGAGAATCCCATCCAAAATGGGAAAACGTAAAGGTTTCTCCACCTGTGTGTCTCATTTGATGGTTGTCACCATTTTTTATTTAACACTTTATATTACATACTTCCACCCAGACACAAGTTATAGTTTTTCAGAGGACAGTGTAATGTCAGTAATGTATGCAATAATTACTCCATTTTTGAATCCACTGTTATATAGTCTTAAAAATGATGTTCTGAAAGCAGCTATTGGACAAGTTGGTCTCAAAATGATGTCTTGTGTAAGAAATCCAAAATATTGACCATAAATACTCGGTATAATGTGATATGGATTACTACATGATTACAGAATTGTTTGTTTTTTATTATATAAACGTATATATACTGTACTTACTAATTTAGAAAAAAGAATATCTGGAAATTAAAATAAAACAGTGGTGTTTCTCCACTATCAAGGCAAGGTTTCATGATGCATTATAAGATTTAATTTGTTTTGTAAACAATCTATTCTGCATAACATTATTACCTTTGTTGTAACATTATTATTAACTTTTATGTGTAATGCGCCAACATATTCCGTAGCACTGTACAGGGGAACAGAACAGGAAAAATACAATATTAGCAACTGAAGAATATGGGGGACCCTGTTTTGAGCTTAGAATCTTTGTAGAAAGTGCTTTTTCCCAAAGCACCCTGCAAGATAGGAAACTCGCTACTTACAATCTAAAGGTAATAATTTGTAGAAATATGTACGCATTAGAAATATGTAAAATGAAATTTCTGTGATGGAACAAAAACAGCCCAGAGTTGGATCGTTGCTATTCAGACTTTGAGAAATACAAAAAAAAAAAAGAAAAAGGGAAAGAAAAGTCCACTATTACAGTATATTGTCCCAATGTGCTTCACAAAGTATCAGTTCAAATAATACAAGACTATATGTAAAAGTAAGACTTAACCTTTATTAACTCATATTAAAACTGCCATATAGATAGAAAATGCCAATTGTAAAAAGATATAAAAACAACAACTGGAGTCTATGTCAAATGGTACAGTGTCCAAAATAGGGTAAAATATAAAGTATACTGCTGCAACTACACAAAAGTTGCCAATGATCACAAAAAGGCTTAGATTCACTAGTTGTTATAGGTGAAATCAAAATACATTCTTGGCAATAATCTCTCAGACAAATATAGTAGGTCACTGCTATAGATTCACATGATGTAAACTATATCTGTAGAGTACACCCACCATATATCATTTCTTGTAAGCCCAGAGACATGTACTCAAATGGAGTTTCCTAAGTAATATATAGCTAAATTCCCTATAAATGAAGCCAAAGTAACAACTTGGAGGACCCGCTATTTGCCCTCTAGCTGATCTCCAGAAAGATACTCACAGTCTATCTGCTCTATGAGCTAGTGCCTTACAGTGAATAACAAATAGTAATATCACCTGCATAAGTTGCAGTCCAATGGCGATCATGCCTTTCAATATACAACAAATTTGACCACCTACAGTGATGGCGATTCAGTGCAGCAGAGTCCACACAACTCCAGTGTTTAAGCATCTGCACTAGACACTGTTTACACCACCCGACGTGCATTTTGCATAATCGATTCTACGGATTTTGAATAGGGACAAAATTCCAAGCATTAATATGGTATTTATAATTGCTTACACGCCTAATAAGGTGGCTTGTTAAGACCGAAATGTGAGTTTAATGGAAAATCTCAAGCAAGTAGATAGCAAGAGACAAATGGATTAACCCTTCACATCCCTAAATATATTGTTCCAAAAGGAAAGATCTCACAAGGTAGGGATATATTATAGAAGCTGAAATAAACATATAATATAATTATAGTTACCACACATGGATACATTGCCCAAATGATTCCTACAAAAGTCAATATCCCAGGGAGTAATATCATACATCTTATAATTAAATACCCTAATACCTATTGTAACGGATCTCCTGGCACCCCGACCGGGTACCTCCGTTGATAGACGCGTCCTAGCTTGCGTCGAGGCCTACAAGCACCGCACCGGACACCAAAACCACCACAGACTCCAAGGATAGTACATCAGGAACAAGCGTTCAGTAGTTACAGCTCAAGGGAGTATGCAGAAGCATAGCAATCCCCAGTATGATAGCGATCCCCTCAAATAACGAGACGAGGCTACGTTTTGAAGGGTCAAGAGGAACTATATTTTAATGACAGGGAATCTCCTTTTATGCAATGTTTCCCTCTGAAGGGCTACACCCACATAATTATCACAACAGCCAATTATCTGCATGGTTCAACCCCCACGTCTCCTCCCCTCAGATAACAGGTAACACAATTAAAACAGACACAATTTTAACCACATTCTGGATGTACCCCAAATACAGGGGGTACACCTTTAAGTCCCGCACCATTCAATATCTCTCACCCAGGGGAACAACATATACAAAAATGGCATGAATCAGACCAGGGGTTCAAAAGTTAGTAAAAGTATGTTTTTACACATAACACACAGACATTGCACATATCCCCCACACAATACACATATAGGACAATAGGTGAGTCACACCTCCCTGGCAACTTGGATACAATCAGACATTAATTAGATCATTCTTATCAGAGAATGAAAACACTTTGGAAAATGCAAGGATCCTTTACAACTTTCTTATCTCTTGAATCTCTGTAACAGGATTATCTATTAGCCTAGGTCTGCAAACGTCTGGCTAATATTCTGAGCCAATATATTCTGTAGAACATCAACCAACATATATATAGTAGGATCATATTTTAACCATAATAATTATAAAACAGTTTAAAACAGTGATGGGTTCCGCTACACACCTCCCCCGTGACCATAAGCCGGCATACACGGTCTGATCCCAACGGATCGGCCTGGGGATGTCCGGACAAAAGTATTTGTTGGTCAATTCTCTAGTTTGACAACCCATCAGCATTACTGCAATTCACATTTACTCACATTTCCCATATCCCCAGATAGCTGGGATCTGAGCGCACAAAACCACCGAATAGCGCTCAGATCCTCTTCACACAGTTCAATTGCCATGTAGCTAAAGTCTTTCCCATAGTCTTTCATTATATGAATGGGCTTCATGGCACAGTTATCTGGGGTATCATGGTTCACACAGGGCAAGTACAGAATGACCCCCCTGTATGTAAAGGGCCAGAATGAGTGACTTACACTCTGGTATGGCCGAACACTGGTTCCAAAGGGCAATATGTACCAGGGCCATAGTCGCAGGGCAGGAGGCTGGCAAACAGTCCTCTCCAAGCCAAAGTGGCGAAGGGCACTTCGTCACACATCTCCCCTTTGGGGGGAAGTCTAACCAGGCACCTGGATATTTTGCTGGGGTGATGGTGCAACACGCTGAGGGGACTTGAGGGGCAGAGGCCAGCGGCACTCTGCCCTGATGCCAGCTCTTCTGCTGGTATAACCTGCAGGACCTCCTGCTCTGTACAAGGGACAAAGGGAGGGCAGAGGCTGACTGCACTCTGCCCCGCTGTCAGCTCTTCTGCTGGGGTACCTGGGACATATTCCGGCTCAGTAGCCAGGGAAACTTGGGGGTCAGTGGGGGTTAACATTTCCTCTGTTAACCCTGGGGCCACATTAGAAGTTAGCTGGGGAGGGGAATTTGTACTTACCCCCTCCTCCGGTTGTCCCAGTGAGGGTAGTTGGGGATCTGGACAAGCTGTGGGCGCAGAGACCACGGTCCAATCTGCGCTGTCTGGGAGATTGGTGTCTCCCCTGGTTAGGGTAAACTGTAGCTGGGGGGAAAGGACGACACCTTCTGCCCCCTGTGTTTCACACTGCCGCTGGGGGGGAAGGACAACACCTTTGGCCCCCTGGGGTACCCACTGCCGCTGTGGAGGAAGGTCGACACCTTCTGCTCCCTGGGGTACACACTGCCGCTTGGGGGGAGGGACGACACCTTCTGCCCCCTGGGGTTCACACTGCCGCTGAGGGGGAAGGACGACACCTTCTGCCCCCTGGGGTTCACACTGCCGCTGGGGGGAAAGGACGACACCTTCTGCCCCCTGGGGTTCACACTGCCGCTGGGAAGGAAGGACGGCCCCTTCTGCTCCCTGGGGTACACCCTGCCGCTGGGGAGGAAGGACGACACCTTCGGCCCCCTGGGGTACACACTGCTGCTGGGGAGGAAGGACGACACCTTCAGCTCCCTGGGGTACACACTGCCACTGGGGAGGAAGGACGACACCTTCGGCTCCCTGGGGAACACACTGCCGCTGGGGAGGAAGGACGACACCTTCGGCTCCCTGGGGTACACACTGCCGCTGGGGGGGAAGAACGACACCTTCGGCCCCCTGGGGTACACACTGCTGCTGGGGAGGAAGGACGACACCTTCAGCTCCCTGGGGTACACGCTGTCGCTGGGGAGGAAGGACGACACCTTCAGCTCCCTGGGGTATACCCTGTCGCTGGGGAGGAAGGACGACACCTTCTGCCCCCTGGGGTTCACACTGCCGCTGGGGGGGAAGGACGACACCTTCTGCCCCCTGGGGTTCACACTGCCGCTGGGGGGGAAGGACGACACCTTCTGCCCCCTGGGGTTCACACTGCCGCTGGGGGGGAAGGACGACACCTTCTGCCCCCTGGGGTTCACACTGCCGCTGGGGGGGTAGGAGGACACCTTCAGCCCCCTGGGGTTCACACTGCCGCTGGGGGGGATGGACGACACCTTCTGCCCCCTGGGGTTCACACTGCCGCTGGGGGGGAAGGACGACACCTTCTGCCCCCTGTAGGGCCGGTAGAGAGACCTCGGTCCCATCTCTACCTGCCATCTGGAGGTCATCCCAGGACCAGTCAATGAAGTCTGGTTCTGCTTGTCGAGTAGGTTGGGGCTGCACGAAGCTGAGCAGATGTTGGTAGTCCTGCTCCAGCTCCCACTCTCTCGTTACCAGGTGGGTCATGTCTTTGCTCACCTCGCCTTCGTCATCCCAGACATACATGCCCATCCGATAGTCGTAGATGTCCCAAAACCTAGACTCCTCCGTGCTGCCAAGATCAATGTCGTCCTCCAAGGCATCCCATAATAAACCTGGGCCATCATAATCATCCCCCTCTGGTAAGTCGTGTTCAGCCGTCCAGGGGGTAAGTCGAACGGTATGCCACCAGAGGGCCTGGTATGCGTTGTCTAGCCAGAGCTCTCGCCATACCAGGGTCTCTAGTCTTGTCACCCACTCATCCAGGGGCTGCTCTCCCAATAGATACATCCGCATCGCCACACGCTTCTGTAGCCGCTGCTCATCACTGGGGAGACTCTCACCTCGCCGCCATTGGGCATCTTCCAGGGCATCATACCAGAGTTCCTTTCTGTCTGCATCCCTGTAGTCCGCGGCCGCCTCCTCCTCCTCATCATGAAACGCTGTCTGAAAACTAGCCGGTTCCATCCTGCTGTAGCCAGGGGCGCTGTACGGATACTAGCGTTGCCCTCAATTTGTAACTCCAAACGTTACCGGTGTCTCCGTGCTGCTTTTCCTCTTACTAGGACGCCATCCCACCACTGCCAGCCAATGTAACGGATCTCCTGGCACCCCGACCGGGTACCTCCGTTGATAGACGCGTCCTAGCTTGCGTCGAGGCCTACAAGCACCGCACCGGACACCAAAACCACCACAGACTCCAAGGATAGTACATCAGGAACAAGCGTTCAGTAGTTACAGCTCAAGGGAGTATGCAGAAGCATAGCAATCCCCAGTATGATAGCGATCCCCTCAAATAACGAGACGAGGCTACGTTTTGAAGGGTCAAGAGGAACTATATTTTAATGACAGGGAATCTCCTTTTATGCAATGTTTCCCTCTGAAGGGCTACACCCACATAATTATCACAACAGCCAATTATCTGCATGGTTCAACCCCCACGTCTCCTCCCCTCAGATAACAGGTAACACAATTAAAACAGACACAATTTTAACCACATTCTGGATGTACCCCAAATACAGGGGGTACACCTTTAAGTCCCGCACCATTCAATATCTCTCACCCAGGGGAACAACATATACAAAAATGGCATGAATCAGACCAGGGGTTCAAAAGTTAGTAAAAGTATGTTTTTACACATAACACACAGACATTGCACATATCCCCCACACAATACACATATAGGACAATAGGTGAGTCACACCTCCCTGGCAACTTGGATACAATCAGACATTAATTAGATCATTCTTATCAGAGAATGAAAACACTTTGGAAAATGCAAGGATCCTTTACAACTTTCTTATCTCTTGAATCTCTGTAACAGGATTATCTATTAGCCTAGGTCTGCAAACGTCTGGCTAATATTCTGAGCCAATATATTCTGTAGAACATCAACCAACATATATATAGTAGGATCATATTTTAACCATAATAATTATAAAACAGTTTAAAACAGTGATGGGTTCCGCTACACCTATGATTCCAATTAAACCAGTTAATTGGTGTAAAATATGATATTATATATTCTTGTGAATCTTATTAAATATACAACTAAAAAAGGTGGTGGAAAAACCTCAGTATTAGTAAAGTATGATAACTATCTAAAAATACATATATTAACCCCTATCACCCTTCCATGAATATACTGGCAATAGAAAAGATTGGATTGTAAAAGGAAAGGAATGTCCAATGTGAGGTAATAAGATGGATCTAAATTATCAAGACATATTATGGTCCATTTTTATATCAATTATATAAACATGTGCTGCAAGATGGAGCAAAGATGTGGCCATCAGCAAGTACTGTATACATTTTTGTGGTCAATAAATACTGTGTAATTAGTAGATTTCACTACAATTGCAAGAAACGTTTGATGTTTTAATGGATTTATTAGCAGAGAATGATACCAATGTGGAGGATACTTTTTGGTTAAAATGCCTCAGGTCTATATTTTCATCACAATCTTCGATATGCCCGAGGTTGAGGTATATGGGAAGGTAGTTACAGAAGACATAAAGTAAGCTCAGTTTCAAATGTAATACTAAAATCAGTAGGAAGTAGGAAATGGCTATCAAGGAAATTAAAAAGTGGAATGAGGTTGTCATCAAGCCTCCCAATAAGGGGTATAATATAGTAATTTGGCCAGTTAAAGACTAACTGGAGGAAGGCCATGACATAACTACAAGACCATAATTGTTATAAAAGACTATTAGGCAATCCCACAAGTGAGTTCCTGAATATATACATGAACATGATCAATCTAGCTAGGACTGACAGTTTAAGTTTAAAGGAATACAACTTCCTTAAAGTTACAAAACCTCAAGTAGCTACTTTGTATCAACTCCCCAAAGCAAATAAAAATAGTAATAAACTACCCGGGAGACCGATTGTATCAGGGAATGGCAGCCTTTGCGAGGCAGCAAGTAGATACCTAGATACATGTTTAAGATCTCATGTTATCCTTTTCCCATCCTATATCACGGACAGTATTGTCGTGGTTTTTGACAATTAATTTAGTGATACTGTTAATATCAATAACATTTATTGATATGAATTAAAAATGTTATATTTTATGTATTTGCCAATTTTTAGTTATCTGAATTCTTATTACATGATTTATATAAGCTTTAGTCTCATGAAATAAATAGAACTGTATTATATGAAAACATATTTATTATAATATCTTTCAATATAACAATTAATATGTTATAATAATTATGACAGATATTATATCAAAGTATATTAAATGATAAAGAATCGTTTTTTTTAGAACACTGTCCATACAACATATACAAGACATGCTTAATATGCTTATAACATAAGATATGGCAATTATGATATCTTATGATAAAGTTATTTTGATCATTTTGGTATTTTCACCAATATCTTTTCACTAAGATACCATACCATTTTAAAGTTATACACATTCTGCAGTCTAATTATAATATTATCTAATATAAATACAATTAAGTACTAAATCAAAATATATTGGATTGCTATAACAGCTGATATTTGTGAGATTTATAAAATGAATCTGTAAATTATACATTGAGTTACAAATTACAAGATATTGTTATATAAGATAAATATTGTTATAGCAATCTAGTTTTTCCATAAGTGTAACGAAAATAAATATAGAAGAAAAAAATATCTTATCCATGGTTCCCTCAATGACTAGGCCCAGGAAGTTTTAACTTTTTATTTTATTTTCCTACTCTTCGTGTGTAAACTATTTTGGAAGTAAGCTGTGAAAGTTTCTTTGTAGCTATTGGTGTATACATTTTGAAAATCTATGTGTTTTGGGAGTATCCCAATAGTATGTTTTAAGAGTGTGTTTATAAGGATTTCTCATAAATGTGTTTCTCAATTGAGAGTATCCTCTTAGGCCTCCCTGCCATCTCTTAC
Organism: Discoglossus pictus; assembly: GCA_027410445.1. Lineage (NCBI taxonomy): Eukaryota > Metazoa > Chordata > Amphibia > Anura > Alytidae > Discoglossus > Discoglossus pictus. The sequence goes on along the minus strand of CM050172.1, from coordinate 104,632,986 downwards.
CCTTCTGTTGTCTTGCTCTCCTGTTGTTGTATGTTCTGCTGTCCTTCCTACTATCTTCCCTAGTGTGTTTTTCTAAGGTCCTCTCTTTAGCTTGAATAGGAAAGTCTTAAATAGTCAATTTTTATTCTAGGTTTTTTTGTTTTTTGTTTTAATTCCATACTGAGATCACTAGCTACCTTGGGAAATACACTAAAATAATTTCCCTTGGCACTACCAATTTGTGGAATACAATGTTGACACACCTGTACTCTCTTAAAACCCCTGAGTGTATTACATATATAGTTGTGAGCATGCGGGTTGTTGCTAATGCTGCGGGCTCCTTGCCAGCAACTGCGTACCTCGCAAAATTAACGACACAAAAATACGAGACGCGTTACGACCCATTACAACCCAAAAAATACCCGAAACTGTGCACATGAAAACATGAAAAACTCAATAAATACACACAACAAATACATAAAAAGCCTACCTACAGCAAGGGGGGGCACACAGGACCTCGAAAACTGAAGTTACACCTCAATTTTAGACACCCAAAAATCCCCTAAGCAAGAGAAAAAATGGCCACCGAACAAAACGAAAACGAGGCTACAGGACTCTAAAGACGCAAAACACCACCAAACACCTACGGATTTTCCGGAAAAAAACCTGCAAAACACCTACGGGTTTTCCGAAAACAAGGATGGAAAATCAGCCACAGCCGCATACCACACATTAGGCGCCATTTTAGAAAACTAATTTATACAATCCGGAAGTACACAGCTACCCTAACGGATTTGCCTCGCCCACGCACACTATTACACTACACACTGCACACATTCATGACACTTACACAGCAGCTACACAGCACTGATGCTGCAGCAACATGAAAACAGATTGCCAGCTCTTCAACACAATGCTGCATATATTACTTCACAATAGGTAAAGTATATTAATTTCTTATTTTATTAATTATTCATTGCCATACCAAAAAAAAAAAAACAACGCTGCTCATAGCACGCAAACAACCAAGAGCCTTGCAATGAGTGTCAAAGGCCACGTGATCAGCGCCGTATGCGCTCAGCGTGAGGCTCGCAATCAGCACCCAAGGATCTTAAAACAAAATTAATTTCGCACACAAACAACATTACCTGCCTTACAATCTTATTGCCGTCATTTTTTGACGGGCAAGTCGCTACTTTTTAAATAAATATCTGGTGTTTGGGATCAGGAAATAAGCCCACCTGTATATACAGAACAGTTTCACCATGGCTAAATGAAACTGATGAAGTTCTAAGAATGGATGTATTGGTGTATGTAAGTAGCAGACTTACCAGAGCCCTTTTCCCCCTGGGAAGTGAAAGAGTTAAGCCTCCTACAACAGACTAATTAAGCCCTGCTGCATTCTGTCTTAAAAGGTCTACTGAGCACTCCGAAGGTTGGGTTCAGTCTGGACTGAGAGCCAGGAGAGACAGCTCTGCACGCTGAAGCAAACCGACAGACATTTGGAGCAGAAAAACGTACAGGCCTGTATATATGAACACTTTATTTTGCATTCGTTTATGGTAGTGAGGAAACTGCTATTCCTGTTTAGTTAGTGCTTCAAGGAAGCTAGGCTTTGTTTCGTATTACTTTTGTTCGTACCTGCTGACCAAGTTTTCAGTAAAGCACCTTAAAGCTATAACGCCTCCTGAGCTACTTCATTACAGAGACGGTCAACAGGGCATTGACCCCGGAAGTGGCAGCCAGTCTGTCACAATATAGATGATATATATATATATATATTGTGATTGTTTGCTCCTTTGAAGTATGACAAGCAAGTGGAGTATGGAGTTCGTGTCAGAAGTGAAGGAGTTAAAAACTTCTGAAGAACTCCTAATTGGAGCAACTGCCCTTTAAAAGCCTGAAGGCAGACCTGGAGAGGAGGTGTGGCCGGCTAGGCTCTGTGCAGGTTGTGGGCTGCTGACAGAAGCACGCCACAGAGAGTGAAGACTGTTCCTGGGTGGAAATACAGTGGGCTGTGTGAAGCTTGATTTACTGGGACTGCAAGTACTACAACAGTGAGAAGAGGGTGCTGATTGCAGTCACAGGAAGAACTGAGCTGAAAGAGCGACTATAGACGCCAGAGGTGAAAATACAAGTAAAGCCAAGTAAGTGAAAGGATTATTGATTCCCCTGCAGTTAGGCCCTGTTTGGCCTAGCAGAGAGTAGCCAGTGAGTGAAGGCCTCAGACTGAAGCAAGCCAAAGAAGGACGCTTGTTGCTATCTGACATATAGAGGAACGCAGTACGTTCACACAGTCTGCTGGAAGCAGAAATTGTACCAGAGCCTGAGAGAGACTACTATATTCCAGAGTTGGTTCACAGAAAGGACTTCTGTGGTATCGGAGATATTCCACTGAGCAAGGACTATCTCCAGACCCCATCCCTAAGAAGCTGGATGCAACAAGGGATAAACAGGTTGGTGACAGATACATGTTTTCACCATATGAGGATAAGAAGCACAAAGGCCCCAGGGAGAAGTGTGCATTGAGAGAAAGTAATAGTCCCTCATCCCCAGAGGGTGACAAGGGTCCCTGAGGTGAAGCATAAGGGAGAGAAGGGTGGGCCCTATGCTTCACCCACCATAGATAGAAGCTGTAGAGGAAAAGGCATTTTCAACCAAATAAGAGACTGTTTGTTTCCTAGCCACAAGCTGGCATTTTCAACCAAATAAGAGACTGTTTGTTTTCTAGCCACCAGCTGGCATTTTCAACCAGATAAGAGACTGTTCGTATCCTGGCCACTAGGTGGCACTCACACCAGTCTCGAGGACTAATCGTATGCTGGCCCCAAGGAGGCAGTCTCCCCAGCTTATAGGACTGTTGACAAGCTGGCCACAAGGGGGGCAGTTCCCAAGTTCAAGGACTGTTTACAAGCTGACCACCAGGTGGCAGACTCCCCAAGTTTAAAGGACTGTCTCAACCTGGCCACAAGTTGGCATTCTCCCACCTCACGGAGCAGTAGCTATTTATTTTTTCGTTATATTAAGCAGAGCTACGGCTACCGCTGTTATTTTTCTTTCTGTAAATAAACCGATTTGCTGCACTTCCAAGAAGGTATCCGCCTTTGATTTAAAAAAACCACCACTATACACGGCCATCCTGATCACAATATATATATATATTATATATATATATATATATATATATATATATATATATATATATATATATATATATATATATCATGTCATATAACAAGGATTAAAAGGATTACATTAAAAGCAATATATCATGTAATGTAGTATTACCAAAGTTCTGACACTATGGACTTACTGAACATACTTGAGGGTATAACTTTGGATGATAGTATGTGGCTAGCGACTTGTAACATTGAAGCACTTTATACCTCCATAGGACATTATGCTGGAGTACATGCTACAGGTTATTTCCCAAGCTTGGAAGCATATAGCAATTCTTCCAAGATGGAATTTTGTTAAAGTTACAAAGGTTCATATTAACACACAACCACTTAACATTCAACAGTAAAGATTATGGTCAACCCTATGGGGGCAGCTTGTGCCCCAACATATTCAAATATGTACTTAGGCTGGTTGGAGAGTGAATGTGTCTTTGCAGACAACATGAGTCAATCTACTGATATGGTCATTTTATGGCTGTATTATATTGACAATGGTTGTTTTCTCTGGAGTGGTAGTAGAGAACTCTTTGTGGAGTTAATTAATACTCTCAATAGTAATTGACTTCATTTAAGGCTTACTTACAACATTGATTTCCTATCTGTTGACTTCCTTGCTGTTTATTTGTAAATGGTAGTGCTTAACACTGATACTTGTTAAATTGGTTACAAGAAGTTTATAGGAAGGGTTTAAATAAAAAATATATCATTTTTAATGGAGGAATATAGAAGAACGCCACGCTTAAAAAAAAACCTTTATAATTAGTAGGCTGACTCAATAATTAGATACTAAAAAGTACTAAACAATTGCAGAGGTAGAAATGCCTTCAGGTGTAATAAACTTAGTGGCAATAATAAATAAATAATATAATCTTTTGTCAAGAATGATTTAAGTTGCCATAGTTGACCCTTAAAATATTAATATTGTAGCGTTAGTGAAACAAATATTAAAACATAAATTGGAGGTGAATAAATGGTGTTGTGAAATATTCTAGTAAATAACAGAGAATTTTTATTTGCTATAATGATGTGAAAAATGGTGTAAGTTTATTCTACACAGAGAATATATTGAAAATGAAAGGAGTTGCAGATAAGTTCTCCTAATTATAGTGAATATCTTCGAGGGAGTTGTGCTAATAATTCGGGAATGTACAATCTGATCTGTATAGGAAATCTACTGCCACCAAAAATATCTTACACTACTCCAGCACCGATCAATTGTAAATACTATTTAATGCTTTACATTTTGACCCTATTCAACCTCTGCAGAAGCGATTTTGCAAAACGCACATCCCATGGTGTAAACGGCGAGGCATTAGCGACCGCGACTTATGCAGGTAATATTAGTATTTGTTACTTACTGTAAAGCACTAACGCATAGAGCAGATAGACTGTTAGAGGACAAAAAGCGGGTCCTCCAAGTTGTTACTTTGGCTAAACTTATAGGGAACTCCACTATTTATTACTTAGGAAACTCTGTTTTGAGTACATGTCTCTAGGCTTACAAGAGATGACACATGGTGGGTGTACTCTACAGATATAGTTTACCTCATGTGAATCCATAGCAGTGACCTACTATATTTATCTGAGAGATTATTGCCAAGAATATAATTTGCAGCAGTATACATTTTTTTTCTTACCCTATTTTGGACACCATACCATTTTAGTCATAGAGTCCAGTTTTTGTTTTTATATCTTTTTACATTTAGCATTTTCTATGCATATGGCAGTTTTAATATGAGTTAATAAAGATTAAGTCTTACCTTTACATATAGTGTTGTGGTATTTGAGCTGATACTTCATGAAGCACATTGGGACAATATACTGTAATAGTGGCCTTTTCTTTCCCCTTTTCTTTTTTGTGTAAGTACTTTAGCCATTAGGTATAATATATGGCCCTCTATGACGTTACATATATACCAATAATGGACCTAGTCTCTACTACATGGCGGCTGGAACTCCCAAGAGATTCTAATATTTGCTGTCTGGTGCCTAAAAGTCTAACTCCAGATTTTTAAAGCAACATAATTTAGGTGTGCTGCCCGGGGAACCACTGCACAGTTCTTCCCATTTCTCAAGGATGATGTCTTAGCTGTCTGGAATCTAGAACTACTACAGCCTGTGATGCCCAGATAGTATCATTGTGTAATTTCTCTAATTTATATACCGTATGTTGCAGCCATGATGCATGGATAGGGTTACCAAGTGTGCAATGCTATTTTATCATGCTATGCAATGGATTCCCCAGGTTTGTAATAACTTAACCAAAGAGCTAACTGTCTTACACTATTTGGTTTTATCAAGGATTATGTTATTGAGTCCATGTGAACTTGTATGTCATATTTAGTCTTGAAATGTAGTTGTTTCCCTGGGGGGTATAATAAATTGGGTATATTGGGCTCCCAGGGAAGGGGGCCACAAGTTGAGGGGTACTCTATTAAGGGGTCTGGAGAGGTCCATTGGACCAGGGGAAGGGCTGACAGAAGCCAAGGAACAATGGGGATTCAGGTATGAAAGGGTCGGTGAGATAGGATTAACCACCATTGCTCTGACTGATAAAATCTTGGGAGGCTCGGAAGAAAGAGAGGATTAAGAGGATTACACAGCCAGGTTCCTGGCTAGCAGGGGTGATCAGGGGACGACATAATTTGATAGACAGCTCTCCCAACACCGCACTAATTACAAAAAATAATAAACTTACACTATTTACATAAAAAAAAAAACTACATTACACAAAATAAAAAAAACGACATTACAGAAAATAAAAGAAAAATTACAACCTGTTGGAATAAAAGGGTAATTAACCCTTTTATTCCAACAGGTTGTAATTTTTCTTTTATTTTCTTATTTTATTTTATTATCGCTGGACATCACTGGATCGGCATTTTGACCAGGTCAGTGGTCTAATTAACCCTGTTCTATTTTCAGTAAGTCTGTTTTGTTTTATTTGTAAAGTACTTTTTTTTATTTTCAGTAATGTAGTTTTTTTTTTTTGTGTAATGTAGGGTTTTTTATTTTATGTAATGTAGTTTTTTTTGGTGTAATGTAGGTTTTTTATTGTATGTAATGTAGTTTTTTTACTTTGTGTAATGTAGATTTTTTTATGTAATTAGTGGGGGTTTATATAGTTTTTGTCATTAACTATGTAGTTTAGGGGTTAATAGGGTAGAGCGGATTAAAAGGATAGGGTAGAGGGGGTTAATAGGATAGGGTATAGGTGGGGTTAATAGAATGGGATATGGTAGGGAGGAAGCTCATGGCACTTATAGTGTTAATATAGGGGTTAATAGTGTCCTATATGGGTCTATATATACCTCTATTGGACTGAGGGGGTTAATTATAGTCCCATGGCGGTCTATATACACCCCCATGAGTGATGGGGTTAATTTTAGGTGACTGGAGGGTACTTATAGTACCCCCGTGGCAGTGGTCAATTTTTTAGTTAGCACAGGTCCTTCAAAAGACCTGCGGCACTACATTTTTAATTTGAATGCGGGGGGGGGGGGGGTCCTGTTTAGGACCATTGCTGCAAGGGATAATATGGGGATACTGCGGGGTCCCAATGGGGATCCCCAGCATAGGGGGGTTAATTTTAGGTGCCGCGTGGGTACTTGAAGTACCCCCACGGCAGGAGTTAACAGTTCGGGACCACCACAGAAAGGGGATATATTGGGAGCATACGGGGGTCCCAATCAGGACCCCTGCAGCAGGAGGATTTTTTTAGGGAGCAGGGGGAGGTTTAGGGGCCGAGGGAGGTTTGGCGGCCGGAGTAGGGTTCTGTTTTGCTGCTCCGGCAGAATACGTAAGAGCTTTTAGAGCCCTTGTGAGTCCTCCCCAGCACTTGTTGGGATTTGGCCTCCATTTGCGTGGTATGGGCTAGCTCACGGGGGACTTCGTTGCAATTTAATATCAAATTAGAACATAAGGCTAGAACATAAGGCTTATGGGCTTCACATTTCAAAGGGTTGCGGGATGCGAAGTTCCACATTCCACATCCTGTAGGCATTTTTGAGCCGTCCTGCATTTTAACCCGCAAATCGTTGGCTAATTTAATAGCTGTAAGTCCTACTTTCTACAGGCTACGTTCTAACATGTAACCCCAATTTAATGAGGCTGATAGTCATTTATCAAAACAAATGCATATAATTTATCACAAACATTGTCATAAAATGAAATTAAATGCACATAATTTCTCATCATATCATATAAAATGCATGTAATTTCTCACATAGATAGGCATCAAATCAGCTTACATGCAAATAACTCCAAGTACAATTAGTAAATATTATTTATAACGCGCCCACATATTCCGTAGAGCTGTACATAAGTTGAGTTCCAGACAAAGATAAATACAAATGAACACATAGCAAAGCAAGGAGGGCCCTGTCTTTGAGTTTGGAATCCAGTGTCCATGGTGCTTTCCCCAAAGCACATTGCAGAATTGAAACTCGCAGACTTACAACCTAAAGGTGGTAAAGGAGGGAGAGAGAGGTTATGAGCGTGTTAGGGTGGAAGGTGATACGCTTCTTTAAAGAAATGCGTTTTTAGTGAGGTTTTGAATGTTTTGAGGAAGGATGATAATATGGCGGCGTGAGGCGAGGAGTTCCAGAGAATAGGCACAGCACAAGAAAAGTCCTGAAGGCAAGAGTGAGAGGAGGTGACAAGAGTTGTAGAAAGAAGAAGGACATTAGCAGAACAAAGAGGCGGTGGGGTAGTATTTGGAGATGAGAGCAGAGATGTACGGGGGAGAGTTATTGTTGAGGGCTTTGTAAGTTAGGGCCATGATTTAAAATGTTATTCTAGAGGCTAAGGGAAGCCAGTGGAGTGATTGACAGAGAGGTGATGCTGACACTGAACATTGGGTACAGAAGATGAGCCTAGCAGAGGCATTCATAATGGATTAAAGTGGAGATAGTCGGGTGGTGGGTAGGCCAACAAGGAGCGAGTTGCAGTAGTCGAGTCAAGAGATGATGAGAGAGTGTATTAGGATTTTAGTTGTGTCTTGTGTAAGATAGTGGCAAATACTGGATATGTTTTTTTTAAATGGAGAAGACAATATTTAGTTAGTGACTGTATTTGAGGGATAAAAGACAGGGCGTGGTCCAGTAGAGCCCCAAGACAACGGGCTTGGGAGGAGGGAGTGATGATGTCGTTGTTGACAGTGAGAGAGATGTGAGGAATTGACGCTGTGGGAGAGGGAGGGAAGATTAGGATTTCAGTCTTAAGACATGTTGAGTTTGAGATGGTGGGTGGACATCGAAGAGGATATACTAGAGAGGCAGTTGGAGAGGTGTGTTAGAATAGAGGGGGGTAGACCTGGTGCTGAGAGGTAGATTTGGTTGTTATTTGCATAGAGATGATACTGAAGCCCAAAAGAGATTATTAGGGTACCAAGTGAAGATGTATAGATGAAAAAGAGAAGAAGACCTAGGACTGATCCTTGGGGTACACCAACAGACGGGGTGAGGAGAAAAAGAGGTGTCGTAGAAAGAGACACTGAATTATCGATTTTGTAGGTATGAGAACCACGAGAGAGCAGTGTCTTGAATACTGATAGAGGAGAGGATATGGAGTAGAAGTGGATGGTCGACTGTGTCAAAGGCAGCAGAGAGAGATCTAGAAGAAGAAGAATTGAAAAGTGATCTTTTTTAATACTTTATTTTTTCTCGAAAAGTGATCTTTTGACTTGGCGGTAAGCAGGTCATTGGTGACTTTAGTGAGAGCTGTCTCAGTGGAGTTTTGGGTCGGAAGCCGGATTGGAAGGTGTCAAGAAGGGAGTTAGAGGAAATAAAGCTGGTAAGGCGGTTATAGACGAGCCGCTCCAGCAGTTTGGAAGCCAGGGGAAGCAGAGAGATAGGGCGGTAGTCAGATGCGACATCAGAGTCAGATGAGGGTTTTTTGAGGGTGGTTGTAATTATGGCGTGTTTTAGAGAAGATGGAAACATGCCAGTATTTAGGGAGAGGTTGAAAATATGTGTGGAGCTGGGATTAGTGTGGTAGAGAGGGGAGGGATAAGCTGAGATTGAATAGGATTCTGAAGACAGGTAGTGATGCAAGTGGATGATAGCTGGCTGTAGACTTCATCCTCTGTAGCTGAGTTAAAGCAGTTCAAAGTGGTTGTGGGATTGGGGAAGGCAGAAGACTGGGTGTTGTTGGCTAGTTGAGAGGGGGGAGTGTGTAACCCACTCTGAGATGAGAGTTCATTGCAAATGTTTTGAATTTTATGAATAAAATGATTGCCGATGTTTTCAGCTGTGAGAAAGGAAGGGATGGGAGGAGGTGGCGGGCTGAGGAGAGTATTGAAAGTGGTGAGGTTGACGGTAAGGAAGTGATGGTCAGATAGAGGGAGTGGGTGGATGACTGGGTTGGAAGTTGTGCTGAAATTGGTGAAGATAAGGTCTAGAGAATTTTTCATAAAGAAGAGAGACCGAAAAAGACATCCCTTGCTAGTCATCAAAAAGTATCGCCAATATTTGGCACAAAAAATCTAATTTAGAGTCAGACCAATTAGTTAAAATATAACTTTTATTATATAACATAAGATATGATAAAACATATTTGAAATCAAATACCCAATAAAAGATGCCGTCATAGTGAATGGAAAATCTGCAGATAATTAAATATCATAGAGATATAATATTACACATAGATAATATCTAATACAGGCACTTAGGCTGCTAATGAAATTGATCTCATAATAAATATTATACAGTAACAATAATATCATAAATATCCATTAACAATGGAGTAGATATAGTAGTACATATGTTCAGATACAATTACCAAGTATGATTATACATCTGACCTATAAAGTGCTGGCTAACCAAAAGTGTTATAATAAAGAACACCTATTGTAAATATATAAACCAAATACTGATATCCCTATACAAATGCAGCAGTACTAGAGCCCGACACAAGCTCCTGGGGGTGTGATCTACACTTCCATACCTATAAACCAAACTAACTTAGATGTGACGAATGGGGATCTACCACTTACCCCCTAGTGACATAAAACACAAAATATCTGGGACGTGAGTACACTATCCTCCTAACCACAGCGCAAAACAAAAAATAAAAAAAATAATACTATCTATATAAATATTATTGAGTAATTACTATCACTCTAAAATGAATAAGTGAAATAGATTAGAATGTCAGATGTATCTAACTTCAAATAGTATCCTATTAAAAAAAAACATCAAACAGCCACAATAATATATTGCATCTAATTTGCAATCCCTGTAAATAATATATGATAAAGCAGAGTGGTATCGTAATAAAATCATACTTGTTAATTGTATCTGAACATATGTACTACTATATCTAATCCATTGTTACTGTATATGTATGATATTATTGTTACTGTATAATATTTATTACTAGCGACTTGCCCTGTCAAAAAATTACGGCAATGAGATGTGTATGTTTGTAAAGTTGTTTAGTTATTAATATACTTATTTGACTCTTGTAAGAGTTTAGTTATGATGAAATAAGTACTATTGTGATATTAAACTTGTTTAATTTTGTAACATTTTCTTTTGTTCAACAGTAACTGTTAAAGTGATTTGTAGTAAAAGTATTAACATTTGAATGTAAGAACAGTTGAACTTTAAATTAATCAGTATTGTAAACTTGAGGTAATGGTTTTTTAACATGCAAGTTCTATCTCAAGAATTGTTAACTTTAATATACATTGAATCCAGAGGAAGGCAAACAGTAAAAAACCTCTTTGAAACATAGCCAATTGTATCAAAGCGGGCAACAAATGAATTCCTTCCTGATCCCATTAACTGGCAATCAGATTACTCCCTGGATTAATGTTTAACATAAAAGACAACATTTACATTGGTCCTCAAAACGTGGTTGTGCTGTTAACATGAACTTTGTAATATGTCTAAGTAAGGAACTTGAAAGTATATTTTTGGAAGCTTGAACTTTCTTGTGCGTCTAAGGAAGGAACTTGATAATATTTTTTTCAAACTTGTAACATTAGAAACAGTAACATAGTTAATTAACATTTGAACAGAATTTGTCAAAATAATGCAAGGCAAGTGTTTTGTGAGGCTAATCATGCATAAACAGTACTTCCATGAAGTATGACTGAATTCTTTAATAATTTGTAGTTTTCAATGGTTGACCTTTGTTTGTTGGTGTAGTAATTGTTTTAAATGGCACATAGTTTTTTTCTGTGGAAAAGTGGTTCTTTAAAAAGAGAACACGAGAATTTAAAGTTGTTCCGCGATGTGTAACCACTGTTTTCTATGTGTTTGACAAGGAAAATAATGTTGTTGTAAACTAATTTCTGTGGCGTAATAATGACCTTTTGAAGGAAATGGACAGTTGTGTGTAGTTTTTGTAAAAATGTTGTGGTTATATTGTGATTTTTTTGTTTTTTGCGTTTGCTTTTAAATTGGTTTTGCATGGCTTTTGTTTGTTTTGATGGAAAGTTAGAGTACTTCATAGTAGACAATGTTTTTAATAAAAATGTGTCCATATTCTAATAAATCACCTTGACTTTCATTCTTTTCAATGTAAACTTTAATAGCCTGTGGATTTTTGCACCGTGATAAGGCAACATACAATTGGCCATGTGCAAATAAATACTGGTTGTTCTAAGAAAATACCCAGAGATTTGAAAGTTTGTCCTTGTGATTTATTAATGGTCATGGCAAATGCCATAATGATGGGAAATTGTCTTCTTTGCAGTATAAAGGGAGACTACTTTCACTTGGTGCTAAATCTATTCTTGGTATGAAAACTCTCTCTCCTTTATGGGCATCCTTTAATTGTTGAACAATTAATCTTGTGCCATTGCATAGGCCTTTTTTTGGGTTCATATTTCGAAGTAACATGACAATTGCACCTTTCTTTAGCTGCAAAATATTTGCTGGCATTGCAGAAGGAGTTAATGAGTTTATGAATTCCGTGGAAAAGTGTGTCTGACTTTCTTTGTCATCAGCAAGTACAGAATCAGCACTGTGATAATTTCTTTGGGGTGCATTCATTTTTTTAAATATTTCATTATTGAGGATTAATGCATCCTTATTTTTACAGGTTAGGATGACTTGGTTGAATATTCCTGGTTATTTATGGTACCTTCAAATATAGCCGATATAAGATCTTGGTGACAAATCATATGAGGTGGGATGTGCACAGTGTCGTCAGGCAAATTTGGTATTTTTTCTGTTCTGCCTTCTCCAATTTTAATAAGCCAATCATTGAAATCATTTTGGCCTTCTGATCTCATATGCATGGGTAACATGTCTCCATAGTGTGCTTGACTTTATACAGGTTTCGATAATGTCAGTTCAATTTCCATGTACAACGACAGGTAATGTTTGTCTAAAATCGCCACCTAACAACATTACCCTTCCACCAAATGGAAAAGCATTATCCATGACTTCACAAAGCAAACGGTTAATACATTGGAGGGCATAGCATGACATCATTGTGGCCCCATCTATTATAATTAATTTACCTTTTTTATATTTTTTTGCTTGTAATGATGTCATGCAAATATCTGACACAGAGGTTTCTAAAATAGGCACTGGCAGTTTAAACCCACTATGTACAGTTCTTCCACCTTCTAACAAAAGTGCAGCAATTCCAGTAGTGGCAAACGGCAGTGCTATTTGACCTTGTGCTCGTACAAAATTCATTAATAAATTAATAGATATGTTCTTCCTGATCCATTAATAAATTAATAGATATGTTCTTCCTGATCCACCACGTCCATCAAGATAGAAATAACGCTCTTTGACCATGTCATCATCTAGTGCATTTGTAATGGCATTAAATACTTGCAATTGTAACATATTTAAAGTTACAAGTCTTTCTTCTGTTCTTTGTACTTGTAGTTGAATGTCATAGTCTTCAAAGTTTATGTTATCTATAAGGCCAATTAAAACTTTGCACAACTTAATCCATGAGTTAAAAATACTTCTTGGATTTCCATTAATGCTTTTAAAGTGTGCAATAGGTTCATTGTATCGTTGCATAAAGTTTTCAGCCATATTACTTTGAAATGTATCCCACAAAGCTAATGCATTTGGAGCATTTGAGAAGATACAAATAAATGCAAATTGTTTCCTCATCTGCCGTGGCATTTGACATAGTGCTGCTTCTTCTAGACATCTTTTCCATTCTGTATCATCAGCTAGGAAGTTTCTATGTTGCACAGCTAAATGAAATGATTCAGATACTATGTCATTAACAGTTCTTAAGTGTTCAAAACGTTGTGCTCCAGGAACATTTAAAAGTAATAGTCGTAAGCAGAAACGTTCAAGGTCTCTTTGACTGACAGTGTAAATTCTTGGGATTATTTTATTTCCTCTGCTTTTTCTAGGTCTCCATAATCCATTTACAAAAATATATTGATATAGAATTTCAATATATAAGAATTGTGTTGCTTGTGAATCTGTAGAATTGAATTCAAACCATGCAGTTAGTGTAGTGTGAGGATGCTCACTTTGGGCCAATGCATTACTTTAATTTCCAGCATGGAAATACACTAAATGTCTTTGTGGCAAATGTACTGCTAATCTATATACTGCATGTGATCTATCATGCATTTCAAATTTTAAAAAGGCGCGACATAGCTTCTGGTGCACTTACATAGCGAGCATCTACATGAGATACAAGTTCATCATGTACTAACTCAGTGCTTTTGGGTTTGTCTGCACTTTTGACGACTACAGTAGCTGCATCATAGCCTTTGTAAATATATTTGTACACATATTTAATGGATTTGATGGAAGTGCAGGCTTTTACATTCATGTGTGTATTATACTTCATGAGTAAATGTGGATTGTAGGGTACCACATATCTATTGTCAACCTTTTTGCAACGAATAATGGCACTATCTCCTTCTCTTCTTCTATAAAGTGGATAGCCATCACAGTTGGCATAAGTTTTGTCTCTATAATCTTTTGGAAAATCTTTGGAACATTTATTATTTTCCATACATGGTGATTGTGGATTAAGCTCGCCACAGGGTCCATGAATCATGTGATGAGTTACAATCTCATATAGTGTACCATATAGTTCTGGATCTGGTAGTTCAGCAACAATGACTGAATCCACTTTCTCACCAGTATCTAATTTATCTTTATTTGAAGGATTATGAGAAGATGTGCATGTGGAAGGCCTCTTTTTTGAAATTCAATTGTATATACATAAGCAAGACATTTGCCAAATAAGTGACTTATAGTGATTGTAACAGAACCCATCACTGTTTTACCCTGTTTTATGGTTATTTAATTCTTGGTTAAAATATGATCACATTGCTATACTGTATGTATGTGGTCTCAGCGCCATTCAGTAATAATGTGTGCTCAGACCTAAGCTATCTGCAGATATGTTCTGGGTTATAATATGTTGTGGTTATATCTGTAAAAATATTGTATTGTGTGGTATGCAGTCAAATATCTTTGGTCTCATACACTTGGTCAGGAGTTGCCCATCTGCCTCTTAATAGTATTTGCTAAACCACACAAGAGATAGCAGAACAAAAGGGTTTTAGCAGACAAGATGGCACCATGAACAATGGGGGTAGGGACTCATGAATAATGAGATGACCTGGGGTTTCCCCATACTCCCAGCAGGGGAATAAGTGACCTTAGAGATGTTACTCTCTCCACCGTCAGAGGTGGAATGAGCAGTTAGCCACGCCTAGTGGGCGGCTCCTGGGGGAGGGGACTCCTGGCTCCCACGCATTAACCCTGTCTGATTGGCCAGAGGTAATTATGGGTTGACCAAAGGTAGTCACTGCCCCTACTGTGTATGTGAAGTGTTTAAAAATGTGTTTTTGTTTTTAATAAAGAAGAGTTCTACTTGACCCTTCAAAACGTAGCCTCGTCTCGTTCTTGGGGGGGATTTATGGTACAGTTACTCTGCCACATTTTACAGCACTCCTGGATTATACAATGGGATATCGTGGATGGGAATAAACATTTCATTACTGCACAGCACCTTGCTTCAGAAAAGGACGTCTCCAACGGCAGGTACCCCTCACCAACTAGGGTAGCCGTTACAGTGATGTCCCGTTATTAATTCATTTAATTTAATTTTAAAAACTCTGGCTACTAAATCTGGTCTATTGGAAGGACTTTGAGCAAGAAGTAAATTTGTGTAATTTCTGGCCATTGGGGATTACAGGTAAATGTAATAAATAAAACGTTTTTTCCAAATTTGGTGACAATAGCCATGGCATCATTGTATCTTTCTCTCTTATTTCGAGGAGATCACTGAAAAAAGGATGGTAAAATGATGGCTTTGCCAGCTGTCATGTCTCTGCTTGTAGCCCCCTCAGCAACATAGTCCATTAATCCCCAATATTGTTCTACACATAGTTTATCTTGTTGATATTTTATAAAGTTTAAATTATTGGCCTCAACTTGCAAATAGGAATCAATAATACATTGTTGTGTTAGTTTTCCACCACATAAAATTGGATTAAATGTATTTCGAATGGCAATTTGAGCTACTTAAAATTCAAGCATAGAAACATTATTTCCTATTCTGGCTTTAGCATTTGGGTAACTGGGAAGGGTTCATTTTGGTTGCCAACCTGCTTCTCCGTGTGGGAAAAAAATGGGATATGTCATTGGATCTAAATTTGGACATAAGATACTGATATTAATGAATGGTTACTCCTCATTTCTGGGATATATTCTAATGTCTCTTTGAAATGGTGGTTCTCCATCATTTTGAAACACCATTGCAACCTCATTTGATGTTGGCAAATTATAACTGCGTTTATCAGTATGTCTATCTCTTTTAAGCACCATATTGACATTTGGGATTGATAATTGATGTCTTTCTGCATGAAGTTGTTGTTCATTTTCTACTTCTGCCAATTTTTACAAGCTTTAGTGTAGGGGTTATTCTCCATAATGTTATCTAGCTCTATAAAAACAGTGGGTAAGCATTTTTTATTTTCTTCCAGCTGCATACGTTGGTCAACAGCTTCCATTGTATCTAGGACATATAGTTGAGCAAATTTTCTTGGCTCTCCTTCCTCTGGATGTAAATGGGAAGTACGATGGTAAATTTGGCCTTGGACTTTTAAACAGTAAGGACCATGTCCTGGTACATTAGCAGCTAATGTTGCCACCATAGATGCAAAGGATATGGCACTTGAAATTGTTGTAGGTTAAGTAGGTTAAGTCATAATGTTTTGTAAATAGATTGGGAATTGTTTTCTTTCTGGAAGTTTGACCTTGCCTTTTTGACAGCAACAAATAAATTGTCCATCTCTGGGTCTCTCCTGTTTAAAATGATAAGCTTCACAAAACTGACATTGAGTATTCATGTCCCCACAATGATGAACCTCTACTGCTAAAGACTTGAGTAAAGGACAATTTGCAAAGCATATATCAGTTTCAGTTTCAAATTCATCAGTTGAAATGTCATGTGATGTGATGTTTCAGGAACAGGTTCTAAATGCTTTGTTTTTTTAGTAGCTTTTTTTGGTGTATCTTTTATTTTTGCAGGTGATAGGCTTTTGCTTGCAATTTTTTTGCATTCTTTTTCTCGTTGAATTTCCTTCTGCTCCAGTGTCTGCTGGTTTGTCCATCTTTGTTGTCGTTCTCTAGCTTGACGTCTTATCTTTTCTTGTTTGGTGTCGTTATCAGCCATGTTAATCTGTAAAAGAAAACAATGTATCATTAGTTTAGTTTGAGATGTTAAGGTGTTTTTTGAAATATTTTATTTGCAACAGTTTGTTTCTATGTGATTGTAGTTCATTGTAGCTGAACTTTCTTTCTATTGCTAAATGAGTGTGTTTTATTTTTTTGCTCTTACTTTTTCTCTTGTATGTTGTAACTTTTGCATTAGATTCATAGCACACTCAAGGTAATTACATTATAGCTTATTGTAGATGTAGTAGGTGTATAGTGTTAATTTAAATTGAGTTTTTGTTTTGTTTGTTAATTGCTTTTTATGTTGTAGTTTTAGCTTACAGGCATAGTAGAGGGCAAAAATTGGTCTTTCTAATTTGTCCTGCAGGGGATTGTTGTAATAGTATTGTTATATTTTACTTAAAGGCTTATATGTTGTGGCTGTGAAAAGGTATGTATTGTTTGTTCGGTGTTAGTAGTATTTGTTCTAGTATTCTATTTTATGTGTGTGGTTAGGTTTTATGCTTAATATTGTACATTAGGGCTGGGAATTGAGAATTAAAAATGTTATTTAGTATGTGTTTTCACTATTTTTTGGACTATGCCGTTTTATGTTGGTTATTTTTTTTTTTTTGGCTAGATTGAAGTTTGGGTTTACTGTTAAACGTTGTTGTACGTAAAAGACAAATAGAAGGTAAATGACAAATGTGTCAGTAATATTTTGGTAAAGCTGATAATTAGTGGTGCTTATTGTTGTTGGTAGATAGGTTCAATGACCTGAAGTTTTGCCTAGTGGGTAACACTGAGTTTTATATAAAGTTATAATTTAATTTAATCAGGGAAAGGAATAATAAAACTAGAAAAAAACGCTGTAGTGTGTGATGATAAAAGAAACTAGATACCTTGATAGTCTTGGTTTGGAAAACTATAATCTACAAAATTAAGATAGTAGAATATAGGACATCAATTTCCAAATATATGCAGATATAGATAAATAAATGCAATAAAATATTGACCATCTTCATGTAATCCTCATATGTCAGTAAGAACTGTTAATCACTGGATCACTTTTAAGGTACTGTCAAATAGTGCTAAGATCAAGAAGCTTGATGTATATTTTTTAGTAAATCACACCAAGTGAATTAAAAACAAAAACAAAAAACAAAAACAAAAAGAGGATGATGTGCAGAAATATAATGAATATCCTAGTACTCTAATTATTGGTTTATATGTGCCATATGGTGGAAGCTAAAAATAGAAATGGGCTAGTGGGAATAATTATATACCATGAAACACCTATTAAACCTGAATGTATGGTTTTGCTGAAAAAAAAGGTGTACATATCTGTATATATTGAAAAAGCCACTCAATGCCCAATACTTGCGATTTTCGGCCACAACATCAGATAAATAAGATCCTCCATATGTCTGATCTGCACATCACCCTCTCTGTATGTCCCGACGGTCCGTTTCGCTCTCTATGAGAGCTTCCTCTGGGGTACTTTTAGTAAAAACTTAGGCCTATTTATAGGCCCGAACTACTTCCGCGTTTAGGTGAATAGGGAGAGCGTGTCACGTCACGCTAGCGTAATGACGTCATTGCGTCAGCGTAATTACGGCAAATAGAAAGCTAAAGCTTTATTTGTATTTTCTAATAACATTCTGTCTATATTGCATCGGCCATCTTAGATTGAATCCTATAACTTTATGGATTCGGAGCAATACATAGCCAATTTGGGATAAATAATGTACCAAACAAAGTACTGAATATATATCTAAGGTGAATAATAGAACAGAAAATGGAGCATGTGATAAGATATAAAGAAATGAATAAAGATAAAAGTAAAACATAAAAAATAAAAAATATAAAAGATATCCAAATGACTAAGGACTAACTAAATTGGACTAATGTGGTGTATGGGGTAATATTTACCCTTTAGGTGCTATGTGTTCTAGAGTAAAAGTTTTGTTGTGTGTAATTTGTGGTATGGGAAACTCCTCTATAAAGAATATAAAAGAGATATATATTTGAATTGGAAAATAAAATGTGTAAGAAAGAACTAACGAAATATGTGGTGATGAACGATGT
This sequence comes from Discoglossus pictus, assembly GCA_027410445.1. Lineage (NCBI taxonomy): Eukaryota > Metazoa > Chordata > Amphibia > Anura > Alytidae > Discoglossus > Discoglossus pictus. The sequence goes on along the minus strand of CM050172.1, from coordinate 104,614,124 downwards.
GGTTAAATATTAATAAAATATTAATAAAAAAGGATGAACTAGTGATGCTAAATAATGTGTGTGAAGAATAATAAAAAATTAATAAGGATAAAAATACCCAAAAATGAAACTATTGTATTCCTTGATGTGATGAAAGTTAATAAAAATTAATGATTATGGGACAAAGAAGGAAATAAATGGAATATAATATATTTAAATATAGTGGATTATTAAAATACAGTCTATAAGGAATTTATAGAAAAGCTGAATATGAAAATCCTTCATTAATACCATGTGGATATTGAGAATTTAGGGTAAAAATCCATCTACTTTCCAATTGTAGTAATTGTGTGTTCATATCTCCACCACGTGGTTTCCTACATAGATGATCCATGACAAAAAATTTCATGGAGTCAAGTCTAAACCAAATGTAAACCAATAATTAGAGTACTAGGATATTCATTATATTTCTGCACATCATCCTCTTTTTGTTTATGTTTTTGTTTTTTGTTTTTAATTCACTTGGTGTGATTTACTAAAAAATATACATCTAGCTCCTTGATCTTAGCACTATTTGACAGTACCTTAAAAGTGATCCAGTGATTAACAGTTCTTACTGACATATGAGGATTACATGAATATGGTCAATATTTTATTGCATTTATTTATCTATATCTGCATATATTTGGAAATTGATGTTATGCATTCTACTATCTTAATTTTGTAGATTATAGTTTTCCAAACCAAGACTATCAAGGTAGCTAGTTTCTTTTATCGTCACACACTACAGCGTTATTTTCTAGTTTTATTATTCCTTTACCTGATTAAATTAAATTATAACTTTATTGTTGTTGGTAAAAAAAAAAATTCTGTTGAAATGGATGCAGAGCAAACATGTTTATTTAGTTTTCTGTTTTTTTACTTGGTATACTGTACCTTGTTTGAAGTGTGATTTCAAGCAGAATATTTCTTGGTCCGCTGTTGTAAGTCTTTGTGCGATGCTCTTCACGCAGTGTCTGTTGTAAAAGAAAAAGCTAAATTTGATTTGATTGGAATGTATTTGTAATGAATAGCATAGTTAATTTTTTTCATCTACTCTATCTGTTATTGTAAATTTTTCTGCTATGCTGTTTCTTGTGCACCACTTTAAAATACTTTATTTGTATTTGTATATTACAGTTATCCTTTTTTTTACTGTAATTATTAATGTTTTTGATATTTTGTATATGATCGCAATGTTTTTTGGATTATCCTGTTTTCTGTCTGCCACTTTTGGTATGCTTATTTAGTCTTCTTTGTAAGGCTTATAGGTTGTTAAACAGTAAAGATGAATATGAAGTTATTTTTCTATCTGTTTGTGTGTTTTTTTGTACAAACCTATTTTGTGTCCACCACATTTTGCATGCTTCATTTGCTTAATTAGTCTTGTTTGTGAGGATTACATGTTGTTGGACAGTAAAAAGGAATGCTAATTGCCTTTTCTATATGTTGTTGCGTTTTTTTGTTCTATCCTGTTTTGTGTTCACCACTTTTTGCTGAATTTGGCTTGTGGGGATGGTTAGAGGTTATTCTACAGTAAAGAGGAGAATTACTTTTGTTTTATGTATGTTGATAATAATGTTTGGGATGCTATACTGTGTTGTGGCCACCTCTTTTTTTTTTTTCTGTGGAGCTACCTTTCTTTGTAAATTGTATAGGTCTTTGTGAAGTTTGTTGAACTGTGTTGTTTTGGTCTGGATTGAATTTGTATTGTTTTTTTTTTTTTTACTTTTAATTCTCATATTGGCGGCCATTAAACATATATATATATATATATATATATATATATATATATATATATTTTTTTTTGTACTTGTTATACTATACCTTGATTGAAGTCTTGTTCTTGTTCCGAATGACAGAGGGTCCCCTCCTGCCAATCTTAATCTGCCAGTCTTCTTGTAGTGTCTGTTTCAAAAAGAAAGTTAAATGGTTAATTGTATATTTATTATTTTTGATTTTGGAAAGCATGGTCTTTTTTTGCATGTCATGTATTTTTCTATCTTACCTCTTCCTCTTTCTTTCTGTTCTTTAAAAGTGATTCTCTTTGACATTTCACGGTGCAAATTCTTGAGTGACGCTGTTGATGCAGAGTTTGTTTGAATAGTGAAAAAAGGGGAAAGATTCAGCTTTAGGTTGCATATGTATTAGTGTCATATTTTTTTTTTTTGCTCTGAGTTGCTGGAAATTAATGTAATTTGAATATACTTGTTTCATTAGTTTGAGTTAACATTAGGTTGTTGTAGGGCCTATACACATATGTGCGTGTCACATGTCACTATACATGAATCCCATTTTCATAGTTAAAGTTTGCAATTTTTATGTTGCTCTCTTTGTAAGAAAATGTAAAATATTATAGCTTACCTCTCAGTTTCAATTTGCAGAGTGTAAAGTAGGAAATTAGGAAATAATTCTCTTCTCAAGTAACAGCAGCAGTTAACTATCCAGTCACTCCGTTCATCACCTGAGGAGAAATGTAGCATTTTCTGGAAAGTAGGCAGTATTTATAAACTCTGAGGTGCTTCTGACCGTTGGAACGCAATACTCATGCGCTATTTGCGTTCCAGCCTACAATTTGCGCTCCAGCCGCCATTTTAGGCGTAATAGTTGTCATTTTCCTGTAAAATGGTGTTTAATATCAGTGTGGTACGTGCCGCATAGTGTGTGTTACGTGCCTCGTGAAGTTGACTTCAGCGTTGTTTCAGTTTTGCGAGTCACTGTAGTATTTTTGCGTCTTTAGCCTCATTTACGTTTTGTTCGGCGGCCATTTTTTCTCTCGCTTAGGTGATTTTCTGCTGTCTAAACTCCGATTTTTGGACTTAACCCGAGGTGTAACTTCACTTTTAGAGGTCCTGGGTGCCCCCCCATGCTGTGGGTAAGCTTTTTATGTGTATTTATTTTGTTTGTAATGGTTTGGGGGTTGCGCGGGTTGCGTTCTTGTTTTCGTATCTCATACTTCTTTTTCAGCCAATCCGTAGGTGTTTGGTGGTGTTTTGCGTCTTTAGAGTGCTGTAGCCTCGTTTTCGTTTTTTTCTTCGACCATTTTTTCTGTCGTTTAGGTGATTTTTGGAGTTCTAAACTCTTTTATTTGGAGTTAAATTAAGGCGTAACTTCAGTTTTCGAGGTCCTGGATGCCCCCCTGTTGCTGTAGGTAAGCTCTTTATGTATTTGTTGTGTTTATTTATTGTGTTTGTCATGTTTTCATGTGCGCCGGTTTAGGATGTTTTGGCGTGTTTGTAATGGGTCGTAACACGTCCCGTATTTTATGCGAGGGCCACAGTTGCTGGCATGGAGCGCCTTCGGCTTTGCGAGGGCCGCAAGCATTAGCAACAGCCAATATGTGATTGGCAGAAGTAGAAAAGGAACAACAACTTCATGCAGAAATACATCAATTACCAATCCCAAAGGTCAATATGGTGCTTAAAAGAGATAGACATACTGATAAATGCCGTTATAATTTGCCAACATCAAATGAGGTTGCAATGGTGTTTCAAAATTATGGAGAACCACCATTTCAGAGAGACATTAGAATATATCCCAGAAAGGAGGAGCAACCTTTCATTAATATAAGTATCTTAAGTACAAATTTAGATCCAATGACATATTCAATATTTTTTCCACACGGAGAAGCAGGTTGGCAAACAAAATTAACCCTTCCTAGTTACCCAAATTCTAAAGTATGAGTGTGAAATAATATTTCCATTCTTGAATTTAAAGTAGGTCAAATTGCCATACGAAATACATTCAATCCAATTTTATGTGGTGGAAAACTAACACAACAATGGATTATTGATTACTATTTGCAAGTTGAGGCCAATAATTTAAACTTCATAAAATATCAACAAGATAAGCTACATGTAGAACAGAATTGTGGATTGATGGATTATGTTGCTGAGGTTGCTACAAGCAGAGACATGACAGCTGGCAAAGCCATCATTTTACCATCTTCTTTCCAGGGATCTCCTCACAATATGCAAGAAAGATACAATGATTTAGTGGCCAGAGTTTTCAAAATAAAATGTAATTAATTAATACGTGACATCACTATAACTCAGTTATTTGGCAAATGTCTTGCTTATGTTTATACAATTGAATTTAAAAAAAAGAGGACTGCCACATGCACATATTTTTATAATCCTTCAAGAAAAAGATGTTAGATACTGGTGACAAAGTGGATTCAGTTACTATTGCTGAACTACCACATCCAGAACTAAATAGTAGACTATATGAGAGTATAACTCATCGTATGATTCACGGACCATGTGGAGATATTAATCCACAGTCACCATGTATGGAAAATAATAAATGTACTAAAGAATTTCCAAAAGATTATAAAGACAAAATTTATGCCAATTGTGATGGCTATCCATTATATAGAAGAAGAGAGGGACAAACTGCCATTATTCGTGGCAAAAATGTTGACAATAGATATGTGGTACCATACAATCCACATTTACTCATGAAGTATAATGCACACATTAATGTAGAAGCCTGCACTTCCATCAAATCCATTAAATATGTCTACAAATATATTTACAAAGGCTATGATGCAGCTACTGTAGTCGTCAAAAGTGCAGACAATACCGAAAGCTGAGTTAGTACATGATGAACTTGCATCTCATGTAGATACTCGCTATGTAAGTGCACCAGAAGCTATGTGGCGGCTTTTAAGATTTGAAATGCACGATAGATCACATGCAGTATGTAGATTAGCAGTACATTTGCCACAAAGACATTTAGTGTATTTCCATGCTAGAAATGAAACAAATGCATTGGCACAAAGTGAGCATTGTCACACTACACTAACTGCATGTTTTTCAATTAAATTCAACAGATTCACAGGTAAGGGAATTGTTATATATTGACATTCCATATCATTATGTTTTCGTTAATAGATTATGGCGAACAAGAAAAAGCAGAGGAAATAAAATACCAAGAATTTACACTGTCAGTCCAAGAGACCTTGAACGTTTCTGCTTACGACTACTACTTTTAAATGTTCCTGGTGCACAAAGTTTTGAACACTTAAGAACTGTTAATGACATAGTATATGAATCATTTCATTTAGCTGTGCAACATAGAAACTTCCTAGCTGATGATACAGAATGGGAAAGATGTCTAGAAGAACAGCACTATGTCAAATGCCACGGCAGATGAGGGAACAATTTGCATTCATTTGTATCTTCTCAAATGCATTAATTTTGTGGGACACATTTAAAAGTAATATGGCTGAAGATTTTATGCAACGATGCAATGAGCCGATTGCACCATTAAAAGCATTAATAGAAATCCAAGAAGTATTTTTAACTCGTGGATTAAGTTGTGCAAGTTTTAATCTGCCAGATCCGGGTCTTATAGACTACATCAACTTTGAACACTATGACATTCAACTACAAACAGAAAGAACAGAACAAAGACTTGCAACTTTAAATACATTACAATTGCAAGCATTTAATTCCATCAAAAATGCCCTAGATGATGACATGGTCAAAGAGCATTATTTCTATCTCGATGGACCTGGCGGATCAGGAAAAACGTATCTATATAATTTATTGATGAGTTTTGTACGAGCACAAAGTCAAATAGCACTCGCATTTGCAACCACTGGAATTGCTGCACTTTTGTTAGAAGGTGGATGGACTGTGCATAGTGGATTTAAACTGCCAGTGCCTATTTTAGAAACATCAGTGTTGGATATTCGGATGACATCATTACAAGCCAAAAAAATAAAAATAAAAGTAAATTAATTATAATAGATCAGGCTACAATGATGTCATGCTATGCTCTACAATGTATTGACCGTTTGCTTCGTGAAGTCATGGATAATACTTTGGTGGAAAGGTATTGTTGTGAGGTGGCGATTTTAGACAAACATTACCTGTCGTTGTACATGGAAATCGAACTGACATTATCGAAACATGTATAAAGTCAAGTACACTATGGAAAAAATTTACCCATCTTCAATTACAACAAAATATGAGATCAGAAGGAGAAAATAATTTCAAAGAATGGCTTATTACAATTGGAGAAGGAAAAACAGAACGAATCCCAAATTTACCTGACGACACTGTGCACATCCCACCTCATATGATTTGCAAACAAGATCTTATATCGGCTATATTCAAAACTACAATAAATAACAAGGACTATTTGGAACTTGCCAACAAAGTCATACTAACATGCAAAAATAAGGATGCATTGCTTCTCAATAATGAAATACTAAAAACAATGCACCACAAAAAAAATATCACTGTGCTGATTCTGTACTTGCTGATGTGATACATGTGTGAAATGATTGAACAGTATGTGGTATAGTTAAGGGATCTTAACATATTATACTAACATAATTAGTGTAATGGTTGGAGGTTGCATATGGCTTTAACACTGATGGAGACTGCATATGACTTTAATAATGAAGTCAGAGTCGTTGTGCTCAAAGAACCTTGGAATATGCTGAATCTTGAGACATGCTGTGAATCAAATCTTTTACAATGTAACTATGTAGTAACAATTGGTGGGGGCGCAGTATCACGCGCCGCCACCTTACTTATAAACAAGTACTGCGCAGGTGCAATGCATGACTAATGGTAAGTGCGTACACATAGATTAGCACGCAGTGTTTACAAGGAGCTGATAGGGTAATAAAGGACCTTCACGAGCTCTCACGTCACATGGTAACTAGTACGCAATCGCAAGGCATGAACATGAGAGTGCACATGGCTTTTGCGCAAGCACATAGACTACTATTTATTAACTACTATTTATTTAGGGGGGACTGATTGACTTTAAGTTGTTTTTCCGGTTCCCCTTGTGATCAAAGGAGTCCCCCGATCCTTGGGTGAAGCTACAATAACCGGTGATGTATTGACGCTTACTCATTGACTAATTCATATTATATGTATATTAATATGCATGTATTGTACTAAGATGATTAATGCTTATTGATTATTATATCTTAAATAAATGGTTAAACCATTATCTGTCTAGTATATTTACCCCTTTTGGAGGAGGGTGTGCGGGAGGTATGCTAGGCCCCTTTTAGGGACCTTAATTTTAGACAGCATAACAGCTGATGACATAGAAAGTCAGGCAAACTTTTCCACTGAATTCATAAACTCATTAACTCCTTCTGGAATGCCACCACATATTTTGCAGCTAAAGAAAGGTGCAATTGTCATGTTACTTCGAAATATGAACCCAAAAAAAGGCCTATGCAATGGCACAAGATTAATTGTTCAACAATTAAAAGACCGTTTTATAGATGCTGAAATGCTAACTGGTACCCATAAAGGAGACAGAGTTTTCATACCAAGGATAGATTTGGCACCAAGTGAAAGTAGCCTCCCTTTTGTACTTCAAAGAAGACAATTTCCCATCATCATGGCATTTGCCATGACCATTAATAAATCACAAGGACAAACTTTCAAATCTGGAGGTATATTCTTAGAACAACCAGTATTTTGCACATGGCCAATTGTGCATTGCCTTATCACGGTGCAAAAATCCACAGGCTATTAAAGTTTACATTGAAAACAATGAAAGTCAAGGTGATTTATTAGAGGATGGACGCATTTTTACAAAAAACATTGTCTACTATGAAGTACTGTAACTTTCAATCAAAGAAACACAACCCATGCCACACAAACTGCAAACAAAAGTAACAAATCACATCAAGCACAATGTAGCAACAAAAAACAAAGCAACAATATAGAGAATAATTCATTTTTATGGCACTCAAAAACTTTTGACAGCACCACTATTTCCATAATAAGCTCGATACAATGGCAAAACACATAGAGAACAGTGGTTACACATCGCAGACAAACTTTAATGTCTTGTGCTCTTTTTAGAGAACCACTTTTCCACAGAGGAAACTCTAAAATATGACATTTTAAACTATTACAACAGCAACAACCAAATGTCAACCATTCAAAACCACCAATGACTAAATAACTCATTACTAATTCATGGAAGTACTGTTTATACATGATTAGCCCCACAAAGCCCTTGCCTTGCATTTTCAAAAAGATTACGTTCAAATGTTAATTAACTATGTTACTTTTTATAACGTTACAAGTTTTACCAAAAATACTTTAAAGTTGGTTAGTTATACATATTAGAAACTTGATGTTAACAGCACAAGGACGTTTTCCTACACAATGTAAATGTTGTATTTCATGTTAAAGATTAATCCAGGGAGTAATCCGATCACCAGTTAATGGGGTCAGGAAGGAATTAAAAAAATCTCGCTTTGATACAATAGGCTACGTTTCAAGAAGGGTTTTTACTGTTTGTCTTCCTCTGGATTCAATATATATTTAGGTTAACAGTTGTTAATGTACAAGCTGCATGTTAAGAAATGTATCTCTACGGTTTAACAGAGTAAGGACTATAAGCAAGGGGTGAAGGGGTATCATGCTTAACGAAGGGAAAGGTAAATGATATGTCTTCGAAGGCCTTGAAAAAACTGGAATTGTTGGGATGAGAAAAAAAAAAAAGAAAAACTGAATTCTAATATATTACGGAAACAAAGAGGGACACTTATTATACATTTTTACTAAAAATAGTACTTAGAGGCCCTGCTGGAGTTGAAAATTGCAATTCCCATTTCCCCTTGAGTATAAGACAAAATGAAGACAGGGATACGAAGAAGGGACACATTAAGGGACATAAAAATGGTTAATCTAGTTAGAACAAGAAATTTCCCAAGGTTAGAGGAATACAAGGAAAGAGAGATGAGGACAACAGAAATCTTTATCAAAGGGTAGCGGAGAAGGATAAAGGGGTTCCCTTGCTAATAGATTCCTAAACAGTTAAGGGGGTATACCATACAAACAACGCTTTTAGTAGCAAGAGGGATTGAAATAAACAGCAGAGGGGTGAGAGCATGAGAAGCTACCATAGAAGGGGGGAAACTAGCTGAGGAAAAGGGCAGGGGCAGTGGGAAAGACGAAAAGGTGGGACCCTGCAGCAGAGCAAACAAAGGACGCTAAGGGGGGGATAACACAGCAATTTAGTGTAGTTCCACCTATTGTGCACTCCTCGTACTGGCATGGCGGAGCCGGGGAAGGTCCTCCCTTCTCAGGCCAGACTTGCAAAGACACATCTTCAAAGATGGTGGGGAATGAGCACGGGTGTTTAGTTGAAAATGTTTGTGTTATTTTCTGGTTATTAACTTTTTTGGCAGTAACAAAGAATCAATATCAATAACTCAAAGGTGCAGGAGGAAGGGTCTTCCTTGGGCCAGCTTCTTCGATGGTCCATGGACCACCTGATTTAAAAGTGAGTACTATTTTATGCTCTATCCTTTCCCCGGAACGGATGGCTAGAGTAGGATACACATTCATAACTCACAACGTCAGGGGGTTCAATCCACCCTTCAAGAGGAGGAAAGCCTTCCTAACATATAAAATCCATAATCCGGCAGCCATTTTCCTCCAGGAAACTCATTTCAAGCTGAATAGTGTTCCTAAGTATATGTATAGAAATTATCCTAACTTATATGCTACCACACAGGCTTCAAGAAAGGTGGGAGCGGCTATCCTGCTGCACAAGGATTTCCCCTTTATTCTTAGTAACAAGAAAATTGACCCGGAAGGGAATTTTGTTATATTGACAGGCACAATACATGATACCAGAATTACACTTATATCATTATACTCTACAAACTCATCCCCTCATAATTGTCTCTTGCGACTACTTCTTTACCTAGGGACTCAGGAATTAGGACACATCATCTTAGGGGGGGACTTGAATTTAGTGATTAAGCCTGCACTGGACCGTTCAGGGACTTATTCGGGAGACAAGTTTTCCCAAAAATTGGACCTAATACAAACCCAATTAAGGAGATTGCAGATGACAGATATATGGAGAGAGAGCCACCCTATGGACAGGGAATATACATTTTTCTCCCAGGTACACCAGACTTATTCAAGAATAGATACATTCCTAGTGGGGAAAAACCTAATTGATCAAACTGAAGGGGTAGAGATACATCCATGCCCTTGGTCAGACCATTCTTATGTACGCCTCACAGTTCAGCTGGGGGGGGGGGGGGCCTGGGGGGCGCCAGGGGATGGAGACTGAACGAAATGCTATTAACCCAACCTCATCTGAGAGATCGAGTAGCGACGGCTTTGGACTCATACTTTACAGAAAATATGACTGGAGGTATAACTCCAGACTGGGTGTGGCTGGCTCAAAAAACCTGCATTAGAGGGACATGTATTCAAATCGCAGCCCAACATAAAAAAACAACAAAGCCAAAAAGAAAGGACTGCGAAGGAAAAACTTACGACGTTAGAAAGGATGATCCAACAAAATCCGACGATGTCGTTACGGCAACAGATAGAGTTAGTGAGAGTTGAATTAGATCAAATTTTATCAGAAAAGACTGAAAGAGCCTTGCGATTTACGGGCCAGCGGTTCTATGCTAGGGCGAACAAGCCAGATACCATGCTGGCCAACAAGCTGAAAAATAAAATAGCCCAATCAAAAATGTATCAGATAAAAGACCCCCAAGGACAAACAACATCTAGCCCTAAGAAAATTCAGGAAGTGTTTAAAAACTTTTTTAGCAAGCTGTATACCTCCCAAGGCTCAACAGGAGAAGCCCCCATAAGGGACTTTTTACATTCATGTGACCTCCCCAGCTTGACAGAGGAGGACAATTGTTTGATTAACTCCAAAATCTCACTAGAGGAGGTGAAACAGGTTATACAGGAGGCGAGGTGGGCAAGTCCCCTGGACCGGACGGATTTATGGCACAATATTATAAGACTTTTTCTCACACCCTAACCCTACACTTAACTACATTCTTTAACTATCTTCTGGAGGGCAAATCAATCCCAGCGGTATTTAACCAAGCTGAATTGGTCTTTTTTCCAAAAGAGGGTAAAGATAAACTAGAAGTGAAAAATGTTAGACCCATTTCATTACTTAACATTGATTTAAAACTTTTAACAAAGATTATGGCCAACAGAGTAGCAAGATTTCTCCCCAATTTGGTACACCAAGACCAGGTAGGCTTCATTCCCCACAGGCAGGTGGGGGACAAAATGCGCAAGGTAGCTAATCTAATCTATATGGCCCAGCAACAACATTCTACCTTATGCATGTTGGCCCTTGATATAGAAAAGACCTTTGACACTGTAGAGTGGCCCTACTTATAGGAGGTGCTGGCAAAATTTGGTTTCACGGACCCTTTTATAAACTTGCTTAAAACACTTTATCAGAAGCCAAGGGAGCGAATCAAATTGTCGGGTCCGAATAATGAAACTATAGATATACAGAGGGGCACTAGACAAGGATGCCCACTCTCTCCTCTACTATTTGCCTTGGTAGTGGAGCCGCTGGCCCAGAAAATTAGGACATCTACTCAGATAAGGGGAATGCAGGCTGACCCAACACAACTTAAAAGCAGTTGGTTTGCGGATGATGTGTTATGTACACTCACCAGCCCCATAACATTGATTCCGGCTTTATTTGAAATACTCAACAGTTTTGGTTTGATATCAGGTCTTAAATTAAACGCGACCAAAACAGAGGTACTAGCGGTGAACCTAACCCAGGAAGAGGAGACATTTTTGAGAGAAAAGTATCGGTTTACATGGCCAAAGACCCATATTAGGTATCTAGGGATCAACCTTACAAAAAACTTGGGGGACCTTTACAAATTTAACTATGAACCTCTTATCAAACAATTAAAGAATGACATGAACTCATGGTCCAAACACAAACTATCTTGGTCAGGACGGATACATTCTGTAAAAATGAACCTGTTACCAAGAATTCTCTATTTGTTCCGGTCCCTACCGGTTAGATGCCCGGAAAAGGAGTTAAGACAATTCCAAAAAACAATTTTCCAATACATTTGGCAATATAAACCGCATAGGATTGCGAAACAGATAATGACTAGACATAAGAGTTGGGGTGGCCTATCATGCCCTAATCTTATACAGTATTATAGTGCAGCCCAATTAGCAATCATTCCTAGGATTCATTCCCGGGAACATAAACCAGATTGGGTCTACATAGAAGACCAGGAATTACAACCCTACACATGGGATCAAGTCATTTGGCTAAAAGATCCACTGGCGGCGCTGAGAAGGCCGCAAAACCCGATAATCAGATTGTCGCTGCAGTGCTGCAAATGGGCTCAGACACACCATGGGATTCTAGGTCAGTTCTCCCCCTTGGCTCCCCTGATACCACACCCGGAGTTCCGGACTCCTTTATCTGAACGTTCTAGGGAATGGTGGACGTCAAGAGACTTAGGCAGAATTGGGAACTGGGTGGCAGAAGGGGGCTCTCTCTCCTATGTGCAACTAAGGGATAAATACAATCTTCCACTGGAGGAACATTACAATTTTTGCAGGATTAGTCATCTAGCGAATTCTTTGATCAAAAAATTGGGTATCCCGAAATATACTTGGTTCTCGAAACTATGCAGTACAGCTCCCTTAACAAGAGGAATACTAGGCATGCTTTATTCAGGATTTAATAAACCAAAAATAGAACCCAAGGACAAATTTATGAAAGAATGGGAGAAGGATATGGGAAGCACTTGGGAATTAACCCAGTGGAAAAAATCCTGGATAGAACTTACAAGAGGCTCACTAAATTATAGTCTGTTAGAGACGGCTATAACAATTTTGCATAGGGCCTATATAACCCCAGACCGGATTGCAAAATGGAGTGGGGGGCAGAATCCTAATTGCTATAGAGGCTGTAACTTAAGAGGCACGTTCATTCATATGTGGTGGACGTGCTCCAAAGCCCAGAAGATGTGGCAGGAATGTGCATGTCTGGCATCCCATATCTTTGAAACGGATCTGCAGGCCCAGATGGAGGTATATTTGCTGGGCTTGGGCATGAAGGCCTTAACGGCTACCCAAAACAAAATGATGCAATTTATATGTTTAGCGACTAAAAAAGGCATAGCTAAGAGATGGAAAGCAGAATACTTAGAGCCATTAGAGATAGCCAATAAACTAAGTCAAATTATGCTATATGAAAGAATATCTAACACATTAGCAGATACTATGGACATGTTTTTGATAATATGGGGACCCTGGGTCACATATCAAGAACAACAAAGATAGCTTGAGAGGTGAAGCCGTCCCGGGGGGGAGGAGAGAATATGGACGGGGGAGCTGGACCGGGGGATATACCCAAGAATTATTTGCACCACAGAGGTAAGACTACAGAGGGGAAATCGACATGGGAGGGAAGAAGTCGGATTCCCTAGGATGATTAATAGCTGCCAACAGTTGAATTGAAGTTGTATGTTTATTTTAAGTTTGAACTGGTTTTAATGGGGTAGGGGGGGAGGGAGACAAGGGGGGAACTGATAATCCAAGGAGTACAAGGACTGTGAATAAAAGTGCATGAACACGAAGGCTCCAAAGACTAATTTGGTTAGTTGGGGAAAATTAGGAAAAGTGGAACAGAAAAAGGAAAAAGAGGTGGTGAATGTCACAAACTTGAAATTAAACATTTAAATGTAATATGTCTTTTATGTATTATGCTCTTATAACACGAAAGGGCCTGCGAGCCCTGGCAGAGAAAGTCTAAAGATATGGAAATATGATGTGTTCTTATAAGTGACAATAAAAAATGATTGACAAAAAAAAAAAAACATTATCTCAAGTTTACAATACTCATTAATCTAATGTTCAACTGTTCTTACATTCAAATATTACCACTTTTACTAAAAAACACTTCAACTGTTCCTCAACAAAAAAATACAATGTTCCAAAAATAAACAGGTTTAATATAATAATTGTACTTCTTTCGACATAAGAAAAAGGTTACAAGTGTCAAATACGTATATTACTGACCAAACAAATTTACAAGCGTACACATCTCATTGCCGTCATTTTTGACGGGCAAGTCGCTAGTATCTTAAATCTATAGCATTCTACCATTTTCTGTGAAAATGTACAAAGGATACAGAACATACATGACACTTGTGACTATACAATTTTATACATAGTATTAGACAGTTACATTTCACCTAATTACCCAATTATTAAGCCTTACCTTTATCTATACAATCTCTCAGACTTCATGTACAAGGTAGAGTTTGCTCATTTAGGGCTTCCTATATCCATCTATATAAGGCCATCAGCTGCTCATCTGTTGGACGTCCTTATATAAGTGACTTTATCTCCCATCTCAGCTCCTTATATAGTCCCCTAGCTCTGTGACATCATCTATTATGACATGACTCTGATGTAAGAAGTGTTTGTTACCTGGAGAGGCCAGCTCAGCCGTGCGATAGAAGCCATTAGACAACTCACCATACAGTGCTTATGTACAATACTAGCAACTTGCCCGTCAAAAAATTACGGTCAATAAAATTTGAAGCCATGGAAATGCTGTTTGGCACACAATGCAGAGGTTCCTTTGTACACAGTGACACTTACACATAATGGTGGACAAAATCATAATTTTGGAACTCTTTATTTCCAATCTCTCACAATATATATATATATATATAGGCACATATCGTAAATAATAAGTCTCAATGATACATTATATAGTGACAGAGTATTACAGAGGGAAGTTTCCAAGTCTGTAACCTCTCCACTTCACGCTGCACCGAGTGGTCACTAAAAGACTCCATCTTCTTCAATAACTTCCTTTAACCGGTCAAAATACTGACCATGGGACTGCAAGGGGGCTCTTATTGGGACAGGCCCAACTACTAAACAGGGTAAATGCAGGGGGGGGGTCTTGTAGAGGTAGGCCCAAATATTGAACAGGGTGAATGCTGGGTTGGGGTGGGCTCTTATAGAGATATGCCAAAATACTGCCTATGGAGACTGCAGGGAGGCTAAGATACTAATTATACAGGTCTGCTTATCTGATGGATAAACCTCAATAAAGGAAATATAACAGCAACATAATATGTGTGAGGAAAATATATGTAACTAGAGACTTGCCTGTCAAAAATGACGACAACAAAATTTTAAGGCTGGGAATGCTTCTACAATGCTTCTACCTTAGGCGCTCATCGCAACCATCTCCCTCCATCTACTGTACGGGCCTCACGATGAGCCCCTCAATGAGTGGCTTTGTCCCTCGTTGTAGGCCTTGTCAACCCACAACTTTCGTGGTTCCCAATGTTCACCTTCGACGCTCATCACAAGCCTATATCCAGTCTCTGACCCCTGTGTCTGTTTCCCACTCTCTCCGTGCTTTGTGTCTTTTGTTTTTCATTATCCCCTCGTGTCTTTTTTTGTCCGTCTCTCAGCCCTTTGTCTCATTCCACCCTCTCCCCCACCTGTGTATTTCTCCTTTGTGTCTGTGCTGCAGTTTTGCGTGGCTCGTGATAAGTGCTGTTGCTTGCGTTGTTTGGTTAAGTGTTACTGGCTTCGTTATCGTGTTTACTTTCTTGCGCTAAGTGTTACTGGCTTCAGGGTAGTTTTTACTGCCTTCGGTCTCGTTTTCATCCGTTTGTTTTTTTGGCTGCCATTTTATTACTCGCATAGCCGATTTTCGATCGCAGAAAAACAGCAAATATGCCCCAAATTAACTTGCAACCTCACTCACAGGCTACCCGGCTCTCCCCCTGTGCTGTGTGTGAGTGTGTAAGGTATATTTTTTAAGAATTTGCCATTTTTTGGTGGTCTTTCGAGTTCGTGGTTTTGCCGGTAAAGTATTGCGTGCTGTAAAGTATTGCGTGCCTCGCGATCAGCGACAAACTGCTATGCGCTGAGTCCCGCTGACTCTCGGTCCCTGCAAAGAGCGCCAAAGGCGCTCATTGCAGCTAAGTCCTACGGGCCTCGCTATCAGCAATATGTAATTGCTACTGATTATGTAACACTGTGGAGAGCAGGTGACAGCTAAAAGGCAACAATTCATTGAAACTACAAAATCTTTATGTATAAAAACATAAAACCACTTACCAGTGGGGGAGGTTGAAGGATCTGGGTATGGGGAAGATGGGTCCTTACACTTTCCATGGGTGTGTGATGGACCCGGGTAAGGGGAAGACAGGATATTACACTTGCCCTGGGGGTGTGAAGGATAGTGGTACGGGGAAAACAGGGCCTTACACTTACCGTGAGTGGTGTGAAGGTTCGGGGTATGAAGAAGACAGGGCCTTCCACTTTCCCTGTGGGTATGAAGGATCGGGAAAAGAGGAAGACAGGATCTTACACTTGCCCTTGGTGCTGTGAAGGATCTGGGTAAGGGGAAGACTGGGCTTTACACTTGCCATAGGGATGTCAAAGATTTGGGTACAGAGAAGACTGGTTCTTACACTTGCCCTGGGAGTGTGTAAAGGATTGGGGTAAGATGAAGACAGGTTCTTACATTGCCATGGGGGGGGGCGGAAGGAACTGGGCAAGGGTAAGGCAGGTTCTTACACTTGTCCAGGTGAAAGAATTGGGGATAGGAGGGGGACGGCCGGTATCATATTTGCTATGCATATTTGGTATGCATATTTCTTCCCACCAATCATAACTTTATAAATGGGCTCTCATAGTAGCAGTAAGTTGGAGGTCAAGGCCAGCCGCCATTCATAAATCACATGCCAATTAGCGGTTAACCACAAACATAGGATCAAAGGGGTATCAGTTACAAGCACTTGGCATCACTTAACCTTTAACCAAATAAAAGAGAAGGAGAGTCCCTTTTTATAGTGAAAGGCATAGTTACCCACAACAGTCTCAGGATTTATTATCCAAAATAGCGACTTACCCGTCAAAAATGACGTCATGAAAATTTGAAGCCTGGCAATGATGTTTGCCACACAATGCAAGGCTCCCCCCCCCCCCCCCCTCTGTAACTTTTGGGCCTCTTCCTCCTCTACATTATGGCCCTCACAATGAGAGCCTCTCTCCCCCCCCCCCCCCCCCCTAGGATACGGCACTCGCAATGAGCACCTTGAGTGCTCATCGGGAGCCCCAAAAAGAGCGTCTTCAGTGCTCATTGCAGCCCTGTCAAACTCAGCCCCTCTCGAACCGTAACTTTTGGGCCTTGAAATGAGCACCCCAGCTAAAAATCATATATCTACCTCTTAGAAAGCATTTTTTTGTTTGAGATTGATGTAACCTAATTAATTTTTGGCAAATCATTACTTAATAATAACCACAATTCTTTCATTGGTTGAGTGATGTAAACTATGAACAAATAGACAATTATGGAAAAATTGTGGGTATTATTAAGTAATAAATTGCCAGAAATGTGTTAGGTTACATCAATCTCAAATGTAAAATTGATTTCTGAGAGGTATTTATGATTTTCAGCTCACTATTTTTAATATAAGATATGAACAAATAGATAATTATGAAAGAAATGTGGTTATTATTATGTAATGATTTGCCAGAAATTTGTTAGAAAGCATATTTCCGTTTGAGATTGATGTAACCTAACGGATTTCGGGCAAATCATTGCTTAATAATAACCTCAATTATTTCATAATTGTGTCTCTTTTGTGTCTCCTTGCAATGGTTAAGAGTTACAGGCTTGGATTGAAAAATGGTGTCGGAACGTAGACCGCGGAGCTAGGTAAAGGAGGGAGTCAAGGGACCCAAATAGTGTGTGGTGTAAGAAATGACTGGGCTGTCACCTATCCAAGTCCTGGAGTTTAGCGGAGAGATGTAGGGAACTGTAAGAATCCACAGGCGTCGCAACTCATTAGTGAGCTCACATTACTGTGAAGGCCATGGTGACAGTGCTGCCATAATGAGATGGGTACAGTGATGCCCCGTTCAATGGGTATAGAGGAGTGCAGTGCGGCCCTCCCAATGAGTGCCTTCAGAGCCCATTGCAAGCCTCCCCTCACCCCTACAAGTTACGTGCCTTCGGCTCTCATCGCACAAGCTCAAGCCCATAACCTTTAACATGGCGTGACCGACAATTCGTAGTTACCACAACGATATATGTGATCACTTTGGGTAACAGTGAGTTAGTAAAATGTGTATGAAATTATGCATCACAAAATAAGAGAAAAATACACTTATTCACAAAACAAACTCTTACCTTACCAATTACTG
This sequence comes from Discoglossus pictus, assembly GCA_027410445.1. NCBI lineage: Eukaryota > Metazoa > Chordata > Amphibia > Anura > Alytidae > Discoglossus > Discoglossus pictus. The sequence continues at coordinate 104,596,098 of CM050172.1, read as the reverse complement.
AGTAAATTGCATAATCTCAGTTAGTATCAGACCAAAGAATGATAATAAAATGTAATATGACACATAAGATATCAATAAGGTAATAGTTAGAGTTTCAAGGCAAATCCCAATTTAGGGATAGTCCCATATATAGTGTTAAGTATACTTATATGTTGTGTTTCCAAATTCAACAATCCTACTAATGATGTATCTTGGCTGTTATGTCAAGAACATTTCTTCATAGCTACAGAGTAATTGAGGTAAAAAAAAAAAACTTTTAGACAATCAAATTCAACCGATATAGATCTCTTCTGTTTTGCAATATGCAGATTAATTGTTATATGATAATTGATACAGAGGAAGCGAACAGAAAAAAAAACACTGAAACTTTGCCAATTATTTCATAACGGGAAAAAAATTAAATCTCTTCCTGAACCAAGAAACTGGCAATCAGATTCCTCTCTGGATTAATACTCCCTCTCTAATTATCCAGGATAAACCTAAATGCTCTTTTTATTCCAAAATATGTCCAATCCCTTTTTAAAGTTATTGCCAGTGTCCCATTTTTATGGCCAATGGGATTATCACAGCTATGTCATAATTTGATTTTACTCCTAAGAATGGGAAATTGTATATATGATTAGTGTTTTTCTATTTATATTATGGATTGTTATGTACCAGTTATTATAATGTTTACTACATACTATGGTCATATAACTGGCCAAGAGAAGTATTTATTAGGACAAAATGAGAGACATGGTGAAATTCAGCTCTAAATGACGGGGTCTTCCAAAGTGTCTCCTCCAAGACGACTTTATTGTTTAAGCTTTAAATCAATGGATTTAATATTGGGACTGCAGCTGTGTTAAAAAGAGTTAACCGTTTTTTCAAACAGTTTTGTTGAGATTGGTTTTAGATATTGGCAAAAAACAGTCACCCAGAGAAGGACAACATGAGATGTGAGGAACACGTAGGCTTTACATCTTCCAGAACTGGAATGGATTTTGAAAAAGGTGGAGATAATGAAAATGTAAGAGAAGAGATGGCATCAAACCATGTTGTAATAATGACCCGGTAAGTATATAAATGTCAAGTCCTGAAGCATCATTGCAAGTGAGGTTCATAAGAGGAGCCATACAGATGATGACATTGGATGTATAACAGGTGAATGTAGACACAAACATGAGGTGTGACATGTAAACATCCCAAAGTCCAGTAGACAGTGGCCAGCAAAGCGCTGACTCTCAGATTCATGAGCACTGGATAACATAAACGATAACAAATCACCACATACCTGTCATTACTCATGGTTGTAAGTATCAACAACCGACTACTTGTCATAAAAATAAGAACATTTGTGTCACACAGCTAAGAAAGAGATCCTGTTATCCCACAGATATGATGGAGACAAGACAATGGTGTAGGGTGGCTGCATCTAGCTAAGCCTCTGAAGAAGCTGATGCAGCGAAACCTGGACAGGAAGCTTGCATATAGCTTGTGCAGCAACACTGATTTGACTCTAAGAGGGGTATGATGATCTGAGAGGAGAGATCACCACTCTCAATTTATGGACATTGAAATCTGATAAGGATCTCCAACTCCACTCTGCAAAATGGACTGCTCCTTACCACAGCACATCACTGTATTTTTCTAGCACTGGGATACCACTACAGGATACGTTCAGTCTCCAGCGTGAAGGAACTGGTGATCTTCATCACAAGACTCAGGTTTGGAGCCAGAAAAACTCTGGTGGCTCAGACACAGAGTGATGGCTGTTGTTGTTTTTCTCTAATAACTTTGTCAACATTATGGGTCAATTATCATCAACTGAGCACATAGAATTACCTTTCAATATACCACATGTCGTGACGCTCCCATTATAGGGGTAATACATAGCCTGTGACCTGGTATATATATCATTGGATACCAACGTGATTTTCTTAGTGTGCTGTACACTCTGCTAATGTTGGTTTTATCTTAGTTTTAAACAAAAATTCAGTCCAAGGCAATCCGATGATTAATTATATGAGAAAGGATTAATACACATGCCACAGAGGATATGGAGATATACAATTTCCATAAAACATATAATTTGTTATTAATAACCAATAATTATATCAAGCATGCTATTCACATGCAATGTATAAAAGGTAGGTAGGTAATCCCGTTAATGAACCCTCCATCCATGTGGGATCTTTATGTTACATAGTAATTGAGGTTGAAAAAAGACTTTCAGTCCACCAAGTTAAACCTTTTCAGATCTCCACTGATCTGTAATATGCGGATTAGGTGTTAATTAATTAGTTGTTAATTAATTGATCCAGAGGGAGGCAAACAGAAAAAAAAAAAAACAGTGAAACTTAGCTAATTGTCTCAAAGGGAAAGAAAATGAATTCCTTTCTGACCCCAGATACTGGCGATCGGATTCATCCCTGGATCAATACTCCCTCTCTAATTATCCAGGATAACCCTGAATGCCCTTTTTAATTAGAAATAAATCCAATCCCCTTTTAAAGTTATATATCAAATCCGCTGTCACCACCTTCTTTGGTAGAGAATTCCACAGATTAACCTTACCTTAACCTTACTGTGAAGAACCCTTTTCTTTCTTTAAGGTGGAATCTTTTTACTTCTAACCTCAAGGGATGTCCTCTTGTCAGTTGAAAACCTCTTGGAACCAAAAGCTCCCCTGACAAATCTTTATACTGACCCTGGATGTATTTATATAAGGTAATCATATCCTCTCTTAGATGCCTTTTATCTAGAGAAAATAAGCCTTTTGGTTAGTCTTTCTTCATAACTTAGCCCCTCTATTCCCCTTATTAGTTTTGCTGCCCTACTCTGTACCTTTTCCAGCTCTAAAATGTTCTTTTTATGAAGTGATGCCCAAAATTGTCCTCCATATTCCAAATAAGGGCGTACTTGGGATTCGTATAGTGGCAGAATTATATTTGCTTCCCTTGTATCTATACTCTTCCTAATACATGCTAATATTGTATTTGCCTTTGCAGCTGCTGCTTGGCTTTGAGCACTGTTACCTAGGTGGTTGTCCACAAGCACTCCCAAATCCCTTTCAATATCTGATACCCCTAGATTTGCTCCATTAAGATTATAAATTGCATGGTTATTTTTCCTTCCCAGAATCATAACTTTACATTTATTTGTATCAAATCTCATCTGCCATTTATATGCCCATTTCTCTATTTTATTTAAATCCCTTTGGAGAGAAAGCACATCATTATCTGATTTTAATCACCTTTGGGAATGTTTCCATTTACACTAATGTTAATGTGACTAGAGCATAATATGTCATTATTTTTATAAGGTTTATTATGCGTTAAATCTCTTATAATTATATTTTTTCGCTTTTTTTTGCATTGTATGTTGATCTCTTCATTGCATAATTACTTTTATTATTAAGTAAAATATGTGAATGCTTAGTAGAAATAGGCTAGTGTTTACTTGGCATAATTATATTTAACCAATTAGAAAACAATTTTAAAGTACCGTATATACTCGGGTATAAGCCAAGTTTTTCAGCCCTTTTTTTAAGGCTGAAAAGGGCCCCCTCGGCTTATACTCGAGTCACCCCCTGTTTCTCCACCCCTGTATCTTTTCCCCCCTCTCCGTCATCCTCAACCCCCCTCCTCAACCTCAAACCCCCTCCTCAACCTCCCTCATCAACCCCCCTCCTCACTTTACCCTCTAATTACCTCCCCCTCTCCCTTTCCCTTCACTTACCATCCATTAGCAACTGCTCCTCCGATTCCTCTGCACGTCTTCCAGCTGCCTCAGAGACCCGGCATATGCTAATGATGTGATGTCACATGCACGTCATTAGCATTGTCTGGGTCCCGACGCAGCCGGAAGACGCGCGGAGAAGCAAAGGAGCAGCCACTGATGTAGGTAAGTGAGGGAAAAGGGAGACAGGGAGGTAATTAGAGAGGGGTAAAGTGAGGAGGGGTTTGAGGATGAGGAGGGGGGTTGAGTAGGGGGGTTGAAGATGAGGAAGGGGGTTGAGGAGGGTGGATGAGGAGGGAGGTTGAGGAGGGGGGTTGAGGATGAGGAGGGAGGATGAGGAGGGAGGATGAGGAGGGGGGTTGAGGAGGGAGGTTGGAAAGGGTTTTGAGGAGGGAGGATGAGAAGGGGGGTTGAGGATGAGGAGGGGGGTTGAAAAGGGGGATGAGGAGGGGGGATGAGGATGAGGAGGGGGTTGAGGAGGGTGGATGAGGAGGGGGGTTGAGGAGTGGGGTTGAGGAGGAAGGTTGAGGAGGGTGGATGAGGAGGGTGGTTGAGGAGGGAGGATGAGGAGGGGGGTTGAGGAGGGGGGTTGAGGAGGGACGTTTAAGAGGGAGGTTGAAAAGGGGGTTGAGGAGGGAGGATGAGGAGGGGGTTGAGGAGGGTGGATGAGGAGGGGGATTGAGGAGGGTGGATGAGGAGGTGGGTTGAGGAGGAAAGTTGAGGAGGGTGGATGAGGAGGGTGGTTGAGGAGGTGGGGTGAGGAAGGGGGATGAGGAGGGGGGTTGAGGACGGGGGTTGAAGAGGGGGCTTGAGGAGGGGTGATGAGGAGGGGGGATAAGGAGGGAGGATGAGGAGGGGGTTGAAGAGGGAGGTTGAGGAAGGAGGTTGAAAAGGGTGTTTATGAGGGAGGATAAGGAGGGGGGGTTGAGGATGAGGAGGGGGGTTGAGGAGGGTTGATGAGGAGGGGGGTTCAAGAGGGGGGTTGAGGAGGGGGGTTGAGGAGGGAGGTTGAGGAGGGAGGTTGAGGAGGGAAGTTGAGGAGGGAAGTTGAGGAGGGAGGTTGAAAAGGGGGTTGAGGACGGAGAATGAGGAGGGGGTTGAGGATGTGGAGGGGGGTTGAGGAGGGTTGATGAGGAGGGGGGTTGAGGAGGGAGGTTGAGGGGAGGGGTTGAGGAGGGGGGTTGAGGAGGGAGGTAAGGAGGGGGCTGATGAGGGATGATGAGGAGGGAGATGAGGAGGGGAGTTGGGGAGGGGGTTGAGGATGAGGGTTGAGGATGAGAGTTGAGGAGGGGGGTTGAGGAGGGGGATTGAGGATGAGGAGGGGGGTTGAGGATAGAGGATGAGGAGGGGGGTTGAGGAGGGGGGTTGAGGATGAGGATTGAGGAGGGGGGTTGAGGAGGGTGTTGAGGATGAGGGTTGTGGATGAGGAGGGTGGATGAAGAGGGGCGTTGAGGATGAGAAGGGAGGATGAGGAGGGGGGTTGAGGAGGGTGATAAGGGAGGGAAAGAGACCAGAGGGAAAGGGGGGTTGAGGATGAGGAGGGAGGATGAGGAGGGAGGATGAGGAGGGGGGTTGAGGAGGGAGGTTGGAAAGGGTTTTGAGGAGGGAGGATGAGAAGGGGGTTGAGGATGAGGAGGGGGGTTGAGGAGGGGGGTTGAAAAGGGGGATGAGGAGAGGGGTGAGGAGGGGGGTTGAGGAGGGTGGATGAGGAGGGTGGATGAGGAGGGGGGTTGAGGAGTGGGGTTGAGGAGGAAGGTTGAGGAGGAAGGTTGAGGAGGGTGGATGAGGAGGGTGGTTGAGGAGGCTGGTTGAGAAGGGGGGTTGAGGAGGGAGGATGAAGAGGGAGGTTGAAAAGGGGGTTGAGGAGGGAGGATGAGGAGGGGGGTTGAGGAGGGTCGATGAGGAGGGGGGTTGAGGAGGGTGGATGAGGAGGTGGGTTGAGGAGGAAGGTTGAGGAGGGTGGATGAGGAGGGTGGTTGAGGAGGGGGAGTGAGGAAGGGGGATGAGGAGGGGGGGGTGAGGAGGGGGGATGAGGAGGGGGGATGAGGAGGGGGGTTGAGGAGGGGTGATGAGGAGGGGTGATGAGGAGGGGGGATGAGGAGGGAGGATGAGGAAGGAGGATGAGGAGGGGGTTGAAGAAGGAGGTTGAGGAAGGAGGTTGAAAAGGGTGTTGATGAGGGAGGCTGAGGAGAGGGGGTTGAGGATGAGGAGGGGGTTTGAGGAGGGTTGATGAGGAGGGGGGGTTCAAGAGGGGGGTTGAGGAGGGGGTTGAGGAGGATGGTTGAGGAGGGAGGTTGAGGAGGGAAGTTGAGGAGGGAGGTTGAGGAGAGAAGTTGAGGAGGGAGGATGAGGAGGGGGGTTGAGGATGTGGAGGGGGGTTGAGGAGGGTTGATGAGGAGGGTGGTTGAGGAGGGAGGTTGAGGAGGGGGGTTGAGGAGGGAGGTTGAGGAGGGAGGTTGAGGAGGAGGGTTGAGGAGGGAGGTTGAGGAGGGGGCTGACGAGGGAGGATGAGGAGGGAGATGAGGAGGGGAGTTGGGGTGGGGGTTGAGGATGAGGGTTGAGGAGGGGGGTTGAGGAGGAGGTTGAGGATGAGGAGGGGGGTTGAGGATAGAGGATGAGGAGGGGGGTTGAGGAAGGGGGTTGAGGATGAGGGTTGAGGAGGGGGGTTGAGGAGGGGGTTGAGGATGAGGGTTGAGGATGAGGGTTGAGGATGAGGAGGGACGATGAAGAGGGGGGTTGAGGATGAGAAGGGAGGATGAGGAGGGGGGTTGAGGAGGGTGATAAGGGAGGGAAAGAGATACAAGGGAAAGGGGGGATAGAGACACAGGGAAGGGAGAGGGGGGAAGAAACACAAGGGAAGAGAGAGTATAGAATACATTTCCAAATATTTTTGATACGTACTGCATGTAATTCTGCATATTCACTGGTTTAGCAATTTTTAGAACTTGGTTGAGGAGGGTGGATGAGGAGGGAGGTTGAGGAGGGGGGTTGAGGATGAGGAGGGAGGATGAGGAGGGAGGATGAGGAGGGGGGTTGAGGAGGGAGGTTGGAAAGGGTTTTGAGGAGGGAGGATCAGAAGGGGGGTTGAGGATGAGGAGGGGGGTTGAAAAGGGGGATGAGGAGGGGGGATGAGGATGAGGAGGGGGTTGAGGAGAAGGGTTGAGGAGGGTGGATGAGGAGGGGGGTTGAGGAGTGGGGTTGAGGAGGAAGGTTGAGGAGGGTGGATGAGGAGGGTGGTTGAGGAGGGACGATGAGGAGGGGGGTTGAGGAGGGACGTTTAAGAGGGAGGTTGAAAAGGGGGTTGAGGAGGGAGGATGAGGAGGGGGGTTGAGGATGTGGAGGGGGGTTGAGGAGGGTTGATGAGGAGGGTGGTTGAGGAGGGAGGTTGAGGAGGGGGGTTGAGGAGGGAGGTTGAGGAGGGAGGTTGAGGAGGAGGGTTGAGGAGGGAGGTTGAGGAGGGGGCTGACGAGGGAGGATAAGGAGGGGGATGAGGAGGGGAGTTGGGGAGGGGGTTGAGGATGAGGGTTGAGGAGGGGGGGTTGAGGAGGGGGGTTGAGGATGAGGAGGGGGGTTGAGGATAGAGGATGAGGAGGGGGGTTGAGGAAGGGGGTTGAGGATGAGGGTTGAGGAGGGGGGTTGAGTAGGGGGTTGAGGATGAGGGTTGAGGATGAGGGTTGAGGATGAGGGTTGAGGATGAGGAGGGTGGATGAAGAGGGGCGTTGAGGATGAGAAGGGAGGATGAGGAGGGGGGTTGAGGAGGGTGATAAGGGAGGGAAAGAGACCAGAGGGAAAGGGGGGTTGAGGATGAGGAGGGAGGATGAGGAGGGAGGATGAGGAGGGGGGTTGAGGAGGGAGGTTGGAAAGGGTTTTGAGGAGGGAGGATGAGAAGGGGGTTGAGGATGAGGAGGGGGGTTGAGGAGGGGGGTTGAAAAGGGGGATGAGGAGGGGGTTGAGGAGGGGGGTTGAGGAGGGTGGAAGAGGAGGGTGGATGAGGAGGGGGGTTGAGGAGTGGGGTTGAGGAGGAAGGTTGAGGAAGGTGGATGAGGAAGGTGAGGAGGGTGGTTGAGGAGGGGGGTTGAGGAGGGAGGTTGAAGAGGGAGGTTGAAAAGGGGGTTGAGGAGGGAGGATGAGGAGGGGGGTTGAGGAGGGTCGATGAGGAGGGGGGTTGAGGAGGGTGGATGAGGAGGTGGGTTGAGGAGGAAGGTTGAGGAGGGTGGATGAAGAGGGTGGTTGAGGAGGGGGAGTGAGGAGGGGGGATGAGGAGGGGGGATGAGGAGGGGGGATGAGGAGGGGGGTTGAAGAGGGGGGTTGAGGAGGGGTGATGAGGAGGGGGGATGAGGAGGGAGGATGAGGAAGGAGGATGAGGAGGGGGTTGAAGAAGGAGGTTGAGGAAGGAGGTTGAAAAGGGTGTTGATGAGGGAGGCTGAGGAGAGGGGGTTGAGGATGAGGAGGGGGTTTGAGGAGGGTTGATGAGGAGGGGGGTTCAAGAGGGGGGTTGAGGAGGGGGTTGAGGAGGATGGTTGAGGAGGGAGGTTGAGGAGATAAGTTGAGGAGGGAGGTTGAGGAGAGAAGTTGAGGAGGGGGGTTGAGGAGGGGGGTTGAGGATGTGGAGGGGGGTTGAGGAGGGTTGATGAGGAGGGTGGTTGAGGAGGGAGGTTGAGGAGGGGGGTTGAGGAGGGAGGTTGAGGAGGGAGGTTGAGGAGGGGGGTTGAGGAGGGGGGTTGAGGAGGGGGGTTGAGGATGTGGAGGGGGTTGAGGAGGGTTGATGAGGAGGGTGGTTGAGGAGGGAGGTTGAGGAGGGGGGTTGAGGAGGGAGGTTGAGGAGGGAGGTTGAGGAGGGGGGTTGAGGAGGGAGGTTGAGGAGGGGGCTGACGAGGGAGGATGAGGAGGGGGATGAGGAGGGGAGTGGGTTAGGGGGTTGAGGATGAGGGTTGAGGATGAGGGTTGAGGAGGGGGGTTGAGGAGGGGGGTTGAGGATGAGGAGGGGGGTTGAGGATAGAGGATGAGGAGGGGGGTTGAGGAAGGGGGTTGAGGATGAGGGTTGAGGAGGGGGGTTGAGGAGGGGGTTGAGGATGAGGGTTGAGGATGAGGAGGGAGGATGAAGAGGGGGGTTGAGGATGAGAAGGGAGGATGAGGAGGGGGGTTGAGGAGGGTGATAAGGGAGGGAAAGAGATACAAGGGAAAGGGGGGATAGAGACACAGGGAAGGGAGAGGGGGAAGAAACACAAGGGAAGGGAGAGTGTAGAATACATTTCCAAATATTTTTGATACGTACTGCATGTAATTCTGCATATTCACTGGTTTAGCAATTTTTAGAACTTGTATTCATGACAATTTTCAAAAAAGGGACTATCATAAAATCAGTGCTCTGAAATCTACACATTTTTATTTGACATAACTTAATACACAGATTTATGACAAATGATCATTAAACCCCCAATTAATTAATCCTTATACTTACATAGTTACATAGTAATTGAGGTTGAAAAAAGACTTTTAGCGCATCAAGTTCGACCTTTTAAGATCTCCTCTGATCGGCAATATGTGGATTAGTTTTTAATTGATCCAGAGGAAGGCAAACAAAAAACAACCCAGTGAAACTTTGCCATTATGTATCAAAGGGGAAAAAATGAATTCCTTCCTGACCACACATACTGGCGATCGGATTCCACCCTGGATCAATACTCACTCTCTAATTAACCAGGATAACCCTGAATGCCCTTTTTAATAAACAATATTTCCAATTCCCTTTTAAAGTTATCTATCAAATCTGCTGCCACCACCTCCTCTGGTAGATAATTCCCCAGATTAACCACCCTTACTGTGAAGAACACTTTCTTTCTTTAAAGTGGAATCTTTTTACTTCTAACCTCAAAGGATGTCCTCTTGTCAGTTGAAAACATCTTGGCACAAAAAGCTCCCTTGACAAATCTTTATACTGACCCTGGATGTATTTATATAAGGTAATCATATCTCCACTTAGATGCCTTTTTTCGAGAGAAAATAAGTTTAATGTGGTTGGTCTTTCTTCATAGCTTAGCCCCTCCATTCCCCTTATTAGTTTTGTTGCCCTCCTCTGTACCTTTTCCAGCTCTAAAATGTCCTTTTTTTGAATTGGTGTCCAAAACTGTCCTCCATATTCCAAATGAGGGTGTAACGGATCTCCTGGCACCCCGACCGGGTACCTCCGTTGATGGAGGCGTCCTAGTTTGCGCCGAGGACTACAAGCACCGCACCGGACACCACAACCACCACAGACTCCACAACCGCCGTAGCTTAAAGCTTCCAGGGAGTATGCAGCGCATAGCAATCTCCAGTATGATATAGAGATCCCCTCCAAGAATGAGACGAGGCTACGTTTTGAAGGGTCAAGCAGTCAATTCTTTAATGAAAGGGGATCTCCTTTTATGCAATGGTGTCCTCTGAAGGGCTACACCCACATAATTATCACAACAGCCAATTATGTACATGGTTCAACCCCCACGTCTCCTCCCCTCAGATAACAGGTTCACAATTAAAACAGACACAATTTTAACCACATTCTGGATGTACCCCAAAAACAGGGGGTACACCTTTAAGTCCAGCACCGTTCAATAGCTCTCACCCAGGGGAACAACATATTAAAAAATGGCATGAATCAGACCAGGGGTTCAAAAGTTAGTAAAAGTATCTTTTACACATAACACACAGACATTTCACATATCCCCCATAGTTGGCAACACAATACACATATAGGGACAATAGGTGAGTCACACCTCCCTGAGGCTACCTGGCAACTTGGATACAATCAGACATGGATTAGATCATCCTTCTTTGTTCTTATCTGAGAATGAAAACACTTTATACAATAGACTTCCTTATCTTATGCGGAGTCTCTGTAACAGGATTATCTCCCATGCCAAGGTCTGCACTAGTCTGGGCCAATATTCTGCAGAGCATAAACCAACATACATGCAGTATAATAGTAGGATCATATTTTAACTATAATAATCATAAAACAGGGTAAAACAGTGATGGGTTCCGTTACACACCTCCCCGTGACCATAAGCCGGCATACACGGTCTGATCCCAACGGATCGGCCTGGGGATGTCCAGACAAAAGTATTTGTTGGTCAATTCTCTAGTTTGACAACCCATCAGCATTACTGCAATTCACATTTACTCACATTTCACATATCCCCAGATAGCTGGGATCTGAGCGCACAAAACTACCGAATAGCGCTCAGATCCTCTTCACACAGTTCAATTGCCATGTAGCTAAAGTCTTTCCCATAGTCTTTCATTATATGAATGGGCTCCATGGCATAGCTATCTGTGGTATCATGGTTCACACAGGGCAAGTACCGAATGACCCCCCATTATGTAACGGGCCAGAATGAGTGACATACACTCTGGTATGGCCGAATACTGTGTTTAAAGGGCAATATGTCCCAGGGCCATAGTCGCAGGGCAGGAGGCTGGCAAACAGTCCTCTCCAAGACAAAGTGGCGAAGGGCACTTCGTCACAGAGGGCATACTAGAGATTTGTATAGTGGCAGAATTATATTTGCTTCCCTGGCTTCTATACCCTTCTTAATACATGATAATATTGTATTTGCCTTTGCAGCTGCTGCTTGGCATTGAGCACTGTTACCTAGGTGGTTGTCCACAAGTACTCCCAAATCCCTTGCAACATCTGATAACCCTAGATTTGCTCCATTAAGATTATAAATTGCATGCCTATTTTTCCTTCCCAGATGCATAATTTTACATTTATTTGTATTAAATCTCATCTGCCATTTAGATGTCCATTCCTCAATTGTATGTAAATCCCTTTGAAGGGAAAGCACATCATTATATGATTTAATTACCTTTCAGAACTTTGCGTCAGCAAAAATGGTGACACTACTTTCCAATCCTACTGCAAAGTTGTTAATAAATATGTTAAAAAGGAGAGGACCTAATACTGAGCCCTGAGGAACCCCACTTACCATATCAGTCCAAGACGAGTATGCTCCATTTACAACAACTCTTTTTTTCCTGTTTTTTAGCGAGCTCTCAATCCATGTGCATATATTTACTGCAATTTAGTTTGCACAATAATCTCCCATGTGGCACTGTATCAATAGCCTTTGCAAAATCTAAAGAAAACTACATCCACTGAGTTGCCTTGATCCAGGTTCCTACTAACCTCCTCATAGAAACGAATTAGATTTGTATGACATGACCTATCCCTCATAAATCCATGTTGGCTCCTACTTATAATCCTACATGTTCTTGTTTATTATCCCATATTAACCCTTCTAAAAGCTTTCCCACTACAGAAGTGAGACTCACGGGTCTATAATTCCCTGTATTTGCTCTTGCCCCCTTCTTAAATATAGGCATCACCTCCGCTTTTCTCCAGTCATCTGGTAGTGACCCAGTGTTTAGTGAATCTTGAAAAAATTAGATATCATGGTTTGGCTATTACAGAACCCAGTTCCCTCATTACCCTTGGATGTATTCCATAAGGACCCAGGGCTTTATTGACATTTATTTTTTTCAACCTCTTTTGTATTTCTTCCTGCGTTAACCAATTATTTGGTGAAGGTAGTGTAGCCCCATTGTGGTGCAATGTCCCAACCACTGGTACCTCCCTTGTGTATACCAATGAAAAGAACCTATTTAGCTCATCTGCCTTTTCCTGGTCACTAATTGTCAGACGGCCTGTGTCACATTGTAATGTTCCAATAACTGCCATCCTGGCCCTCTTCCCATTTATATACTTAAAAAATATGTTAGGGTTAGTCTTAAGTGGATGGCTAATGTCAGAATGATGAACTTGTATTGTGAACACTGAATTTATAAAGCCCACGAAAACGTGCTATTTAATGACGTCATTACGTATCCAGAATCCGGAAGTGACATCACTTTCGGGTCGGCGATATTTTACCAGTACTAATTCTGGTATAAAGGACAATATTATTGTCTTGTGGCTACATTACTTAAATTACTATATACTAAAGTATTAGTTTGCGTAAGATAAGGAGAAAGGGATAGTGAATAACTTAATATAGCAGAAACAGAAACCAAAAGCATAACCGGAAGTGACATCACTACCGTTTTGGAGATATAATCCTGTGATCAAACTAGTAATTTTTGGTTATCAATGACAATATCCATGCCAACTCAAAACGACACTGTCTATTCCAAATCTAATAGATATTACCTCCTCAGTAAATCAGTAATTAAACACAAAAAAAATAAAAATATATAATACTACATAAACAGAAAACAGCCTCACTTCTGGTCTGTCATTCCTATTTTAGAACCAACCCATTAGTAGATGACTAAATACCTAAGCTATAGTATTTATGACAATGGTGTCCTTATTAGGTATTTATTCCCTTTATAAAGTGGAGGATGGAGAGTTGGAATAAATAAAAAAAGGAAGGAAAATGGCATTACTTCCAAGATACTATATTACATTAACAGCCGGGAGAATAGTTCTACTGCAGGAGAGGGAGGGCAGAATAGGCAGAGAAACAGCGAGGTTTTGGTTGTAGGGGACTCTATTATTAGGAAGGTAGACAGGGTGATTTGTCACCCAGATCACAGTAATCAAACAGTTTGCTGTCTCCCGGGTGCTCGGGTTCGTCATGTTGTGGATTGGGTAGACAAATTATTGGGAGGGGCTGGAAATGAACCGGCGGTCTTGGTACATATTGGTACCAATGACAAAGTAAGTGGAAGATGGAGTGTCCTAAAGAATGATTTTAGAGAACTAGGTAATAAGGTGAAGGCAAGGACCTCCAAGGTAGTATTTTCTGAGATACTACCAGTGCCACGTGCTAGCCCAGGGAGGCAGAAGGAGCTTAGGGAGGTTAATGCAGGGCTAAAGATGTGGTGCACTAAGCAGGGGTTTGGGTTTTTAGAGCACTGGGCTGACTTCTCACTTCGGTACAATCTCTACAGTAGGGATGGATTGCACCTTAATGATGAGGGAGCTTTTGTACTAGGGGATAGGATGGTAGAAAGGCTGGAGGAGTTTTTAAACTAGTAGGTGGGGGGGAGGGACTAGATATAAGTAATGGGGTAGAAAGTGTAGAGGGTATAAGGGATGAATTAACAATTCATGGGGGAGGAGATGGGGGGAGGGGTAGTATAGTCAATAGGGAGGTAGCACTAAGTAATTTAAGTACAGTGGCAGGCACTCCAGAACTACAGACTCATAACATAAGGTGTATGCTTGCTAATGCCAGAAGCTTGCCAGGAAAATGGGAGAGTTAGAATTATTAGCAATTAAGTAAAAATGGGATTTAATAGGCATTACCGAAACGTGGTGGGATGAATCTCATGACTGGACCGTTAATCTGGATGGTTATAACCTTTTTAGGAAAGATAGAGGCAATGGTAATCGAGGAGGAGGGATTTGTCTGTATGTTAAGCCTGAATTTAAGCCTATAGTCAGAGAAGATATTTATGGTGGACCCTGTGATAAAGCTAAATGTTTGTGGGTACAGTTAAATGGCGGAGCAGTTAATTCCAAAAGAATATTAATATGAGTATGCTATAAAACCCCAAATATAGCTGAAAGTGAGGAAATACAATTATTGTTAGAGATTGAAAATGCAGCTAAGCATGGTCAAGTTCTAATAATGGGAGATTTTAATTACCCTGAAATAAACTGGATAAATGAGACCAGCAGTTCATCTAAGGGGAGCTGGTTCTTGAATACACTCAGGGATCATTATCTGGCCCAGGTTGTACAAGAGCCTACTAGAAATGAAGCTATCTTAGATTTAGTCATTACAAATAATATTGATATAGTATCAAATGTTGGAATAGGGCAACCTTTGGGAAACAGTGATCACAACACAGTCTAATTTGAGATTGAATTAAAAAAGCAAAATTTTAAGGGGCCAACGAAAACTCTTAATTTTAAAAGGGCAGATTTTAACGGTGTAAGGGCAGCAATACAAAGTATAGACTGGGACAGAGAACTGGCAGGTAAAAACACTGACCACAAGTGGACAACATTTAAATCCTTACTAAATATACATACACATCAGCATATACCGTGTGGGAATAAAAGTAAAAGTAGTAAATCCCATCCAATGTGGCGTAACAATGATTTAAAAATCAAGATACAGGGTAAAAAACAGGCATTTAAATTATACAAACAAGAGGGGACAGAGACTGCTTTACAGGAATACAAGGAAATCAACAAGGCTTGCAAAAGCGCGATTAGACTGGCTAAAATAGAAAATGAAAAATGAATTGCAAAAGAGAGTAAGAATAACCCTAAAATATTTTTTAAGTATATTAATGGGAAGAAGGCGAGAAAGGAAGCTATAGAAACATTACAATGTGACACAGGCCATCTGATAATTAGTGACCAAGAAAAGGCAGATGAGCTAAATAGGTTATTTTCTTCAGTATACACAAGGGAGGTACCAGTGGTTGGGACACAGCAGCATAATGGGGCTACACTACCTTTGCCAAATAATTGGTTAACACAGGAAGTAATACAAAAGAGGTTGGAATTTTTTTTGTAATAAAGCCCCGGGTCCTGATGGAATATATCCAAGGGTACTAAGGGAACTGGGTTCTGTAATAGCCAAACCATTATATTTAATTTTTCAAGATTCACTCAACACATGTTATCTACCAGATGACTGGAGAAAAGCTGATGTGATACCTATATTTAAAAAGGGAGCAAGAGCAAATCCGGAGAGGTATAGACCAGTGAGCCTCACTTCTGTAGTGGGGAAGCTTTTAGAAGGGTTAATAAGGGATAGTATACAAGAATATGTCTATTTGAACAGGATTATAAGTAGGAGTCAACATGGAATTATGAGGGATAGGTCATGTCAAACAAATCTAATTAGTTTCTATGAGGAGGTTAGTAGGAACCTGGATCAAGGCAACTCAGTGGATGTAGTCTTTTTCGATTTTGCAAAGGCTTTTGATACAGTGCCACATGGGAGACTATTGTGCAAACTAAGAGATACAGGAGTTGCAGTAAATATCTGCTCATGGATTGAGAGCTGGCTAAAAGACAGGAAGCAAAGGTTTGTTGTAAATGGAACATACTCCAAATGGACTAATGTGGTAAGTTGGGTTCCTCAGGGTTCAGTATCAGGTCCTCTACTTTGTAACATATTTATTAATGACTTAGAGGTAGGATTGGAGTTTGGTGTCTCCATTGTCACTGATGACACGAAGTTGTGCAAGGTAATTAAATCAGATAGTGATGTGCTTTCCCTCCAAAGGGATTTACATAAAATTGAGGAATGGGCATCTAAATGGTAGATGAGATTTAATATGAATAAATGTAAAGTCATGCATCTGAGAAGGAAAAATAGCCATGCAATTTATAATCTTAATGGAGCAAATCTAGGTGTATCAGATATTGAAAGGGATTTGGGAGTGCTGTGGACAACCACCTAGGTAACAGTGCTCAAAGCCAAGCAGCAGCTGCAAAGGCAAATAAAATATTAGCATGTATTAAGAAGGGTATAGAAGCCAGGGAAGCAAATATAATTCTGCCACTATACAAATCTCTAGTATGCCCTCGTTTGGAATATGGAGTACAATTTTGGACACCACTTCATAAAAAGGACATTTTAGAGCTGGAAAAGGTACAGAGGAGGGCACCAAACTAATAAGGGGAATGGAGGGGCTAAGTTATGAAGAAAGACTAACCAAATTAAACTTATTTTCTCTAGAAAAAAACACATCTAAGAGGATATATGATTACCCTATATAAATACATCCAGGGTCAGTATAAAGATTTGTCAAGGGAGCTTTTTGTGCCAAGAGGTTTTCAACTGACAAGAGGACATCCTTTGAGGTTAGAAGTAAAAAGATTCCACCTTAAAGAAAGAAAAGGGTTCTTCCCAGTAAGGGTGGTTAATCTATGGAATTCTCTACCAGAGGAGGTGGTGACAGCGGATTCGATAGATAACTTTAAAAGGGGACTGGATTTATTTCTAATTAAAAAGAGAATTCAGGGTTATTATGGATAATTAGAGAGGCAGTATTGATCCAGGGAGAAGTCTGGTCACCCGTGTCTGGGATCAGGAGGGATTTTTTATTTATTTATTTATTTTTTATACAACTAATTAATTAAAAGTTAATCTGCATATTGCAGATCAGAGGAGATCTTAAAAGGCTGAACTTGATGGACTGAAAGTCTTTTTTCAACCTTAAATACTATGGCCCTCATTCAATTGCAATTTGGCCAATTGAATAGGTCTCTAAATAAGCACATAACATATATTTTTTAAAGAAGTTTTTAGTTAGCAAGCATCTATCCAAAAGTAAGGTTTTCACTAACTAAAAACGTATTTAATAAAAATATGCTATGTGCTTATTTAGGGCCCTATTCAATTGGCCAAATCGCAATTGAATGAGGGCATATGTAACTATGTAACTATGTAATTACTCTTTCTATTAGGTAAAGAACAAGGTTCTACAGAGAGCTCAATAGATTAGAAATTTCCTTGGACTGTAATTAAGGGATAAATTATAAAGAACATGCCATATATATCTACAAAAGTGACACCTAAACAAATGTAATTAAACATTACCCTAAATAGATATGTTAATGTGAAGTGAGTATAATTATATGATAAAAAATGCTACCGTATAGAGTAAAATATAAAAAGATTTCAGGGACATATAGTATATATATATATATATCATACAAATGAATGTGAAATTAATAAATATTAAACAAAATGTGTAAATAGAAAATGTAAAAAAAAGATTTGTGAGTAAATGTGAAAATAAAAGAATGTGCAAATCTAATAATAAAACATGAGTTATAACCTTAAACAGATATATATATATATAAATCCCATTTATATATAAGCTGTAAACGAAAAACCTTCATTAAGTCCTGATGGAGACTGTGCATTAAGTAAATACATCCATTTGCATTCTCTCTGTAGTAGAACCTGATCTAAGTTTTCTTGTCTTTGACCTAACTTTACTTGATCAATGAGAAAACATTTAATGGAATTTGGATCATTGTGATGATAAGTTTGAATATGCCTGGAAACTGGGGTGTCTAGGTCATGTCATATGGAGTAAATGTGCTCCAACACTCTGAGTCTAAACTGGCGCAGAGTTTTACCAACATATAATTTGCCACATTTACAGACTATGACATAGACCACCCCTGTAGAAAGGTAATTAAAAACATTTCTTAAGACAAACCATCTCTGTGTATGTGGGATAACATATTCCTTTATTTGATTAATGTAGTTACATGCTTTGCAGTTACTGCATTCCCACCAAAGGTCTTAACCATTGTTTTTTTACTTGAGATTGAAAAAGAGAATGAATGAGATGATCCTTTATATTTTTTACCCTTCTATATATTATAGATGGATTAGAGGGTAGAAATTCCATTAAATCGTTATCTGATGTTTACAAATGGCAGTGTTTTCCAATGATTTTCTTTACTTTTTTCCAATCAAAGCCATATGACATGATACATCTTAACTTATCCTCTTTTTTGGACTGTTTGACTGGATTTAGGGATTCAGGGTGACTTGTAGATAGAGCTTTTTATAGGCTTTCTTTAAAGCCCTGTTAGGGTAGCCTCTATTTTTGAAAGATTTTCTTAATAAATCAGCTTTTTTCTTGAATTCAATGTCATCACTACAATTTTGCATTGCCTTTAAATATTGGTCTATCAGAATCCCCTGTTTTAATGAAGTAGGATGATGGCTTGTCCAGTCTAGATATAGGTTTGAGGCTGTAGGTTTTTTGTAAAGATGGTAGTATAAACATCACCTGCCTCTCCTTTCTTTATTTCCAAATCCAAGAAATTTAAAGTCCGTTCATGGATTGAAAAGGTGAATTTCAAGCCCAAGTCATTATCATTAAGCTTAGATACAAAATTTGAAAAGTCACGTTTTTTACCTAACCATTAAACTAGAATGTCGTCAATATAGCGACACCATAGTAGTATATGGTCAGTATGTACAGTCATGAGTTCGGAAAAAAATGTCTTTTCCTCCCACCACACCAAAAACAAGTTTGCGTAATTTGGGGCACAAGGGATGCCCATGGCTGTGCCACTGACCTGATGATACCATTTATTTTTACAAATGAAATATTTAGATGTTAATACAAACTCAAGGAGATCCAAGACAAATTTATTCAACATGAAGAGATTCTTCCCTCTTGTTTTTAAAAAATACTCAACAACCTGTAATCCCGAACTGTGCGGTATAGAACTGTAGAATTTTTCGACATCTATGCTGGCAAGAACTGTTAAATCTTCCAAACATTGCAGTGTATTGGTAGTGTCTTTAAGAAAGGACGGTAGAGCATATACAAGATCTTTTAGATGCTAATCTATAAAGAAACTGGAATTCTGTGATAGATATAAATAATAGGGTGGCCTGGTAATAATTCCTTTTTCCCGAGCTTGGGTGACTAAAGCTCTCAGCGTATTCATATACTCAATTGTAGGGTTTTTACTCTTAACCTCATAGGTTGATCTATCCTCTAATATTTTTAGACACATAGTCCTGTAGTCCCCTGCATCCATCAGGACTACATTGCCGTCTTTATCGGCTGGCTTGATAATCAATGATTTATCCGATTCCAGTTCTTTTAAGGCTTGCATATCTTGTTTGCTCATATTAGTACATGTATTTATATTATGTAATTTTTCTAAATCCATCATTACCTGTTGGATAAATACTTTTATAGTACTGTATTATTTAATGTTTGGCGTAAACTGGCTTTTATTTTTCTATGTTTTCTGATTACCTTGATAGGTATCATTGTTTTTTCCTTCATTCTCAATAATTAAATCCAACATGTCTCTCATTAAGTCCAGACCATCTTCATTAACCCCAACGTTTAGAAGTTCTTTATTTTCTTTTATTTGTAAAATGTCTTCAAAGCCACCTTTCTAGCAATTTTATCTTGACCTAGTGTAAGGACGGTTATGCTCACGATGGTCAAAATTACTCATATGCATAGATGTCGTTGCTGTATTAGGAGTCCTGGATGGTTTTATCTTTATTCTCCTATGTTTCTCTTTTTTTTATTTATTTTTTTTATTGTTTTTTACATATAAAATATACATTTTACAGAAAAACACATATATACATACATAAACATTCATTTAGCTGCCATTACATTACATATAGCTCACGTATATTATAATAATGCAGTATACTTTGACCTTATCAAACTTTAAGGCAGGTAATTATTCCTGTGTCCTTTATATTGACAACACATATTAATCCCATAATGCCCAGTTTACACACAGGCCTTTATTTATAGGATTCATTTCAAAATTCTTCCTCATAATTTCTCGATTTATTTTTATTGTGTTTACTACTTCAATCCATGAAGGGGTTATCGGTTGTTTCCAGTATTTTGTTAAGAGATGTTTTCCAATCAAAAGAATATGAGAGATTTAAAATGTTGCTTTTGGAACTACTGTATTTATATCTAATTGTAATACGGCCATCTGGGGGGTACCTTGTTAGATGTTTACCACAGATCTTTGATAGTTCTAGGAAACATTTTACCCATAATGTATTGATGCTTTCACATTCCCACATACATGTAGTGTAGAGCCTTGCATACCACATTCTTTCCAACATAGATCGTCTGGTTGAAAATTTAATTTACCCATGAGCTGGGGAGTGAAATACCATCTCTGTGTAATTTTAAAATATAGCTCCAGATAGGAGGTATTAATCGCTGATTTTTTTACTAGTTGAAAGGAATTAGAGCAGGAAGAGGGCTCAAAAAACAAGATTAATTCCGCTTCCCATGCAAAAATAGCAATAGATTTTAAAAAAATAGACTCGTCAGATATCGCCCTACTACATTTCAACATAATTTTATAATCATCCTCCTTAGTCGCCTGGTTTGAATTTCCAATGCAACATAAGCTTTTTTATTGATTCATATTCAAGCCACGAGATCTTACTAGTGTTAAGTTTAATTTGTAATGTGGTTAGATCGATTATCGTATACACTCGAGTATAAGCCGACCCGAGTATAAGCCGAGGCACCTATTTTACCACAAAATATTGGGAAAAATGAGTGACTCAAGTATAAGCCGAGGGTGGGAAATGTGCTGCCTCCTGTGTCCCTCTTGTGCCCTCTGTGTCCCCCTCTTGTGTGCCCTTTTCTTGTGTCCCCCCTCCTTCTCCCCTGTGTCTCTTCTCCCCTCTCCCTCCCCTGTGTCTCTTCAACCCTCTCCCTTCCCTGTGTCTCTTCCCCCTCTCCCTTCACTGTGTCTCTTCCCCCTCTCGCTTCCCTGTGTCTCTCCCCCCTCCCTTATCACCCTCCTCAACCCCCCTCCTCATTCTCAATCTCCCTCCTCAACCCCCTCCTCATTCTTAACCTCCCTCGTCAACCCCCCTCCTCATCCTCAACCCCCTCCTCATTCTAAACCCCCTCCTCAACCTCCCTCCTCAACCTCAACCCCATCCTCATCCTTAACCCCCCCATCCACATCCTCAGCCCCCCCAACAGCAAACCTCTCCCTCAACCTCAACCCCCCTCCTCATTCTAAACCCCCTCCTCAACCTCTCTCCTCAGCCCCCTCCAAAACCTCTCTCCTCAGCCCCCCTCCTCAACCCCCCATCCTCATCCTCAACCCCCCCATCCTAAACCCCCCATCCTCATACTAAACCCCCATCCTCATCCTAAATTCCCTGCCATCCTCATCCTAAAACCCCCTCCTCACTTTACCCCTCCTCATCCTAAACCCCCCTCCTCACTTTACCCCTCTAAATACTTCCCCCTCTCCTTTTCCCCTCACTTACCTCCATCTACAGCTTCTCCCCCGGCCTCCATGCTCCTTCCTGCATCTTGACCCGGCCAATGCTAATGACGTGGCGCGCATGTGACGTCACGTCATTATCATATACCGGGTGCGGACGCAGGAAGGAGCGGAGGCCGGAGGAGAAGCTGCAGATGGAGGTAAGTGAGGGGAAAGGGGGAGGTATTTAGAGCGGTAAAGTGAGGAGGGGTTTTTAGAATGAGGAGGGGGGTTTAGAATGAGGAGGGGGTGTTGAGGATGAGGATGGGGGGAGGGAAAGAGACATGGGGGTTAGAGAGACATGGGGGGATAGAGAGACACAGGGGTTAGAGAGACACCGGGGGGTTAGAGAGACAGGGGGGGTTAGAGAGACATTGGGGGGAGAGTGACTCGAGTATAAGCCGAGGGGGCCCTTTTTAGCCTTAAAAAAAGGGCTGAAAAACTTGGCTTATACTCGAGTATATACAGTAATTTACCCTCTGAGTCCATATCGCCTATATAATTAATACCCTTATTTTTCCAATATATAAGGGTCTGATGATTTTCTTTAGTTCTTAAAATTTCTATAGGTGTTTTAATCAGATTTTGAACCAGAATTTCAACATGGCTCTAAGCCCTCCTGGTAGATTAATAAGGGGGATAGACTCAATCTTTGAACACCACAGAATTGTATGAATTGGTATATCACCCAAAAGATTATCCTCAATTTCCAAATTGCTCTGTTACTCAAATATTCAAAATCATCAATTTTGAGATAAAAATTTCAGGCCCAGATATGTTATTGACCTTGAATTCCAATTATAGATAAATTGTTGTTTTAGGGATTGCTTGGTTTCCCATTTGAGTTTTCTATATATTATATCTGATTTTGAAGAGTTTATTTTGAAATATGACAGACTACCAAATTCATGAAGAGTTTGATGCAAATTGACACATGAGCTCTGAGGGTTTGTAAGTGTTAACAGAATATCATCTGCAAAGAGCATGATCTTATTCACCTCTTCTCCTATCACCACTCAATCAAAACATTCTTTCTTATGGATGCCGCAAAGGGCTCCATAAATAAAATAAACAGGAGGGGGGGGTAGGGGGCATCCTTGGAGTGTACCATTACTGATAGTAAATCTCTCAGAGTCAAATCCAGGTCATGATATATATGCTGATGGATTCGTATAAAGGGCTTTAATAGCTTTAGATCCAAAATCGCCCATACCGTATTTCTCCAAAACTGCATCTAAAGCGTCCCAGCTGACCCTGTCAAACGCTTTTTCAGCATCGAGCGACAGGGTCAGTAAGGGTAGATCTTTGCTCTTAGCGATTCACATGATGTCGACCAAATATCTTATATTGTCTGAAGCTTGTCGTCCTTTAACAAAACCTGATTGATCCAAATGTATTAATTTGGTTATAATAAGGTTTAATCTATTTGCCAATATTTTGGCGTATATTTTTACATCTACATTTATCAGGGAAATTGGACGGTAGTTCTGGATTTTTCCCCTGCTTTAAGATATTTATTATTTTGTCTTTAGATAATTCTGCTCTTAACTTGCCTGTTATTTTGATCTCATTATACATAGTACCTAGGTGATCGCAGATCTCCATTGAGAATATTTAATAGTATAATTGATCAAACCCGTTAGGGCCTGGTGCCTTATTTTTTTTCCCATTTTTTATAACATCTAAAATTTCCTTACTGCTAATTCCCTCATTGAGATTTTTTAGTTCTTCCAAAGTTATTGAAGGCAATTTTATTTGGCTTAAAAAAATGTAATATCCCCTAAGTCTGGTTTTATAAAAAGTGGATCCTGTTCCAGATTATATAGGCCCTCATTCAATTGAAATTTGGCCAATTGAATAGAGCCCCTAATAAGCACATAACATATATTGTTTAAATAAGTTTTTAGTTAGTAAGCATCTATCCAAAAGCAAGGTTTTCACTAACTAAAAACTTATTTTAAAATAATATGCTATGTGCTTCTTTAGGGCCCTATTCAATTGGCCAAATTGCATTTGAATGAGGCCCATAGTGTTTTATAGAAATTCCTAAAAATTTTAGCAATTTTATCTGGATGGGAATATGGATTAATATGTAAGCCCTTCAGCCTTAAAATTCTATTTAGATTTTTTTTTGTTTTTTATGTATTAGCCAAAAATTTCCCTGTTTTACTCCCAAAAACAAAATGGGATATCTGATATTTTTACAGGAGATTATCAGCTTGTATTTGTAGTATTTTTTTAATCTGCAGATTTAAAAAATTGGTTAATTTTTGACAATCCTTATTTGGCTTTATATTATTTAGGGGTAATGTTTTTTTCTAATTCAATATATAAGAGCCTTAAAGATTTACCTCTTAACTTTTTTTGTTCTACTGCTTTGGAAATCAATATGCCTCTCACACCAAGTGACAGATGGAGAATCTACCGTGTTTTGATTGTTCTAAAAAAAAATGGATATCTCTGCCTTTAATGTTCTGACAAAGGACTGATCTTTAAATAAAGAAGGATCAATTCTCCAGTTTTTTTTTTGTTCGAATTTCCAAAGTATAATTTATTATAATGGTGAGCATTGAGTGGTCTGACCACACTGATGTCTTTATTTCAACACTGTTTACCCTTCTTAAAGATTGGAGATCTACAAATAAATGATCAAGTCTGGAGTATGAACTAAAACAGCCCGAGAAGAAGGTATAATCTCTCTCGAATCTGTGTAGTACCCTACATGCATCCAAAAGATCAAAACTGTTGATCAATTTAGAGAATTCATAAGCTGTTTTGATCAATTGAGATTCAGTTTTTATTTTTACATTACCCACTCTATCCTTT
Organism: Discoglossus pictus; assembly: GCA_027410445.1. Classification (NCBI taxonomy): domain Eukaryota; kingdom Metazoa; phylum Chordata; class Amphibia; order Anura; family Alytidae; genus Discoglossus; species Discoglossus pictus. The sequence continues at coordinate 104,571,776 of CM050172.1, read as the reverse complement.
CCTGCATCTAGAACCATATTGAAATCTCCACAGATATATAGATAGCCTTTCCTTATTTTTTGAACCTCTTTCAGTTCCTTTTTGAGGTAGGAAATCTGTTTTTTTATTATGTACATTTTAAATTTTCTAATGGGAGATCCTATATAAGTTGCAAGGCCTCAAAGATACACCACTTAGTCTTGGCAGCACATTCATACTTAGCTCATTCATACCAACAGTCATTTTCCAAGGGGGAGTTGTTACCTATCAAGGTGTGTAAATCAGTGTGTAAATATGAAGAACGTGGATATCACTATTAGGCAAAGTCTGAGTATGGACAGATATGACTGAAAATGTGATAGACGTGGGTTAAAGTGACATATGTTATATATATCTGTCACAGAGAAAATTCTACAGTAGTGGGCTTGGGTGACATATGTATATATATATATCTATCACTAGAAATAATATATATGTTATAATATATATATATATATATATATATATATATATATATATATATATCACATATATAGTTGTGAGCAGGCGAGCCAGCTAGAGCCGTTGCTCACGCTTGCGGGCTCGCTTCGCGAGAGCCTCAGTTGCTGGCATCAAGCGCCGCAGGGGTATTCGCCACACACAGTGAGCTGACAGCACAGTGAAGAGCAGAAATCTGCAGCGTCCAGAAGGAGGCGGGACTAGATGAACGGTGGGGCAGGGTTGGAGATGAAGTGGGCGGAGGTGGATGTGTATAGGGCGCCGTTGCTGAGGGCGTGCCTTAAGTGAGATGGGCGGGAGCTGTTGAATGTGCGGCTGTTGGTGCAGTTTGCGGGTTGATGTCAAGTAGGCGGGGCTGGAGATGCAGTTGGGCGGGACTCCAGATGCTCTGGGCGGGGTTGTAGTTGCAATCGGTAGTATTGGAAGAGCAGTAGGCGGGATTGGAGGTGCAGTGGGCGGGGCCGCTGTACTTTGCATGCCCAAGGCCTCGGCAGGAAGGGACCCTCTCACAAGGCCTCTCATTGTCTGGCTTCAGCGCGGCCTCTTCGGGAGTCGGCACAAGGCCTGAGCGTGTGGGTGATAATTTACTATGGTATGACAGGGTGCTGGGCTGCCTGCACAAGAGGTGAGTGCAGGGCCTGGCCACGGTGGGCATGGGAAGTGTAACCAATGTGAGGCCATGAGCAGTGCCCACTAATATCTATAGAGGGTATCAGCATTGTATTATTATATACTGGCAAATATTGGGTTAATAGTCGGTCCTGGGAGCAAGGCAGGATAGTTAGGAGCCAGCTACTGGTTATAATCAGTGGCACTGATGGTATCAGCATTGTATCATCACATATATCACATATTCACATATATAGTTGTGAGCGTCTGGGCCGTTGCTCACGCTTGCGGGCTCGCAACGGCCCGTACGCTCACAACTATATATGTGATGTGATGATGATGATGTGATGTCTTCATGCCAGCAACTGACGCCGCCTGCGCGAGCCCGCGGCCCTCGCTCTCAGTTGCTGGCATGGGGTGCTTCCGTTCCCTGTCTATGTGTCTGTCCCTCCATCTATCCCTGGTGTGTGAGTGTGCCTCCCTCTGAGCCTGGCTCCTCCCCCAGGGGTCCTGTTTGCACTGTGGAAGACAGGCAGCAGACAGGACGCCCTCAGGATGAAGGAGGAGGTCAGGGGACATAGAGCTGTCGGGATATTTTACCTTAAATCCTCCTAACCCAACTCATATCTCCCCTATCTTCTCCCCCTCCTCTATCCCATCTATCTCCCCCCACACTCCTTCTACCAACCTCCACACTCCTTCTCCCCCTCTCTTCCCCTTCTCTCCCCCCTTTTCCTTCTCCTCTCCTTCTCTCTCCCTCCCCTCACTCCCCCTCCCTCTTCTTCTCTGCCCCTCTCCTCCCCTTCTCTGCCCCCCTCTCCTCCCCTTCTCTCCCCCATTGTTCCCCCTCCCTCCCCTTCTCATTCCCCCTCCACCTCCCTTCTCCCCTTCTCATTCCCCTTCCACCTCCCTCCCTCCCCTTCTCATTCCCCCTCCACCTCCCTCCCTCCCCTTCTCATTCCCCCTCCCTCCCTTCTCATTCCCCCTCCCCCCTCCCTCACCCCCTTCTCATTCCCCTCCCCCCTCCCTCACCACCTTCTCATTCCCCTCCCTCCCTACCATTCTCATTCCCCCTCCCTCCCCTTCACTGCCCCCTCTCCTCCCCTTCTCTCCCCCTTTGTTCCCCCTATCCCCCCTCCCTCCCCTTCTCATTCCTCCTCCCCCCTTCTCATTCCTCCTCCCCCCTTCTCATTTCCCCTCCCTCCCCTTCTCATTCCCCCTCCCTCCCCTTCTCATTCCCCTCCCTCCCCTTCTCATTCCCCCTCCCTCCCCTTCTCATTCCCCCTCCCTCCCCTTCTCTCTTCCCCTCTACCTCCCACTCCCCCCTCCCCTTCTCTCCCACCCTCTCCTCCCCTTCTCTCCTCCCCTTCTCTCCCCCCTTTTCTTCTCCTCTCCTTCTCTCTCACTCCCCCTCCCTCCCCTCCTCTCCTCCTCTCCTCCCCTTCTCTCCTCCCCTTCTCTCCTCCCCTTCTCTCCTCCCCTTCTCTCCTCCCCTTCTCTCCTCCCCTTTTCTTCTCCTCTCCTTCTCTCTCCCTCCCCTCACTCCCCCTCCCTCTTCTTCTCTTCTCTCCTCCCCTTCTCTGCCCCTCCCCTCCCCTTCTCTGCCCCCTCTCCTCCCCTTCTCTCCCCCATTGTTCCCCCTCCCTCCCCTTCTCATTCCCCCTGCACCTCCCTCCCTCCCCTTCTCATTCCCCCTCCACCTCCCTCCCTCCCCTTCTCATTCCCCCTCCACCTCCCTCCCTCCCCTTCTCATTCCCCCTCCACCTCCCTCCCTCCCCTTCTCATTCCCCCTCCACCTCCCTCCCTTCTCATTCCCCCTCCCCCTCCCTCCCTCCCCTTCTCATTCCCCTCCCCCCTCCCTCACCCCCTTCTCATTCCCCTCCCCCCTCCCTCACCCCCTTCTCATTCCCCTCCCCCCTCCCTCACCCCCTTCTCATTCCCCCTCCCTCCCTACCATTCTCATTCCCCCTCCCTCCCCTTCACTGCCCCCTCTCCTCCCCTTCTCTCCCCCTTTGTTCCCCCTATCCCCCCTCCCTCCCCTTCTCATTCCTCCTCCCCCCTTCTCATTCCTCCTCCCCCCTTCTCATTTCCCCTCCTCATTCCTCCTCCCCCCCTTCTCATTCCCCCTCCCTCCCCTTCTCATTCCCCCTCCCTCCCCTTCTCATTCCCCCTCCCTCCCCTTCTCTCTTCCCCTCTACCTCCCACTCCCCCCTCCCCTTCTCTCCCACCCTCTCCTCCCCTTCTCTCCTCCCCTTCTCTCCCCCCTTTTCTTCTCCTCTCCTTCTCTCTCACTCCCCCTCCCTCCCCTCCTCTCCTTCTCTCCTCCCCTTCTCTCCTCCCCTTCTCTCCTCCCCTTCTCTCCTCCCCTTCTCTCCTCCCCTTCTCTCCTCCCCTTCTCTCCCCCCTTTTCTTCTCCTCTCTCACTCCCCTCTCCCCCCCTTCTCTCCCCCCCTTCTCTCCCCCCCTTCTCTCCCCCCCTTCTCTCCCCCCCTTCTCTCTCCCCCTTCTCTCCCCCCCTTCTCTCCCCCTCTCCTCCCTTTCTCTCCTCCCTTTCTCTCCCCCCTTTTCTTCTCCTCTCCTTCTCTCACTCCCCTCACTCCCACCCTCTCCTCCCATTCTATCCCACCCTCTCCTCCCCTTCTCTCCCCCCTCTCCTCCCCTTCTCTCCCCCTCTCCTCCCCTTCTCTCCCCCTCTCCTCCCCTTCTCTCCCCCTCTCCTCCCCTTCTCTCCCCCTCTCCTCCCCTTCTCATTCCCCCTCCCTCCCCTTCTCTCTTCCCCTCTCACTCCCCCCTCCCCTTCCCTCCCCCCTCTCCTCCACCCTCTCCTCCCCTTCTCTGCCCCCTCTCCTCCACTTCTCTGCCCCCTCTCCCCCCCTTCTCCCCTCTCCTTCTCGCCCCCCTTCTCCCCTTCTCCTCTCTCCTTCTCGCCCCCCTTCTCCCCTCTCCTTCTCGCCCCCCTTCTCCCCTCTCCTTCTCGCCCCCCTTCTCCCCTCTCCTTCTCGCCCCCCTTCTCCCCTCTCCTTCTCGCTCTCCCTCCCCTCTCCTTCTCGCTCTCCCTCCCCTCTCCTTCTCGCTCTCCCTCCCCTCTCCTTCTCGCTCTCCCTCCCCTCTCTTTCTCGCTCTCCCTCCCCTCTCTTTCTCGCTCCCCCCATCCCCTTCTCGCTCTCTCTCCCCCCTCCCCCGCTACCTCCACTCTCCTTCCCCTTTCCTCCCCCTCCACCTTTTCTCCTCTCCCTCCTCTCCCCCTCCTCTCCCCCTCCTCTCCCCCTCCTCTCTCCTCTCCCCCTCCTCTCTCCTCTCCCCCTCCACTCCCCCTCCCCTCTCCTTCCCTCCCCTCCCCTCTCCTTCCCTCCCCCTCCCCTCTCCTTCCCTCCCCCTCCCCTCTCCTTCCCTCCCCCCTCCCATCTTCTTCTCTCCTCCTCTCCCCCTCTCATTCTCATCCCCCTCCCCTCTCATTCTCCTTCTCTGCCCCTTCTCCTCCCCTTCTCCCCTCTCCTTCTCACTCTCCCTCCCCTCTCCTTCTCGCTCTCCCTCCCCTCTCCTTCTCGCTCTCCCTCCCCTCTCCTTCTCGCTCTCCCTCCCCTCTCCTTCTCGCTCTCCCTCCCCTCTCCTTCTCGCTCTCCCTCCCCTCTCCTTCTCGCTCTCCCTCCCCTTCTCGCTCTCCCTCCCCTTCTCGCTCTCTCTCCCCCTCCCCCGCTACCTCCACTCTCCTTCCTCTTCCCTCCCCCTCCACCTTCTCTCCTCTCCCTCCTCTCTCCTCTCCCTCCTCTCCCCCCTTTCTCCTCTCCCCCCTTTCTCCTCTCCCCCCTTTCCCCTCTCCCCCCTTTCCCCTCTCCCCCCTTTCCCCTCTCCCCCCTTTCCCCTCTCATTCTCTCCCCTCTCCTCTCCCCCCCCCTCTCACCTCTTTTTTTTTTTTACAGATATATGAGTTTCTATCAAAACACTGCATTGATACAAATACACACTCTTTGTATAATAAAACTATCACATATATAGTTGTGAGCAGGCGAGCCTGCCAGAGCCGTTGCTCACAATTGCGGGCTCGCATAGCGAGCCCGCGGCCCTTGCAGCGAGCCCGCGGCACTCACGTAGTGAGGGCTGCGGGTGAGGGCCTCAGTTGCTGGGATGGAGCGCCGAACCAGCAACTGAGGTCCTCACCCGCGGCCCACGCGAAGCGAGCCACGGACCTCGCGTAGCGAGGGCCTCAGTTGCTGGCATGGAGCGCCGAAGGCGCTCCTTGCCAGCAACTGCGACCCTCGCAAACTTTATGTCGCAACGCAAACATACGAGACAGTTTGAACACTACAAAATTCGCTAAGCAAGAGAAAAAATGGCCGCAGAACAAAACTAAAACGAGGCTACAGCACTCTAAACACGCAAAACACCACAAGAAACCCGCAAAACACCACAAAAGACCTATGGATATTCCGCTAAGACGCATACCACACATTACCCGCCATTACACATTACCCGCAAGTACACAACTACGCTAACGGTTTGTTCTCGCGCACGCACACTATTACACTGCACACATTCATCACGCTTACACAGCAGCTCCACACCACTAATGCTGCAGCAACATCAAAACAGATTGTCAGCTCTTCAACACAATGCTTCAAAATAGGTAAAGTATATTCATTTATTAATGTATTAGATATTTCAGTAGTACACACAAAACACCATTAGCTACCTTACAATTTCATTGCCGTCATTTTTTGACGGGCAATTCGCTAGTATATATATATATAACATATGTCACTTTAACCCACTTGTATCACGTTTTCAGTCATATCTGTCCATACTCAGACTTTGACTAATAGTGATATCCACATGTTCTTCATATTTACACACTGATTCACTTTAAGGAGAATAGGAGGCCTATTATAAGCTTCTCACACTTATGTTCATTTTATTTGGTTGGTCCATGCCTTAGTTCAATAAGTATTTGTTATTCACATTCACATTTTGATTCAATGGTGAATGGGAGGCTCATTACAGGCCCTAGTTACCTTCACTCTCTTGTTCACTCATAGACTTTATTTTGTATATCCGAGTCCACAAGCACTCTCTTATTTTCTATGTCGTTTGAGTGCTGAGACTTGTATTTATAAGAGTATGATCTTTATAGATCACTGCTCTATATACGTTTGTCACTCCGTTCACACTTCTTAGTTGTTTAATAGGGCTTGTCCCCTCTTATATCACAGTATTATATAAAGCATCTTATCTTTTTTTTTTTTTTTTTTTTTTTATCATATTGCCTTATTTGGTATCTCTCCACTATTTATCTTTCTAGTGGTCCTTATTTAATACATATATCTTATACACTTGTGAGTATTCTTTGATAACCCACTATTTTATATATAAGTCCTTCTATATGGATATGGCTTTACTTATATAAATATACCATTGACATTTCTACATACATATCTTTGAGCTTTTTGCTCCCTGTATATACCACATAGTTCATCTCTGTTATCCCCGTTATTTTTCCTGCCCTTAACGGGCAATATATATGGTGATATGCCTGCTCAATTGCTACCTCAAGACTCATTTTTGCTTATTCCATGTTGCCTAGGCGACAGCTCCCTATAAATAGCTCCTTGAGACAGCGTGATACAATTTTCCTTTGACAAAGACGCTGTACGTCGAAATGCGTCAGGCTCCTAGCAACGACGCTGCGTACGTCATCACGTTAGACGTGCGCATGCGCATTGCAACACGGCGGTCGAGCCTTGCTGGAACCGCGAACTTGTTACAGTTACGGCCTAGTTTAATGCCCCATGCACCCCTATTATAGCATACAATGCCTGCAAGTGCCTTCTATTGCCAATGACTACCCTGGTTATTTATACCATTGATTCTATTTCTTCTGCAAACCTTAAGTACAGAATGTGTTGTGCTTGAGTGAGATAGAGATACAGCCTGGTTTCCATGCTGTTAGCTAATAGCTGTGATTGAGACTCTCTCAAACTTTGGAATAGTCTCTTTAAGTTATATATGAAATAGGTACTGCATTTATGTACCTTTACATATGGGTTATAGGCTTTAAGTATGATAAACAGTGGCTTGTACTACCTTTTCATACAAGTACATTGTTATGTGAACAAGCCCTCTGGATCTCTGGAGGACTTTTTTTCTATATAGGCATGAGGGTGTTTCATATCTATATCTAAACTTATAAGTAAACTTGTCTATCTTGCCTTTATATGTCATTATAAAACTTTGGTTCGCCCGCAGGTGTGAATAGCAATACCCACTCACTTAATAAACATTAAGGAAATATATACTGCACAATTGTAATTTTGTACAATGTCAATCAGTACTACAGCCAATGGGAAGGCACAGATGTCTTCAGCCAATCACCCCGTGGGGGTGTATCCCATTGTGATTCGCTGATGGCAATAAAGCCTTCGGATTGGTTCAAATAAAGATTGACAGGTGCGTTATCCAATCAGAGTGGGATTTTGGGGTGTATCCCTTTCTCATTTGCTCACAATTGGCGTCTTCTCATTGGCTGAATTTGATAGACAGTGTTTTCAGCCAATCAGAAGCCGCCATTGCCAATTTTATTCTGGAACACTCCGTAGGAGGCTCATTAGCGTCAGGGACAAGCGCAAGTGTGGATGTCTGTTGTTTTTTTAACATTTTTTTTTAGAGCGCGGATGCTTCCAGGGCCCATCCGGGGCAGAAGACGAGGAGGCCGGAGACATCACGGGGAGGTAAGTACAATGTAGATTATGTTTATTTTACTTTGTTTTCTGTTTATGTATGTGTACTAATGTTATGTTTTTTTTAACAGGGTCCGCACCGGAGAAGAGGAAAAGAAGATGGACGGGACATGCTGGAAAGGTGAGTACCATATTTAGAATATGTACTATGTTTATTTATTTTATGTAAACGTGTTGTAGTCATTTTTTTTATCTTTTTTACTCTAGGTTGCTGATCTGAAGAAACATCTCAAAGGTAAGTGGTCTTATTTATTTCATTTTAGCTTAGAATTAGGGTTGCTATATAGATATAGCATGTATTGTATATTAGATAGATTGGGGGATGTATATTAGATAGATAGGATGTATTTTAGATAGATAGTATTGTATATTAGATAGAAAGGGGTTTGTATATTAGATAGATAAGATGTATTGTATATTAGATAAGGGTGTATTGTATTGTATTTCATTTCATTTGTATTGTATTGTATTGTATGTATTATACTGTATGTATTTTCTTTTCAGGTGTGTAGTTTTTTTTTCTGTAGTGGTGGGATGGTTGTAATGTATTTTTTTTATTTTCTGTAATGTTCCTTTTTTTTTAATTTATTTTTTTTTATTTTTTGTAATGTACATTTTTTATTTTTTGTGATTTAGTTTTTTTTATTTTATGTAATGTACATTTTTTTTGGATGACTATTTGTTTTCTGTAATTAGAGTGGTGGGGGGGGTTATTAGGGGGTAGGTAGGTAGTGTAGGTGTTAATAGGTTAGTGTAGAGGGTGTTTAGTTGATATTTCTTGAGGACCGTCATAGCACTTATGTGGTTAATGTTGGGTTGTAACAGGCCCATAATGGTCATAATATACCCTTTTGGGACTGATGGGGTTAAATAGAGGCTTATGAGGGTGTAGTGCTTATACTTTGGGTCATGAGGGTCCTGGATGACCCTCATGGCACTTATAGTGTTATTACATGTGTTCATTACTGTGTTAGAGGGGTCTATATAGTTGAGGCACCAAGTACACTCACATTGTGTGGCAAACAGCATTTCAACACTTAATTTTATTGACCGTAATTTTTTGACGGGCAAGTTGCTTGTACAACATAAACAGAAAACAGCCTCACTTCTGGTCTGTCATTCCTATTTTAGAACCAAACCACTAGTAGATGACTAAATACCTAAGCTATAGTATTTATGATAATGGTGTCCTTATGAGATATTTATTCCCTTTATAAAGTGGAGGATGGAGAGATGGAATAAATCAAAAAAGGAAGGAAAATTCCTATTTTACTCTAAATGATATGATTTTGTATCATAGAATTATACTCACTTCACATTAACATATCTATTTAGGGTAATGTTTAATTATATTTTTTTAGGTGTCACTTTTGTAGATGTATATGAGATGTTCTTTATAATTTATCCCTTAATTACAGTCCAAGGAAATTTCTAATCTATTGAGCTCTCTGTAGAACCTTGTTATTTACCTAATAGAAAGAGTAATCACATAAATAGTTGTGAGCATGCGGGCCGTTGCTCATGCTTGCGGGCTCGCGCAGCGAGCCCGCAAGAACTGCATCCCTCGCAAATCGATTTTGCCGCATTTGCGGTGGTGGAGCATCCCAACGTCCCCGAAAATGCAGATCCTCGCGAAGCGAGGGTCTGCATTTGCGGAGGTGGAGGCTCAACGTCGGCTGTGATAACACAAACACACCACACACACAACTTTTTAACAAAAAAAACCCAACCTCCCAGCCCAAAAAAACCCAACGTAACATTCCCGCAAATGCGGATCCTCGCGACGCGAGGGTCCGCATTTGCAGAGGTGGAGGCTCCAATGTCGGCTGTGTTAACACACACACATACACACACACGACTTTTTAACAAAAAAAACCTCAAAGGCGCCTCACACCCGCTTACACACACACACACGCAAGACTTTAAAAAAAAACACCTCAAAAGCGCCTCACACGCTCTTACACATACGCACGACTTAGAAAAAAAAACACTACGTCGTACATGCAAAAAGCCAAGTGCGTCTCTCGCAAAAAAATACGGCCGCATCGCAAGGAAATACGGCCGCATCGCAAAAAAATACGGCCCCGAAACGACCCATTACAAACGTCGCGTATCAAAACATCACAAACACAAGAAATAAACACAACAAACACATAAAAAGCTTACTTACAGCAAGGGGGGGGGGGGCATCCGGCACCTCCAAAACGTAATTTCCACGTCCATTTAAGTCCAAAATAAGGAGTTTTAACTGCCGAAAATCGCCTAAGCGAGAGAAAAAAATGGCCGCCGAACAAAACGAAAATGAGGCTTCAGACGTAACTATACTACAGTGACTCGCAAGAATGAATACATACTATGCAGAACGTACCACACTGATATTAAACACCATTTTGACCACTACTACTCACAAAATGGCGGATGGAACGCAAATTGTAAGCTGGAACGCAAATAGCGCATGCGTATTGCGTTCTAACAGTCTGAGTTTCCAGACATTTCTACAAGTTTATAAATACTGCCTACTTTACACAAAATTCTACATTTCTACTCAGGTGATGAACGGAGTATAGTTAACTGCTGCTGTTACTTGAGAACAGAATTGTTTCCTAATTTACTACTTTACATTGTGCAAATTACAACTGAGAGGTAAGCTATAATATATTACATTTTATTATCAAGACAGGACAAAAAAAATAATATTTTAAGTATGAAAATGTGATTTATGTATAGTGACATGTGGCACGCACATTTATGTGTATAGCCCCTGCAACAAACTGATCTTTAAATGACATTACAAAAAAAAAATCATTTACTATTACAATAGGATTCATGTATAGTGATATGTGACACGCACATATATGTGTATCATGTATAGTCACATGTCACACACACATTTACGTGTGTAGGCCCCCCCAAAAAAATATGTTCATGTAACTATTAAAGTATGATTCATGTATAGTGTATATGTGATACGCGCAAAGAAAAAAAAATGTTACTGTGAAAATGTGGTTCATGTATACTGACATGTCACACGCACATTTATGTGTATAGCCCCTGCAAATAACTAATCTTAATCCAAACTAATTAAACAACTAATCAAAACTAATTAAACAACTATATTTAAATGACAGTAAAAAAATAAAAAAAACTATTAAAATCTGATTGTTGTATACTGATATGTGACACGGACATATATGTGTATCATGTATACACGCACATTTAGGTGTGTAGCCCCAACAAATAAGTAATGATAATTGAAAGTAATTACAGAAGTATATATTTACATGACATTAATTTATTGTAATTCAATATATAACCTAAAGATCAATCTTTCTCCTTTTTTTTAATATTCTCTGCATCAACAGCGACAATCAAGAATTTGCACCGTGCATTGTGACCCACAATCCCTTTTAAACAACTCCAAGAAAGAACAAGAGGTAAGATAGAAAAATACATTACATGCTGAAAAACACCATGCTTTGCTAAATCAAAAAGAAGAAATATACAATTAACCATTTCACTTTCTTTTTCAAACAGACACTACAAGAAGACCGGCGGATTAAGATTGGCAGTAGGGGACCCTCTGTCATTCGACACTTCAATCAAGGTAAAGTATAAAGTACAAAAAAGAAATGAACTATATATGTTTAATGGCCCACAATATAAATTAATATTCTTCTTTAATGTTTAAGAACCTATAAGCCTTACAAAGAAGGCTAAATAAGCATACCAAAAGTGTTGCGCACAAAACAGGATTGTACCAAAACTCACACAAACACATAGCAAACTAAATTAATATTCTTCTTTAATATTTAAAAATCTTTAACAACCTATAAGCATTAGAAAGAAGCCTAAATAAGCATACCAAAAGTGGTGCGCACAAAACTGGATTGTAGAAAAACTCACACAAACACATAGCAAACTAAATTAATATTCTTCTTTAATGTTTAACAACCTATAAGTCTTAGAAAGAAGCCTAAAGAAGCATAACAAAAGTGGTGCACACAAATAGGATTGTAACAAAACTCACACAAACACATAGCAAACTACATTAATATTCTTTGTTCATGTTTAACAATCTATAAGCCTAAGAAAGAAGCCTAAATAAGCATAACAACATTTAAATTATTTGCAAAAGGTTGCACAAAAACCACCATAGCTGAAAAATTCACCATAACACATACAAGACACAAAAATAATGTCATTTTTTATTTATTACAAAGACATTCAAATCAAATTACATTTTCATTTTTCTTTTACAACAGATACTGCATAAAGACCATTGGACGAGGACTTTCAACAGAGGACTACACCATCGGATGAGGACTTTCAACAGAGGACCAGACCATCGGACGAGGACTCTCAACAGAGGACCAGACCATCGTACGAGGACTTTCAACACAGGACCACACGATCGGACGAGGACTTTCAACACAGGACCAGACCATCGGACGAGGACTTTCCACAGAGGACCAGAACATCGGACAAAGACTTTCAACACAGGCCCAAAAAGATTCTGCTTGAAATCACACTTCAACCAAGGTACAGTATAACAAGTAAAAAAAGAGAAAACTAAATAAATATGTTTGCTATGCATCGATGTCAACAGAAAATAAAAAATAAAAAACATCACCACTAACTATAACTTTTAACAAAATATAACTAACACATTTCTCATCTTATTTGTTTTTTATCGACAATAATGTTTAACAGAAAATCCAAACTTCAATGTAGCCAGAACAACAAAAAAAATGCATAGTACAAAAAAAGCTCAAAACAGAGACTCAATTAAATTTGTCATTCTAAATTTCCAGTCCTAGACCCTCATTCAATTGCGATTTGCACAATTTAATAGTGCTCTAAATAAGCACATAACATATTTTTTAAAATAACTTTTTAGTTACTGAAAACCTTGCTTTTGGATAGATGTTTACTAAATAAAAACTTCTTTAAAAAAATTGTTATAGCCTTATTTAGACCCCTATTCAATTGTCAACATTGAAATTGAATGACAAAGCTAATGTACAATTTTAACTATAAAATGTAACCACACTGTTGATAAGAAATTTCTCTGAAAACAAACTTAACATCGCAAAATAAAGTAATGATACATTCTTATTTTTTTACAGATTAACATGGCGGATAACGAGAGTAAAAAAGAAAAGAAAAGACGCCAAGCTAGAGAAAGACGACAGAGAGCAGACAGCCAGCAGACACCGGAGCAGAAGAAAATTCAACGAGAAAAAGAACGCAAAAGACTTGCAAGCAAAAGACTATCACCTGCACAAATTAAAGATACGCCCAAAAAAACTACCAAGCAAATAAAGCATTTACAACCTGTTCCTCAAACATCAGATGACATTTTACCGCAAAAAATACAAGGCATACCAAAAAAAGCCACAAAAAAAAACTAAGCATTTACAACCTGTTCCTGAAACATTATATGACATTTCACCAAAACCAGGACAACATATACGAAGAAAAGCCACCAAAAAACCAAAGCTTTTAGAACCTGTTGTTGAAACATTACATGACATTTCACCTGATGAATATGAAAGTCAAACTCCTATATGCTTTGCAAATTGTCCTTTACTCAAGTCTTTAGCAGTAGAGGTTCATAGTTGTGGGGACATGACTACTCAGTGTCAGTTTTGTGAAGCTTATTATTTTAAACAGGAGAGACCCAGAGATAGCCAATTCATTAGTTGCTGTCAAAAAGGCAAATTCAAACTTCCACAAAGAAAAGAATTTCCAATCTATTTACAAACGATTATGACTGAACCTACTTTTCCAAACTACAAAAATTTTAAGACAAACATAAGATCCTACAATAGTGCCATATCCTTTGCATCTATGGGAGCAACATTAGCTAAAGTACAAGGACAAATTTATCATCGGACTTCCCATTTACATCCAGAGGAAGGAGAGCAAAGAAAATTCGCTCAACTATATGTCCTAGATACAATGGAAGCTGTTGACCAACGTATGCAGATGGAAGAAAATAAAAAAATGCTTAGCCAGTGTTTTTATAGAGCTAAATAACATTATGGACAATAACCCCTACAGTAAAGCTTATAAAAAATTGGCAGAAGTAGAAAATGAACAACTACTTCATGCACAAAGACATCAATTACCAATGCCAAAGGTTAATATGGTGCTTAAAAGAGACAGACATACTGATAAACGTCGTTATAACTTGCCAACATCAAATGAGGTTGCAATGGTGTTTCAAAATGATGAAGGAGAAGAAACCATTTCAAAGAGACATTAGAATATATCCCAGAAATGAGGAACAACCTGTAACGGAACCCATCACTGTTTTACCCTGTTTTATGATTATTATGGTTAAAATATGATCCTACTATTATACTGTATGTATGTTGGTTTATGCTCTGCAGAATATTAGCCCAGACTATTGCAGACCTGGGCATAATGGATAATCCTATTACAGAGACTCATAAGATAAGGAAGTCTATTGTATAAAGTGTTTTCATTCTCAGACATAAGAACAAAGAAGGATGATCTAATCCATGTCTGAGTGTATCAAAGTGCCAGGTAGCCTCAGGGAGGTGTGACTATGTGTATGTCCCTCTATGTGTATTGTGTGGCCAACTATGAGGGATGTGTATTGCCTGTGAAATGTCTGTGTGTTATGGGTAAAAGATACTTTTACTAACTTTTGATCATTTTTTGATATGTTGTTCCACAATTTATGTTGTTTATAAAAATGTAAGTTTTATTTATGTACTATGTAAAATCATAAAGTTATAAAAATGTATAAAAATGTGTAAGTTTTAGCTGGGAGATAATTGAGTAGATACAGTAATAAACTCAATTATATCTCAAGTAGAGGGGAGGGAAACTGTGGGCGTTACTATTGTGTTATTGGTTGTTTATACCTTCCCCTGGGTGTGTTCTGTTTATCTGACTGTAATAAAAACCAGGCTGGGTGTGCCAGCAAGAGAGTCCTACTTGACCCTTCAAAACGTAGCCTCGTCTTGTTCTTGGAGGGGATTGCTATATCATACTGGGGATTGCTATGCTTTTGCATACTCCCTTGAGCTTTAAACTACTGAACCCTTGTTCCTGATGTACTCTCCCTTGGAGGAGAGGTCTTCCCCACACGATCCTGGATGCTGGAGATTCATACAGGGTGGAAGGAAGACGGCGCAGCTCCAGTTAAGCTACGGCGGTTGTGGAGTCTGTGGTGGTTGTGGTGTCCGGTGCGGTGCTTGTAGGCCTCGAAGCAAACTAGGACGCGTCCATCAACGGAGGTACCCGGTCGGGGTGCCAGTAGATCCGTTACACAACCATTCATTAATATGAGTATCTTAAGTCCAAATTTAGATCCAATGACATATCCCATTTTTTTCCCACACAGAGAGGCAGGTTGGCAACCAAAATTAACACTTCCAAGTTACCCAAATGCTAAAGCCAGAATCCGAAATAATGTTTCTATGCTTGAATTTAAAGTAGCTCAAATTGCCATTCGAAATACATTTAATCCAATTTTATGTGGTGGAAAACTAACACAACAATGGATTATTGATTCCTATTTGCAAGTTGAGGCAAATAATTTAAACTTTATAAAATATCAACAAGATAAACTACGTGTAGAACAATATTCCGGACTAATGGACTATGTTGCTGATGTGGCTACAAGCAGAGACATGACAGCTGGCAAAGCCATAATTTTACCATCTTCCTTTCAAGGATCTCCTCGAAATATGAGAGAAAGATACAATGATGCTATGGCTATTGTCACCAAATTTGGCAAACTTCTTGGACAAAGTGCTTCCGATAGACCAGATTTAGTAGCCAGAGTTTTTAAGATTAAATTAAATGAATTAATATGTGACATCACTATCAGTCACTTATTTGGCAAATGTCTTGCTTATGTATATACCATTGAATTTCAAAAAAGAGGACTTCCACATGCACATCTTCTGATAATACTTTAAGAAAAAGATAAATTAGATACTTCTGACAAAGTGGATGCAGTCATTGTTGCTGAACTACCAGACCCAGAACTACATGATAGACTATATGAGATTGTTACTCATCGCATGATTCATGGACCCTGTGGTGACCATGTATGGAAAATAATAAATGTTCAAAAGAATTTCCAAAAGATTATAGAGACAAAACATATGCCAATTGTAATGGCTATCCACTTTATAAAAGAAGAGAAGGAGATAGTGCCATTATTCGTGGAAAAAAGTTGACAATAGATATGTAGTACCCTACAACCCACATTTATTCATGAAGTACAACGCCCACATCAACGTAGAAGCCTGCACTTCCATCAAATCCATTAAATATGTCTATAAATATATTTACAAAGGCTACGATGCAGCTACTGTAGTCGTCAAAAATGCAGACAACCCTGAAAGTAGTCAGTTAGTACATGATGAACTTGCATCTCATGTAGATGCTCGTTATGTTAGTGTGCCAGAAGCTATGTGGCGGCTTTTAAAATTTGAAATGCATGATAGATCACATGCAGTATATAGATTAGCAGTACATTTGCCACAAAGACATTTAGTGTATTTCCATGCTGGAGATTAAATGAATGCATTGGCCCAAAGTGAAGATCGTCACACTACACTAACTGCATGGTTTGAATTAAATTCAACAGATTCACAAGCAACACAATTCTTATATATTGAAATTCCATATCACTATGTTTTTGTGAATGGATTATGGAGACCAAGAAAAAGCAGAGGCAATAAAATAATCCCAAGAATTTACACAGTCAGTCCAAGAGATGTTGAACGTTTTTGCTTATGGATATTACTTTTAAATGTTCCTGGAGCACAAAGTTTTGAACACTTAAGAACTGTTAATGACATTGTATATGAATCCTTCCATTTAGCTGCACGACACAGAAACTTACTCGCTGATGATACAGAGTGGGAAAGATGTTTAGAAGAAGCAGCACAATGTCAAATGCCACGGCAGATGAGAGAACAATTTGCATTTATTTGTATCTTCTCAAATGCTCCAAATGCATTAGCTTTGTGGGAGAGATTTAAAGTAATATGGCTGAAGACTTTATGCGATGATACAATGAACCCATTGCACACTTAAAAGCGTTAATGGAAATCCAAGAAGTATTTTTAACTCATGGATTAAGTTGTGCAAGTTTTAATTTGCCTGATCCAGGTCGTATAGATGACATAAACTTTGAAGACTATGACATTCAACTACAAGCAGAAAGAACAGAAGAAAGACTTGCAACTTTAAATACCTTACAATTGCAAGCATCTAATGCCATTAAAAATGCAATAGATGATGACATGGTGACAGAGCGTTATTTCTATCTTGATGGACCTGGCGGATCAGGAAAAACCTATCTATATAATTTATTAATGAGTTTGGTACAAGCACAAGGTCAAATAGCCATGGCGTTTGCCACTACTGGAATTGCTGCATTTTTGTTAGAAGGTGGAAGAACTGTTCATAGTGGATTTAAACTGCCAGTGCCTATTTTAGAAACTTCTGTGTCAGATATTCGCATGACATTATTACAAGCAAAGAAATTGAACAAATGTAAATTAATTATATCAGATGAGGCCACAATGATGTCATGCTATGCCCTCCAATGTATTGACCGTTTGCTTTGTGAAGTCATGGATAATACTTTTCCATTTGGTGGAAAGGTAATGTTGTTATGTGGTGATTTTAGACAAATATTACCTGTCATTGTACATGGAAATCGAACTGACATTATCGAAACCTGTATAAAGTCAAGCACACTGTGGAAACATTTTACCCATCTTCAACTGCAACAAAATATGAGATCAGAAGGCCAAACTGATTTCAATGATTAGCTTATTAAAATTGGAGAAGGCAGAACAGAAAAAATACCACATTTACCGGACGACACTGTAGAGATCCCACCTCATATGATTTGTCACCAAGATATTATATCCGCTATATTTGAAGGTAGCATAAATAACCAGGAATATTCCGAGCTTGCCAACCAAGTCATACTAACATGTAAAAATAAGGATGCATTAATCTTTAATAATGAAATCTTTAAAAAAATTAATGCACCACAAAGAAATTATCACAGTGCTGATTCTGTACTTGCTGATGACAATGAAAGTCATGCTAACTTTTCTACTGAATTCATAAACTCACTAACTACTTCTGGAATGCCACCACATATTTTGCAGCTAAAGAAAGGTGCAATTATCATGTTACTGCGAAATATGAACTCCAAAAAAGGCCTATGCAATGGGACAAGATTAATTGTTCAACAATTAAAGGACCATTTCATAGATGCTGAAATTTTAACTGGTACCCATAAAGGAGAGAGCGTTTTCATACCAAGAATAGATTTAGCACCAAGTGAAAGTAATCTCCCTTTTATACTTCAAAGAAGACAATTTCCCATTATTATGGCATTTGCCATGACCATTTATAAATCACAAGGTCAAACGTTCAAATCTGTGGGTATTTTATTGGAAGAACCAGTATTTGCACATGGTCAATTGTACGTTGCGTTGTCACGGTGCAAAAATCCACAGGCTATTAAAGTTTACATTGAAAAGAATGAAAGTCAAGGTGATTTATTAAAAGATGGACGTATTTTTACTAAAAACATTGTCTACTATGAAGTACAATACATTTTCATTAAACAAATAAAACCCATGCAAAACAAATTTAAAAGCATTCAAAAATACAAAACAAGAAACAATTCAGTCATAATTCATGGAAGTACTGTTAATGGATGATTCGCCTCACAAAATACTTGCCTTGCATTTTTTTGACAAATGTTAATTAACTATGTTACTGTTTCTAATGTTACAAGTTTGAAAACAATATTTTAGAGTTCTTTACTTCAACATATTACAAAGTTCATGTTAAGAGCTCAACCACGTTTTAAGTCACAATGTAAATATTGTCTGTTATGTTAAGATTACTCCCTGGATTAATGTTTATCGCCGGTTCATGGGGTCAGTAGGGAATTCATTTAATTGGCTACGTTTTAAGGAGAGTTTTTACTGTTTGCCTTCCTCTGCATTCAATGTATATTGAAGTTAACTATTATTCTGATAGAAATTGCATGTTAACACTGATTAGTTTAAACTTCTACTGTTTTTACATTCAAATGTTAATACTTTTAATACAAAATTATGTTTAAATATTAATTAACTATGTTACTAATTATAATGTTCCAAGTTGGAAAAATGTTTTTTCAAGTTTCTTAGTTACACAGATAAGAAACTTCAAGTTTAAAACAATATTATCTCAAGTTTATGACTTAAACATATTACAAAGTTCATGTTAAAATTGGGTACGTTTAAAGGAGGGTTTTTCATGTTTGTCTTACTCTGGATTAAATGTATATTGAAGTTAACAATTCTTCAGATATAAATTGCATGTTAAAAAAACATTACCTCAAGTTTACAATACTGATTACTTTAAAGTTCAACTGTTTTTACATTCAACTGTTAATACTTTTAATACAAAATTATGTTAAAAAATGTATTCACTATGTTACTGTTTATAATCTTCAAAGTTTTACAAATGTTTGGTCAAGTTCAAAACTTACACACATAATAAAGTTCAAGTTTCAAAAAATATACTTTCAAGTTTTTTCATTGCATAGATTACAAACTTCATTTTAAAATTGTGTACGTTTCAACAAGGGTTTTTACTCTTTGCTTTCCTCTGCATTCAATATATATTGAAGTTAACAAATCTTCAGAGACAAATTGCAGGTTAAAAAAAAAACAGTCAAACTTTACAATACTGATTAATTTAAAGTTCAACTGTTCTTACATTCAAATGTTAATACTTTTAATACAAAATGCTTTAAGAGTTATTGTTCACCAAGAGAACATTTTACTAAAATACACATGTTTAATATCACAATACTTACAAGTGTCAAATATGTATATTAATAACTAAGCAACTTTACAAATATACACATCACATTGCCGTCATTTTTTGATGTGCAGGTCGCTAGTGTAATATAGTATCTTGGAAGTAATTACATTTTTCCTTCCTTTTTTGATTTATTCCAACTCTCCATCCTCCACTTTATAAAGGGAATAAATACCTAATAAAGACACCATTATCATAAATACTATAGCTTAGGTATTTTGTCATCTACTAGTGGTTTGGTTCTAAAATAGGAATGACAGACCAGAAGTGAGGCTGTTTTCTGTTTATGTAGTATTACATTTTTTTTTTTTTCTTGTGTTTAATTACTGATCTATTAAGGATTTGGTATAGATAGTGTCCTTTTGAGTTTGCATGGATATTGTCATTGATAACCAAAAATTACTAGTTTGATCACAGGATTATATCGCAGAAACGGAAGTTTCGTTTTCAGTTTTATTCACTATCCTTTTACCTTTATGTTAAGGGAATTAATACTTTAGCATATAATAATTTAAATAATGTAGCCACAAGACAATAATATTGTCCTTTACAGAATTAGTACTGGTAAAATATCGCCGACGCAGAAGTGATGTCACTTCCGGTTTCCGGATACGTAATGACGTCATTAAATAGCACGTTTTAATGGGCTTTATAAACTCAGTGTTCACAATACAAGTTCATCATTCTGATATTAGCCATCCGCTGAAGAAGCCGTCTATTTGGGGAAACGATCGTTTGGAATAAGGCATTGTATCGCTAGACAGCAGTTTTTTGTTGGCTCAGAGTGATGTTACACTCACGTGTTTGTTTTTTCCTTTAATGAATGATAAATATATTGGGCCAACGTATATACAATATATATTGTGGTGAACTGAACTAGGTAGAATTATTGTACTATGCATATGCCCATGTCCTTGTGAATACTCCTTATAAATTAAATAATGCTATATGTCTGCGATTAGATGGAGGTAGAAATTATATAAAGTACTAGCGACTTGCCCGTCAAAAAATGACGGCAATGAGATGTGTATGTTTGGAAAGTTGTTTAGTTATTAATATACGTATTTGACACTTGTAAGATTTTAGTTATGATGAAATACGTACTATTATGATATTAAACATGCTTATTTTTGTAAAATGTCCTTTTGGTTAACAGTAACTGTTAAAGCATTTTGTATTAAAAGTATTAACATTTGAATGTAAGAACAGTTGAACTTTAAATTAATCAGTATTGTAAACTTGAGGTAATGGTTTTTTAACATGCAAGTTCTATCTCAAGAATTGTTAACTTAAATATACATTGAATCCAGAGGAAGGCAAACAGTAAAAACCCTCCTTGAAACGTAGCCAATTGTATTAGAGAGGGAAAAAAAATAATTCCTTCCTGACCCCATTAACTGGCCATCAGATTGCTCCCTGGATTAATGTTTAACATAAAAGACTTAAAATGTGGTTGAGCTCTTAACATGAACTTTGTAATATGTCTAAGTAAGGAACTTTAAAGTATATTTTTTGAAACTTGAACTTTCTTATCTGTCTAAGTAAGGAACTTGAAAACATTTTTTTTCAAACTTGTAACATTAGAAACAGTAACATAGTTAATTAACATTTTAACATAATTTGTAAAAATAATGCAAGGCAAGTGTTTCGTGAGGCTAATCATCCATAAACAGTACTTCCATTAATTATGACTGAATTGATTATTAATTTGTATTTTTCAATGGTTGACCTTTGTTTATTGCTGTGACTTAAAACGTGGTTCACCTCTTAACATGAACTTTGTAATATATCTAAGTAAGAAACTTGAAAGTATATTTTTTGAAACTTGAACTTTCTTATCTGTGTAAGTAAGGAACTTGAAAAAAAAATGTCAAACTTGTAACATTATAAACAGTAATATAGTTAATTAAGATTTTAACATAATTTTGTATTAAAAGTATTAACATTTGAATGTAAAAACAGTTGAACTTTAAATTAATCAGTATTGTAAACTTCAGGTAATGGTTGTTTAACATGCAAGTTCTATCTCAAGAATTGTTAACTTAAATATACATTGAATCCAGAGGAAGGCAAACAGTAAAAACCCTTCTTGAAACGTAGCGAATTGTATCAGAGAGGGGAAAAAATTAATTCCTTCCTGACCCCATTAACTGGCCATCAGATTACTCCCTGGATTAATGTTTAACATAAAAGACAATATTTACATTGTGACTTAAAACGTGGTTGAGCTCTTAACATGAACTTTGTAATATGTTTAAGTAAGGAACTTGAAAGTATATTTTTTGAAACTTGAACTTTCTTATCTGTCTAAGTAAGGAACTTGAAAATATTGTTTTCAAACTTGTAACATTAGAAACAATAACATAGTTAATTAACATTTTAACATAATTTGTAAAAATAATGCAAGGCAAGTATTTTGTGAGGCTAATCATCCATAAACAGTATACTTCCATTAATTATGACTGAATTGTTTATTGATTTGTATTTTTCAATGGTTGACCTTTGTTTGTTGCTGTGATTTAAAACGTGTAAGGTAATGTTGGGAATAAAGTAAATATATACACAGTATTTAATTTATTAGGTACTTATACCTCACAACGACGATTAAAATATTAAAAACAAGGAAAGGAAGGATATATTAAAAACAAGCCTTCCATGAGGCCTAAAAGAGGGCCCAATTTATTTAGGATAAATAATATCTCAATTGTTTAGAATCTACTTTAATAAGTGTATAGTGGTAGCTTGATACTGTTATAGTAAAGCACTCCAAATGACCATAGCAAATCCAAGAAAAAGAAAAATCACTAATTGTTCTTTGTAAATCCCATCACTTCCATTGGTCTACAATAGTAGATATAGGATATTCACTAGCCCATATATAATATAGTTCTTGTAAGGTCTCTTATCAGGGCCAGAAAAGTTTTCAGCACATTTAGTTTTTTTGTTGTTGGCCACTGTTAGGGCCATACAAATGAGTATTTTGCACTTTCACGTTAATAAATGATTCACATAAAGATTCCTAAGTGCATGAATTCTGGTCTAAATGAAAGCGTTTTCGCCCTATATGTATTGAATTTAGCACTGCACTTAGGAATCTTTATGTGAATAATAATTTTCTTTTTCTTGGATTTACTATGGTCATTTGGAGTGCTTTACTATAACAGTTTCAAGCTACCACTATACACTTATTAAAGTAGATTCTAAACAATTGATATATTATTTATCCTAAATTAATTGGGCCCTCTTTTAGGCCTCATGGAAGGCTTGTTTTTAATATATCCTTCCTTTCCTTATTTTTAATATTTTAATCATCGTTGTGAGGTATAAGTACCTAATAAATGAAATACTGTTTATATATTTACTTTATTCCAACCATTACCTTATAAGAATTATGACATATCGTCATTAGAGTGAAAAACTCATGGGATTTGGAAAATCCATTTTTTCTTAAAACTATTTAACTTGTGGTTTAATCCACTATCTGGATTCATTTTTAAGACTCGAAATAATCTCTGAGTTTTGAATTAAAATAATTGCTATATTTTTGCAAGAAAAGACTACTTTGGTGAAAAAAGATAATATTCAATATGGCTTTCTTTACTTTAAATAATATTGATTTACTTCAAAAAGAAGCAGATGATAGTTTCACTTCTAAGACACAGACTATACCTGAAACAAACAAAGATATCAAAAAAGCTTTCAGTGAATTTATGAAAAATGCAAAGAAACAGGTCAAAATAATATGGGAAATTAGTAGCTTACAGAATTATCTAAAAAAAACACATAATCCCTAGAGGACTAAGAGTTAATGTGATTCCAGCTACTAATTTAGCTAATGATAAATTTATGGAAAAATGGAAAGAAATGTTGTTAAAATGTTCACATGATTTAATTGAACTGATTGTTGAAACAGAACAGACCAACTTAGAAACTTTGAAACCAAAGGTGGCGTTATATCAACAGGATTTCAACAAATTTAATGAAACACCTGAATATGATAGTTACTGTACAAAACTAAATGATAACATAGAAAAATTTGAAAAAGATCTAAAAGAGAGGAAAAAAAGAAAGTTCCTTAGAGATCAGGGTGACTTCAAATCAGGAAACATATTTAGGAAATTCCCTACAGGTCCACCTATATATAGCCACTCTGATATTAGTTCTTCTGAATATGAGAACTCTGACCTAGATGATGGCACTACATCAACGTTTAGAAGTAGACGTTCCAACACTTGGCTTAAAAAAGATGATACTAGACCCTACTCACAAACAAGAACAGGGAGGAGATTCAATAATAATGAGAATTTTTTAGAGAGAGGCAGGACAGTCAAGAAGGGCCCAGAGAAGAAATACAGGAACGAGAATAACAGAGACCCATAAAAAATAGTCCTCCCCTTTCTCTAGACCAAGACAAACTGGTAGTTAATCTTTCCAATTTCCATCTTAAGGATAATCATGTGTCTGTTTTACTAAAGGGGTTATCATTTGTCCCTACATCTAGGACAGATCCTTTTTTACATATTAAAGACCTGAATTTATTTGCAAGGAAATTAGCTCTTCACAAATTTTACAAACTCAAACAGGAGAGGGAAGTGTTAAATCTAGGACTTGGTAAAGAAGATTTGGAAGCATGTCATACTATGTTATCTCTCTTAGAAGAGAACACTCCAAAACAAGGAGGGGAAATTAAGAAATGGAAAAATAAGAGTCGTTTTACTCCAGCTTTAAAAGACTATGCTAATATCTGGTTGTTTTTACAACAAGCCACCTTGGAAATTGAGAACATTAACTATCAAAATGTACCTAAAAGTTATAATCTTACTAAAAGTGAAAATCAGGCCCTGTCTGAATTAAGAAAATGTAAAGATATACAGATAAAGTCTGCAGACAAAGGTGGTAATATAGTTGTAATGGACAACAGAGATTACAATTCAATGTGTACAAAAATCCTAAATGATTCAAATACTTATGAAACTCTTGAGAGTAATCCCACTCCAAGATATAAAAAATCACTTAAAAGTATTTTGGACCAAGCAAAAACTGAAGGTCTTATTGATGACCAAACTTTCCAATATCTTTTTCCAAAACATCCTACTATTTCCATTTTCTATACCTTACCAAAAATTCACAAAAAAAGTGACTCCCATCCCTGTTAGACCAATTGTGTCAGGGACTGATAATTTATCATGTAAGTCTAGTGTCTTCTTGGACTATCATCTAAAAGACATGGTTGAAACACTTCCATCGTTTGTAAAAGACACAAACCATATTTTAAAACAATTAGAGGACCTCACAATACCTACTAATTCCTATCTGGCCACTGTAGATGTAGAGGCATTATACAGCAGTATTCCCCATAAGGAAGGTATTGAAGCCACTAAGTTCTTTCTACAGAGTAAATGCACTAATTTACATAGGTTTAATGATTTTCTTTTGGATTTATTAGAATTTGTCCTCAAACATAATTATTTCATCTACAATGGAAAATGGTACCACCAGATTAAAGGAACAGCCATGGGCACCCCATGTGCTCGCAGTTATGCCAACTTACTACTGGGCTGGTGGGAAGAGAAAGCAGTCTTTAGCGACTCCTTTTTTGAATACACGGATTCAATCTTTGTGTGGAGGCGCTATATTGATGATATTATACTCATATGGACAGATACTAAAAGTAGATTTGAAGAATTTATGGCAAAACTGAATGTCAATCCACTGGGCCTCAGATTTACCCATGAGATTAATGACTCAAAAATTTAAATTCTTGACTTGATGATCAAAAAAGATGAGAGTGGTAAAATATCTTCTACCACCTATAGAAAAGATACTGCTACAAATACTTTGCTGAGGTGGGAAAGCCAACACTTTGAACCACTCAAAAGGGGAATACCCAAAGGCCAATACCTTCGTATTAGAAGGAATTGCAGCACAGATGAAGAATCGAAGCAGATAAACTGAGACAAAGGTTTAAGGAAAGAGGTTTTTCAAAAAACTGCCTCAAAACAGCATTTAAATATGCATGGAAGTGTAATAGAACAACTTTGCTTCATGGAAGAAATTCTTCAGAAAATATCTCCAATGGTCAAAATCCCATTCGCTGTATAATGACATTTGGGTATGATTCCCAAACTGTAAAAGAGTCAATTGCCAAATATTGGTATTTGTTAAAAAGTGATGAAGACCTCACTGAGGTACTAACACCTAATGTCTCAGTTACATATCGGAGGGGAAAAAATCTCAAAGACATCTTAGTACATAGTGCCTTGAAGAAAAAAGACCAAATACCATGTGGCTTAAACCCCCATCAGGCTGTTTCGGATGTGGCAGATGCAAGTATTGCAGCTACATTATACCCACAAAAGTTTTTGAACACCCAACAACAAAAGTCAAATATGAAATTCGTGACTTTTTTAACTGTTGTTCCACAGGGGTGGTATATGTAGCGGTTTGCATTTGCCATAAGATCTATGTTGGAAAAACTAGCCACCAACTACGACGCAGGATAGGGGAACATGTTTTAAGCATCAAACATATGCTTGACACCCCTATTGCACAACATGTAAGACTTTACCACAAAAATCAAAGTAAAGTTTTATACTTTTTTGTTATTGATAAAGTCACTATGAGTCAAAGACAGGGAGATATAGACCGCAAACTCCTTCAATGTGAGGCCCAGTGGATTTAAAAATTAAAGGCCCTTTCTCCTTTGGGTCTAAATGAAGGTTTCAGTTTTACGGCCTTTATTTAAGACTCTAACTCTATTATCAAATAATTGAAAGACTTTTTACCTATTTTTGAGCCACATTTTGATAATCCAAAATCTAAGTCTAAAAGGATACGTTAGTACTTTATTTAGTCAGGACTTAATAATTCCTACTTGGATATAGATGGTGAGCAAGCCTTACACATATTATATACTAACTATATTTACTACACTAGATCACTTTTCCTTGGACTTTGTTTCACTATACTATTCTAGAGGTCTTCAGATCCTCTGTTACTGTTTTTACTTATTTATTATTATTCACATTATTTGTTGTTGTAGTATATTTAGTTCACATGTTTATTATAGCTTTATACTATATCATATAAGATTTTTAGTGCATAGGTATCTAACTGTAGAATACCTTATAAACACATTACTCTCACCAGAATTTACACGTTTATAAGTACCCTTTTATTTGGGTTCTGTATAATTGGCTCTATGTCCCACTATTTATCTTACTGTCATTTTGGAGCTGCTATATGTTGCCCCATTGTTACACATTTTTTCTGCCACCATTAGAGTTCTTTAAATGGCGGTTTTTGTCCTGATTTATACCCACAGTACTTATCCTTTTTATACATATATGTATTTTTTGCTTCTTTTCTTGCATTTAACATGCTGTAATATTGCTTATGGTTGCCGTAGCAACCGCTGCCTATTTAAACCTCACCCCAACGCCACTCTCTTGTTTGCCCTTTGAGAAAGACGTCCTATGTGACGACGAAACGCGTCAGGCGGAAGCGTCCATGCGGTCCACAGTGGCACGCAGATAGACGCTGGTAGCGTTGTCTTGTACTATTCGCGCTCCTTCAGAAAAAGTTGTCTTTACCATTTTTTATGAGATAGTTCTATCCCACACCAATCCATGAATTCTGGTCTAAATGAAAGCGTTTTCGCCCTATATGTATTCAATTTAGCACTGCACTTAGGAATCTTTATATGAATAATTTATTAAAGTGAAAGTGCAAAATACTCATTTGTATGGCCCTAACAGTGGCCAACAACAAAAAAACTAAACGTGCTGAAAACTTTTCTGGCCCTGATAAGAGACCTTACAAGAACTATATTATATATGGGCTAGTGAATATCCTATATCTACTATTGTAGACCAATGGAAGTGATGGGATTTACAAAGAACAATTAGTGATTTTTCTTTTTCTTGGATTTGCTATGGTCATTTGGAGTGCTTTACTATAACAGTATCAAGCTACCACTATACACTTATTAAAGTAGATTCTAAACAATTGAGATATTATTTATCCTAAATAAATTGGGCCCTCTTTTAGGCCTCATGGAAGGCTTGTTTTTATCCTTCCTTTCCTTGTTTTTAATATTTTAATCGTCGTTGTGAGGTATAAGTACCTAATAAATTAAATACTGTGTATATATTTACTTTATTCCCAACATTACCTTATAAGAATTATGACATATCGTCATTAGAGTGAAAAACTCATGGGATTTGGAAAATCAATTTTTCTTAAAATTGATTTAAAATGTGGTTGACCTCTTAACATGAACTTTGTAATATGTCTAATTAAGAAACTTGAAAGCATATTTTGTAAAACTTGAACTTTATTATCTCTCTAAGAAAGGAACTTGACAAAAAATATTTCAAACTTGTAACATTAGAAACAGTGACATAGTTAATTAACATGTAAACATAATTTGTGAAAATAAAGCAAGGCAAGTGTTTTGTGAGGCTAATGATATATAAACAGTACTTCCATTAATTATGACTGAATAGTTTATTGATTTGTATTTTTGAATGGTTGACCTTTGATTGTTGCTATAGTAATTGTTTTAAATCGCACATATAGTTTGGTCTCTGGAAAAGTGGTTCTCTGAAAAGAGAATGCAAGAACTTAAACTTGTTGCACGCTGTGTAAGCACTGTTCTGTATGTGTTTGACAATTTAATGTAGTTTAACAGGAAAATATTGTTTTTGTAAATGTAATTTCTGTTGCGTAATAATGACCTTTTGATGGCAACGGAAATTTATGTGTATTTATTTTAAAAATGTGGTGGTTATATTGTGTTTTTT
The DNA here is from genome assembly GCA_027410445.1 of Discoglossus pictus. Lineage (NCBI taxonomy): Eukaryota > Metazoa > Chordata > Amphibia > Anura > Alytidae > Discoglossus > Discoglossus pictus. The sequence continues at coordinate 104,543,260 of CM050172.1, read as the reverse complement.
TATATTTTTGATTTGCTTTTAAATTTGTTTTGCATGGCTTTTATTTCTTTAATGAAAAGTTAAAGTACTTCATAGTAGACAATGTTTTTAGTAAAAATACGTCCAACTTCTAATAAATCACCTTGACTTTCATTCTTTTCAATGTAAACTTTAATAGCCTGTGGATTTTTGCACCGTGATAATGCAACGTACAATTGGTCATGTGCAAATACTGGTTCTAGAAAGAAAATACCCACAGATTTGAACGTTTGTCCTTGTGGTTTATTAGTGGCCATGGCAAATGCCATAATGATGGGAAATTGTCTTCTTTGAAGTACAAAAGGGAGACTACTTTCACTTGGTGCTAAATCTATTCTTGGTATGAAAACTCTCTCTCCTTTATGGGTACCAGTTAAAATTTCAGCATCTATGAAATGGTCCTTTAATTGTTGAACAATTAATCTTGTCCCATTGCATAGGCCTTTTTTGGGGTTCATATTTCGCAGTAACATGACAATTGCACCTTTCTTTAGCTGCAAAATATGTGGTGGCATTCCAGAAGGGGTTAGTGAATTTATGAATTCAGTGGAAAAGTTTGCCTGACTTTCATTGTCATCAGCAAGTACAGAATCAGCACTGTGATAATTTCTTTGTGGTGCATTCATTTTTTTAAAGATTTCATTATTGAGGATTAATGCATCCTTATTTTTACACGTTAGTATGACTTGGTTGGCAAGCTCGGAATATTCCTGGTTATTTATGCTACCTTCAAATATAGCCAATATAATATCTTGGTGACAAATCATATGAGGTGGAATCTGCACAGTGTGGTCAGGTAAATGTGGATTTTTTTCTGTTCTGCCTTCTCCAATTTTAATAAGCCAATCATTGAAATCAGTTTGGCCTTCTGATCTCATGTTTTGTTGCAGTTGAAGATGGGTAAAATGTTTCCATAGTGTGCTTGACTTTATACAGGTTTCGATAATGTCAGTTCGATTGCCATGTACAACGACAGGTAATGTTTGTCTAAAATCACCACCTAACAACATTACCTTTCCACCAAATGGAAAAGTATTATCCATGACTTCACGAAGCAAACGGTCAATACATTGGAGGGCATAGCATGACATCATTGTGGCCTCATCTATTATAATTAATTTACTTTTTTTCAATTTTTTTGCTTGTAATGATGTCATGCGAATATCTGACACAGAGGTTTCTAAAATAAGCACTGGCAGTTTAAAGCCACTATGTACAGTTCTTCCACCTTCTAACAAAAGTGCAGCAATTCCAGTAGTGGCAAACGGCAGTGCTATTTGACCTTGTGCTTGTACAAAACTCATTAATAAATTATATAGATAAGTTTTTCCTGATCCGCCAGGTCCATCAAGATAGAAACAATGCTCTGTGACCATGTCATCATCTATTACAATTTTAATGGCATTAAATGCTTGCAATTGTAACATATTTAAAGTTGCAAGTCTTTCTTCCGTTCTTTCTACTTGTAGTTGAATGTCACAGTCTTCAAAGTTTATGTCATCTATAAGACCTGGATCAGGCAAATTAAAACTTGCACAACTTAATCCATGAGTTAAAAATACTTCTTGGATTTCCATTAACGCTTTTAAGTGTGCAATAGGTTCATTGTATCGTTGCATAAAGTCTTCAGCCATATTACTTTTAAATGTGTCCCACAATGCTAATGCATTTGGAGCATTTGAGAAGATACAAATAAATGCAAATTGTTCTTGCATCTGCCATGGCATTTGACATTGTGCTGCTTCTTCTAAACATCTTTCCCGTTCTGTTTCATCAGCTAGTAAGTTTCTATGTCTTGCAGCTAAATGGAAGGATTCATATACTATGTCATTAACAGTTCTTAAGTGTTCAAAACTTTGTGCTCCAGGAACATTTAAAAGTAATATTCATAAGCAAAAATGTTCAAGATCTCTTGGACTGACTGTATAAATTCTTGGGATTATTTTATTTCCTCTCCTTTTTCTAGGTCTCCATAATCCATTCACAAAAACATAGTGATATGGAATTTCAATATATAAGAATTGTGTTGCTTCTGAATCTGTGGAATTTAATTCAAACCATGCAGCTAGTGTAGTGTGACAATGTTCACTTTGGGCCAATGCATTACTTTCATTTCCAGCATGGAAATACACTAAATGTCTTTGTGGCAAATGTACTGCTATTCTATATACTGCATGTGATCTATCATGCATTTAAAATTTTAAAAGCCGCCACATAGCTTCTGGCGCACTGACATAGCGAGCATCTACATGAGATGCAAGTTCATCATGTACTAACTCACTACTTTCAGGGTTGTCTGCACTTTTGACGACTACAGTAGCTGCATCATAGCCTTTGTGAATATATTTGTACACATATTTAATGGATTTGATGGAAGTGCAGGCTTCTACATTAATGTGTGTGTTATACTTCATCAGTAAATGTGGATCATAGGGTACTACATATCTATTGTTAACTTTTTTGCCACGAATAATGGCACTATCTTCTTCTCTTCTTTTAAAAAGTGGATAGCCATCACAATTGGCATAGGTTTTGTCTCTATAATCTTTTGGAAAATCTTTGGAACATTTATTATTTTCCATACATGGTGATTGTGGATTAAGGTCACCACAGGGTCCATGACTCATGCGATGAGTAACAATCTCATATAGTCTACCATATTGTTCTGGATCTAGTAGTTCTGCAACAATGACTGCATCCACTTTGTCAGCAGTATCTAATTTATCTTTTTCTTGAAGTATTATGAAAAGATGTACATGTGGAAGGCCTCATTTTTTAAATTCAATGGTATATACATAAGCAAGACATTTGCCAAATAAGTAACTTATAGTGATGTCACGTATTAATTAATTTAATTTAATCTTAAAAACTCTGACTACTAAATCTGGTCTATCGGAAGGACTTTAGCCAAGAAGTAAATTTTGTGTAATTTCTGGCCAATGGGGATTACATGTAAATGTAAGAAAAAAAAAATCGGGTTTGCCAAATTTGGTGACAATAGCCATAGCATTATTGTATCTTTCTCTCATATTTCGAGGAGATCCTTGAAATGAAGATGGTAAAACTATGGCTTTGCCAGCTGTCATGTCTCTGCCTGTAGCCACATCAGCAACATAGTCCATTAGTCCAGAATATTGTTCTACACGTAGTTTATCTTGTTGATATTTTATAAAGTTTAAATTATTGGCCTCAACTTGCAAATAGGAATCAATAATCCATTGTTGTGTTAGTTTTCCTTCACATAAAATTGGATTAAATGTATTTCGAATGGCAATTTGAGCTACTTTAAAGTCAAGCATAGAAACATTATTTCGGATTCTGGCTTTAGCATTTGGGTAACTGGGAAGTTTTAATTTTGGTTGCCAACCTGCTTCTCCATGTGGGAAAAAAATTAGATATGTCATTGGATCTAAATTTGGACTTAAGATACTCATATTAATGAACGGTTGCTCCTCATTTCTGGGATATATTCTTATGTCTCTTTGAAATCGTGGTTCTGCTTCATCATTTTGAAAAAGCATGTTAACCTCATTTGATGTTGGCAAGTTATAACGACGTTTATCAGTATGTCTGTCTCTTTTAAGCACCATATTGACCTTTGGCATTGGTAATTGATATCTTTGTGCATGAAGTTGTTGTTCATTTTCTACTTCTGCAATTTTTTATAAGCTTTAGTGTAGGGGTTATTCTCCATAATGTTAGCTAGCTCTATAAAAACAGTGGGTAAGCATTTTTTATTTTCTTCCAGCTGCATACGTTGGTCAACAGGTTCCATTGTATCTAGGACATATAGTTGAGCAAATTTTCTTTGCTCTCCTTCCTCTGGATGTAAATGGGAAGTACGATGATAAATTTGGCCTTAGTCTTTAAAACAGTAAGGACCATGTCCCTGGTACATTAGCAGCTAATGTTGCCCCCATAGATGCAAAGGATATGGCACTATTGTAGGATCTTATGTTTGTCTTAAAATGTTTGTAGTTTGGAAAAGTAGGTTCAGTCATAATGTTTTGTAAATAGATTGGAAATTCTTTTCTTTCTGGAAGTTTGAACTTGCCTTTTTGACAGCAACTAATAAATTGGCCATCTCTGGGTCTCTCCTGTTTAAAATGTTAAGCCTCACAAAACTGACATTGAGTATTCATGTCCCCAAAATTATGAACCTCTACTGCTAAAGACTTGAGTAAAGGACAATTTGCAAAGCATATATCAGTTTGATTTTCAAATTCATCAGGTGAAATGTCATGTGATGTTTCAGGAACAGGTTCTAAATGCTTTGTATTTTTGGTGGCTTTTTTTGGTATATCTTTTATTGGTTTAGGTGAAATGTCATGTGATGTTTCAGGAACTGGTTCTAAATGCTTTGTTTTTTTGGTGGCTTTTTTTGGTATATCTTCTATTGGTTTAGGTAAAATGCCATGTAATGTTTCAGGAAGATGTTCTAAATGCTTTGTTTTTTTGGTGGCTTTTTTTGGTATCTCTTTTATTTTTTCAGGTAAAATATCATCTGATGTTTGAGGAACAGGTTCTAAATCCTTTGTTTGCTTAGTAGCTTTTTTTGGCGTATCTTTAATTTTTGCAGCTGATAGTCTTTTGCTTTTAATTCTTTTGCGTTCTTTTTCTCGTTGAATTTCCTTCTCCTCTGGTGTCTGCTGGTTGGCACATCTCTCTTGTCGTTCTCTAGTTTGACGTCTTGTCTTTTCTTGTTTGCTCTCGTTAGTAGCCATGTTAATCTGTAAAAGAAAATAATGTATAATTAGTTTAGTTTGAGATGTTAAGTTTGTTTTTTACATTTTTTATTATCAACAGTTTGTTTATATGTGCTTGTAGTTCATTGTAGCGGTACTTTCTTTGTATTGTTAAATAAGTGTTTTTAATTTTTTTGGTCTTACTTTCTGTCATAGGTTGTAATTTTTGCCTTACATAAATAGCACACTCAAGAAAATTACACTATACCTTCTTCTACATTTAGTAGGTGTATAGTGTCAATGTAAATGTATATTTTTTTTTGTTTTGGTAAAAAAAAAATTGTTGTACTTTTGACTTACATAGTATAGTAGAGGGCAAAAATTTGTCTTTGCAATTTTTACTACAGGGGATTGTCGTAATAGTATTTTGATATTTTTTTTAAAGGCTTATGTGTTCGGGCTCTGAAAAAAAATTTTTTTTGGGTGTTAGTACTATTTGTTGTAGTATTCTATTTTATGTGTGTGTTTAGGTTTTATGCTTAATATTGTACATTACGACTGGTAATTGAGAATGATAAATGTTATGTAGTGTGTGTTTTAACACTTTTGTGGACTATGCAGTTTTCTTTTTTTTTGTGTAGATTTAAGTTTGGGTTTAATGTTAAACATTGTTGTCCGTAAAAGACAAATAATAGGTAAATGCCAAATTTGTCACTAATATTTTGGTAAAGGTTATAATTATTCTGTGTTATTGTTTGTTTGTTTTTCTGCTGACATGGATGCAGAGCAAACATGTTTATTTAGTTTTTTTCTTTTTTTACTTGTTATACTGTACCTTGGTTGAAGTGTGATTTCAAGCAGAATCTTTGTTGGTCTGCTGTTGAAAGTCTTTGTCCGATGCTCTTCACGCAGTGTCTGTTGTAAAAGAAAAATTAAAATGTTATTTGATTTGAATGTATTTGTAATGAATAGCATATTTAATTGTTTTGGTCTATTGTATCTGTTATGGTGAATTTTTCTGCTATGCTGTTTTTTGTGAAGCCTTTTAAAAATACTTTAATTGTATTTGTACATTCCAGTTATCCTTTTTTTTTTTTTTACTGTAATTATTAATGTTTTTCTTATTTTGGATATGATGGCAATGTTTTTAGCATTATCCTGTTTTGTGTCCACCACTTTTGGTATGCTTATTTAGGCTTCTTTGTAAGGCTTATAGCTTCTTAAACAGTAAAGAAGAATATTAATTTACTTTTCTATGTGTTTGTGTGATTTTTGGTACAATCCTATTTTGTGTCTACCATATGTTGCATACTTTATTTGCTTGATTAGTCTTTTTTATGAGGATTAAATGTTGTTGTACATTGAAAATGAATGTTTTTCCTATTTTGGATATGATCGCAATGTTTTTACCATTATCCTATTTAGTATCCACCACTTTTGTTATGCTTATTTAGGCTTCTTTGTAAGGCTTATAGGTTCTTAAACAGTAAAGAAGAATATTATTTAACTTTTCTATCTGTTTCTGTGATTTTTGGTACAATCCTGTTTTGTGTCCACCATATTTTGCCTACTTTATTTGTTCAATTAGTGTTCTTTATGAGTATTCAATCATGTTGGACAGTACAAATTAATGTTACTTGCCTTTTCTATATCATGTTGTGCTTTTTTTTATCCTGTTTTGTGTTCACCACTTTTTGGTTGCTGCATTTGGCTTGTGGGTGATAGTTGGAGGTTATTTTACAGTAAAGAGGAGGAAAAGTTTTGTTTTATGTATGTTACTAATGTTTCAGATTCTATCCTGTTTTGTGGCCACCTCTTTTTTGGTTTCTGTGAAACTGTCTGTCTTCCTAAATTGTATAGGTCTTTGTGAAGTTTGTTGAACTGTGTTTTGTTCTTTATTCAATTTATATGTATTTTTTATTTTATTTTACTTGAAATTGTTATATTGGTCGGCCATTAAACATATATAGTTCCTTTATTTTTTCTTCTTGTTATACTATACCTTGATTGAAGTGTTGTTCTTGTCCGAATGACAGAGGGTCCCCTGCTGCCAATCTGAATCCGCCAGTCTTCTTGTAGTGTCTGTTTCAAAAAGAAAGTGAAATGGTAATTGTATATTTCTTCTTTTTGATTTAGCAAAGCATGATCTTTTTCAGCATGTAATGTATTTTTCTATCTTACCTCTTCTTCTTTCTTTGTGTTCTTTAAAAGGGATTCTCTTTCACAGTGCACGGTGCAAATTCTTGAGTGACGCTGTTGATGCAGAGTCTGTTTGAATATTGAAAAAAACATGCAAAGATTCAGCTTTAGGTTCCATGTGTGTTAGTGTCATATTATTTTTTGCTATGAGTTGCAGTAAATTAATGTCATTTCAATTTACTGGTTTAATTAGTTTCGGTTAACATTAGTTTGTTTTAGGGCCTATACATATAAATGTGCGTGTGACATGAATCACATTTTCATAGTTAAAGTTTGCCATTTTTTTTTTGCTCTCTTTGTAAGAAAATTTAATATATTATAGCTTACCTCTCAGGTTCAATGTGCAGAGTGTAAAGTAGGAAATTAGGAAATAATTTCCTTCTCAAGTAACAGCAGCAGTTACCTATCCAGTCACTCCGTTCATCACCTGAGTAGAAATGTAGAATTTTCTGGAAAGTAGGCAGTACTTTAAACTTTCAGGTGCCTCAGACCGTTAGAACGCAATACGCATGCGCTATTTGCGTTCCAGCTTACAATTTGCGTTCCATCCGCCATTTTATGCGTAGTAGTTTTCAAAATGGCGGTTAATATCAGTGTGGCACATGCCGCATAGTATGTGTTGCAGTTTTGCGATTCACTGTAGTATTGTTGCGTCTGTAGCCTCGTTTTCGTTTTGTTCGGCAGCCATTTTTTCTCTCGCTTAGGTGATTTTCGGCAGTTTAAACTCATTTTTTGGGACTTAAATGGACGTGTAAATTAACTTTTCGAAATGCTGGATGCCCCCCCTTGCTGTAAGTAAGCTTTTTATGTGTTCGTTGTGTTTATTTATTGTGTTTATGATGTTTTCATGCGTGACGTTTTCAACCGTTTTTTGGGTGTTTGGAATGGGTTGTAGCCTGGCCGGATTTTTTTGCGAGGGACGCAGTTGTTGTTTTTTTCATTTGCGGACAAACAACACAGCCGACGTTGGAGCTTCACCACAGCAAATGCGGCCCCTCGCTTCGCGAGGTTCTGCATTTGCAGACAAACACAGCCGACGTTGGAGCCTCCACCACCGCAAATGCGCCCCTCTGCGAGCCCGCAAGCGTTAGCAACAACTCGTATGCTCACAACTATATATGTGATAGCTATAGATATCTCGATTGTCTTTAAGCTATTTGTGCATGATAACTGAAGGAATCTGTATTAGCTTAATAATAGGGATTTTTTATTTATTGCTCCTTTTTTTGTCAAGTTTTGTTTTTAGATTATTTTTCCCACCAGTATATATTTATATGGGAGAATCCCATGTTTGTAAATAGGCAGAGACCTCAATATATACCAAAGTAATTGGGATAAGTGGCAACTTACTCTTATCCTATTGAGCATGAGGGCTCTAGTCAGAAAGAGGGTCTTCCTACATTAGGTAGAGTCCCTGTGGTAGGAGGCATCCACCGAGATCATATGGTTCCTTCTTTTCTAACCCAGGTGTGGGGGTCTTGTACCACATAGATTTTGCACTTATCCCACTCATTGATTTAATTTTCAAAATACTATATCTATTGGATATGTTATATATACTGGTGGATAATATGTTTAGAATCCTTTTATTTGCTGTTGTTCGCCTAGTGCTCATTAAAAGTTTCTATCTCATTTGTGATAATATATTGTATACTACTTTAGTGTTATGCACTTAGAAACTTGTGATAGTAGATTGTGTTTCTGTTCTTCTATTTTAGACCATCTAATTGCCCTTTTGCTGCCTTGTGGATTTCTTGTGTGTATAATATAAATGCCTGTTTCCTACTCCGTATCTTGATCTTTAAATCATTGTTAAGCCACGTTGGATGTCATTTACTCCTTTTACTTTTATTCCCACACTGTATATGCTGATGTGTATGTATATTTAGTAAGGATTTAAATGCGGTCCATTTACGTTTTTTACCCATCAGTTCTTTGTCCCAGTCTATACGTTGTATTGCTGGTCTTAGACCATTAAAATCTGCCCTTTTAAAATTAAGAGTTTTTGTTGGCCCCTTTTTTTTAATTCAATCTCAAATGAGACTGTGTTGTGATCACTGTTTCCCAAAGGTTGCCCTATTTCAACATTTGATACTATATCAATATTATTTGTGATGACTAAATCCAAGATAGCTTTATTTCTAGTAGGTTCTTGTATAACCTGGGCCAAATAATGATCCCTGAGTGTACTCAAGAACCTGTTCCCCTTCGCTGAACTGCTGGTCTCATTTATCAGGTTTATTTCAGGGTAGTTCAAATCTCCCATTATTAGAACTTGCCCATGCTTAGCTGCATTTCCAATCTGTAATAATAATTACATTCCCTCGCTTTCAATTATATTTGGGGGTTTATATATTCTTTTAGAATGTGCTGCTCCGCAATTTAACTCTACCCACAAACATTCAACATTACTGCTAGTTCTCTGACTATAAACTTAAATTAAGGCTTAACATACAGACACATCCCTCCTCCCCTTTTACCATTGCCCCTATCTTTCCTAAATAGGTTATAACCATCCAGATTAACAGTCCAGTCCTGAGAGTCATCCCACCATGTTTCAGTAATGCCTATCAAATCCCATTTCTCATCAACTGCTAATAATTCTAACTCTCCCATTTTTCCTGGCAAGCTTCTGGCATTAGCAAGCATACACCTTATGTTATGAGTCTGTACTTCTGGAGTGCCTGCCACTATACTTGATTTACTTAACAGTACCTCCCTATTGGCTGTACTAACCCTCTATTGTAATACTATTGTATTAAATGTTGCTTTAGTGGAAGCAGTCAGCTGCATTTCTTGAATAGATAGACAGTTAGACAGATAGACAGATAGATAGATAGATAGATAGATAGATAGATAGATAGATAGATAGATAGATAGATAGATAGATAGATAGATAGATTGATTGATTGCATCTTCACTTATGGTAACATGGGGGTCTAAAAGAACTGCTTTCTCCCTCCATGACCCAGAGGAACCCAACTACTGTATGACACCTGGTTTGAAAGAGGAGAAGTCTCATTTTTATAACTACTGATTACTATGAATATGGTGTGTCATTGTGAGAGATGAGATATTTTTATAAAGAAGGTTTCCATGTATACAAGTAGGGGTTTTAAGTGAACACCATAAACTTGGCCACCCCTAGCCAATATGGAATTTATGGGGATGTGGCTCTAAATGAGTACCTATATACCCTGCTCTAGCATTAATGCAAGAATCATAGCACATTGTTTTTGAAAGAGGAGAGACCTCTCTATTAAATGAGGGCACTCATGCCCCTCCAGCGATAAATTGTTTGCCATGGTAATGACAGCCCCTGACTGCTACGGCATTATGTGGGAGCTGAAAAAAGGAGCCCAATCATTTAAATGGGGCAGGACATTGTATTTATCAAATGTGGCTAATACCCATTTTATGCATAATAAATATAAAACATTGAAGCTGAGATAGTTAACATTAATCTCATTTATTATTATTGTTTATTTGTAACTCATCAACATATTCTGTAGCGCTTTGATCAAGGCAAACCAATATTACACATTACAAAGATGGAGGGCTCTGTCTTTGACTGTAGAATCCGGTGTCCATAAAGCTTTCCCCAAAGCACTGTGCAAGATAGAAAACTAGCAGATTTACAATCTAAAGATTTAATCCCACTTTTACCCATTTGACAAATATACCTCATAATCTAATTTATTAAAATGTTGTCATCTTCAGATGTAATAATCTATGGAAATGCATGTATTCTTCATGGCAGTTGCCACTAGAAAAGCATGTATTCTTCATGTATTCTCCAGAGAGACCTCATGTGCCTATAATTTAGAACTTTCTTAGGGCAGCCTCATATCCCTGAGCTCTGCAGGTCCTGGCTTACAAGGCGGATCAGGTAAGGAATACACACATACATACAGTAAATGGTGTTCCCAATGACTGGCAGTGGTGTCCAGAATATCTTTGCTCAGGTACAGGTGGGATAGTTAGAGGTCCAGTCATTTTAATATCATTAAATCCTGACCTGTTATGTACGCTCAAAGAATGCTTGGAGCAGTTGCAGTAAAAATACTATTTCTGTATAATTTTACACTTCTACTAGAAATACAGGAGTTCCAAATGTTTTATGAAGTTTAATAGAGGATGTTTAGAATATTATTTTTTTTTAATTGTAAATGATATATAGTTAGAAAACTTACTTTTTTCACTGTTACTCTCCAGCAATGTCACATTTTCAACTGACTAATAAGAGGATTGCAGTATTCAGGGATACGTTTTTTTTTTTATTGTATAAATTTGCTGAAAAAAGAATTAGCTGGATAATATAACAGAGCCCCAAGATGTTAAGATGCACTTTAACTGTAAGAATATGACAACAGGTGAGCACCTTATCCATCATATATTATTTCAACTATAGTATTGTTCCCCGAAGGCAAAATGTATTAATCAGATATCCTTATTCCACTGTTAAGCAATCCATAGTAATCAGTAGCCGGTGGATTCTAAATTCATTCTGAGGAAGGTAGTGAAAAATTAGGAGTGCTCTGAGTTTTAAGGAATGCTTTGCAACATTATATATTAAAAGAGTAGAGAATAATTAATTTAGTATCGTTATTATGAAAGACTCTATATAAAAAGTAAATCCACTTTATGTAGCAAATTGTAATGATTAATAGTTGCTTTAACTAATAATTGTATTTCCCCATGAAGAATGTGACAGTTACTTCTGAGACTTCCTTTTATGAGTCCATACCTCAAGCAATGCAGTTGATCTCCAGTAGAAGCTATAGGAAAGACATTGTTATGCATAATACCTGCTGGGCATCTTCTTACAATTTAATTCAATTCCTGTCATGGTGATAACAATTCAGTATTTAATACTTTACATTTACACACTATCAGCCTTATTAAATTGTGATTGGGTAAATTTAAAAGGGCTCTATATAAGCACACAGCATATTTTATTTACAGAAGTTTTTAGTTAGTGAAGACCTTGCTTTTGTATAGAAGTTCACTAACTAAAAACTTCTGTAAAAAAAATATGCTGTGTGCTTATATAGAGCCCTTTTAAATTTACCGAATCGCAATTTAATAAGGCTGTATTTTTACAATAGTATTATTATTTTTAATTCAGTGATTAAAACACCTTTAAATATACAGTACTAAACTGGCATCCTCTTGTTATTACAGAAATCAGTGCGCTCTTTTAACATTTTAATCGTTCGCTCTTTATATTAATATATGATATCCAAGGGTTTTTCAAATGAAACTAATTAGTTATATTTTATTGTTACTTGTAAAAGAAAAATGTTGATTACTGTTAAAGGTTTTCTTTTATGACTGTTTTCTTTTTCACAGTCATGAGTTGAATTTGATGTTTATATTGTATTAAAGGATAAAATGGGATAAAATTAATACTTTATAAAGCATAGACAATGGGGCTGTTTTTTAGATATAAAACATAATTAAAAGAAAAAAATTAAAAACAAGGTTACGCATTCTTTTGTTTGTGATTATTATCAGGGACAGGCAAATGCATTTTAACTGTGATCCCCGAAGGGATTCCTCCTTACTGGAGTGCACAACCTTCTGCTTTAGCCCCAAAATGTCTGATACATATTATTTGATAACAATAATATCACAGTATATATAATGTTTCATGCCTGCTTATTTTGGCAGGTATTTTAAATATGAGACATTCAACAATATGTCCAAGGTGGGTGCTACAGATTATAAAGAATTACTGCAAAAATGTAGTTTTGGTATTGATAATATTTTTTTTCTATATGTATAAGTTTTCCCAAATAAAGCTGCTGCCCGAATGAAGCTTCTGCATAAAGATTTGTTTTCTTATTGCAGCTAAATGAGGTTACTTCTAGCTACAACATGGGGTGTAGACTCTGTTTTACATCCTATTTGGACACTCTCCTTTCCTTTTCATAATTGCCAATGTTTTCAGGTCTTTTACAATCAAGGCAAACAGCAATCTAAGGTCCCTATTCAGTTAAGCAATTGTTGGTTACTGGAGCCTGTAATGTAGCCCGTAAACTTATTTGCTATTAAATTGGCGTCTTTTAGCTACCCGCAAATGGTACAGGCTAAAAATCCCTACGGTTGTCAAAATTGAAACCTCAACCCATCAAAGCGTTCGATCTTTCAAGCTCGTAAATGGTACAACCGCAAATTTCTATTCAACTGCTACAATTCCTCAAAGCCCGCAAATGTTTTCACACCCGTAAATGTCAAATGTAGAAGAAATTACTACGAGTACCAGATAGGACCTGCAAGGGGGTTAATCACCTGATTATAGGGCTGTAAAGGCAAATTTAAAAAATCACTACTGCACTCTAAAATACATGGGGCCTCATTCTATTAGTGGCCGCAGCCGTTGCAGGGCCGCAAGGACCGGCCGCAAGCTATTCTGCTATTCTATTCCCCTCCGGCCGGGGATTCCGGCAGGCTTGCGGTCGGTTCCTTGCTATCTCTTGCGGCCGCTCGCGCCGGAGGAAAGCCTTTGATCTAAAACGGCCGCAAGGAAATCGGCCGTAAGAAAATCCTATTTGCAATTCAATTGCTCCGGGAAACCTCTCTGCAAGGCTAAAAGCCAGCCGCAGCTTACTTGCAGGAAAGAGGTCTCGCTAGCACCAATTAAGCACATAAAATAGCCCAAATAAAGCCATCCTGCACTTTGAGAAGACTATAAAGTGATTTTCGGTGTTAGCAAAAATAGCACAAAATTCCCCTATACTCAAATCCGTAAAATATATATTTTTTAATATACGTCAAATATCCATGTAAAAAGTCCATAGGGCTTGGAGCACCTCAGACCCGCCCACGCCGCAGCCGGAAAATAAACAGTTAATTTAAACTCGGGTTTGGGCTGATGTGCAAGCTTAAGAGGGGGTTACTTTTAATCCTCATGTCCCCCAATATGATCCCTAGCATTTACAGAGCTGTACAGTGCAGGCTTGAATTTATTTTTGCGTTTTTAGATTTCTGCGCTTACGGCCGGTTCCAAGATATGCGGCCGGCCGTAAGAGGAGATCCTTGCGGGGCCGTATAATAGAATCGCGAGGTAACGGGACCCCCGCAAGGAATCGCAGCCTTACGGCCGGTTTACGGCTGATAATAGAATGAGGCCCATGGAAAGTGATGAAAGACATTAGAATTAATTGCACAACAGTCTCAAGCTCGCAAATCTGCAATCAATTTTTTTTTTTTTAATGTTTAATTTCTGTGTTATATCAATCTCGGTGATCAAGGAGTTAATACATATCTGGCCCCCCATATGGACTAGAACAGTATAGTCATTCATTTTTATTATTTTATACATTGCCAGATTGTGAGTCTGATCGCATATGGGACTTCTAAATGCTAATTGATTGACTTTTAACCTCCATGTTTTACTGACATCACGATGACGGTCTCATTTACTATTTCCTGTTTCTAAATTGTTTAATTAATTATGATCATGTTCGGAAAATGCTACTTACGGGTTCATGGTTTACGGTTTAGGCTTTTGGCCAGGTAGCTGCGGGCTTGATCAATTGAATCACTCTGTATCTGTTGCAAATTTCAATTGAATGGTGTCCTATGTCTAAGGCACATGCTGCAAATCAAGACACTAATACAACAATATTTTATGTTAATCTTTTTTCAAGATAGGCTGCTATAATAGGAGTTGCTACCAAAGTTTCTTTTTTATATTTGTGGTTACTCTTATAATAACGCTGCTTTAAACTGCCAAGCCAAACACTGCCTCTATCTAGTGAGATGCCCTTCTTTCCTTCCTAACATCGGGCCTCATTTAATTGCGATTTGGCCAATTGAATAGGGCTCTATACAAGCACATAGCATATTTTTTTTACAGAAGTTTTTAGTTAGTGAAGACCTTGCTTTTGGATAGAAGTTCACTAACTAAAAACTTCTGCAAAAAAATTAATGAATTGTGATTAAAGGTATATGGATGTTTCCGGAATTATGATACATCTGATAGATGAGAATCAGTAGTGTATGAAACATTTTTTTGCATGAAAAAAATCACAAAATAAGCATTAATAAACTTACCCTAATGTTTGCAAAATTTCTTTGGTTTTCTGGCAGTCGATTTTGAGTAGGAACTAATATGAAAATCCAAGATAAATTAGCATAAAATTCATAGTTTGATGTGGCCAATCAGAAGCCAGTAAACAATGTAACAAATTTGGGAATCCAGTCTCTGCAGCAAACCATCATTGGATATTTCTAAATAAAATAAATATGTATGTGTATAGAATTACTCAATGTAATGTGTGTTTCTTATATAAATCGTATGTAGCTTTAACATTAATTTAATTTAATTTAAATAAATAACTATCCTTGATAATAATGACAGGAAAAAAAAAGGTTCTAGCTCTTGTTTTTAACTTATTTTTTTTTCTTTTCATTATCTTTTATATCTAAAATTGTGCTGTTGTCTATGCTTACATGTATATAAAAGTTTCCTGGGTTTCAAATGTTTCCTAAAAAACAGCCACTGATTAGTAGAATAATATGTATTATATTAAAAAGTTGAATGTACTTACATATTTATATGCTGGGTACTGCTATCTGGAATTGCACACCCTAGGATGCTCACATAATAGTGTATATCTGGGTACAGTTTGTGACCTCCAGAGGAAGTGCTGCCAGTCACATGGTTGGTGCGGTTACAGCTTACATTTTCCACAAGGAGACAGGCAGAGAGAAATAAACAACAGCAGCAGATAAATTGCAGGTGTAATCTATTGTGAATGTGCTGCACAGATTGGCACGTGTTATAAAGTACTATTTATTGTCATATAAGAGTCTGACTACATACCCCAGGCTGCTTTGAATCACAGACAGCAACCCCACAGACAGCAAATGTTTCAGCCTCTGCTTCCTCCTGATTAGCAAAACATTTTTTTGAAATTAATGCTAATTTAGCCTGGGTTTGGAGAGGATATTAACCCTGATTTTCAACTGTCAGAAATTACAAGAAATTTTGGTAACTTAAAGGTAAGAGTTTAAATGTGTATTTATTTGTGATGCAAAAAAATTGTTTACATACACTACTGATTTTCTGCTATCAGATGCACTCATAATCCAGCAAACTCTTGTATACCTTTGATGCAGTATTCATTTTATGCCATTTTTTCCTCCAATAGTCATATGAGTGTTATGCACTGAGGGATTATAGTCAAAACCCTATTCTGTTCCAGAAAAGGTGTTTGTATTGTACAAGCATTTTATTTAGAGTGGTGATTGTTTCAGAGATACATCTCTTTTTTCTCCATCCAGTACAATACTGATTAGGTGAAATAGGAATAAAATATGAATATAGATAAACAAAAACCTAATAAAAAAGAGAAACATTGGTACAGAAGAGACATGGCACAGGGCATTGTAAAATATGAAGAGTATAAGTGAGATATAAGTAAGAAACTAACCTATGCATGTAAGTATGATATAAATGTAACCATAAACCAGCACATAAATTACTAGATCAGGGGTAGGCAACCTTATAGAAGTGGGAAACCACATCTTCTTTAATTTAGTTCATGTTAAGGTATTGAGTGCCGTTAATATATCATAATGTTTCTTATATGTAATTAACCTATTTCTATATGAAAAGTAAATACACAAACATAAGCATTAAAATCTTAAAAAAATAATTGAAATATGTATTGCAACATTTAGCTTCATCCCTGTTCTTGCCTTTCCTTGATGTTGTTCTCAAAGTACAGAGGATAGTTGTTCTTTAGACGTCACAGGTTTCTGAGATGCCACCTCACCAAATCTAATCACCAATATTACAGCCCCGTCATATTAAATGTCTTTGTCTGTCACACTATATGTCTTGATGCGTATCTGTGTCACCAACTCTTTGTGTCTCTATCTCTCACTATTAACAAATCAAATCAGCTTTATTGAAATTATATCTTTACTAGCGAATTGCCCGTCAAAAAATTACGGGCATAAAATTGTAAGCTAGGCAATGCTGTTTGCCACACAATGTGAAACTTTTGGTTCTCTGAGAACCTTTGGCGCTCATTGCAAGCCTTTCCTCCCGCTCATTGCAGGGTTCATTGACCTGCAAGTTTTGTGCTTGGGAATGTCATGTGTCTCTTTCCACCATCTCCCCCTGTCCCTTCCCTGTGTGTTTCTCTTCTGAGTGTCTGCTGACTGCTTGTGGGGGCGCTGGCTGCCGTCCTGCGTGCCTGGCGTTGTTCCTGTAAGTGTTACTGTCTTTGCCGTCGTATATTTTCTAAGTCCCGTGTGCCTGGCTTTGCTCAGCCTCGTTTTCAACCAGTTTCAGAAATGTTTACCTTTTTCGTCCGCCATTTTTTTTCTTTGTTAGCTGATTTTCGAGTGATGAAACACATCATATAAGGCTCAAAATCGCTTGCAACCTCACTCACATGCTTCTTGGCTCTCCCCCTGTGCTTTATGAGAATGTGTTTTTATTTATTTTTTACATTATTTTGCTTGTTTTTCGTGTTTATTGATTTCCGCGGGTCGTCGGTTAAATTAGTATTTTTCCGAGGTCATATATTTTTTTTTCCAGGAGCTCGCATGTCTGACGGGGCCGCTGGGTGCAATGAGCGCCTTAGTGATGCACGGCTGCTTAATTGCTCATTTCAGCTCATTTCAAGTCCCGCGTACTTTAATGTCTCAACTGCTCGTTTCCCTTTGCGAGGGGAGCAGGGCAATGAGCACCTTTGGTGCTCATTGCCTAAGTCCTGCGAGGCGAGAAGGCTTCAATGCCTCAAACAGCATGCCTCGCAAGCATGACGACAAATCGCAGTTTTACAGTTATGATATGTGATTGGCATGTATGGGCTGTGATACATACCTGATAGGAGTTAAACAGGGTGTGATACATATAAGATACGGAATACATGGGGTTTGATAAATATAAGATGGGGAATATATGGGGTGTGATAAATATAGGCTAAGGAATACATGGGGTGTGATATATACAGGAAAAGGGATACAAGGGGTGTTTTGGTAAAATATTTGTCTGTAGGGAATATAGGGAATGAAGGGAATTGTCTTTTTTTGGGGGGTAT
This sequence comes from Discoglossus pictus, assembly GCA_027410445.1. Lineage (NCBI taxonomy): Eukaryota > Metazoa > Chordata > Amphibia > Anura > Alytidae > Discoglossus > Discoglossus pictus. Next base: position 104,525,292 of record CM050172.1, on the reverse strand, counting down.
GAGGTGTCCCATAATTCATGACAGGCACCGTCGTAGTCGGCTGCCAGTTCTGCAGTGCTCTTCTCTTCTCCCAAAAAAAATGTATGTGGTTAAAATATGAGATTCTAACTACCAATCTTTGGCAATTATGTTTTCTCACATTTGGGTATTTTTGACATTCCAGTAAGACGTGTGCCTCATATTCAATCATTCCCTTCTCACAATGGCACAGTCTCTTTTCTCTTGGCTGGCAGGTCTTGTTGTGTCTCTCAGCTTCTACAGTGGATATAAAAAGTCTACACACCCCTGTTAAAATGTCAGGTTTCTGTGCTGTAAAAAAAATGAGACAACGATAAATCATTTCAGAACTTTTTCCACCTTTAATGTGACCTATAAACTGTACAACTCCATTGAAAAACAAACTGAAATCTTTTAGGTAGAGGGAAGAAAAAATATAAAAATAAAATAATATGGTTGCATAAGTCTGCACACCCTTAAACTAATACTTTGTTGAAGCCCCTTGTGATTTTATTACAGCAGTCAGTCTTTTTGGGTATGAGTCTATCAGCATGGCACATTTTGACTTGGCAAGATTTGCCAACTCTTCTTTGCAAAAACACTCTAAATCTGTCAGATTGCGAGGGCATCTCCTGTGCACAGCCCTCTTCAGATCACCCCACAGATTTTCAATCGGATTCAGGTCTGGTCTCTGGCTGGGCCATTCCAAAACTTTAATCTTCTTCTGGTGAAGCCATTCCTTTGTTGATTTGGATGAATGCTTTGGGTCCTTGTCATGCTGAAAGATGAAGTTCCTCTTCATGTTCAGCTTTCTAGCAGAAGCCTGAAGGTTTTGTGCCAATATTGACTGGTATTTGGAATGGGAGATTGTTGTCACATGTACCACACAGCCAGTACTTGCCAGATATTCCTGCAGCTCCTTTAATGTTGCTGTAGGCCTCTTGGTAGCATCCCGGACCAGTTTTCTTCTCGTCTTTTCATCAATTTTGGAGGGAGCTCCAGTTCTTGGTAATGTCACTGTTGTGCCATGTTTTCTCCACTTGATGATGACTCTCTTCACTGTGTTCCATGGTATATCTAATGCCTTGGAAATATTGTACCCTTCTCCTGACTGATACCTTTTAACAATGAGATGCCTCTGATGCTTTGGAAGCTCTATGTGGACCATGGCTTTTGCTGTGGGATGCAACTAAGAAAATTTCAGTAAAGACCAACTAGAGCAGCTGAACTTTATTTGGGGCTAATCAGAGGCACTTTAAATGATGGCAGGTGTATGCTGACTCCTATTTAACACGATTTGGAATGTGATTGCTTAATTCTGAGAACACAGCTACATCCCCAGTTATAAGAGGGTGTGCAGACTTATGCAACCACATTATTTCTCTTTTTTTTTTTTCTTCCCTCCGCCTAAAAGATTTCAGTTTGTTTTTCAATTGAGCTGTACAGTTTATAGGTCACATTAAAGGTGGAAAAAATTCTGAAATGGTTTATCTTGGTCTCATTTTTTCATGACAGGGGTGTGTAGAGTTTTTATATCCACTGTATATGCAGATTCTGGGCACTTAATTTGTTTAGACTAAAAATGTGTCTTTCTTTGGGGGGAGTGTATTTTTATTAGTTACGGTGGCAGTGTGTAATTTCTATGTTAACTTTTTTGATGCTTTCATTTTTTCTTTCCATTTACGTATACACTGTTCTTTTATTTTTCAACTATTGAGATTTTCTTGGTGGTTTGAGGTACCTATTGTTGGGATACTTCCCTCTTGAAGCAATAAAGCATCTTGCTTTTTCCCACATTTAGTTTGTGAATCTTGGCGTACCATCGCTTAGTGGTGATGACTATGGATTGCTGTTGACTAAGTGCATCCTACATTTAAGTGTTCGGGTCCATATGTTGCACAGTTGGGGAAGTCAGTCTAACTTAGTCTGTCTCTATCAAAGGCCCAGATATATCAAGTACAATTGGAATATGCCATCCAGTATACCACCCTATAAAAAAACACTATTTATCATATAGCGAACTCGGCTATACACCATGCAATACTATAGAAAATGCATGCATCGAATTTGACATCACAAGAGTGGAGAACAGCTTAAAATGCCTATTGGTACGTCAGCAATAATATTCTTCAACACATTTACACTATTTTCTTAAACGGCTGTAATGAAATAGAGAAATGTGTATATGTTAGAAATAGTGGCAAATCATTTACTATATTTTCAAATTAAGAAAAGGAAACTGTGAAAATGAAAACAAAGTAGTGGTGTTCAGAGTCTAATTTCTTCATACATTAAATTATTTGATTTATTCTGTAGTGTCACAAAATGCAAACTAGCTATTCTGCATAGCATTTGTTTTATATTAATTAGTAGAAATTTGACAGAATAAGAAAGATTTTCAATTCATGTTTTTCTCTCTCCCTGTAACACCAAACCTCTTTCTCTTAAAGGAGCCATTTTATCAGCCCTTGGCCTTCTCCCCGGCTAACTGGAAACCACTTAAAGCTGCAGAGCAACTGAAGGTATTTACAAGCTAGAGAGGAAGCCATTAATGCAGTCACTATTAGCATAATTACTTTGATTATTAATTTTAGTATGAATGTATCTCTGTTATTAAAACTAATACCATTGCTTTGTATTCAATCTATATACAATTTTAGGCATGCTTCTAATTTAACCCCCAGGTTATTACCTCCTTATCTCTGTCCTCACCCTATACCCCTCTGACATTCCTTTATTCCCTATTTCTCTCCCTGTAACACCAAACCTCTTTCTCTTACAGGAACCATGTTAACAGTCCCTCACCCTTCTCTTCTCCTAACTAGAAACCACTCCCCTTCCCCTCTCCCACCTGCCCCTGCTTTGTCTTACCTTATTGAGTCATACAAATTAACTACATCTGATCAGTCAGCAACACCTGCTAACAAAATCACCTAGTACACTATTACCAACCCACCCATTAAGGCCACCCTGAAAAACCTTCCCTCAATCGTTTCCACCTGCAATTGGTATTATACAAGAATTACACGGGATTGGACAGGTATTCAACACACTTAAATGTCATATCAACTCTGACAAGAACAATCAAGGCAAGCAAATGTTATCTTTATTTGTACATACTCTATTCCTTTCTACTTACACACTGTATCACAATGTTTCCTCATACTTTCTTATTCCTTAAACTTCCTGCGTCTTTCCTATTTCTCCTCAGTTTCTCCACATCATGTCTCCAACAACATAACCATATCACTGTCCCTTCTCTCCACTTCCATCTTCTAAAGTTCAAAAGCATCTCTTCTTGTTCTCTCTCCTTCTTTTGCTGGCTGCTGGAGATATATGTCCTAAACCAGGCCCCTCAGCTCCAAGGGCAGCATATACCCGTAATTAAATACCCATCACTTGTCACAAAACATCTACTTTGTCCTTCTCCTGCGCCCCCTGGAATGCACAGTCTATTTGCGATAAACTCCCTTTCATTCATGACATATATTTCCAACTCCCTCAACCTATTGGCTATAATAGAAACTTGGCTGGCTCCATTAGTCACCGCCTCTCCTGCTCATATGGTGGTTTTCATTTCAGTCCTAGACCTGGGAACAAGTAAGGTGCAGATGTGGGCTTATTACTTTCCTCTCACATCACATTTCACCACATACCCCACGGTTCCTTTCCTCCAATTGTCACCTTTTGAAGTTCACACTATACCCCTCTTGCTGTGATCTATCTCCTGCTTCCACCACCTCTCAATTTCTGGATCATTTTACCACCTGGCTCCCTCCTTTTCTTTCTTCCAATATGCCTTCACTAGTTCTTGGTAATTTCAACATTGCTACTGACACTCCCACCTCTCCTACAGCCACTTAATTACTTTTACCTTCCTCTTCACTTGGCCAATATCTTTTTAATGTGCTGCAATTCCTTCTCAGCCCCCTTACTACCCTTGCCTGCCCTGACATTGCCATCTCACAATAAAATGACTCTAACTTCCACCCTTGACACTCTTACCCCATAACTGCAGGCAGACGCCCTCGCTTTCATCCACAATCATGGCACATTACAGAAACACGCTATATAACTAGAGCTGCTCCTGTCAGTTCCCTTCCATTAATGTTGCCAAACAGCTTTACTTCTTTTCTGTAATACTAAATCTGTTCTGTAACCCCAAATGCTTTTTCTGACCATTCTTTTTTGGCCTTTTCAGCTTCTGTATCTGACTATCACCCTAGCTCTCTTCTGGCCTCAAAACGTCTTGTCTACAATCGCCTTACCCAATGTTTTTCCTCCAACTCCCTACTTGACCACTTTCATTCTGGCTTCTGACTCCAACACTCCACAGAGACAACTCTCACAAATCTAACTAACGGCTTGCTAGCCATGCAAAATCTCTATTCTAATTCTCTTAGATATCTCTACTGAATTTAACATAGCTGACCACCATCTTCTGATCTAAAGTCTTCTCTCTTAGCATCCATGTCACAGTTCTTTCATGGTTCACATCATACCTAGAAGATCAAACATTTCATGTCTCTTTCTCTGGCACCACTACTTTGCCTCGTTTTCTGACTATTTTCAAAGTTCGGTCCTAGTCCTCCCGCTCTTCTTCTTTTATACATACTCACAAGGTACACTAATAACATCTTTTGGATTTCAGTATCATCTTAGCAGATGATGATCAAATCTACCTCTCAGCACCAGATCTACACCCCTCTATTCTAGTGAGGGCTGACAATTGCCGCTCAAGAATACCATCCTGGATATCCGCCCATCAACTCAAACTCAACATATCACAGACTGAGCTCCTAACATTCCCACCCTCTATTGCAGCTTCCATTCCTCAAATATCTCTCACTGTTGACAATGCCATCATCATTCTTACCTCCCAGGCCCATTGTCTTGGAGTTCTACTTGACCCTACCATGTCTTTCATTCATCACATGCAGTCAATCACAAAATCTTGTAATTTACACATTACACAAGACACAAATAAAATTCTAATTCATTCTCTCCACTCCTTGACTACTGCAAGTCCCTCCTTGATGGCCTCCACATCACTCATCGGTCTCTACTCTGACCCATTATAAACGCCTTCACTAGACTTATCTGCTTTATTCAATGCTCAGTGTCTATGGCTCCTCTCTATCAGTCATTCCATTGGCTTCCCATAGCCTATACAATTTAAAATCATGACCCTAATGTATCAATAGTGCACACCCTTATATCTCTACTCTCATCTCAAAATATTCCCCAACCACCCTCTTTGCTCTGCTAATGATCTACTTCTTTCCTCCACTCTTATCACCTCCTCTGACTGCTGCCTTCAGTATCTTTCTCATGCTGCCCCTATTCTTTGGAACTCCTTGCCTCGCTCCACTAGATTATCTTCCTGCCTCAAAATCTTCAAATTCTCCCTACAGACACATATGTTTAACGAAGCTTATCACCTTCAACTTTAATATGCACAATACATCACCCTCCTGTACCACACCGAAAACCTTTAGATTGTAAGTTTACAAGTTTTCAGTCTTGGGGAAAGCACTATTTATGCTTGATTTTAATCTCAAAGATAGGGCCCTCCATTCTTTGCAATGTGTTATTTGTTTCCCTTGTTTTTAAGACCTGTATAGGGCTTTTAAATATGTTGGCATGTCACAAATAAAGGATAATGATAATAATAAATATTCTAACCGAACAGAAACAGAGGTTGATCACTGCTAGCCAGACTTTGTGAACTTCCACCAGGATTTCTTTCTGGAAATGTCAGCAGATCCTCGTTTCCTCTGAATCATGTAATATATATATGCCCTTAGTAAAAGGGCTTTCATACCTAGTAATTGTTTCTTAGAGATCCACAGTGAAACCCAGCGCAATATTCCTATATCACCCACAGATAATACACCCGACCAGTCCACATGGAGCTCCAGTTGCTGAACTCCAGAAATGTAAAATCAAAATAATTTGAGAACATGCTACCAAGAGTGGAAATGCTACTCACAACTGGTTGGTTGGATTTAGTTTTTTTTTCCATCTAAGGTCAAATGCAAAGTTCTTCAGTCTACTTGGGTAGAGCAACAGTTAGCTCAGTACTTAGAAACTTAAGCCTCTTCAGATATCCCCATTTTTGTACATGTCTAGATAGCAACAAAATGGTGTGGAGCCCGACCTTGGAATGACATTCTCCCAGCAGAACAAGAACTATATTAAACCTATTGAGTTTTAAAACCAAGTAGATAAAGCTGTGAATCAATATCTGTGTCGGTCTGCTTCCTTTTTTGTTGTTGTTTTCTTTGGAAAGCAAATCACTGGCCTAATGTAAAAGTCTTTGGGCAATAACATGATTCTTGATCTTCCGTGGGACTTTTCCTAAAACAATAAGAGCAATTATCTTTATATTTTACATAACTATATTATAAAACAACACAGCATCCTCCTATTCACCAGCTCTTGTTAAAGGAAAATTGTACTTCAAGAAAAAAGCACTTGTTTACGAAGTACTGTATGTAATAAACCAACAACAATAGCAGCCACAAGTGTCTGTGTACGCCATGGACACATTCCACAGAGCGAGATCATAAAGGTAAGTTTATTTATCTATCAGTGGAGGGAGGGGCGTGAGAGGGAGAAGTCATTGGGATTTTATAAATAGATTTGTTTGAAATTGACACCACATCCCTTCCACTTCACAGGCCCAGGCGCAGGCTGCTTGCATCAAGCAGGCATTGATTTGTGTAAATGTAAACATCCCTCTCACAGGCACACAATGTCACCAAAGTATCACGGATGTCTCCATCACATGCATTCTTATTAGAAAACAGATAGAAATGCATGGATTTAAGCTCATTTTATAATTTGATTTGTATCTGAGAATCTGTATCTCTCACTCTGTGTGTACCTGTCTCTCACTATGTGTATGTCTTTCTCTCACTACGTGTGTGTGTGTCTCTTACTACGTGTGTGTGTGTCTCTCACTACGTGTGTCTCTGTCTCACTCTGTGTGCATCTTTCACTACGTGTGTGTCTGTCTTACTCTGTGTGCATCTCTCACTACTTGTGTGTGTCTGTCTTACTCTGTGTGCATCTCTCACTACGTGTGTGTCTCTGTCTCACTCTGTGTGCATCTTTCACTACGTGTGTGTCTCTGTCTCACTCTGTGTGCATCTCTCACTACGGGTGTGTGTGTGTCTGTCTCACTCTGTGTGCATCTCTCACTATGTGTGTGTGTCTGTCTCACTCTGTGTGCATCTCTCACTACGGGTGTGTGTGTGTCTGTCTCACTCCGTGTGCATCTCTCACTACGTGTGTCTCTGTCTCACTCTGTGTGCATCTTTCACTACGTGTGTGTGTCTGTCTCACTCTGTGTGCATCTCTCACTATGTGTGTGTCTCTGTCTCACTCTGTGTGCATCTCTCACTACGTGTGTGTGTCTGTCTCACTCTGTGTGCATCTCTCACTATGTGTGTGTGTGTGTCTGTCTCACTCCATGTGCATCTCTCACTACGTGTGTGTGTCTGTCTCACTCTGTGTGCATCTCTCACTACGTGTGCGTGTCTGTCTCACTCCGTGTGCATCTCTCACTACATGTGTGTGTCTGTCTCACTCTGTGTGTATGTCTCTGTCTCACTCTTTGTGAATGTCTCTGTCTCACTCTGTGTGTATGTCTCTGTCTCACTCTTTGTGAATGTCTCTGTCTCACTCTGTGTGTATGTCTCTGTCTCACTCTGTGTGTATGTCTCTGTCTCACTCTGTGTGTATGTCTCTGTCTCACTCTGTGTGTATGTCTCTGTCTCACTCTGTGTGTATGTCTCTGTCTCACTCTTTGTGAATGTCTCTGTCTCACTCTGTGTGTATGTCTCTGTCTCACTCTTTGTGTATGTCTCTGTCTCACTCTGTGTGTATGTCTCTGTCTCACTCTGTGTGTATGTCTCTGTCTCACTCTGTGTGTATCTAAGGTCAAATGCAAAGTTCTTCAGTCTACTTGGGTAGAGCAACAGTTAGCTCAGTACTTAGAAACTTAAGCCTCTTCAGATATGCACCATTTTTGGACATGTCTAGATAGCAACAAAATGGTGTGGAGCCCGACCTCGGAATGACATTCTCCCAGCAGAAGAAGAACTATATTAAACCTATTGAGTTTTAAAACCAAGTAGATAAAGCTGTGAATCAATATATGTGTCGGTCAGCTTCATTTTTTGTTGTTGTTTTCTTTGGAAAGCAAATCACTGGCCTAATGTAAAAGTCTTTGGGCAATAACATGATTCTTGATCTTCCGTGGGACTTTTCCTAAAACAATAAGAGCAATTATCTTTATATTTTACATAACTATATTATGAAACAACACAGCATCCTCCTATTCACCAGCTCTTGTTAAAGGAAAATTGTACTTCAAGAAAAAAGCACTTATTTACGAAGTACTGTATGTAATAAACCGACAACAATAGCAGCCACAAGTGTCTGTGTACGCCATGGACACATTCCACAGAGCGAGATCATGAAGGTAAGTTTATTTATCTATCAGTGGAGGGAGGGGCGTGAGAGGGAGAAGTCATTGGGATTTTTTTAATAGATATGTTTGAAATTGACACCACATCCCTTCCACTTCACAGGCCCAGGCGCAGGCTGCTTGCATCAAGCAGGCATTGATTTGTGTAAATGTAAACATCCCTCTCACAGGCACACAATGTCACCAAAGTATCACGGATGTCTCCATCACATGCATTCTTATTAGAAAACAGATAGAAATGCATGGATTTAAGCTCATTTGATAATTTGATTTGTATCTGAGTATCTGTATCTCTCACTCTGTGTGTGTGTGTCTCTCACTATGTGTATGTCTTTCTCTCACTACGTGTGTGTACGTGTCTCTCACTATGTGTGTGTCTTTCTCTCACTACGTGTGTCTCTGTCTCACTCTGTGTGCATCTCTCACTACGTGTGTGTGTCTTACTCTGTGTGCATCTCTCACTACTTGTGTGTGTCTGTCTTACTCTGTGTGCATCTCTCACTACGTGTGTGTCTCTGTCTGGTTCTGTGTGCATCTCTCACTACGGGTGTGTGTCTGTCTCACTCTGTGTGCATCTCTCACTACGTGTGTGTGTGTCTGTCTCACTCTGTGTGCATCTCTCACTACGTGTGTGTGTCTGTCTCACTCTGTGTGCATCTCTCACTACGTGTGTGTGTCTGTCTCACTCTGTGTGCATCTCTCACTACGTGTGTGTCTCTGTCTCACTCTGTGTGCATCTCTCACTATGTGTGTGTGTGTCTGTCTCACTCTGTGTGCATCTCTCACTACGTGTGTGTCTCTGTCTCACTCTGTGTGTATGTGTCTGTCTCATTCTGTGTGCATCTCTCACTACGTGTGTGTCTCTGTCTCACTCTGTGTGCATCTCTCACTACGTGTGTGTGTCTGTCTCATTCTGTGTGCATCTCTCACTACGTGTGTGTGTCTGTCTCACTCTGTGTGCATAGGAGGTCTCACTACGTGTGTGTGTGTGTCTGTCTCACTACGTGTGTGCATCTCTCACTACGTGTGTGTGTCTGTCTCACGCTGTGTGCATCTCTCACTACGTGTGTGTCTCTGTCTCACTCTGTGTGCATCTCTCACTACGTGTGTGTGTCTGTCTCACTCTGTGTGCATCTCTCACTACGTGTGTGTGTCTGTCTCACTCTGTGTGCATCTCTCACTACGTGTGTGTGTCTGTCTCACTCTGTGTGCATAGGAGGTCTCACTACGTGTGTGTGTGTCTGTCTCACTCTGTGTGCATCTCTCACTACGTGTGTGTGTCTGTCTCATTCTGTGTGCATCTCTCACTACGTGTGTGTGTCTGTCTCACTCTGTGTGCATCTCTCACTACGTGTGTGTGTCTGTCTCACTCTGTGTGCATCTCTCACTACGTGTGTGTGTCTGTCTCACTCTGTGTGCATAGGAGGTCTCACTACGTGTGTGTGTGTCTGTCTCACTACGTGTGTGCATCTCTCACTACGTGTGTGTGTCTGTCTCACGCTGTGTGCATCTCTCACTACGTTTGTGTCTCTGTCTCACTCTGTGTGCATCTCTCACTATGTGTGTGTGTCTGTCTCACTCTGTGTGCATCTCTCACTATGTGTGTGTGTCTGTCTCACTCTGTGTGCATCTCTCACTATGTGTGTTTGTCTGTCTCACTCTGTGTGCATCTCTCACTACGTGTGTGTGTCTGTCTCACTCTGTGTGCATCTCTCACTACGTGTGTGTGTCTGTCTCACTCTGTGTGCATCTCTCACTACGTGTGTGTGTCTGTCTCACTCTGTGTGCATAGGAGGTCTCACTACGTGTGTGTCTGTCTCACTACGCGTGTGCATCTCTCACTACGTGTGTGTGTGTCTGTCTCACGCTGTGTGCATCTCTCACTACGTGTGTGTCTCTGTCTCACTCTGTGTGCATCTCTCACTACGTGTGTGTGTCTGTCTCACTCTGTGTGCATCTCTCACTACATGTGTGTCTCTGTCTCACTCTGTGTGTATGTGTCTCTCACTATGTGTGTGTCTCTGTCTCACTCTGTGTGTATGTGTCTCTCACTACGTGTGTGTCTCTGTCTCACTCTGTGTGTATGTGTCTCTCACTACATGTGTGTCTCTGTCTCACTCTGTGTGTATGTGTCTGTCACTACGTGTGTGTCTCTGTCTCACTTTGTGTGTACGTGTCTCTCACTACGTGTGTGTCTACGTGTGAGGTTCTATCACCCTCTAGGCCTCTGTGTCGTTCACTTTGTATGTCTCTCTCTATATGCCTCTTTCCCATCATATATATAGTTGTGAGCGTACGAGTTGTTGCTAACGCTTGCGGGCTCGCGAAGCGAGGGTCGCAGTTGCTGGCATGGAGCGCCAAAGGCGCTCCTTGCCAGCAACTGTGACCCTCGCAAACTTTACGTTGTAACGCAAACAACACGACACAGCAACTGCGACCCTCGCAAACTTTACGTTGCAGCGCAAACAACACGACACAGCAACTGCGACCCTCGCAAACTTTACATCGCAACGCAAACAACACAACACAGCAACTGCGACCCTCGCAAACTTTACGTTGCAACGCAAACAACATAAGAGACACGTTACCACTCATTACGACCTCGCAAAAATCGCGCGCAAACTGCGGACAGGAAAAAATGAAAAACACAATAAATACACACAACACATACATAAAAAGCTTACCTACAGCAAGAGGAAGCATCCAGCACCTCAAAAGATGAAGTTACACCTTAATTTAACTCAAAATAAAAGCGTTTAGACACTCGAAAATTCTCTAAGCGAGAGATAAAATGGCCGCCGAACAAAACGAAAACGAGGCTATAGCACTCTAAACAAGCTAAACACCACAAGAAACACGCAAAACACCACAAAACACCTACGGATATTCCGATACAGACGCATACCACACATTTACACAGCTACGCTAACGGTTTCGGCTCGCGCACGCACAGTATTACACTGCACACATTCAGCACGCTTACACAGCAGCTCCACACCACTAATGCTGCAGCAACATCAAAACAGATTGCCAGCTCTTCAACACAATGCTTCAAAATAGGTAAAGTGTATTTATTTATTAATGTATTATATATGTCATTATTATACAACAGCATTAGCTACCTTACAATTTCATTGCCGTCATTTTTTGTCGGGCAAGTCGCTTATCGTATATAATGCTGTGTATCTCAGTGTCTCACTCTGTGTCTATATCTCTCTATCTCTTGTGTTACTCTGTGTGTATTTCTGTTTGTGTCTCTTATTCTATATGAACATGTGTCCTGAAGTAAATGGAAATTCTTTATTAGGAGAAATAATCATTTTTATTGCAATGTGTTCTGATTAGTCCAGTGGTGATTTAACCATTTAACATATATTTTTACTTCATTTTGACTCCTGCAAGATGTATAGAGAACATAAAAGACGGGCCCCAAATTATTTTGCATCAGGACCCTCCATTCAGTAGCTCCATTACTGGAAATGATATGCAAAAAATATAATATCAGTGTTATATCACATTAGTAGATATAATGTAATTGTTATTTAAAGACTAAATTGGGTGTGATAAAGGGTGTGTTTCAAATTAAAAGTTAAAAACAATTCTGTAGAAAATATTTGTACTGTAAAGAGTTAGGTTAATGGCAATTAAATAATGGCTCACACTTAACAAGTATATGATGGATGAAATAAGGAATCAGACAGTTTTTCCTAGATCTCAAAAATTAATACCCAGCAGTTCTCAGAAGTTCACTGCAGTTCATAAATCTGTCCAGCAAGAAATACCCATATATTCTTAGGGGTTTCAAGTGCTTTGATCAGTGTGTAATTAAAATTATGAACAAGAGTAGCTGTTGATTCTCTTCATTTACTAGGAGCAAACCTGAATGCATGATATCCATTATAAAGACAATGCCAATGTGAATCCCACAATATGAGAAATTATATTTACCAGATCTTTTTTAACAATACATTTAGTGGTAAACTACTTTTTTTTTTAAATGTGTGAAAGGGTTAAAACTTACTCTCCATGTTAGAGTAATTTTCTGTCTAGTGATATCTCAAGTAGATATTTATTCACTTTATCGAAAAGGAAGATGTCGATGAAACTCAGTAAAACAAGTCCAAGCTTGAGAGTAAGTAAGTAAGTTTTAGCCAAGGTGTATCAATGTATTTTCATGAAACATTGAGAATTGTTGTTAAATCTGAGATTGGTGCTTTTGTATGGTTCTACTTGAAGAATAAAATGTGTCAATCCTCCACATGCCATCAGCAGCAACAGCCAAGTTGGAGATCTCAAACATAATGCTATGTCTGAAAGTTTTTAACTCATTGTTTTCTTAAGAAAAGTGTCCAGAAATGGAAAACCAGACGTTGGATCCAGTCTTTACTCTGCATGGACTGTCGGACATCCCAAATCTGAGGCTTTCTCTCTTCCTATTTTTCTCCTTAACCTTCCTAATGACTCTGACTGCCAACCTCCTCATCCTCGTGTTGACCATCACTGACTCCCATCTTCATACACCAATGTACTTTTTCCTTGGAAACCTTGCATGTTTGGATATTTGTTATTCCTCTGTCACCTCTCCTCGTATGCTCTATGACTTCTTTGGCACAAAAATCACAATTAATCTGACTGCTTGTGTAACACAAATCTTTTTCTTCATGTTTTTGGCCACTGTTGAGGTCTTGTTACTCACAGTGATGTCCTACGACAGATACACCGCCATATGTCTTCCTCTACGTTATGTTCAAATCATGCACCACAAATTCTGTGTTAAGCTGACAATAGGGGCATGGACCATTGGTTTCCTAAATTCATTAACTCATACACTTTTTATAAAGAGATTAACTTTCTGTGGGCCATATGTCATTGAGAACTTCTTCTGTGAATTACCCCGGTTATTTCAGATCTCGTGCTCTAGCATATTTCTGAACATCCTATTAATATTTCTCATTGGAGGGATTTTGGGAGTAGGATCTTTTCTCATTACTTTTGTATCATACCTCTTTATATTTCGTGCGGTGTGGAGAATCCCATCCAAAACAGGAAAGCGTAAAGGGTTCTCCACCTGTGTGTCGCATTTGATTGTTGTCACCATTTTTTATTTAACACTTTATATTACATACTTCCGCCCAAACTCAAGCAATAGTTTTTCAGAGGACAGTACAATCTCAGTAATGTATGCAATAATTACTCCATTTTTTAATCCACTGATATATAGTCTTAGAAATGATGTTCTGAAAGCAGCTATTGTACGGGTCAGCCTCAAAACATTGTCTTGATTGTGAAATCGAAAATATTAACCATTAATATTGAAAATGCTTTTCCATCCTCCTACATTAGATTGCTGGAACTGTCAGCAGATCCTGATATCCTCAGGATCCTGTAAAATATAAGCCTTTAGTAGGAGGGCTGGCACACCTGGTAATTTTTCCTTTGAGATCAATAGTGGAATACAAAGAATCATTCGCATATCATACTTAGATAATACAGCTAATCAGGAGCCCTTGTGTGGTTCCATTTACTGGCTGGTGCCTGAAAGTCTAACTCCAGAAGTTTTAAATCATCATCATTTATGAGCTACCAAGAGTGGAAGTGCTACTCACAACAAGTTGACTGGATTGAGAGTTTTCTCATCTACGGTCAAAATGCAACGTTCTTCATTATATTCCTCAGTACTTTTAAACTTAAGGCTCCTCCGTGATGTGGAGCCTGGCCTAGGAATCACATTGTCCTAGCAGAATAAGAACTATATTTAACCTGTTGAGTTTTAAAGCCAATTAGAAAATGTTAGGAATTGAGATCGGTGTCAGATTGCCTCATTTATCAAATCACCTGCCTCAAATGTCTGTGTGCAGTAAAATGCAAAACAAGCAGATTCGTCCATGCTTCTTTATCATCTGTGTGATTTTTTTCATAAAAGAGCGATTATGTTTATGTGCACAATTACTCATTACTATTACTTACTAGCGACTTGCCCGTCAAATAATGACAGTCAATAAGAGAAAGTGTTGAAATGCTGTATTTCACACAATGTGAGTGTACTGTGTGCCTCAAGTAACTAAATTCCTCAAAAAGCAGAAATCTACATTACATAAAATAATAAAAACTAAAATCACCAAATATAAAAAATGTACATTACAGAACAAAAAAAAAAACCTAAGTCACAAAAAATAAAAAAAGGAAAATTACAGAAAAGAACCCCCCCTCACTACAAAATTTGTAAAAAAATTACACACTTGAAAATGAAGTACATATAATACATACATACAATACAACACAATTCAATTAAATACAATACACCACTATCTAATATACATGCCACTATCTAATATACATGCCACTATCTAATGTACATGCCACTATATAATGTAATATACATCCCACTATCTAATATACAATACTATCTAATAATACATCCCCCATGTATTTATCTAATATACAATACATGCTATCTATATATATATAGCTACCCTAATTGTAAGCTACAATAAAATAATTAAGACCACTTACCTCTGAGATGTTTCTTCAGATCAGCAACCTACTGTAAAAAAGATTTAAAAAATTAATACAACACGTTTACATAAAATACCTAAACATTCTAAACATTCTAAATATTCTAAATATTATTCTCACCTTTCCAGCATGTCCAGTTCCAGCATGTCACGTCCCAGCATGTCACGTCCTCCATGTTCCGTCGTCCAACTTTGCGTCTTGTCCGGTGGTACTCCTGTAAAAAAAAACATTATTGTAACGGAGCTGGAACACGCAGTCCAATATCTCCGCTGGTATACGGTCAAATACCCAGGAGGCACTACAGTTTCACCATTCCCGACCTCCCATATTGGACGACACACAATTTGGGAGTCAAATTAATACTGTCTTTATTTACCTTTACAGAAATATTTATACATCTCTTTGGCCACAGGTAATACACATGCCCATATTTGACCACACAATAAACATAGAGAGAACAATAGGTGGGGTCACACCTCCCAGGGACTAGCCGGCTACTTTGATACAATAACAGACATTGATAAGATAATGCTTCTCTTTGTTCCATCTTTCACAATGTGAACACTTTACACAATAGGGCTCTCCTGCCTCTAGGAGACCCTAATAGGATTATGTATTATGCTAAGTGTCTGTAATATTCTGAGCTAATATCCTGCAGAGCATCAACCAACATACATATAATATAACAGTAGGATCATATTTTAACCAAGAATTAAATAACCATAAAACAGGGTAAAACAGTGATGGGTTCCGTTACAATTATATTAGTAAACATAAACCAAATTTAAATAAACACAATCTACATTATACTTACCTTTCCACGATGTCTCCGGCCTCCTCGTCTTCTCCGGAAGCATCCACGCATGAAAAAAAAAAAAAAAAGCCACACACATCCGCCCCGGTGGATGTCTCCGACGCTAATGACATTCCTATGGAGTGTTCCAGAATAAAATTGGCAATGGCGGCTTCTGATTGGCTGAAAAGGCTGTCTATCAAATTCAGCCAATGAGAAGACCCCATTTGTGAACCAATGAAAAAAGTATACACCCCAAAATACAGCAGTGATTGGATAACACACCTGTCCATCTTTATTTGAACCAATCCTAAGGCTTTATTGCCATCAGCCAATCACAATGGAATATACCCCCACGTACTGATTGGTAAAGACATCTGCGCCTTCCCATTGGCTGTAATATTGATTGATATTAACAGTAGCCAATGAGAATGCGCAAATCCTTCACCAATCAGTAAGTGAGGGTGTATTTCATTGTGATTGGCTATTGTCAGTGCAACCAATCAGAATGCGCAGAGGCTCCAACCAATCACCCTGTGGGGGTGTATTACATTGTGATTGGCTGATGGCATCTGCGCCTTGTGATTGGTTTAAATAAAGATTGACAAGTGCATTATCCAATCAGAGTGGTATTTTAAGGTGTATCTGTTTATGATTGGTTCACACATTGGCGCCTCCTGATTGGGTGAATTTGATAGACATCATTTTCAACCAATCAGAAGGCTTCATTGCTTGTTTTCTTCCAGAAAAGTCTCCTGGAGCCTCATTAGCGTCTGGGATGTCCGGGAGTGAGGATGTAAGTATATATATATATTTTTTTTTTACAGGGCGTGGCAGAAGAGGATCCGAAGGAGGCCGGAGACATCGCGGGGAGGTAAGTAGAATGTAGATTATGTTTCTTTTATTTTGATGTATGTGTATTAATGTTGTTGTTTTTTTAACAGGTGCCACGCCGGAGAAGGATGTAAAGAATAAGGACGGGACATGCCGGAAAGGTGAGTAGAATATTTAGAATGTATAGAATGTTTATTTTATAACTGTAAAGGTGTTGCACTCATTTTTTTTTTTTCATAGGTGGCTGATCCCAATGGACATCTGCAAAGGTAAGTGGTCTTAATTATTTTATTTTAGCTTAGACTTAGATTAGTTAATATATAGATAGCATTTATTGTATGTTAGCTGGGGTATGCGTTTTATATAGATAGCATAGGATGTATTGTAGATAGATTGTGGTATTTATTTAGATAGATTGGGGATGTATTATTATATAGATAGCATGTATATTAGATTATGCTATTTATTTAGATATATTGGGGATGTATTATTATATAGATAGCATGTATATTAGATTATGCTATTTATTTAGATAGATTGTGTGATGTATATTAGATAGGGGTGTATTGTATTGTAATTGTATGTATTTGTATTGTATGTATTTGTATTGTATGTATTTGTATTATATGTATTTGCTTTTCAGGTGTGTATTTTTTTTTCTGTAGTGGGGGGGTTGTAATGTTTTTATTTTATTTTGTGTAATGTTCCTTTTTGTTTGTGACTTAGGTTTTTTTTATTTTGTGTAATGTAGTTTCTTTTTTTGTGAGTTATGTTTTTTATTTCATGTAATGTAGATTTTTTTTTGTGTGACTTTAGACTTTTTTATTTTCTGTAATTAGAGTGGTGGGGGTTAATAGGGGGTAGGTAGTGTAGATGTTAATAGGTTAGTGTAGAGGGTGTTTAGTTGATCTTTAATGTTATATTGGGGGTGGTATAGTGCGGTATAGTGTTTATACTTAGTGTCATGATGGTCCTTGAGGACCATCATGGCACTTATGTGGTTAATGAAGTGTTGTAACAGGCCCATAATGGTGTTAATATATGTCTGTATTGACCCCCATGAGTGACAGGGTTAATGAAGGGCTTATGGGGGCCTGTATTGACCCCCATGAGTGACAGGCTTAAGGAAGGGCTTATGGGGGTCTCCATTGACCCCCATGAGTGACACGGTTAATGAGGGTTTTATGGGGGTCTGTATTGACCCCCATGATTGACAGGGTGACAGTGTATATTGTTTTTATTTTACACCGGGTCCTTTAAGAACTTTTAAGGTCCTTTAAGGACCTGTAACGCGGGAATTTTGAATTTTGATTGCAGCGGGGGTCCCCGATCGCGTGCAATCGGGACCTCCACTGCGATGGTTAATGTGGGGTTAATGCAGGGCTCGGAGCTTATCTCGGATCCCCTGCGGTTAATCCGGGTTCCCTTCTTGGGTAAGTTGTAGGTGGCTGAGAGGTCCTAGGTCTTTGAGCCTCGTTTTCATTTTTTTTGGCGGCCAACTCAGGAATTTGGACTTCAATGGAGGTGTAACTTCACTTTCAGAGGTCCTGGGTGCCCCCACTTGCTATGGGTAAGCTTTTTATGTTGTTTTTGTGAGTATTTGGTGTGTTTTGACTGTTTTTGGGTGCGCGCAGTTCCGCCATTTTTCGTGCGTGTGGGTGTTTGTTACGGCGGCGCTCATTGCCTCATTCCCTAAGTGCTTTGCGAGGACCCGCATTTGCGGAGACGTTGGGATGCTCCACCACCGCAAATGCGGCCCCTCGCTTCGCGAGGACCCGCATTTGCGGGAAGCGAGGGCCTCAGTTGCTGGCATGGAGCACCTTCAGCGCTCCATGCCAGCAACTAAGGCCATCGGCCTAGGTGTGTGTGTGTGTAACGGGGTGTGAGGCGCCTTTGAGATTTTTTTTTTAAAGTCGTATGTGTTTGTGTTAACACAGCCGACGTTGGAGCCTCCACCTCCGCAAATTCGGACCCTCGCTTCGCCTCGCACCGGCTCGTATGCTCACAACTATATATGTGATTATTGAACAACACAGCATATACAAGTAATGTTAGATTGTAGTTTATCTGAAAAGCAAGTGGTCTTCCTATACGAAAAGTGCATTTCAAGAAAAAATATACAGTAAATACAGTCAATTTCTAAAGAAATGAACAATATATTGTATACAATATATTGTATACAATATATTGTGTACTCACAGACACTAACAGTATGCAGTATATAGAGGGATTCATATTGACACAAAGAGGAGATTGTGGGTTTAATATGGATACTGACAGTATACAGTCAATTTCCTTAAAACATTAACAGTATATAGTATACTGTGGGTCATATATACACAGTGTGCTGCAGATTGACATGACAGTACAAAGTGACACATATTTTCCCAAATAGATACAAGCAAATTAAATACATTTATTATATATTTAACTGACATACAGCCCCATTAAAACCGTAGCCCTTAACATAGCCCGTAAGACTTACTGCTATTAAATTAGCTTCTTAAAGCAATCTGCAGAAGCCTATGGGATGCGGAACTTCGCTGGCGCAAATCCTTTGTTCTTTCAAGCCTGTAACTTTTACGTTCCATTTGCGCTACTAAATTGCAACAAAATCACTGGTGTTCGACCCCATAAAAGGCAAATGGAGCCATGCAGCCAATGAGTGCTAGAGAGGACTTGCAACTCATAGCACTTTAAATGCACATATACACACACTACTGTACTTTCAAGAACAGGGAAAGTGATGTTAGGTCTTAGAATTAATAGCACAACATTCTCAAGCTCGCAAATCGGCCCAAAAAAATATTTTATTTCATGTTTACGTTTTGTGTTATATCGATCCCGGCAATCAATGTGTTAATATATATACTGTAGCTCGCATGTGATAGAATATCATAATTACAGCTTTATCAATATTGCATTATATCTGAGGTGAGACAGTGCTGATTCTGATCCGACTCGCGCATTTCGCGTCCTGCTTCAACTAGCGACTAGTGAAGTTTCCAACAGCCCTTTTAAATTCCCCTAACGTGTAAAACCGTAACCCGTAACCTAGCGGCTACTAAATTGGCCCCATAAAGCAAGCCACTCACGATTTGCAGCTTAAGGAGGAAAAAAGCATACTGGATGTGTAACGTGGAACTTTGCGGCCTCAAATCCTTTGTTCTGTCAAGCCCTTAACTGCCATGTTCTAATTTCGCTATTAAATTGCAACAAATTTAAAAAGACACCCTGGCATTCAAGCCCACTGTAGGTGGGCAGGTCATAGCAAAGAGGTCAGACAAATTGCAGTCCACTGGAGAAGAAACTGGCAACCCACTCCAGTAATCTACATTAAGATGTTTCCCTGGTACTTGATCTATGGGATGTTGCGGTGTAATTTGGCCACTATTTGTTTTCCCAAATGTAGATGAGATGAGCGAGATGTATCTGCAAACATATATATTCCAGGGTCCACATTAGAGCCTCTGTGAGTGAGAAAAGATTAATATGGCATGAGTTTCATGTTCTCCGGTTGTTATTAAAATCAGGTAGTGTGTCTTTAATTGCTTTAAGCAAGCTGCAGCCTGGCTTTTCATATTGGCATATGCATGACCATTTCAACATATGCTAAGTGGTGGTGGTGGTGAAGGGGCTTGTGTGCTGCAATGAAGCTGTGAGCTATACCATGTAGGCTCACTCTAGGTGGGCATGTCATAGCAGAGAGGTCAGACACACCACAGTCCACTAGAGAAGGAACTGGCAACCCACTCCAGTGTCATCTGTCATATTCATTTTAGGCCCTCAAGGGAATGTTTATACTTCACAGTAGTGATGTCGCGAACATAACATTTTCGGTTCGGCAAATTTCAAAACCCACAGGGACTCTTTCTGGCCACAATAGTGATGGGAAAGTTGTTTCAAGGGGACTAACACCTGGACTGTGGCATGCCGGAGGGGGATCTATGGCAAAACTCCCACGGAAAATTACATAGTTGATGCAGGGTCTGGTTTTAAGCCATAAAGGGCATAAATCACCTAACATTCCTAAATTGTTTGGAATAACATGCTTTAAAACATCAGGTATGATATTGTATCGATCAGGTAGTGTAAGGGTTACACCCGCTTCACAGTAACAGACCAATCTCCCAGTTTAATGCACCGCAAACAACCGCAAACAGTCCCTTTGCACAACCGCAAACTCCCCATTTGCACAAGGTTGGATACCAAGGTAGCCATGTCCCGTTCCTTGTCCTCACTGATGTCATTGAAGGTCTCTTCCTCCACCCAGCCACCAAGGGTCCCCGAAAGGTGACAACAAGCCCCCTGGGAAGCCTGCTGTGTTTGGTCTTCCACCTCCTCAAAGACACCTTCCTCCTCTGACTCCTCTTCTTCAGACTCCTCTCTCTGCGTTGTCTCTGTCTGCGTTATTATAAGGTGTGTACTGTTAAGTAGTACTATTCCTATTGGTTTAATCCCTGTTACGTCCACTATTAGGGGACTTGTATATGGCATTGATTTTTGGAACAGGGAGATGGAAAAAGATGCTTGGTCGGACCTCCTACTTCGAATTTGGGGCACTGCACGTGCAATCTAAGGTGCCACCAGATATGAGTGTCACTGTGCACTGGCAAAAGTTGGCAGAGTAGATAAAATAGGCTTAACACACACGCCTGTAGGCAGGCAATTGCTATTCAATCTATTTCAGTCAAAAAAGTGTTGTTTTATTTCACTGAGCACAATATAAGCTGTGAGCCTGACACAGACAGGCAACTGAAATTAGATTAAAGGAAAAAAGGGTTGTTTTTTTTTCAATGTATTGTACACCCACTATGACTGGTGAAACAGAGCAGAATATTACCTGTGCGCCTGACACAGTCAGGCAACTGAAATTAAATTACAGGAAAAAAAATGTTGTTTTCAATGTATGGTACACCACCAGGTATGAGTAGTGAAAATAAGCACAATATAAGCTGTTAGGTGTTAGCCTGTCACACACACACGCTGGCAGGCAGGCATATGCAATTAGATTACACAAAAAAAAATTATAAAATAAAATGATGTTCTAGCCCTAAAAAGGGCTTTTTGGGTTGCTGTCCTTGCAGCAGATATCAGATGAGTCCTTCAGGTCTGTAGTGGAAGCTAAATACACAGCCTGGCTATCTATTTCCCAATTAAATCTCCAGCAGCTACACTATCTGTCCTCTCACAACGAATGCAGCTTCAGAATGATTCTAAAATGTATGCTGTCCTTCAGATGGAAGGCTCTGGAAGGGAGTGTATGCTGCTGATTGGATGGAATGTGTCTGCTGACTGTGAGGTGCAGGGTCAAAGTTTCCTCAATGATAAAGAATAGGGGGCGGACCGAAAAGCGCATGTGTCCACCGTCCGATGCGAGCGCGAAAGAGCCAAAATCGCCGAGAATAGTACGCAGGCGAACTGTCCGCAACATCTCTACTCCACAGTATCACGAATTGGACTTCGCCTGTGTATTAACCATTTATTATTACATTTGATATTTTGTATTGTATGATATCTAATGCTATTATGACTATTATTATATGTATTGATCTATTGCATATTAATTAGTGCTCATTAGTTTACATATATAGGAATTTACACTAATGTGATGCATGTGGATGTCCCATAACCCCAACCGTTGAAAACACACTGACACAGTTAGAATGATATAACAAAGCTTTATTTCATACCCGGAGCACAATCAAAAATGGACAAGACTGTGCATTAATATCATGGGTGTGGTGTGGGTGGGTCCTGGGAGAGCAAGAGGCTTGGGGAAGAAAAGGAGATTCCTACAGGGGGTAATGTTATAGTCTAGAATAAGCATGATACATAGCACCTACCAGGGTCACATGTAGCCACTACAACACTGCAACCGGAATCTGATGAAAAAAAGGATCATCAAAAATCAATCGAAGAAACCATTAATGTGCATAGCACTTACAACTTGTCTAGATCTGCTCAATGAAACAGATGATTCAACCTCTGGACTGTGCAATCCAATTTAAAAAAACTAATCAACATGCATGTACAGTATAGTGTTATATACTGTGTGACAGGGCCGGCCTTTTGCTACTGGTTGCTTCTGTGATTTTCCCATAAACCACTGAGTGCGATACACTTTTATCTTTGCTTTAATCAAGGCTTTCAAAAACAAACAATAGCTTAACTTCAGCATAAAAGAAACATCTACAGAAATGGGCTTGCTAATTTTCAGGAACACCCTGACTAGCCCTGGACCTGCTTCTCGGTCTGCAGGTAAAAAAAAAGTACCCTTCCATACAGAGGGGTGGTACCTTTAAGTCCAGTCTCTCTCAGCTTCTCAGCTGCAATGGATCCTCTGCAGGTCCTCTCCTTTTGCAGTAAACAGTCTCTCTTGTAACTTTGTCGCAGTCACGCAGACTGATCCTCTAATGGCAGGTTCCAATGCTGCTCTGGCACCCACACTGTAAGTCCAGCCAGGTCATGACCAGGAGCTCTGCCTCTTTCTCCTATCAGGTCACGCTAAACACTCTATGTCTCGTTATTATGCTAGCTCTACACTCCAGGCAATCCTCACTCACTTGCCAGTGTCTTTCAGTCTTTCAATCAGTATTATAAGCAGTCTTCCTGACTGTCTTACTTCAGAGCTTCTCCCATAGACTGCAGCTCCACACAGACTCCTCACAGCATTTAGGCCAGAGCCTAATCAGCCACCCCCTGCCGAGTGCTCAGTAGTCATCTTAAGGCAGAATGTAGCTGGGCTTAATTAGTCTGATGTAGGAGGCTTAACCGTTTCACTTCCCAGGGGAGAAGTCTTGACGAGCTCTCTTCTGACCCCTGGTGGCACTCCATCACAACTGTAACTGTAACAATATACCAACTCACCTGATTTACTGTTCACATACTTCTCTCTATATATATATATATATATATATACTAACGAATTGCAGGTAAAAAAAAAGCACTTACGGGCTTGCAATTTAATGAGGCTGTATGAGCCTCATTCAATTGTAGTCTGCGGGCTTGAAATTTGCAACAGTTACAGAGCGATTCAATTGAACATGTCTGCAGTTTAAGGGCCAAAGCCTCAAGTCCATAAACCCTGGTTTCATATGTAACGCTTCCGGGTATCCGATCTGATGATGCGTGCCAAACTCAAGCAAGCCTGTAATTTGCGATCCTGTCAGACCAATTAACCAATAGGAACTGGAGAACGCTAATTAATGCATCAGAAAACAACTTTAAAAGCCAGCGGAAACCGTAAGTCCTTGACTGCTGTAGCTGAGCAAATGAACACACAGGTCTAGGCGTTGGTGGGTTTCTGCTTTGGAGAGAGAGAGAGATAGAGAGAAGGCGCTGTTTTGTGAGAGTTTTTGCTATTTTGACCACTAAGATATATTAACATTTAATTTACAACACACATAATTACTGTCATCACATAATTCACACACATAGATTAATACGTACACATAGCTATACATTGCGATAGGCCACAGCACATCTACACCCTCTCCATACCCGCACCTATGCCCAATCCGCCCCCCCCCGCCCAAATACCTCATACACATATACGTATATATTATATTGATGGTAAAGGAGGAGAGTGAAGAGAGAGCAGAGAGGAGGAGAGAGAGGGGAAACCCGGAGTAGGAGAGGAGGAGAGTGAGGAGAGGAGGAAAGTGAAGAGAGGAGGAGAGTGAGGAGAGGAGGAGAGAAAGAAGAGGAGAGTGAGGAGAGGAGGAGAGTGAGGAGAGAGAGGAGAAGAGAGAGGAGAGGAGAGTGAGGAAAGAGAGGAGAGGAGGAGAGAGGGGAGTTGATGAGAGTGAGGAGAGAGAGGGGAATACGGGAGGAGGAGAGGATGAGAGGTAGAGAGAGGGAGAGGAGGAGGCAGGTCATGGTGGGGAGGTACAGGTGTAGGACAGCAGGAGGGGGGAGGTACGTGCCCTGAGATGTAGGCACACATGGAGTAGGGGCAGAGGGTCAGGGGCCTGATCCCAGGGGGGTGGTAGTGGGGATGAGGGACCGGCCCCAGGGAGAGAACCAGGAGGCCAGGAACCCCAGGCACAGTTGGAATTGCAGAAGGTTGTGCCAAAGTACAGGGACCCCAATTATAGCCCAGAGGGAAAATCCATGCCCACTATAGCAACATATATGGTGGGAGGGAAGTGAGGCCTAGCCAAAAGGCATGTTGCTACAGATGTCAAGTTTGTAAAACACAGAAATGATGACAGCCGGATAAAGGTCAAGAGGAAGATGGCAGCAGAGGCCAGAGCAGCCTGTGCAACCGGTGGTGGACCACCAGCCAACATTACATACTGCAGATGGCAGCGGACCCTGAAGCAGTGGATTGAGCCAGTGGCAGTAATGGGCCTTCCAGGACAGCTGGACTCGGGTTTTCCAAAAATCATGCAATATAAGTATCATATACACTATCACACCCTCATATGCAAACATAAACCAAACACACATAAATAACTGACATACAATAGCACTATAAGCTCCCTGGTTATGCCTACAGAAATATGGGGCTGCAATAACCATGTACATCCTGGAAGATAACTGTCACAGCCTGGAATTTGACCCAGTGAGCTACCCTAGAGAACAGACTTCCCCATTTGAAAATGGTTAGGGGAATTATATTGCCCCTGCTTCATCCTATATACTGTATGGAATTCCCCATGTAATATTACTGTGTTCTGTGTCATGTTTAAAATAATTAATGTGTGAGTATAGTTACTGCCATGGTTTCTTGATTACAATGTATATGCTGATAATGATAGTCTGATGAAATTCCCAGATGTTCCATACAGCTATAAGTACCTTAGACATGATCAAAGAAATAGCCATAATCTTGAATCTAATTTTATTGTCCTTTAAGGTTGTAAATAGAGCAAAGGAAAAACTCCCCCTCTGAAGGGGGAGGAGGTAATGTGGGTTGTATTTTTATTCTGTGTTTTTTGTCTGCATTTTTTTTGGTTGTGTTTTGGAAGCAAATAAAGGCAGTTCACTGCTGAGACATATAGAAATTGCGTGTCTCTCACTTTGCTCCTGGTGGCTACGATACTGATCCTATCTTTACCCTGCAAGTAACTGGTTCTGGTCACTACCACAGGGAAGTTACTGGGACTCCTGGAAGTTCCAATTCCTATTGGACTGGTACAGAAGCCCGATATCAGGGTGCTGGTGCCGAAATTTCAAAGAACCCAAACGGTCCTTGTGGGTAGTTAACCTGTAGTCGATAGCAGGTGGCCCTGGGAAGTAATAGCCCCTACCACCGGATCGTCACACAAACATATTATTATCATAATTCTTAGCAATGAAATGTATGTCCAATACCTGCAGTTAAAACTGATTTTGAATAGCAGTCGCCAAATAGATCAAGATTGATCTGACATCCAAAAGACATTACATGTACATTACATGTATGGGTGTGCACACTGCGGCATATGCGGATACAGACTCTGTAGGACTGCATGTGTGTGTCACATACTAGCCTAACCTGGACCATGTTTCATCTGTATGTTAACAACCATTGCTGAGAATACCTCACAGATTGGTAAGTGTAACCCACTGCACAGCAGATTCAGCTGAGCATGTGTCCTGATGACATGCAGATGGCACACCACAACAGGATTACATATAATGATATGAGCCATGATTCTCAATGCTCATGATACAGGTCAATGTTTTTCTGTGTAAGACAGTGACCACAGCTAATTATAAGTAACCATGATGTTAGGGATATGGAAACACGCAGCAAACAATTGTTTATAGAATCCAAACTCAAACGCTTTTGTCCTTTCATTTCAGTACTCAGGAGGCCTACCCCACCCACAGAGACCCAGGCAGTTGCTCCACAGGAGGAGTAACCACATACACCCCTGCAAGTGGTGGTGGAGGAAGCTGAAAACATTCTAGAGGGCATGGGACCATCACAGGAAGCTGCCCCATGAGTAGCAAGATGGTCTCCCACACCACCAGTGTGGTAAACACCCCCCAGGCCTCACACGCATCATAGGTACATTCTCAGCATTTTCATCCTCCTCCACCTCACATGTCATGGAGCCAGCAACCACCTCCACAGATGTCCTGGTACTGAATACCACCATTAGCAGACCCACAACGGCCACCTGGTCCAATACCATGGATGCCTCCACTCCTAACCTGGGCTCACCCAACATGGGCTCACCAAACCTGGGCTACACCACGGCTGACATCAACACCACCACCATGGCCAACAACATTGCCACCAGCACCTCTGGCATCACCATCCGCACCGGCACCCCTGTCAGTCCAGTGACATACCTCACACCCTCTCACAAGCCACTTTGAGGGAGCTCATGCACCAGACCCAAAGGCAGGATGAAAGCAATATCACCCTAATGGAATTACTGGCACTTCAGATAGAAAGGCAAAATGACATTGCAACCTCTCTCGTTGACAGCATCAGATCGCTATCTGGTGAGGTGAGGAGGCACAATCAAAGGATGGAGAGTGTAACGGAACCCATCACTGTTTTACCCTGTGTTATGGTTATTTAATTATTATGGTTAAAATATGATCACATTGCTATACTGTAGATATGTTGGTTTATGCTCTGCAGGATATTAGCTCAGACTATTGCAGACACCTAGCATAATACATAATCCTATTAGGGTCTCCTAGAGGCAGGAGAGCCCTATTGTGTAAAGTGTTCACATTGTGAAAGATGGAACAAAGAGAAGCATTATCTTATCAATGTCTGTTATTGAATCAAAGTAGCCGGCTAGTCCCTGGGAGGTGTGACCACACCTATTGTTCTCTCTATGTGTATTACCTGTGGCCAAAGAGATGTACATATATATTTGTGTAAGAAAATAAAGAGACAGTATTCTTTGACTCCCAAGAAAGTGTCGTCCAATATGGGTGGTCTGGGCTTCTGAGACTGCGCAGTGCTTCTATATGGATATTTAATGCTGAACCTGACTTTCCCTCTGGAACTCTTGGATGGGATTATACCAACTTCACTTTTACACAGCAGCTTGCCAGGGAAAAGGATGTCTCCAACGGCTGGTACCCTCTCACTACCGGGGTAGCTGTTACATTGGTTGGCAGCGGTGGGATGGTCCTTTTTATCCCCAACGCAAGTGCTGAATGTAATCCCAGTACACTAAACTGAAAAGACCCACACTAAAGGATCTCTTGGAAACCAGAGGAAGGGGTGCCAACAACCGACCACGGAGAGAGCTGATAGCTGACCTACTGGAGCTGGACGAGATGGATCGATCCATGGAGGTCGTGGACCAACCTACCCCTGTCAGCGAGGAGGAGGAAATTACAAACCTGGTTAAGTGGAGATTATCCATGTACCCAGCAACATCCGTGGAGCTAATAGATCAGCTGTTCCGGGAAGTGAGAACGGAGATACAAAATAGGAGGGGGCACGAACTTGAACTGGCAAGAGCTAGACAACCCCTGGCACATACAGTTCATACTCCCCCACCCACTGCTACAGGGCAGAAAATACCCTTCACAGCCTTCAAAGCGTTTGTGGAAAGTGAGGAAGAAATTGATGGATATTTGGCTGACTTCGAGAGGCAGTGCTCACTACACCAAATACCACCAGACCAATGGGTCACTATTTTGGCTGGAAAGCTATCAGGAAAAGCAAAGGAGGATTTTCGGGCGCTTACTGAGGAAGATATTGCGCAGTATCGCCGGGTGAAGGCTGCACTGCTCGCCAGATATGCCGTCACCCCGGAAACATATCGCCGTCACTTCAGGGAGTCTAAAAAGAAGGCTGCAGACTCCCACATGGAATGGGCCAGCAAGATACAAAGGGTGGCATCACATTGGGTGCGAGGGTGCAATGCCAACACAGGAGAGAAAGTACTACAGCTATTCCTGATGGAACATTTCTTCCAAGATCTGGCGGCAGACATACAGGATTGGGTGAGAGATCGTAGCCCTGTTAACTTAATCGAGGCAGCACGGCTAGCGGACGAATACGCAGAGTCCAGAAAGGTGAGCCAAGGGTCCACACGACCAACCTCTAGAGCAGAGCCACGCACCTCAATGCCCGTTGCACGCACAGAATTTCTGGCCCCAGTACCCCCAGGACCGCCACGGCCTCAGGGGTCTAACCACCAACCCCGGGATTCTTACAAAATGACGTGCCATCGCTGCGGCAACCCAGGGCATATTGCTTGTTATTGCCCCTTGGGATCAGCCAATAACAACTGGAGGCGCCCGACCAATAACCCAGAGATCCCTTTATCACGTACCTCTGCTGCTCACTGCCTGGAAACCGAAGGGAGCCCTGAGGAGTGTTTGGGCATCCTGTACGAGGCAAACCCCATATAAGCTGCATCCCCAGATAACCGCCAGCATCACTGCCAGGAGGTGCGTGTAAATGGACAGGTAGCACAAGGCCTAAGGGACACTGGCGCTACCATCACGTTGGTGCAGAAATATCTTGTGAAACCAGAACATGTATCTAATCGTACCGTTGCTGTTCGTGTCGCAGGGGGGGGCTGTTTTTCGCTTACCCACCGCCCGGGTACACTTGGATTGGGGAGTCGGGTCAGGAAAGACCACAGTAGGCATTATGGACAATTTACCTGCTGAGGTCGTGCTGGGCAATGATATTGGCCCTCTAGCCTCAGCCTTTTTACCCACAACTGCTGCTGCTTGTCCCGTGACCACCCGCTCACAGACCCGTACCGAGGACGTTCCTACAACAGGTCGGGAGACCCAGGTAAGCCACAAGTAGACACTTAGCCCTACCGCCACAGAGAGACCCATAGTGTGGGACACCCCCAAAGAGCTTGTGAGGGAAACTAGACAGGACCCCACCCTCCAAAAGTACCGAGCATTAGCCGACGATAGAGGGGATGAGCGGGAACGTTTTATATGGAAAGGGGTTTCTATGGGGCAGAGATTGTGGCCCACCTTTTGGACACTGGGATCCTGGACTGTTGGGATGGGATCCTGGATTTTTTTGGGTGGGTGTACAGGGGGAGAACAGTGGGCCCTGTACAATAGGGGCCCGACCACGAGCTGGGGGAGGAATGTACTCTGCAACTTGGGACGGTTTTGCTAAAGGACTTCAGTTCATTTGGAAGGCTGAGGCTTTTCTGCTTCATTATTTAATTGTCTGAAACCAGTTTGTAAAATGTATTTTCCCTCTCCTTGAAATGTTTATTGCTGTGAATGCTGTATGAAGTGTGCGTTTGTTTTGTTCTTGAAATGTGAGGAAATGTGAATTGCAGTAATGCTGATGGGTTGTCAAACTGTAGAAGTGACCAACAAATCGTTTTGTCCGGACATCCCCAGGCCGATCCGTTGGGATCAGACCGTGTATGCCAGCTTATGGTCACGGGGGAGGTGTGTAAGGGAACCCATCACTGTTTTACCCTGTGTTATGGTTATTTAATTATTATGGTTAAAATATGATCACATTGCTATACTGTAGATATGTTGGTTTATGCTCTGCAGGATATTAGCTCAGACTATTGCAGACACCTAGCATAATACATAATCCTATTAGGGTCTCCTAGAGGCAGGAGAGCCCTATTGTGTAAAGTGTTCACATTGTGAAAGATGGAACAAAGAGAAGCATTATCTTATCAATGTCTGTTATTGAATCAAAGTAGCCGGCTAGTCCCTGAAAGGTGTGACCACACCTATTGTTCCCTCTATGTGTATTACCTGTGGCCAAAGAGATGTATATATATTTGTGTAAGAAAATAAAGAGGCAGTATTCTTTGACTCCCAAGAAAGTGTCGTCCAATATGGGTGATCTGGGCTTCTGAGACTGCGCAGTGCTTCTATATGGATATTTAATGCTGAACCTGACTTTCCCTCTGGAACTCTTGGATGGGATTATACCAACTTCACTTTTACACAGCAGCTTGCCAGGGAAAAGGATGTCTCCAACGGCTGGTATCCTCTCACTACCGGGGTAGTCGTTACAGAGAGGTATGCGCAAAATGCAAATACAGACAGACGAGCCTAGACAAGACGCATTGAGCGGCTATTGCAATTGGCAGAAGGCCAGGTCCTATCTGTTCAGCCTTTGGTTCCACCCGTTCCACCATCATCGTGGTAGAGGGAGAAGTCGTGCTGGCACGTAAGGTGGATAGCATAGTGCTGCGGAAGAGGAGAAACGTAGGCGAAAAACATCCCCTAAGTCCTCCTCATCCACACTTCGCAATGAATATTAATTAGTATAAATGTTGACATACTATTGTCTGGCTGTACACTTATGGTTATGATGAATATTTCAGCAACAGATATTCAATGTGGATTGCCTTGGGGAGGGGGTTTGAAGTCAATCCAAATAGTGTTATGATTGTTATATTGTTCTTGTCTCTGTAGGTCTTAGTAGCCCAATCTCACAATCATGAAGACATGTTCCTCAACCACCTCTTTCTGTTTTCCAGATTCTGATCATCTATTTGGGATTATTCCTTAATATATGAAAACACACTGTGTGTGGAATAGATTTGTATGACATTATCCATGATTTATGGCATCTGTTTAATTGAGCAGATGATCATCAAAATAAGGGCTATGCGCATTACTGATTGCTTTGATTACATGGAGTGATTTCTGATGATCCTTTTTTTCATCAGTTTCCAGTTGCAGTGGTGTAGTGACTACATGTGACCCTGGTAGGTACTATGCATCATGCTTATTCTAGACTATGACATTACCCCCTTTAGGTAACCCCTTTTTGCAGAAAGAGCCTCCTACTCTTCCTTTTTGAGTGGGCTCTGTGCAGGAAATAAATCTTTGTTATACCATTATCACTGTGTCAGTGCCTTTTCAATGGTTAGGGTTTTGGGACATCCACATACATCACATTTGTGTCAAATTCCTATATCAGTAAACTAATGAGGGCTAGATTAATACAAATAATAATAATACTAATATAATAATATAGGGTTAATACACATGACAGGTCCAATTTGTGATACTGTGGAGTATCAACATTTCACTGAAGGCCTAATAACAATATGGCAGGTGATAATGTGAACTGATTGATAGCAAAACACTTAATGGGATTTCACCAAATGATAATGCGTATACAACATGGCACATAGCCATCAGCAATGGTGTGGGACTTTCCAGGATTTGCATAGCAGAGATTATCCCTGATGGAGGTGAGTTGGCTGTTGCTCCATGTGCTTCTGCACAGCCTCCATGTGTGTTTACAACCCTTCCTGATGGGTTAGAGTAGATTGGTGTGGTGTAATTTGTGCACTAATTGTGTCCAGATTAGAGGGTGTGGTTTGACTGTGTTAAACTAGAATAAAGGTTTGCTAGCAGTTTGGGGCTGTTTACAAGTGGATTTTACTTCTTGCAAGTAAAGGCTGATAAATTGCAGAGTGCACTAATTGTATTCAAGTGAGAGGGTGTGGTTTGACTGTGCTAAACTAGTATAAAGGTTTGTGAGCTATTTGGGGCTGTTTGGAAGTGGATTTTACTTCTTGCAAGTAAAGGCTGATAAATTGCAGAGTGCATTTATTGTGTCCAGGTGAGTAGGCAGAAGTTCATTTTCAACAGGAAAAGGGGCGACCTTGTGAGCTTGTGAACACTTCTAGTATAAGTGCAGTTCTAGTAAAAGTGTAGGAGTTTAAATAAAAGGAGGGTGTGCAGTTCTAGTAAAATTGTAGAAGTTTAAATAAAAGGAGGGACTTCAAAGAAAAGGGGGGAGTCAGACTTGTAGTGCAAAAAAGGAAGGAAAAAAAATATTTTTTTTTATAAAACTTTATACAAATATATTATTTTTTATTATTGTTTGTTTATTTTTCCCACAAAAATTTTGTAGACAATAATTATGAGTCAGTCCAGTGGCAACCTCAGTCAGTGTACATCCTGTCATATGTATGCACTCCTAGAACAGATGATCCAGGGTCCATACCTCTGTGAGAGGTGTGAGCATGTTGCCTCTCTGGAAGCTCAAATTGGAGAACTGGAGAGGGGAATTGTAGCACTTACTGATATTGCTCCACTAAAAAGGGAGTTGGTGCTCAGTGAGCACAGTTTAGCAAGGCACATCATGGTAGATAGAACTGGGAGATAACAGCAGGGAGAACAGTTTTACTGGAGGAGTGGGAGGGCAGCATAGGCAGAGCAACAGATAGGTTTTGATGGTCCCCACTCTATTATTAGGAAGGTAGACAGGGTTATTTGTCACCTAGATCCCAGAATTGAACAGTTTGCTGTCCCTTGAGTGCTCTGGTTCGCATGTTGTGGATCGGGTAGACAAATTATTGGGAGGGGCTGGAAATGAACCTGCACTCCTGGTACATATTTTATACCCATGACAAAGTTAGTGGAAGATGGAGTGTCCTAAAGAATGATTTTAGAGAACTAGGGAAAAGACTTAAAGCACGGAACTTTCTGAGATACTATCAGTGCCACTTATTAGCCCAGGGAGGCAAAGGGAGCTTAGGGAGGTTAATGCGTGGCTAAAGATGTGGTGCACTTAGGAGGGCTTTGGGTTTTTAGAGTACTAGGCTGACTTCTCACTTTTGTACAATTTCTACAGCAGAGATGGTGTGCACCTTAATGATAAAGGAGCTTTTGTGCTAAGAGATAGGATGGTAGAAAGGCTGGAGGACTTTTTAAACTAGTAGGTGGGGGAGGGACTAGAATTAAGTAATGGGGTAGAAAGTGTAGAGGGGATAAGGGATGAATTAACCATTCATAGGGGCGGAGATGGGGGAGGGGTAGTATAGTAAATAGGGAGGTATTACTAAGTAACTCAAGTATAGTGGCAGGCACCTCAAAACTACAAACTCATAACATAAGGTGTATGCTCGTTAATGCTAGGAGCTTGCCAGGTAAAATGGGAGAGTTAAAATAATTAGCAATTAATGAAAAATGGGATTTAATAGGCATTACTGAAACATGGTGTGATGAATCTCATGACTGGACTGTTAATCTGGATGGTTATAACCTATTTAGGAAAGATAGGGGCAGAGTTTAACCAAGAAGTATGGGGGCGTTACCGGATGTGCACACGTGAGCTGAGGCTCGTGTAGTCCGATGGAGGAGCCCACGCCGAAAATTTGATAATCCCTAAAACCTACCCCTTATCCTACCCCATGGTGAATCCCCTGCACCGGACCCCTCACCTTACCCTATGGTGACTCCCTTGCACCAGACCCCTCACCTTAACCCATGGTGACTCTCTTGCACCGGACCCGCGATTGTGGACAAGGGGATGGCTGTGCAGACTTTTGGGACGGCTCAGGCAGGGGTGAGTGGACGGCTCTGAAGCAGCATCGGAAGCCCAAGCGTCCATAATCCCAAAAACTCCTGAAAACTCCCGAAAACTCCTTCCTATACCTCCCTAAGCTTTTTGGGTGGACGAAAGCTGCGGGGATGACAGCGCTCTGAAGCCTCTAAACACCTGCGTCTCAGCCCTGCGCAGGCCCCCCCTATTGAACGTTCCGGGACCAGGTGAAGCATAGGAGTCGGATGCAGCGGGGAATTGGAGCCGGAGAGGTGTTAGATTGAGGACCTGGGAAGAAAGGATCTTCCACTGCCCAAATTCCCGCGTCTCAACCCTGAATAGACCGCTATATTGAAAGTCCCGTGAGAGGGTGAAGCTCAGGAGGCGGTTTCAGCGGAGAGTCAGAGCGGGTAATGCCGGCTGGAATGGTGCTAGATTAAGGGCCTGAAAAAAAGAAAGGGGAAGAGAAAGGAAAAAAAAAAAAAAAGAAAAAAGGATCTGTTATAGCCCAGGGATCGGACACCCCAGACCTCCCTCTGTCGCCGCTCCAGTTGGGAGCGGACACCATCACCTGAGGTCGGGTAAGGCTCTAGTAGAGCACCCTTTTATGTATAAAGTGTGAAACATTGTTGTGCTGCCCTGGAGCAATTCTTGTAAAGTTGAGTATAGGTCCCGCAGAGACTTTATGGTGTGTCTACTCGGTTAAGCCATGGACTAAAATTCTATGGGCACAAATGACCCTATAAGTCACAACGGAGTCTTGGTCTGAGGGGGAAGGGAAAAGAAAAAGGAAGAAAAAGGGGAAAAGGGAAAGGAAAAAAGGGGGAGTGCAATAGACTTAACCAAGCGTTCTTAGAGCTTTAGTTATACAAAGGCTGGACTCCAAAGGGGGTAATTTTTCCTTCTTTGTTCTACATAAGTAGCAATATCGATAAAGACACAAAGAACAAAGGAATAAAGAGAAGACTAGGTCCCTCAACTCATTAAAGGTAGACCCTAGTAACTAAAAAGAAAACAACCTGACTCACTTCTCTAAATACCCACAATTGGAATATAAGACATGGTACAGACAAAAAAGGGGAAGAAAACCACCAATTAAAAGACTCTGGCCAGGCCCACTTATATAAACACTGGATTTGAAAATCCCCCAGCCTACATCATCCTATCTCCTTTGAGCTATATAAGCTACTTGAGTCTTGGAAAAACGAATAAAATGCCTCCAAAAAACAAAAATAAGGACAAAGCAAGATCACCGCCTAAATCCAAACTATTTTTCTCGCCCAAAATGGCGTCAAAAACTACGGAGCTGTCCCTATTGGCGTCCCCAATAAGTGACAAATCAAAAGAGGCCAATGGAGAAAACACGGGTGACATTCTGCCAGATATAAATACAGTAAATTTGGAAGATGAAATCCTTACTGTGGGCAAACTGGAAAAAATTCTAGAGAAATTCCAAAATAAATTCCTTGATGAATTTAAAAACCAAATTCTATCAAACTTCAAGATAACACAAGAAAATACAGCTAAAATAGTAGAATTAGAAAGCACCTGCGAATTAATTAAAAAAGAACAATCCGTCTCCAAAGAAACCATCAAAATAATAAACGCGAAAATAAAAATTTTGGAAAATAAGGTGGACTCACTTGAAGATCGATCAAGAATTAATAATCTGAAAATACGAGGCATTGACGAAAAAGTCTCCAATGATGAACTGGATCAATACCTTACTACATTTTTTTCTTACTTAGTACCGGACTCTGTAGATATTAAATTTAAGTTTGATGCGGTTCACAGGCTTCCTAAGCCAAAAAATATTGATGCAGATTCCCCTAGAGACATAATGGTAAAAATCCATCATTTGCCACTAAAAAATCAAATAATAAGAGCTAGCTATGGCAAAACAGGTTTTGACCCCCCGTACTCGAATATTAAAATATTCTCGGATATCTCCTCCTCTACGAGAAATAAAAGAAAACTATTTCTCCCGATTACACAGAAATTGAGGGGAAAATAAATTCCATAAATGGGTCTTCCCCATAGGTCTCTTAATATTTAGAGACAATAGATGATATAAAATGACATCACTCAAAGAGGGTGAAGATATACTTAGTAAATGGGGCTTGTGAAACGACATCCCTACTCTTATCGGGTGGTTGGTGGATTCCCATAATTGGAAATGGTTCTTTTTTTTTTTCTTTTTTTTTTTTCTTGTTGTGGTTTTTGTCGTTTAGATGTCATAAGGGATTTTGTAGCCTTAAAAACCATAGATTGTTAAATTTCAAAAGTGTTTAATATTTGATTACGCCTCTTTGAGAAAGAAAAGCAGAGTATACGGGTAATTAATGCACTTTATAATTTATTATGCAACATGAGGATTTAAGGAGGAACAAGTTTTACTCTCAGGTGTATTTAAGACATTGGAGATTTATACCGTTTCTCCCTTTTAAGAAACGCACAGCACTTTGAAAGGAATGCACTTTAAGATTTTGTTAAATTCCAAATGTGTTTAATATTTTACTTTGCCTCTTTGAGAAAAAAATGTAGTGTATATGGGTAATTAATGCACTTTATAATTTATTATGCAATATGAGGAATTAAGGAGGAACAAGTTTTACTCTCAGGTGTATTTAAGACACTGGAGACTTATGCTGTTTCTCCCTTTTAAGATACGCACAGCACTTTGAAAAGAATGCACTTTAAGATTATCATGTAATGAAAGAGCTAATGATGAAATTTGATTAATATATAGCTGTCTCACCAAAATAACAAGTTGTTGAGCAACATTAGATTTATTTATTTTTTTTATTTTGGAACACATAGATTATTTATAAAATTTTCTTGCACTGGAAAGAGTCACAAATGAAACGCTATGTAACTAGCACACTAAGGATTTTAAGGGACGAGCCAAGTAAATAGGCAAGTTCTATGGACGGCCCTAATAATAGAGAAATGAGGGAAAGAAAGAGGGGAGGAAAAGAAAAGGAAAGAGAGAGAAAAAAAAGGGAAAAAAAAGGCAAAGAAAGAAAGATTGAAAAAATAATTTTAAAAGATCACATAAAACCAATTAATGTTTAGTATCACGGTGGGCAACACAATCACATGGGTTTCTAGAATAGAGTCATTAAATGAACTAATCGATAAGAGTGAGAAAAATAAAACAAGACTACAAACGTGATCATAATTAAACTTTTTGACAATTTAGTACAAATATCAACAAACATATCTATCTCTTGATACAATTTAAAAGTTATAACGACTCATGAAGGAAAGGGGAAGGAAAGAAGGGGAAAGGGCAGGGGGGGGAAAGGAAAGTAGGACAAGTAAAAAGGGACAAAAGGAGGAGAAGGGGGGAAAGGAGGGAGGAGATATGGAGAGAAAGGAGAAAGAAGAAAGGAAAGGGGAGAAGGTATATAAAAGAAAGTGGAAGTAAGATAAGAAGAAGCAAAAGGATAGTAAGGGACAAGAGAAGAGAGGGTTATAATCACTATAGGAAAGGAAAAAAGGGAGAAAGAAAAAAAAGAGAGAAATAATGCTTGGAAAGAGATGATCAAAAGAAAGGGGGGAGGATGGAAAAGAAAGGAAAAGAAGGAAAGGGGGGAAAAAAAAAAAAGAAAAAGAAAAGGGAAGGAAAAGGGGGAAAAAGATAAAAAAGAAAAAGAAAAGGAAGAGAGAGAAAGAAGGATAGAGGTTAAGAAAGGAGGCAGGGGAAAAGAGAAAGAAAGAGAGGGGTATCTAGACATAAGAAAGTTTCAAGTGCGTGGGAAAAATCTCCATGGAGGACTGTACACATCTCAACATTGTGTACGCCCAAGGTTTATTGACCGAATTTCATCCCATTCTAAAGGGGTGACGTTTGAATGTATGCAATAGACCTTTACGGTTTTAGGAGAGAATGTAGTAAGTCTGGTAGTGTGATTGTAGCCGGGAGGTGTGAGGGGATGGGAAGAGGGGAGGATTCAGAGAGGGGGGGGGGGGGGGTACGATGGGGTTGAAAATAGTGAGTTACAACATTAGGGGCCTAAATTCTCCATCCAAAAGAGCCTCCATTGCTAGAATGTTGATTAAAACTAGCCCAGATATTGTTTTAATTCAAGAATCCCATTGGGACAAGAGTAATACTCCACATTTGGCCAAATATAAATTTCCACATGTATTTAATGCTTGCCAAAAAAAAAACTCAGGAGGAGTGGTAATGATGTTCAACAAAAATGTAAGACTAAAAGAAGAAGTAGTGGTCTTGGACGACAATGGTCGGTATAATATTTGGGTTGGGGAGATAAATGGCCAACAATTATCAATAGTAAATGTATATGCCCCAAATTACAAACAAAACTCTTTTCTGAAGGGTGTACTAAAAAAACTGGATAAGATCGCTCTAGAAGGTCTAATCTTGGGCGGAGACTTCAATATGACTCCGGACGCCCAGATAGATAGAAGTTATAAAAAATCACCTAAAAACTACAAGTACATAGAAAAAACATCTCAGGACTTCTCTAAACTTCTGGTGAGACACCACTTGTACGACTGAGAGAGATTATACATACTATTCTGGTTCTCATAAGATGTATTCAAGAATTGATAATATCCTAGTCTTTGTTAAACACAATTAAATCAGCAAAAATTGGTTTAATTACCATCTCGGACCATGCTCCAATTACCCTCCTACTACAGGAAACAAGAATTTCTTACTCCGGTAGGGCATGGAGAATGGACGATAAAATTATGGAAGATAAGGATAGATTAAATGTTATTAGAGCGGAAATTAAAACATTTTTAGAAATTAATATGGGCTCAGTACCCTCGAACATAACAATTTGGAATGCATTGAAAGCATACATAAGAGGCATTGTTATCAAGCTTAAAAGTATTTGGGTCAAACAGAGAGGATTATCTTTAAGACTATTACATGTAAAATTGTACCTACTGGAACAAGACAATAAAAAAAAAAAAATGACATTCTAATTCAAGAGATAAAACTAATAAGAAATGAAATCAATAAAATAAATCAAAAACGCTCAGACAATTGTTTGTGGCGTTTACAACAAAGATCCTTTCATTTTGATAATCGAATAGGGAGGGATCTTGCTAATAAAATCAAAAAGCAATATCATCAAAAACAAAATATCCTCTATCTGGAAAATCGTGGTAAAAATTTTTTTAAGCCTAAAGAAACAAGACTTATTTGCCAAATTTTATCAATCCTTGTATAATTTAAGCTCGGAAGATAACTTTATAACTCCAAACTCAAAAGATATAACATCATTCTTAGACCAAATCCATTTTCCGGTAATTTCAAAGGCAGACAAGGAGGGACTAAACAGCCCAATAACAGAGGCAGAAATTAGTCGAGTCATCAAGAACTTAAAAAATCATACAGCACCAGGCCCAGACTGCTTCTCTACAGCCTATTATAAAAAACTAATGGAAGGTTTAATGCCAATTATAGCATCATCATTTAATGAAATTAAAACTACAGGAAAGGTTCCTCCAGAGATGCTTAGAGCAAATATAATAACCATCCCAAAACAAAACAAGGAAGCACATACTTGTAACGACTTTAGACCAATATCGCTTATGAACATAGACACCAAAATATATGCCAAAGTTTTGGCCTTAAGACTTACAGAAATCTCCAAAACATTAATAACATCTGATCAAACAGGTTTTGTCCCAGAGAGGCAGGGTTCCGATAACTCCCATAAATTGATTCATTTAATCATTCTAGCTAAGAACAAAGGCACTCCCACTCTATTCCTATCAATGGATGCTGAGAAAGCATTCAATAGGGTAGGGTGGGATTTTATGATGCAGACTCTCCTTAGATATGGGTTTGAAGCCTTTGCATCGAAGGCAATAGCGGCCTTATACAATGCCCCTTCGGCATCTGTATTGGGCAAGGGGGTACAATCAGATTATTTCGGGATAACAAATGGTACCCGTCAAGGGTGTCCGCTGTCTCCCATTCTATTTGCCTTGATTCTAGAACCTTTAGCTATAGCAATACGGACTTCTGCAAAGTTCAAAGGAATTAGAATAGGCAAAAATGAAAATAAGATCTCTCTCTTTGCGGACGATGTAGTGGTCTATATGGAGCATCCACATATATCTATGAGGGCGCTGATGGAAATTATCGCTAAATATAGCAAAGTGTCGAATTATAAATTAAATATAGAAAAGTCCGAAGCCTTGAGCATTAATATTCTAGAAAAAGACGAAGAGTTCCTTTTGGACAAATACCAGCTAGCCCATACAAAAGGATTTACACATTTAGGTATTAAGTTTAGCCTGGACCTGAGAAGCATCCTAGATGTAAACTTGAATAACCTATATAAAACATCTAAAGACCTTATTGAGAACTGGCCTGGCAATCAAATCTCATTCTCCGGCAGAATCGCATCTGTCAAAATGTCCTTTCTACCCAAGCTCAACTATGTGTTAAGATCATTCCCATTTCCAATTACAAGCCAATGGTTGGCTAAATTCCAGAGGCTGATAGATAGATATATTAACAAAAAGGGTCAGATTAGAGTGAAAAAGGAAATAATGAGCAGAAAATTTATAAAAGGAGGCATAGCATATCCAATGGTTTCTCACTACCAGGAAGCAATTAAATTAGCGCAATATATAAAGTGGAGTCAATCTCTCGCTAGTCAAACTGAAAAACAGGTGTTGAGCGATATGCTTACCACCATTGATCTCAACGCTCTTTTATATTCTCCAAAATCAGCTATACCTTATATTGACCCCAATGCAACTGTTTTGATTGAAATGGTAAAAGAGTGGATAAAAATGAATAAGAAATTTAAACTCTTAGAGAGTTACAGTGAACTTACCCCTTTGACAACAATAGCATGTTTAAATCATATTTTCCTAGAACCAGAATGGAAAGATAAAGGAATATATCTATTGGGTCACATTGTAGACAAACATTAAGGTAAAATACTAGATTATAATATGCTAAAAAAGAAATATAACATCTCAACTAAGTTCTGAAACAAAGAATTAAAGTTAATAATTCACTTAGCTCAAACAATTTGGAAACATTGATATCGTCTCAAAATTTTAAACACCTGATATCAAAGTGTAGTGAGATAATCCACACTCAAATACAGAGGGATATAACCAAACCGATGGAACTCTGGGCCAAAGACATGCACATACGGGTATCCAAAGACTCATGGCAACAAGCTTTAAAATCTTTAAATAGGTTTGTGAAAAATGCAAACCAAAGAGAAATCCAATTTAAAATCCTTAATAGATGGTATTGGGTCCCCGTTAAAATATACTCCATATCATTTAACCCAGAAACCAAACTATGTTGGAGGAATTGCGGGAATCCAGCAGATATGTTCCATATATAGTGGAATTGCCCTACATCTCTCTCACTTTGGGAAGATTGTTTTGAATACGTATCCAACATACTTAAGATAGACATCAAAGCTGAACCGCAGACGGCATTGTTTAACTTGTTTCCTGTTAAAATGGTAACAAAAAATATAGGGTTCATGACCCAAATTTTTCAAGTTGTTAAAACCGTAATTGCAAGAAATTGGAAGAATGAACTTCTTCCTAAACTAGCTGAAATCCTGACTATGGTGGGGCAAAATCGGGAATTAGAGAGAGACTTCAACACCACATTGCAGTTAAAACAAGACCCCGCAAAATGGACTATTTGGGATACCACTTTCAACTAAAACCCTTGCTTTGTTATCTCACTTGCCCATCGTATCTCCCTCTTTGGGACAACTCCTCCTTACCCTTCCCTCCCCCCCACGCCCCTACCTGGCTAGAATGAATGAAGTATGTTAATGAAGAAGCCGGGTGAATGAATGAGATTAGAGAGGAATCCTAATGGGATGACTTCCCCACGATAATGAAACTCCCAAACTATGACCCAAAAAGGAGAGGAAAAACCAAACATAATAAACAAGCTATAACGGCGCATACACTTGATATATAGATTTAATTAATGATTCTCCCAAGACACAAACATAAAAAAAAAAAAAGATAAGAAAAGGGAAAAGGGGGAAGGAAAAAAAAAAAAGGAAAAAAAAAGAAAAAACTGAAGGCAAGGCCTCTATTAGCGAATTTTAGGAAGATAGTTCTCTTTGCTAATTAGATATATAGATATATACTTCTAGCTACACATGGGGCTTATTAGGGAACAAGAAGGTGGAAGCCGGGCAGTTTGGGGTCGATAAGGGCTGGGAAGGGAGACAAAGTTGAACAGTGTTTCAACATATGAGGGATTTCGTCCAATTGTGACCAAATTAGTAATTCTAGGGTTAAATAAGTTACAAAGGACACCTTTGTTTAGAGGTTACTCGGCTCACTGGTATGATTGTGATTGTGAAATGTATTGCTTTTTGTAACCTATGAATATTATGTATATCTGTTAATAAAAAAGCAAAAAAAAAAAAAAAAAAAAAAAAAAAAAGGAAAGATAGGGGCAATGGTAAAAGAGGAGGAAGGATTTGTGTGTATGTTAAGCCTGAATTTAAGCCTATAGTCAGAGAAGATATTTATGGGGGAACAAGTGATAAAGTTGAATGTTTGTGGGTAGTGTTAAATAGAATATTAGTAGGAGTATGCTATAAACCCCCAAATATAGCTGGAAGTGAGGAAATA
Organism: Discoglossus pictus; assembly: GCA_027410445.1. Lineage (NCBI taxonomy): Eukaryota > Metazoa > Chordata > Amphibia > Anura > Alytidae > Discoglossus > Discoglossus pictus. The sequence continues at coordinate 104,482,815 of CM050172.1, read as the reverse complement.
CAATTATTGTTACAGATTGGAAATGCAGCTAAGCATGGGCAAGTTCTAATAATTGGAGATTTTAATTTAAGATTTTTAATTTAAGAGCCTACTAGAAATTAAGCTATCTTGGATTTAGTCATCACAAATAATATTGATTTGGTATCAAATGTTGAAATAGGGCAACCTTTGGGAAACAAAGATCACAACGCAGTCTCATTTGAGATTAAATTTAAAAAACATGGTTAACGCAGGAAGAAATCCAAAAGAGGTTGGAAAAAATAAATGTTAATAAAGCCCCAGGTCCTGATGGAATACATCCAAGGGTACTGAGGGAACTGCCTTCTGTAATAACAAAACCATTATATTTAATTTTTCAAGATTCACTCAACACAGGGTTGCTACCAGATGACTGGAGAAAAGCATATGTGATACCTATATATAAAAAGGGAGCAAGAGCAAATCCGGGGAATTATAGACCAGTGAGCCTCACTTCTGTAGTGGGGAAGATTTTAGTAGGGTTAATAAGGGATAATATTAAAGAATATGTCTATTTGAACAGGATTATAAGTAGGAGTCAACATGGATGTATGAGGTTATCTCCTTTTTAACATTTGTATTAATGACAGAGGTGGGACTGGAAAGTAGTGTCTCTATTTTAACTGATGATATGAAGTTGCACAAGGTAATAAAATTAGATAATGATGTGCTTTCCCTCCAAAGGGATTTACATAAAATTGAGGAATGGGGATCTAAATGGCAGATGAGATTTAATACGAATAAATGTAAAGTTATTCATCTGGTAAGGAAAAATAGTCAAGCAATTTATAATCTTAATAGAGCAAATATAGTAATATCAGATATTGAAAGGGATTTGGGAGTGCTTGTGGACAACCACCTAGGTAACAGTGCTCAAAGCCAAGCAGCAGCTGCAAAGGCAAGTAAAATATTAGCATGTATTAAGAAGGGTATAGAAGCCAGGGAAATAAATATAATTCTGCCACTATACAAATCCCTAGTACGCCCTCATTTGGAATATGGAGTACAATTTTGGGCACCACTTCATAAAAAGGACATTTTAGAGCTGGAAAAAGTACAGAGAAGGGCAACAAAACTAATAAGGGGAATGTAGGGGCTAAGTTATGAAGAAAGACTAACCAAATTAAGCTTATTTTCTCTAGAAAAAAGGCGTCTAAGAGGAGATATGATTACCTTATATAAATACATCCAGGGTCAGTATAAAGATTTGTCAAGGGAGCTTTTTGTGCTAAGAGGTTTTCAACTGACAAGAGGACATCCCCTAAGATTAGAAGTAAAAAGATTCCACCTTAAAGAAAGAAAAGGGTTCTTCACAGTAAGGGTGGTTAATCTGTGGAATTCTCTACCAAAGGAGGTGGTGACAGCGGATGTGATAGATAACTTTAAAAGGGGACTGGATTTATTTCTAATTAAAAAGGGAATTGAGGGTTATCCTGGATAATTAGAGAGAGAGTACTGATCCAGGGAGGAATTCCAATCGCCAGTATCTGGGGTCTGGAAGGAACTCTTTTTTTTTTCCTTTGAGATGATTAACTAACTTTCCCTTGTTTTTTTTTTCTGTTTGCTACCTCTGGATCAATAAATTATTAATTAAAAATAAATAAATAAAAAATAATAATTGTTGATTAATAATTAATTAACAATTAACAACTAATTAATTATTAACTAATCCGTATATTGCAGATCAGAGGAGATCTTAAAAGGTTGAATAACTAGGTAACTATTCCAACATATGAGAAAATTGAATATATTTGTAAGGCCTATTTGTTGCTTGGGAATTGTTGTGCAATGAATTATAATGCCTTCCATTGCTTTCCCCACATTTCAAAGTCCATTGGTGTGTTGTTATTGTCTTTTGTAGTGTTACAAACTAGTCTGTAAACCTTTTGCGAGTCCTATTTGGAACCTGTAATATATTTGGCTACATTTGCTGTTTGCTTCTTTGAAGACAATTGCGCCCTTTGGGAATTGTAGTAATTGAATAACTATTTGCAATTTTAGCGATTGTAATATCACAGAGATAGATCAAAGGCCTAGATGGGTGTGAAGTTACGATTTTCGCAACTGCAGGGATTTTCAGTCCGTAACCCACAGATCATTACCTAAAAGACGCCAATTGAATACCACATTTGTTTACGGGCTACATTAGGGGTTCCGGTAACCAACAATTGCTCAATTGAAAAAGGGCCTATGTTCCTAAAAGGTATGATTTTGGAAAGTTGATATTAAGTGCACATCTTGCATTTATGCAACCTTATATCTATCTACAACAAAGGAATTTTATTAATTTCACTCTGTGACATATTATCTGTATATAACATGTGCATAATAAAGAGTAATATGGCTGCAAACTGTGTGCCACTTATATATTGATTTGCTATGAATTTTCTATTACTCGAGTTTTCATGAACAAGTAAATACAGGAACAAACAAATAAACAAAAAGACTGAGCTCCAGGCAGTTGGATCAGAAATTAAGTCTCAGCCGCATTGACTGAATACTGTTGTCTTGGGGTTCTTCTTGATTCTGCCCTCTCTTTCATTCCTTATATATGTTTTCTCACAACATATTGTCTATTTTATTTTAAAATATCTCCAAAATATGTCATTATCTAACAGAAGACACAACTAAAATTAATTCATTCTCTCATCTTATCTCGTCTCGACTACTGCAACTCACTCCTCGCTGGCCTTCCCATCATTTGCTTATCACCAGTCTAATTTATAATTGATGTGTCTGGTAGACTCATCTACCATATCCAACGCTTAATGTCAGCATCCCCTCTCTTTCAGTCACTCCACTGGCTCCACATAACCTCCAAATTCATGACCCTAATGTATAAATCCCTGAACAATTATGCACCCTATTATATCTCTGCTCTCATCTCAAAATACCCTCCCCCCTCCATACTGCTAATGACCCTTTTCTTTCCTCCTCTCATATCATGTCCTCTCCCTTGTGCCTTCAGGACCTTTCTTGTGTTGCCCATATTCTTTGGAGCTCCTTACCTCGCTCCACTAGGCTATCCTCCAGTCTCAAGTCCTTCAAAACTTCATTAAAAACACATTTATTTAATAAAGCGTATAACCTTCATACTTAATCATATCCTTCCAAATTCCTTTAGGTGGTGAGTGTGTCTTCAATTGTATGGGATGCTTTTAAAAGTCCTCTATGCGCCAGATTCTAAGCACAAAAACATGGCTGTCTATCAGTTTAATCTATATTGGTATTGTTTTTATATTCTGTTTCATCCTATGTATGGGGCTGTGGGATATGTTGGTACATTATAAATGCTAGATAATAATAATTACAATAATACTAGACCCATAGCCTCTCCCTGAGGAAGCAGTTATTCTATGTGCTGGTTATAAATATATATCTTGTATCAGAATGGACTTTAAATACCAGACAGGTCTCAGTGAACAATGTTATCTGTGGATTTTAAGAATGATCTGTGTTGTAACTCACCTCTGTAATACTGGGTGTGTTCAGCCTATGCCCACAAGGCCCTGGCCTAGAATAGCTTATTTCAAGGGTCAACAGGCTGCTGATACAATGCCATGGAAATTACACAGAAACGTCTATATGCAGAGAAATTCTCCTCATAGTATAAATGGTAAATATAAAAAGACAAAGAGAGCATGCTAGTGGTTGTGTACAGTGATATATACAATTTAAAGAAAAAGCACACGTTAAACTATCATGTTTCCATTGATATCAGTCAAAGTAAACCATAGTCATACCACTAAACTGGTCTTACCAGCCAAAGCCAAATAAGATAGAATATAGCTTTTATTACTAGCATTACAATAACCATATAATAACCATCCCAAAACAAAACAAGGAAGCACATACTTGTAACGACTTTAGACCAATATCGCTTATGAACATAGACACCAAAATATATGCCAAAGTTTTGGCCTTAAGACTTACAGAAATCTCCAAAACATTAATAACATCTGATCAAACAGGTTTTGTCCCAGAGAGGCAGGGTTCCGATAACTCCCATAAATTGATTCATTTAATCAATCTAGCTAAGAACAAAGGCACTCCCACTCTATTCCTATCAATGGATGCTGAGAAAGCATTCGATAGGGTAGGGTGGGATTTTATGATGCAGACTCTCCTTAGATATGGGTTTGAAGCCTTTGCATCGAAGGCAATAGCGGCCTTATACAATGCCCCTTCGGCATCTGTATTGGGCAAGGGGGTACAATCAGATTATTTCGGGATAACAAATGGTACCCGTCAAGGGTGTCCGCTGTCTCCCATTCTATTTGCCTTGATTCTAGAACCTTTAGCTATAGCAATACGGACTTCTGCAAAGTTCAAAGGAATTAGAATAGGCAAAAATGAATATAAGATCTCTCTCTTTGCGGACGATGTAGTGGTCTATATGGAGCATTCACATATATCTATGAGGGCGCTGATGGAAATTATCGCTAAATATAGCAAAGTGACGAATTATAAATTAAATATAGAAAAGTCCGAAGCCTTGAGCATTAATATTCTAGAAAAAGACGAAGAGTTCCTTTTGGACAAATACCAGCTAGCCCATACAAAATGATTTACACATTTAGGTATTAAGTTTAGCCTGGACCTGAGAAGCATCCTAGATGTAAACTTGAATAACCTATATAAAACATCTAAAGACCTTATTGAGAACTGGCCTGGCAATCAAATCTCATTCTCCGGCAGAATCGCATCTGTCAAAATGTCCTTTCTACCCAAGCTCAACTATGTGTTAAGATCATTCCCATTTCCAATTACAAGCCAATGGTTGGCTAAATTCCAGAGGCTGATAGATAGATATATTAACAAAAAGGGTCAGATTAGAGTGAAAAAGGAAATAATGAGCAGAAAATTTATAAAAGGAGGCATAGCATATCCAATGGTTCTCACTACCAGGAAGCAATTAAATTAGCGCAATATATAAAGTGGAGTCAATCTCTCGCTAGTCAAACTGAAAATCAGGTGTTGAGCGATATGCTTACCACCATTGATCTCAACGCTCTTTTATATTCTCCAAAATCAGCTATACCTTATATTGACCCCAATGCAACTGTTTTGATTGAAATGGTAAAAGAGTGGATAAAAATGAATAAGAAATTTAAACTCTTAGAGAGTTACAGTGAACTTACCCCTTTGACAACAATAGCATGTTTAAATCATATTTTCCTAGAACCAGAATGGAAAGATAAAGGAATATATCTATTGGGTCACATTGTAGACAAACATAAAGGTAAAATACTAGATTATAATATGCTAAAAAAGAAATATAACATCTCAACTAAATTATGGTTCAGTTTAATTAACACAAGTTCTGAAACAAAGAATTAAAGTTAATAATTCACTTAGCTCAAACAATTTGGAAACATTGATATCGTCTCAAAATTTTAAACACCTGATATCAAAGTGTAGTGAGATAATCCACACTCAAATACAGAGGGATATAACCAAACCGATGGAACTCTGGGCCAAAGACATGCACATACGGGTATCCAAAGACTCATGGCAACAAGCTTTAAAATCTTTAAATAGGTTTGTGAAAAATGCAAACCAAAGAGAAATCCAATTTAAAATCCTTAATAGATGGTATTGGGTCCCCGTTAAAATATACTCCATATCATTTAACCCAGAAACCAAACTATGTTGGAGGAATTGCGGGAATCCAGCAGATATGTTCCATATATGGTGGAATTGCCCTACATCTCTCTCACTTTGTGAAGATTGTTTTGAATACGTATCCAACATACTTAAGATAGACATCAAAGCTGAACCGCAGACGGCATTGTTTAACTTGTTTCCTGTTAAAATGGTAACAAAAAATATAAGGTTCATGACCCAAATTTTTCAAGTTGTTAAAACCGTAATTGCAAGAAATTGGAAGAATGAACTTCTTCCTAAACTAGCTGAAATCCTGACTATGGTGGGGCAAAATCGGGAATTAGAGAGAGACTTCAACACCACATTGCAGTTAAAACAAGACCCCGCAAAATGGACTATTTGGGATACCACTTAAAACTAAAACCCTTGTGTTGTTATCTCACTTGCCCATCGTATCTCCCTCTTTGGGACAACTCCTCCTTACCCTTCCCTCACCCCCACGCCCCTACCTGGCTAGAATGAATGAAGTATGTTAATGAAGAAGCCGGGTGAATGAATGAGAATTAGAGAGGAATCCTAATGGGATGACTTCCCCACGATAATGAAACTCCCAAACTATGACCCAAAAAGGAGAGGAAAAACCAAACATAATAAACAAGCTATAACGGCGCATACACTTGATATATAGATTTAATTAATGATTTTCCCAAGACACAAACATAAAAAATAAATAAATAAGGAAAGGGAAAAGGGGGAAGGAAAAAAAAAAAAAAAAAAAGAAAAAGGAAAAAAAAAAAAAAGAAAAAACTGAAGGCAAGGCCTCTATTAGCGAATTTTAGGAAGATAGTTCTCTTTGCTAATTAGATATATAGATATATACTTCTAGCTACACATGGGGCTTATTAGGGAACAAGAAGGTGGAAGCCGGGCAGTTTGGGGTCGATAAGGGCTGGGAAGGGAGACAAAGTTGAACAGTGTTTCAACGTATGAGGGATTTCGTCCAATTGTGACCAAATTAGTAATTCTAGGGTTAAATAAGTTACAAAGGACACCTTTGTTTAGAGGTTACTCGGCTCACTGGTATGATTGTGATTGTGAAATGTATTGCTTTTTGTAACCTATGAATATTATGTATATCTGTTAATAAAAAAGCAAAAAAAAAAAAAAAAAAAGGAAAGATAGGGGCAATGGTAAAAGAGGAGGAAGGATTTGTGTGTATGTTAAGCCTGAATTTAAGCCTATAGTCAGAGAAGATATTTATGGTGGAACAAGTGATAAAGTTGAATGTTTGTGGGTAGCGTTAAATAGAATATTAGTAGGAGTATGCTATAAACCCCCAAATTTAGCTGAAAGTGAGGAAATACAATTATTGTTACAGATTGGAAATGCAGCTAAGCATGGGCAAGTTCTAATAATTGGAGATTTTAATTTAAGATTTTTAATTTAAGAGCCTACTAGAAATTAAGCTAGCTTGGATTTAGTCATCACAAATAATATTGATTTGGTATCAAATGTTGAAATAGGGCAACCTTTGGGAAACAAAGATCACAACGCAGTCTCATTTGAGATTAAATTTAAAAAACATGGTTAACGCAGGAAGAAATCCAAAAGAGGTTGGAAAAAATAAATGTTAATAAAGCCCCAGGTCCTGATGGAATACATCCAAGGGTACTGAGGGAACTGGCTTCTGTAATAACAAAACCATTATATTTAATTTTTCAAGATTCACTCAACACAGGGTTGCTACCAGATGACTGGAGAAAAGCATATGTGATACCTATATATAAAAAGGGAGCAAGAGCAAATCCGGGGAATTATAGACCAGTGAGCCTCACTTCTGTAGTGGGGAAGATTTTAGTAGGGTTAATAAGGGATAATATTAAAGAATATGTCTATTTGAACAGGATTATAAGTAGGAGTCAACATGGATGTATGAGGTTATCTCCTTTTTAACATTTGTATTAATGACAGAGGTGGGACTGGAAAGTAGTGTCTCCATTTTAACTGATGATATGAAGTTGCACAAGGTAGTAAAATTAGATAATGATGTGCTTTCCCTCCAAAGGGATTTACATAAAATTGAGGAATGGGCATCTAAATGGCAGATGAGATTTAATACGAATAAATGTAAAGTTATTCATCTGGGAAGGAAAAATAGTCAAGCAATTTATAATCTTAATAGAGCAAATATAGTAATATCAGATATTGAAAGGGATTTGGGAGTGCTTGTGGACAACCACCTAGGTAACAGTGCTCAAAGCCAAGCAGCAGCTGCAAAGGCAAGTAAAATATTAGCATGTATTAAGAAGGGTATAGAAGCCAGGGAAGTAAATATAATTCTGCCACTATACAAATCCCTAGTACGCCCTCATTTGGAATATGGAGTACAATTTTGGGCACCACTTCGTAAAAAGGACATTTTAGAGCTGGAAAAAGTACAGAGAAGGGCAACAAAACTAATAAGGGGAATGGAGGGGCTAAGTTATGAAGAAAGACTAACCAAATTAAACTTATTTTCTCTAGAAAAAAGGCGTCTAAGAGGAGATATGATTACCTTATATAAATACATCCAGGGTCAGTATAAAGATTTGTCAAGGGAGCTTTTTCTGCTAAGAGGTTTTCAACTGACAAGAGGACATCCCCTGAGATTAGAAGTAAAAAGATTCCACCTTAAAGAAAGAAAAGGGTTCTTCACAGTAAGGGTGGTTAATCTGTGGAATTCTCTACTAAAGGAGGTGGTGACAGCGGATGTGATAGATAACTTTAAAAGGGGACTAGATTTATTTCTAATTAAAAAGGGAATTGAGGGTTATCCTGGATAATTAGAGAGAGAGTACTGATCCAAGGAGGAATTCCAATCGCCAGTATCTGGGGTCTGGAAGGAACTCTTTTTTTTTTCCTTTGAGATGATTAACTAACTTTCCCTTGTTTTCTTTTTCTGTTTGCTACCTCTGGATCAATAAATTATTAATTAAAAATAAATAAATAAAAAATAATAATTGTTGATTAATAATTAATTAACAATTAACAACTAAATAATTATTAACTAATCCGTATATTGCAGATCAGAGGAGATCTTAAAAGGTTGAATAACTAGGTAACTATTCCAACATATGAGAAAATTGAATATATTTGTAAGGCCTATTTGTTGCTTGGGAATTGTTGTGCAATGAATTATAATGCCTTCCATTGCTTTCCCCACATTTCAAAGTCCATTGGTGTGTTGTTATTGTCTTTTGTAGTGTTACAAACTAGTCTGTAAACCATTTGCGAGTCCTATTTGGAACCTGTAATATATTTGGCTACATTTGCTGTTTGCTTCTTTGAACACAATTGCGCCCTTTGGGAATTGTAGTAATTGAATAACTATTTGCAATTTTAGCGATTGTAATGTCAGAGAGATAGATCAAAGGCCTAGATGGGTGTGAAGTTACGATTTTCGCAACTGCAGGGATTTTCAGTCCGTAACCCACAGATCATTATCTAAAAGACGCCAATTGAATACCACATTTGTTTACGGGCTACATTACGGGTTCCAGTAACCAACAATTGCTCAATTGAAAAAGGGCCTATGTTCCTAAAAGGTATGATTTTGGAAAGTTGATATTAAGTGCACATCTTGCATTTATGCAACCTTATATCTATCTACAACAAAGGAATTTTATTAATTTCACTCTGTGACATATTATCTGTATATAACATGTGCATAATAAAGAGTAATATGGCTGCAAACTGTGTGCCACTTATATATTGATTTGCTATGAATTTTCTATTTCTCGAGTTTTCATGAACAAGTAAATACAGGAACAAACAAATAAACAAAAAGACTGAGCTCCAGGCAGTTGGATCAGAAATTAAGTCTCAGCCGCATTGACTGAATACTGTTGTCTTGGGGTTCTTCTTGATTCTGCCCTCTCTTTCATTCCTTATATATGTTTTCTCACCACATATTGTCTATTTTATTTTAAAATATCTCCAAAATATGTCATTATCTAACAGAAGACACAACTAAAATTAATTCATTCTCTCATCTTATCTCGTCTCGACTACTGCAACTCACTCCTCGCTGGCCTTCCCATCATTTGCTTATCACCAGTCTAATTTATAATTGATGTGTCCGGTAGACTCATTTACCATATCCAACGCTTAATGTCAGCATCCCCTCTCTTTCAGTCACTCCACTGGCTCCACATAACCTCCAAATTCATGACCCTAATGTATAAATCCCTGAACAATTATGCACCCTATTATATCTCTGCTCTCATCTCAAAATACCCTCCCCCCTCCATACTGCTAATGACCCTTTTCTTTCCTCCTCTCATATCATGTCCTCTCCCTTGTGCCTTCAGGACCTTTCTTGTGTTGCCCATATTCTTTGGTGCTCCTTACCTCGCTCCACTAGGCTATCCTCCAGTCTCAAGTCCTTCAAAACTTCATTAAAAACACATTTATTTAATAAAGCGTATAACCTTCATACTTAATCATCTCCTTCCAAATTCCTTTAGGTGGTGAGTGTGTCTTCAATTGTATGGGATGCTTTTAAAAGTCCTCTATGCGCCAGATTCTAAGCACAAAAACATGGCTGTCTATCAGTTTAATCTATATTGGTATTGTTTTTATATTCTGTTTCATCCTATGTATGGGGCTGTGGGATATGTTGGTACATTATAAATGCTAGATAATAATAATTACAATAATACTAGACCCATAGCCTCTCCCTGAGGAAGCAGTTATTCTATGTGCTGGTTATAAATATATATCTTGTATCAGAATGGACTTTAAATACCAGACAGGTCTCAGTGAACAATGTTATCTGTGGATTTTAAGAATGATCTGTGTTGTAACTCACCTCTGTAATACTGGGTGTGTTCAGCCTATGCCCACAAGGCCCTGGCCTAGAATAGCTTATTTCAAGGGTCAACAGGCTGCTGATACAATGCCATGGAAATTACACAGAAACGTCTATATGCAGAGAAATTCTCCTCATAGTATAAATGGTAAATATAAAAAGACAAAGAGAGCATGCTAGTGGTTGTGTACAGTGATATATACAATTTAAAGAAAAAGCACACGTTAAACTATCATGTTTCCATTGATATCAGTCAAAGTAAACCATAGTCATACCACTAAACTGGTCTTACCAGCCAAAGCCAAATAAGATAGAATATAGCTTTTATTACTAGCATTACAATAACCATATAATAACCATCCCAAAACAAAACAAGGAAGCACATACTTGTAACAACTTTAGACCAATATCGCTTATGAACATAGACACCAAAATATATGCCAAAGTTTTGGCCTTAAGACTTACAGAAATCTCCAAAACATTAATAACATCTGATCAAACAGGTTTTGTCCCAGAGAGGCAGGGTTCCGATAACTCCCATCAATTGATTCATTTAATCAATCTAGCTAAGAACAAAGGCACTCCCACTCTATTCCTATCAATGGATGCTGAGAAAGCATTCGATAGGGTAGGGTGGGATTTTATGATGCAGACTCTCCTTAGATATGGGTTTGAAGCCTTTGCATCGAAGGCAATAGCGGCCTTATACAATGCCCCTTCGGCATCTGTATTGGGCAAGGGGGTACAATCAGATTATTTCGGGATAACAAATGGTACCCGTCAAGGGTGTCCGCTGTCTCCCATTCTATTTGCCTTGATTCTAGAACCTTTAGCTATAGCAATACGGACTTCTGCAAAGTTCAAAGGAATTAGAATAGGCAAAAATGAATATAAGATCTCTCTCTTTGCGGACGATGTAGTGGTCTATATGGAGCATTCACATATATCTATGAGGGCGCTGATGGAAATTATCGCTAAATATAGCAAAGTGACGAATTATAAATTAAATATAGAAAAGTCCGAAGCCTTGAGCATTAATATTCTAGAAAAAGACGAAGAGTTCCTTTTGGACAAATACCAGCTAGCCCATACAAAATGATTTACACATTTAGGTATTAAGTTTAGCCTGGACCTGAGAAGCATCCTAGATGTAAACTTGAATAACCTATATAAAACATCTAAAGACCTTATTGAGAACTGGCCTGGCAATCAAATCTCATTCTCCGGCAGAATCGCATCTGTCAAAATGTCCTTTCTACCCAAGCTCAACTATGTGTTAAGATCATTCCCATTTCCAATTACAAGCCAATGGTTGGCTAAATTCCAGAGGCTGATAGATAGATATATTAACAAAAAGGGTCAGATTAGAGTGAAAAAGGAAATAATGAGCAGAAAATTTATAAAAGGAGGCATAGCATATCCAATGGTTCTCACTACCAGGAAGCAATTAAATTAGCGCAATATATAAAGTGGAGTCAATCTCTCGCTAGTCAAACTGAAAATCAGGTGTTGAGCGATATGCTTACCACCATTGATCTCAACGCTCTTTTATATTCTCCAAAATCAGCTATACCTTATATTGACCCCAATGCAACTGTTTTGATTGAAATGGTAAAAGAGTGGATAAAAATGAATAAGAAATTTAAACTCTTAGAGAGTTACAGTGAACTTACCCCTTTGACAACAATAGCATGTTTAAATCATATTTTCCTAGAACCAGAATGGAAAGATAAAGGAATATATCTATTGGGTCACATTGTAGACAAACATAAAGGTAAAATACTAGATTATAATATGCTAAAAAAGAAATATAACATCTCAACTAAATTATGGTTCAGTTTAATTAACACAAGTTCTGAAACAAAGAATTAAAGTTAATAATTCACTTAGCTCAAACAATTTGGAAACATTGATATCGTCTCAAAATTTTAAACACCTGATATCAAAGTGTAGTGAGATAATCCACACTCAAATACAGAGGGATATAACCAAACCGATGGAACTCTGGGCCAAAGACATGCACATACGGGTATCCAAAGACTCATGGCAACAAGCTTTAAAATCTTTAAATAGGTTTGTGAAAAATGCAAACCAAAGAGAAATCCAATTTAAAATCCTTAATAGATGGTATTGGGTCCCCGTTAAAATATACTCCATATCATTTAACCCAGAAACCAAACTATGTTGGAGGAATTGCGGGAATCCAGCAGATATGTTCCATATATGGTGGAATTGCCCTACATCTCTCTCACTTTGTGAAGATTGTTTTGAATATGTATCCAACATACTTAAGATAGACATCAAAGCTGAACCGCAGACGGCATTGTTTAACTTGTTTCCTGTTAAAATGTTAACAAAAAATATAGGGTTCATGACCCAAATTTTTCAAGTTGTTAAAACCGTAATTGCAAGAAATTGGAAGAATGAACTTCTTCCTAAACTAGCTGAAATCCTGACTATGGTGGGGCAAAATCGGGAATTAGAGAGAGACTTCAACACCACATTGCAGTTAAAACAAGACCCCGCAAAATTGACTATTTGGGATACCACTTAAAACTAAAACCCTTGTGTTGTTATCTCACTTGCCCATCGTATCTCCCTCTTTGGGACAACTCCTCCTTACCCTTCCCTCACCCCCACGCCCCTACCTGGCTAGAATGAATGAAGTATGTTAATGAAGAAGCCGGGTGAATGAATGAGAATTAGAGAGGAATCCTAATGGGATGACTTCCCCACGATAATGAAACTCCCAAACTATGACCCAAAAAGGAGAGGAAAAACCAAACATAATAAACAAGCTATAACGGCGCATACACTTGATATATAGATTTAATTAATGATTTTCCCAAGACACAAACATAAAAAATAAATAAATAAGGAAAGGGAAAAGGGGGAAGTAAAAAAAAAAAAAAAAAACAAAAAAAAAAGAAAAAGGGAAAAAAAAAAAATAACTGAAGGCAAGGCCTCTATTAGCGAATTTTAGGAAGATAGTTCTCTTTGCTAATTAGATATATAGATATATACTTCTAGCTACACATGGGGCTTATTAGGGAACAAGAAGGTGGAAGCCGGGCAGTTTGGGGTCGATAAGGGCTGGGAAGGGAGACAAAGTTGAACAGTGTTTCAACGTATGAGGGATTTCGTCCAATTGTGACCAAATTAGTAATTCTAGGGTTAAATAAGTTACAAAGGACACCTTTGTTTAGAGGTTACTCGGCTCACTGGTATGATTGTGATTGTGAAATGTATTGCTTTTTGTAACCTATGAATATTATGTATATCTGTTAATAAAAAAGCAAAAAAAAAAAAAAAAAAAAGGAAAGATAGGGGCAATGGTAAAAGAGGAGGAAGGATTTGTGTTTATGTTAAGCCTGAATTTAAGCCTATAGTCAGAGAAGATATTTATGGTGGAACAAGTGATAAAGTTGAATGTTTGTGGGTAGCGTTAAATAGAATATTAGTAGGAGTATGCTATAAACCCCCAAATTTAGCTGAAAGTGAGGAAATACAATTATTGTTACAGATTGGAAATGCAGCTAAGCATGGGCAAGTTCTAATAATTGGAGATTTTAATTTAAGATTTTTAATTTAAGAGCCTACTAGAAATTAAGCTATCTTGGATTTAGTCATCACAAATAATATTGATTTGGTATCAAATGTTGAAATAGGGCAACCTTTGGGAAACAAAGATCACAACGCAGTCTCATTTGAGATTAAATTTAAAAAACATGGTTAACGCAGGAAGAAATCCAAAAGAGGTTGGAAAAAATAAATGTTAATAAAGCCCCAGGTCCTGATGGAATACATCCAAGGGTACTGAGGGAACTGGCTTCTGTAATAACAAAACCATTATATTTAATTTTTCAAGATTCACTCAACACAGGGTTGCTACCAGATGACTGGAGAAAAGCATATGTGATACCTATATATAAAAAGGGAGCAAGAGCAAATCCGGGGAATTGTAGACCAGTGAGCCTCACTTCTGTAGTGGGGAAGATTTTAGTAGGGTTAATAAGGGATAATATTAAAGAATATGTCTATTTGAACAGGATTATAAGTAGGAGTCAACATGGATGTATGAGGTTATCTCCTTTTTAACATTTGTATTAATGACAGAGGTGGGACTGGAAAGTAGTGTCTCCATTTTAACTGATGATATGAAGTTGCACAAGGTAGTAAAATTAGATAATGATGTGCTTTCCCTCCAAAGGGATTTACATAAAATTGAGGAATGGGCATCTAAATGGCAGATGAGATTTAATACGAATAAATGTAAAGTTATTCATCTGGGAAGGAAAAATAGTCAAGCAATTTATAATCTTAATAGAGCAAATATAGTAATATCAGATATTGAAAGGGATTTGGGAGTGCTTGTGGACAACCACCTAGGTAACAGTGCTCAAAGCCAAGCAGCAGCTGCAAAGGCAAGTAAAATATTAGCATGTATTAAGAAGGGTATAGAAGCCAGGGAAGTAAATATAATTCTGCCACTATACAAATCCCTAGTACGCCCTCATTTGGAATATGGAGTACAATTTTGGGCACCACTTCGTAAAAAGGACATTTTAGAGCTGGAAAAAGTACAGAGAAGGGCAACAAAACTAATAAGGGGAATGGAGGGGCTAAGTTATGAAGAAAGACTAACCAAATTAAACTTATTTTCTCTAGAAAAAAGGCGTCTAAGAGGAGATATGATTACCTTATATAAATACATCCAGGGTCAGTATAAATATTTGTCAAGGGAGCTTTTTCTGCTAAGAGGTTTTCAACTGACAAGAGGACATCCCCTGAGATTAGAAGTAAAAAGATTCCACCTTAAAGAAAGAAAAGGGTTCTTCACAGTAAGGGTGGTTAATCTGTGGAATTCTCTACCAAAGGAGGTGGTGACAGCGGATGTGATAGATAACTTTAAAAGGGGACTAGATTTATTTCTAATTAAAAAGGGAATTGAGGGTTATCCTGGATAATTAGAGAGAGAGTACTGATCCAAGGAGGAATTCCAATCGCCAGTACCTGGGGTCTGGAAGGAACTCTTTTTTTTTTCCTTTGAGATGATTAACTAACTTTCCCTTGTTTTCTTTTTCTGTTTGCTACCTCTGGATCAATGAATTATTAATTAAAAATAAATAAATAAAAAATAATAATTGTTGATTAATAATTAATTAACAATTAACAACTAATTAATTATTAACTAATCCGTATATTGCAGATCAGAGGAGATCTTAAAAGGTTGAAAAACTAGGTAACTATTCCAACATATGAGAAAATTGAATATATTTGTAAGGCCTATTTGTTGCTTGGGAATTGTTGTGCAATGAATTATAATGCCTTCCATTGCTTTCCCCACATTTCAAAGTCCATTGGTGTGTTGTTATTGTCTTTTGTAGTGTTACAAACTAGTCTGTAAACCATTTGCGAGTCCTATTTGGAACCTGTAATATATTTGGCTACATTTGCTGTTTGCTTCTTTGAACACAATTGCGCCCTTTGGGAATTGTAGTAATTGAATAACTATTTGCAATTTTAGCGATTGTAATGTCAGAGAGATAGATCAAAGGCCTAGATGGGTGTGAAGTTACGATTTTCGCAACTGCAGGGATTTTCAGTCCGTAACCCACAGATCATTATCTAAAAGACGCCAATTGAATACCACATTTGTTTACGGGCTACATTACGGGTTCCGGTAACCAACAATTGCTCAATTGAAAAAGGGCCTATGTTCCTAAAAGGTATGATTTTGGAAAGTTGATATTAAGTGCACATCTTGCATTTATGCAACCTTATATCTATCTACAACAAAGGAATTTTATTAATTTCACTCTGTGACATATTATCTGTATATAACATGTGCATAATAAAGAGTAATATGGCTGCAAACTGTGTGCCACTTATATATTGATTTGCTATGAATTTTCTATTTCTCGAGTTTTCATGAACAAGTAAATACAGGAACAAACAAATAAACAAAAAGACTGAGCTCCAGGCAGTTGGATCAGAAATTAAGTCTCAGCCGCATTGACTGAATACTGTTGTCTTGGGGTTCTTCTTGATTCTGCCCTCTCTTTCATTCCTTATATATGTTTTCTCACCACATATTGTCTATTTTATTTTAAAATATCTCCAAAATATGTCATTATCTAACAGAAGACACAACTAAAATTAATTCATTCTCTCATCTTATCTCGTCTCGACTACTGCAACTCACTCCTCGCTGGCCTTCCCATCATTTGCTTATCACCAGTCTAATTTATAATTGATGTGTCATCTACCATATCCAACGCTTAATGTCAGCATCCCCTCTCTTTCAGTCACTCCACTGGCTCCACATAACCTCCAAATTCATGACCCTAATGTATAAATCCCTGAACAATTATGCACCCTATTATATCTCTGCTCTCATCTCAAAATACCCTCCCCCCTCCATACTGCTAATGACCCTTTTCTTTCCTCCTCTCATATCATGTCCTCTCCCTTGTGCCTTCAGGACCTTTCTTGTGTTGCCCATATTCTTTGGAGCTCCTTACCTCGCTCCACTAGGCTATCCTCCAGTCTCAAGTCCTTCAAAACTTCATTAAAAACACATTTATTTAATAAAGCGTATAACCTTCATACTTAATCATCTCCTTCCAAATTCCTTTAGGTGGTGAGTGTGTCTTCAATTGTATGGGATGCTTTTAAAAGTCCTCTATGCGCCAGATTCTAAGCACAAAAACATGGCTGTCTATCAGTTTAATCTATATTGGTATTGTTTTTATATTCTGTTTCATCCTATGTATGGGGCTGTGGGATATGTTGGTGCATTATAAATGCTAGATAATAATAATTACAATAATACTAGACCCATAGCCTCTCCCTGAGGAAGCAGTTATTCTATGAGCTGGTTATAAATATATATCTTGTATCAGAATGGACTTTAAATACCAGACAGGTCTCAGTGAACAATGTTATCTGTGGATTTTAAGAATGATCTGTGTTGTAACTCACCTCTGTAATACTGGGTGTGTTCAGCCTATGCCCACAAGGCCCTGGCCTAGAATAGCTTATTTCAAGGGTCAACAGGCTGCTGATACAATGCCATGGAAATTACACAGAAATGTCTATATGCAGAGAAATTCTCCTCATAGTATAAATGGTAAATATAAAAAGACAAAGAGAGCATGCTAGTGGTTGTGTACAGTGATATATACAATTTAAAGAAAAAGCACACGTTAAACTATCATGTTTCCATTGATATCAGTCAAAGTAAACCATAGTCATACCACTAAACTGGTCTTACCAGCCAAAGCCAAATAAGATAGAATATAGCTTTTATTACTAGCATTACAATAAGAAAATATAAGATTAATACTATAGATTATTATAACAACTGTAAAATATAAAATATTAGGGTATATTATTATGGTAATAGTGTCCTATGGAGAAAAAAAAATGGTAGAAATTAGCCCCATAGAATACTGACTGCTTAGATTGAATTTGAACATATAGCTATACGGTTAGGTTTGTAAACTAGTGTGAATTTATAGTGTTTTGGCTAAAGATAATTCCAGTATAACCAACAATGCAAAAGTATGCAAAAACTAGGCAATCTACTGAAAGGGATAGAGTAGGTCAAGCATTGTGTTGCCTATAACTCCAACCAACAAATAATGTATTAATCTTCTAGCAGTCCTGTATTCTTGTCTAAGCATTAGCAAGGGCTTTCTTCCTGTAAGTTTAGCCACATAACTTCACCACCTACGCAATGCACATATGTCACAACAGCCTGATAAACGTTTTGCTATAGGCCTTCAGTGGAGGCCTCTGTCATACAGAGAAACTTGCATCAGGCCATTGCGGTCCATGCGCATGAATGTCTGTCAGTAAGTGTGTGTGTTCTTCATGGTCTGTGAGTGTCACTCAATGTCTGTGGATGTCAGTGAATGTGCTTCAGTGTTTGATAGAAAGTGTGTGTGTTCTTCATTGTCTGTGAGTGTTACTCAGTGTCTGTGAGTGTCAATGAATGAACATCAGTGTCTATCAGTAAGTTTGACTGTTCTTCATTGTCTGTGCTCATCAATGAATGTGCCTCACTATCTGTCTGTAAGCGTGAGTGTTCATTGTCTGGGGATGTCATTCATGGTCTTTGAGTGTTAATGAATGTGCCTCAGTGTATGTGTGATTATCCTTCATTATCCACAGTTGTGTGTGAGTGTGTCTATAAGCTTGTGACAAAAGATACTAAAATGCCTATGAGAGGATGGTCCGGATGTACTAAAGGATGCAGTGTTGGAGAATGTCAGGACCCCCCAGGACTCATGGACAATTTGAACTGGCAACCAGACTTTGATGACCATAAGAACTTTTGCAAAGACTATGTCACTTGATGACTTGTATTGCTGACTTGTATTGTTGTAGATTTTTTCCCCCCAAGCCCTGGTTGTATGTCCTGGACACATAAGACCCTTTTTCACCAGGTCATTTGAGCCCAGGGGGCTCTGGGTCCATTTTTTATTCTTGAATGGTTATTTTATGTGTAGGGTGTATTTTGGGGTATAATTATTGCAGTGGGCTAATAAAAATATTTTGAGAGTGGTATCACTTTAAGGGTGACTAGTAGTCACTTTCAGTAGTCAAACAAGATACCCAGTTCACGCCCAGTTCCAGGGAAAGGCTATGAATCTGGCAAGGATCATTCTCAACGAAAGCAGTAGACTAAACTCCATAGATTACTATGGGAGATTCACGGAACTGGCTGAGCCATAAAGTCTAATTAACTATGCTGTAAATACTTTGTTTCAATAGAAAAATGTTAGGGGGTACCCCTTTTATCCCTTGTCTTGCGGTTAATCACAATTTAGGAAGATCTTAAAAGTGCATATACCTCGAAGCCCCTCAACACCCCTAAGATGCCTCTCTCCTGACTCAGTAAAGGTGTTGCGACTTGGGAAGAGATCTGATATAGCTGACTGACAGAGCCCAGAGCCCTGAGAAAATCCATTCTCTGCTTACAGGATATTCTGGGAGGACTAGCCAGTCTACCACCCTTCATTAAGTTCCACCACTAGTGGGGACTCCCCAAGGCTCTAAAGCTATCTACCCCAAATTCAGGGTTTCCCATGAGGTTGGGCCCCAACCACCTCGCCTAAAAACTCTGGCTCCAGGGCCTACAGCGAGGATCCATTTGAGCTTGAGCTCCTATCTGTATTGGACTTCATGGGCCCAGTTGTGGTCGCTTCCTTCCTCAGCTCTCTGTTGGGCTGACCCCCAAATAAATCATGGATTACTCAGGATCTTAGGGTCGGTGCCGAGCCCTGATTGCACAATATCAGTTGTGCAAGAAATGCTCTGTGTATTAACCTGCTCTGCTGAATCCATGATGTGGAACAGCTTTTGCAGTGACCTTGGAGTATCATCTACTTGTACAATTCTCCAAGGCTTCAGCAAAGGGTCTCAGAAATTGTTCACTCTTCTGATTGCCCTGTGGGTTGTCTCTCTATTGGTGAATCAGCATGATACTCTTCCTGGCAAGTCATCAAGATTAGTTTGGCCTTGCCATGCAGTAGCTCCATGGTGACAGGTGTCTTGCTGGGGCCCGCTTGCTCTGCTGCCACCATAACTGTAGCCATTGCTATCAGCTTGGACACTTTAGTCTCTTGCTTCTGGGGTAGATCGGCCAAGGTATTTATCTGGGGGCTTTCATTGTGGTTGACCCTGCAGGTGGAGCATGAGTTGGCTCCGACTTCATGGTTCCCAGGGATTGCTCCCTCTCCTGATTGCCCTGTGGGCGTGAATGCCCTTTGTATTTGCGGAGCTGCCAGGGCTTCTTCTGGTAAGCCATCATGATTAGGTTATCCTTGCCCTGTTTTAGATCCACAGTGGTAGGGCTTTTGCCTGGGTCTTCCTATTCTGCTACCACTTTGCCATAAGCAGTTGTCTGATTTATTTCAGGTTACCCGACCATCTATCTCCAGTCGCTTGTGAGCATCGCTAGGTCACAATTGGCTACCAACAATACCTCTGATCTTACCCTGGATGTAGCAATCTGTTTCAAGTTGTTAAAACCGTAATTGCAAGAAATTGGAAGAATGAACTTCTTCCTAAACTAGCTGAAATCCTGACTATGGTGGGGCAAAATCGGGAATTAGAGAGAGACTTCAACACCACATTGCAGTTAAAACAAGACCCCGCAAAATGGACTATTTGGGATACCACTTAAAACTAAAACCCTTGTGTTGTTATCTCACTTGCCCATCGTATCTCCCTCTTTGGGACAACTCCTCCTTACCCTTCCCTCACCCCCACGCCCCTACCTGGCTAGAATGAATGAAGTATGTTAATGAAGAAGCCGGGTGAATGAATGAGAATTAGAGAGGAATCCTAATGGGATGACTTCCCCACGATAATGAAACTCCCAAACTATGACCCAAAAAGGAGAGGAAAAACCAAACATAATAAACAAGCTATAACGGCGCATACACTTGATATATAGATTTAATTAATGATTTTCCCAAGACACAAACATAAAAAATAAATAAATAAGGAAAGGGAAAAGGGGGAAGGAAAAAAAAAAAAAAAAAAGAAAAAAAAAAGAAAAAGGGAAAAAAAAAAAATAACTGAAGGCAAGGCCTCTATTAGCGAATTTTAGGAAGATAGTTCTCTTTGCTAATTAGATATATAGATATATACTTCTAGCTACACATGGGGCTTATTAGGGAACAAGAAGGTGGAAGCCGGGCAGTTTGGGGTCGATAAGGGCTGGGAAGGGAGACAAAGTTGAACAGTGTTTCAACGTATGAGGGATTTCGTCCAATTGTGACCAAATTAGTAATTCTAGGGTTAAATAAGTTACAAAGGACACCTTTGTTTAGAGGTTACTCGGCTCACTGGTATGATTGTGATTGTGAAATGTATTGCTTTTTGTAACCTATGAATATTATGTATATCTGTTAATAAAAAAGCAAAAAAAAAAAAAAAAAAGGAATGATAGGGGCAATGGTAAAAGAGGAGGAAGGATTTGTGTTTATGTTAAGCCTGAATTTAAGCCTATAGTCAGAGAAGATATTTATGGTGGAACAAGTGATAAAGTTGAATGTTTGTGGGTAGCGTTAAATAGAATATTAGTAGGAGTATGCTATAAACCCCCAAATTTAGCTGAAAGTGAGGAAATACAATTATTGTTACAGATTGGAAATGCAGCTAAGCATGGGCAAGTTCTAATAATTGGAGATTTTAATTTAAGATTTTTAATTTAAGAGCCTACTAGAAATTAAGCTATCTTGGATTTAGTCATCACAAATAATATTGATTTGGTATCAAATGTTGAAATAGGGCAACCTTTGGGAAACAAAGATCACAACGCAGTCTCATTTGAGATTAAATTTAAAAAACATGGTTAACGCAGGAAGAAATCCAAAAGAGGTTGGAAAAAATAAATGTTAATAAAGCCCCAGGTCCTGATGGAATACATCCAAGGGTACTGAGGGAACTGGCTTCTGTAATAACAAAACCATTATATTTAATTTTTCAAGATTCACTCAACACAGGGTTGCTACCAGATGACTGGAGAAAAGCATATGTGATACCTATATATAAAAAGGGAGCAAGAGCAAATCCGGGGAATTGTAGACCAGTGAGCCTCACTTCTGTAGTGGGGAAGATTTTAGTAGGGTTAATAAGGGATAATATTAAAGAATATGTCTATTTGAACAGGATTATAAGTAGGAGTCAACATGGATGTATGAGGTTATCTCCTTTTTAACATTTGTATTAATGACAGAGGTGGGACTGGAAAGTAGTGTCTCCATTTTAACTGATGATATGAAGTTGCACAAGGTAGTAAAATTAGATAATGATGTGCTTTCCCTCCAAAGGGATTTACATAAAATTGAGGAATGGGCATCTAAATGGCAGATGAGATTTAATACGAATAAATGTAAAGTTATTCATCTGGGAAGGAAAAATAGTCAAGCAATTTATAATCTTAATAGAGCAAATATAGTAATATCAGATATTGAAAGGGATTTGGGAGTGCTTGTGGACAACCACCTAGGTAACAGTGCTCAAAGCCAAGCAGCAGCTGCAAAGGCAAGTAAAATATTAGCATGTATTAAGAAGGGTATAGAAGCCAGGGAAGTAAATATAATTCTGCCACTATACAAATCCCTAGTACGCCCTCATTTGGAATATGGAGTACAATTTTGGGCACCACTTCGTAAAAAGGACATTTTAGAGCTGGAAAAAGTACAGAGAAGGGCAACAAAACTAATAAGGGGAATGGAGGGGCTAAGTTATGAAGAAAGACTAACCAAATTAAACTTATTTTCTCTAGAAAAAAGGCGTCTAAGAGGAGATATGATTACCTTATATAAATACATCCAGGGTCAGTATAAATATTTGTCAAGGGAGCTTTTTCTGCTAAGAGGTTTTCAACTGACAAGAGGACATCCCCTGAGATTAGAAGTAAAAAGATTCCACCTTAAAGAAAGAAAAGGGTTCTTCACAGTAAGGGTGGTTAATCTGTGGAATTCTCTACCAAAGGAGGTGGTGACAGCGGATGTGATAGATAACTTTAAAAGGGGACTAGATTTATTTCTAATTAAAAAGGGAATTGAGGGTTATCCTGGATAATTAGAGAGAGAGTACTGATCCAAGGAGGAATTCCAATCGCCAGTACCTGGGGTCTGGAAGGAACTCTTTTTTTTTTCCTTTGAGATGATTAACTAACTTTCCCTTGTTTTCTTTTTCTGTTTGCTACCTCTGGATCAATGAATTATTAATTAAAAATAAATAAATAAAAAATAATAATTGTTGATTAATAATTAATTAACAATTAACAACTAATTAATTATTAACTAATCCGTATATTGCAGATCAGAGGAGATCTTAAAAGGTTGAAAAACTAGGTAACTATTCCAACATATGAGAAAATTGAATATATTTGTAAGGCCTATTTGTTGCTTGGGAATTGTTGTGCAATGAATTATAATGCCTTCCATTGCTTTCCCCACATTTCAAAGTCCATTGGTGTGTTGTTATTGTCTTTTGTAGTGTTACAAACTAGTCTGTAAACCATTTGCGAGTCCTATTTGGAACCTGTAATATATTTGGCTACATTTGCTGTTTGCTTCTTTGAACACAATTGCGCCCTTTGGGAATTGTAGTAATTGAATAACTATTTGCAATTTTAGCGATTGTAATGTCAGAGAGATAGATCAAAGGCCTAGATGGGTGTGAAGTTACGATTTTCGCAACTGCAGGGATTTTCAGTCCGTAACCCACAGATCATTATCTAAAAGACGCCAATTGAATACCACATTTGTTTACGGGCTACATTACGGGTTCCGGTAACCAACAATTGCTCAATTGAAAAAGGGCCTATGTTCCTAAAAGGTATGATTTTGGAAAGTTGATATTAAGTGCACATCTTGCATTTATGCAACCTTATATCTATCTACAACAAAGGAATTTTATTAATTTCACTCTGTGACATATTATCTGTATATAACATGTGCATAATAAAGAGTAATATGGCTGCAAACTGTGTGCCACTTATATATTGATTTGCTATGAATTTTCTATTTCTCGAGTTTTCATGAACAAGTAAATACAGGAACAAACAAATAAACAAAAAGACTGAGCTCCAGGCAGTTGGATCAGAAATTAAGTCTCAGCCGCATTGACTGAATACTGTTGTCTTGGGGTTCTTCTTGATTCTGCCCTCTCTTTCATTCCTTATATATGTTTTCTCACCACATATTGTCTATTTTATTTTAAAATATCTCCAAAATATGTCATTATCTAACAGAAGACACAACTAAAATTAATTCATTCTCTCATCTTATCTCGTCTCGACTACTGCAACTCACTCCTCGCTGGCCTTCCCATCATTTGCTTATCACCAGTCTAATTTATAATTGATGTGTCATCTACCATATCCAACGCTTAATGTCAGCATCCCCTCTCTTTCAGTCACTCCACTGGCTCCACATAACCTCCAAATTCATGACCCTAATGTATAAATCCCTGAACAATTATGCACCCTATTATATCTCTGCTCTCATCTCAAAATACCCTCCCCCCTCCATACTGCTAATGACCCTTTTCTTTCCTCCTCTCATATCATGTCCTCTCCCTTGTGCCTTCAGGACCTTTCTTGTGTTGCCCATATTCTTTGGAGCTCCTTACCTCGCTCCACTAGGCTATCCTCCAGTCTCAAGTCCTTCAAAACTTCATTAAAAACACATTTATTTAATAAAGCGTATAACCTTCATACTTAATCATCTCCTTCCAAATTCCTTTAGGTGGTGAGTGTGTCTTCAATTGTATGGGATGCTTTTAAAAGTCCTCTATGCGCCAGATTCTAAGCACAAAAACATGGCTGTCTATCAGTTTAATCTATATTGGTATTGTTTTTATATTCTGTTTCATCCTATGTATGGGGCTGTGGGATATGTTGGTGCATTATAAATGCTAGATAATAATAATTACAATAATACTAGACCCATAGCCTCTCCCTGAGGAAGCAGTTATTCTATGAGCTGGTTATAAATATATATCTTGTATCAGAATGGACTTTAAATACCAGACAGGTCTCAGTGAACAATGTTATCTGTGGATTTTAAGAATGATCTGTGTTGTAACTCACCTCTGTAATACTGGGTGTGTTCAGCCTATGCCCACAAGGCCCTGGCCTAGAATAGCTTATTTCAAGGGTCAACAGGCTGCTGATACAATGCCATGGAAATTACACAGAAATGTCTATATGCAGAGAAATTCTCCTCATAGTATAAATGGTAAATATAAAAAGACAAAGAGAGCATGCTAGTGGTTGTGTACAGTGATATATACAATTTAAAGAAAAAGCACACGTTAAACTATCATGTTTCCATTGATATCAGTCAAAGTAAACCATAGTCATACCACTAAACTGGTCTTACCAGCCAAAGCCAAATAAGATAGAATATAGCTTTTATTACTAGCATTACAATAAGAAAATATAAGATTAATACTATAGATTATTATAACAACTGTAAAATATAAAATATTAGGGTATATTAGTATGGTAATAGTGTCCTATGGAGAAAAAAAAATGGTAGAAATTAGCCCCATAGAATACTGACTGCTTAGATTGAATTTGAACATATAGCTATACGGTTAGGTTTGTAAACTAGTGTGAATTTATAGTGTTTTGGCTAAAGATAATTCCAGTATAACCAACAATGCAAAAGTATGCAAAAACTAGGCAATCTACTGAAAGGGATAGAGTAGGTCAAGCATTGTGTTGCCTATAACTCCAACCAACAAATAATGTATTAATCTTCTAGCAGTCCTGTATTCTTGTCTAAGCATTAGCAAGGGCTTTCTTCCTGTAAGTTTAGCCACATAACTTCACCACCTACGCAATGCACATATGTCACAACAGCCTGATAAACGTTTTGCTATAGGCCTTCAGTGGAGGCCTCTGTCATACAGAGAAACTTGCATCAGGCCATTGCGGTCCATGCGCATGAATGTCTGTCAGTAAGTGTGTGTGTTCTTCATGGTCTGTGAGTGTCACTCAATGTCTGTGGATGTCAGTGAATGTGCTTCAGTGTTTGATAGAAAGTGTGTGTGTTCTTCATTGTCTGTGAGTGTTACTCAGTGTCTGTGAGTGTCAATGAATGAACATCAGTGTCTATCAGTAAGTTTGACTGTTCTTCATTGTCTGTGCTCATCAATGAATGTGCCTCACTATCTGTCTGTAAGCGTGAGTGTTCATTGTCTGGGGATGTCATTCATGGTCTTTGAGTGTTAATGAATGTGCCTCAGTGTATGTGTGATTATCCTTCATTATCCACAGTTGTGTGTGAGTGTGTCTATAAGCTTGTGACAAAAGATACTAAAATGCCTATGAGAGGATGGTCCGGATGTACTAAAGGATGCAGTGTTGGAGAATGTCAGGACCCCCCAGGACTCATGGACAATTTGAACTGGCAACCAGACTTTGATGACCATAAGAACTTTTGCAAAGACTATGTCACTTGATGACTTGTATTGCTGACTTGTATTGTTGTAGATTTTTTCCCCCCAAGCCCTGGTTGTATGTCCTGGACACATAAGACCCTTTTTCACCAGGTCATTTGAGCCCAGGGGGCTCTGGGTCCATTTTTTATTCTTGAATGGTTATTTTATGTGTAGGGTGTATTTTGGGGTATAATTATTGCAGTGGGCTAATAAAAATATTTTGAGAGTGGTATCACTTTAAGGGTGACTAGTAGTCACTTTCAGTAGTCAAACAAGATACCCAGTTCACGCCCAGTTCCAGGGAAAGGCTATGAATCTGGCAAGGATCATTCTCAACGAAAGCAGTAGACTAAACTCCATAGATTACTATGGGAGATTCACGGAACTGGCTGAGCCATAAAGTCTAATTAACTATGCTGTAAATACTTTGTTTCAATAGAAAAATGTTAGGGGGTACCCCTTTTATCCCTTGTCTTGCGGTTAATCACAATTTAGGAAGATCTTAAAAGTGCATATACCTCGAAGCCCCTCAACACCCCTAAGATGCCTCTCTCCTGACTCAGTAAAGGTGTTGCGACTTGGGAAGAGATCTGATATAGCTGACTGACAGAGCCCAGAGCCCTGAGAAAATCCATTCTCTGCTTACAGGATATTCTGGGAGGACTAGCCAGTCTACCACCCTTCATTAAGTTCCACCACTAGTGGGGACTCCCCAAGGCTCTAAAGCTATCTACCCCAAATTCAGGGTTTCCCATGAGGTTGGGCCCCAACCACCTCGCCTAAAAACTCTGGCTCCAGGGCCTACAGCGAGGATCCATTTGAGCTTGAGCTCCTATCTGTATTGGACTTCATGGGCCCAGTTGTGGTCGCTTCCTTCCTCAGCTCTCTGTTGGGCTGACCCCCAAATAAATCATGGATTACTCAGGATCTTAGGGTCGGTGCCGAGCCCTGATTGCACAATATCAGTTGTGCAAGAAATGCTCTGTGTATTAACCTGCTCTGCTGAATCCATGATGTGGAACAGCTTTTGCAGTGACCTTGGAGTATCATCTACTTGTACAATTCTCCAAGGCTTCAGCAAAGGGTCTCAGAAATTGTTCACTCTTCTGATTGCCCTGTGGGTTGTCTCTCTATTGGTGAATCAGCATGATACTCTTCCTGGCAAGTCATCAAGATTAGTTTGGCCTTGCCATGCAGTAGCTCCATGGTGACAGGTGTCTTGCTGGGGCCCGCTTGCTCTGCTGCCACCATAACTGTAGCCATTGCTATCAGCTTGGACACTTTAGTCTCTTGCTTCTGGGGTAGATCGGCCAAGGTATTTATCTGGGGGCTTTCATTGTGGTTGACCCTGCAGGTGGAGCATGAGTTGGCTCCGACTTCATGGTTCCCAGGGATTGCTCCCTCTCCTGATTGCCCTGTGGGCGTGAATGCCCTTTGTATTTGCGGAGCTGCCAGGGCTTCTTCTGGTAAGCCATCATGATTAGGTTATCCTTGCCCTGTTTTAGATCCACAGTGGTAGGGCTTTTGCCTGGGTCTTCCTATTCTGCTACCACTTTGCCATAAGCAGTTGTCTGATTTATTTCAGGTTACCCGACCATCTATCTCCAGTCGCTTGTGAGCATCGCTAGGTCACAATTGGCTACCAACAATACCTCTGATCTTACCTTGGATGTAGCAATCTGTTCTGCTGGGTAAGGGCTCAGCCAACATCATCCAGGACGGATTCCTGCTGCTAATCTGTGCACTCTAAGCTTGGAAAATGATCCAATCAGATATAGGCTTGAACTGCCTGGAGGTGCCAGGATACGTCTTCTTCATCCTCGCCCTAATGGCTAGGCTCCTTCCAGCTCTTGAGCTATATCCCAAACAGGGCCACATGCAGCAGCAGATCATCATATTCTGCTTCCCAACCCATTTTTTTCTGCATTAGCTGCTGTATCAATGCTTCCTCTTCGGTCCCTGGTATGTTTCCCAATTCTTGATGACACAGATCAGACAAGATTTCCAAGTGCTCTGCAGTGCTGATTCCACACTCTGGATCCCCATGCACTACCTCCTGGAGCACTTCCAACAGCTCCAGTCTGAAGTAGGATCACCATTGTAATTGCTCTAGCAAGTGTCATCAGGTCATCATACTTATCTTCCAAGGTTATCTCCTGTGGAGACTTGACATTGGATGGCAAACATAAGCTCTTTATAGTCTTTATCACTTCTGGTCAATGCCAGTCTGGTTGTTTGGAGTAGGTATCTCTGGAGCACATCATCATTGTACTAGCTTCGAGATACAGACATCCTTGCTGCCAGCTACTGCACAGAGATCCCACCACTTCCACCAGTTTTCACAACCCATGGGAAGGTTTTCTTTTAACCCCAACATATCCTGTCTTCAGCTAAATGAATTCTCCCTCAGGATGGTAAAGGGAAGAGCTTATCAGTGCCCAGTGGTCATACCAGGATAATCAGCAGGAGCATCAGGAACATAAGATCAGCATAAGTGGTAGAATGTGCTCTTCGGTAGGCTTAAAAGGAGATGGAGACCAATCCTACCTGCAGATCCCATCCTGTGCATCTACCTCCTTCTTCTAGGATAACAGCATCAGTTCAGGATTCAGATACAATCCAGTTCTCCAATATCCTCCTCATAGGATAACAGTAAATGTTCAGGATACAAAATGATTATAGAAAAGTGAAAAAAAAAAAAGTATTCCCTCTAAATTAGACACAACTTGCATATGTGTTGCAAACAGAATACTTGCCATTTCTTCAATATAATACAACATTGGTAAATTTACACAGGCCAGCCTTGCACCAATCACCAATGAGCCACTTCCCTTAGTATACACAAGGCTCAAATAACCTATGCAAACATGTCGTAGGCGTCCAGGGCATACATCCAGAGCTTGGAGAAAAACATATCACAACATAATAAATCAACAAGTGGTAAAGTCTTTCACAAGGACCTTATGACCATTATAATACCCCTTTGATTAAACTGTCTAGGTGGCCTGACCCAAAAGTCCAAGGGTCCTGGGGTTCGTAACAGAGCCAGGGGAATCCCACTCTGGCTCCAAAAAGCTGATTGTGACTTGACATTTCTACATTTCCATTTGTGACCTGCTGTTTGGTGTACTCCTGTGGAATATATTGATTTTATGACAACTCAAGTTTTAGCAAATTAGCACATATACTTTTATTTTAATTTTTAGATAAATACAAATTGATTTCATTACATATTTTCAAAGTGAAAAATAAAAAGAGAAAAAAGGGCAACTGTCTAACCAGCCGATACTCAATAAGTTAAAAAATGGTATATCATTATTGGATTATTGGTATAGTACCGACTAGCAATTTCAATACCCAAAAGCAATGGAGAAAAGGAAAAGGAGACTACAGTTAGCAAAAGTCTTAAAGTACATGAATTTTATTGAAGATACATATCAAAATATAGAGAGACAGCAAACACATAAAACAATAAAATATTGAGGCACAGAAACTTAAAACAGGGTAGCGGTACCCTAATTATTTCAGTCAAAACAATCACAAACTATTAGACTATTCCTCATTCAGGTAGTATGAAATCTGATAAATCTCTTAAGAAAGTTGAAGCAGGATGGAGTCTCACAGGACATAGAGGTAAAGTTACAAGTGAACTCTGAAGAGCTTAATATTGAATGGTTAAGTAGCATTACTATGTAACATCACCTGGGACGAAATAACAATCTAAATTGGTCTATTCATCAACCAGTAGTCTCAGTAGTCAAGAGTATTCATTTAAGTTCATTAAGAGCCACATTCAATTTCCTCTGTGTCGAAAAACCGCAGTTCGTAACATAGCCCGCAAGACTTACGGCTATTAAATTGGCCTCTTAAACCTACCCACAAAAGACTTGCGGGGTAGGTGTCAGAAAACCAAATGCTACGTGAGAAATTGACTTGCGAGCCCACAAATCCTTTGTTCTTTCAAGCCCGTAAGTGTTTCGTTCTAATCGCGCTATTAAATTGCATCAAAATAACTTGTTTTCAGACCCGTAAGCCGCAAATGGAGCCAAGAGGCTTGCAAATTGGCAATATAAAATACTTTATTTTCACTTTTATTTCAGTGTTATATCGATCCCAGCAATCAATGTGTTAATACATATAATGGTACTCGCATGTAATAGAATATCAAAATTTACGGCTTTGTCAATATTGCATTATCTCTGGAATGTTGGTCCGATCGTAACCCGTAATTGAAATCCGGAGGACTTTGCAATCCAACCTCTGTTTTTCAGTGACGTGATTCTGACGATCTCTGTTGCCATTGGCTCCATCTGAACCCGTAACTATGGGTTTGACTAATTGATTATGTTCCCCGCCGTGCATCCAACATTCGACAGATGGTTTACGGGTTTGCCTTTCCTTCCCATAGCTCGCGCCCTGCTCACACGAAATAGCTCCGTAACTCTGCAAAATGTTTTTGCGTTGCGGGTTCCACGTTGCACGAGCTTGGAACTTAATGGGGCTCTAAATGTAGCCAATACTTATGAGAGGTGTTACACTATAACTCAATATATTAGTATAGTTTATTGTGCTACTGAATTGATATTTTCAATGTGAATATTTAACAAGCCTTTCATTTTGGAAAATGTATGAATTTTATATTTCAATTTGCACATGCATAAAAATATAATTTCTATATAATTAGTTTGTAATCACCTCTCTCAGCCCTTAGTTGTATTTGCTAATTTCCTCATAAATGCCCATGTTAAGAACAGATTCACTGAATGTCTTAAGGAGGCTTCTTCACATTTACGGTTTTGTCTCCAAGGAAGTTCTAGGGACGAGATCCAAAATAATAGGTTTTTTGGACTTCAGAGACCCACGTGTGTCAAGTTCCGGAAGGATCTATAGAAAATAAAACAATGTTATCAACTAAGGAAATAATCATCACAGAAAATCATATTCTGCCACAAAAAAAATGTGTTGATGGACCAGAATAATTGAAACATATCCCAAATTGTGCAATACGTTCTGTTAACTCTTTTTACCAACTATTTTTTGATTTTGTATCCATTTTAAGGATCACATGAAGGGACATGGTGGAGGTTCCAGGTCATGAGTAATTTAAAACTAGAGGCAGTAACATTTTATTTTATTTAAAAAATGCATTTACATACAGAAAATTTCCATTATAGTTATAATTTTTTACCTGCCAATTAGCCTTTCAGATCCAGACAGTAATGCTAACAAATGCTAAAGGGTGATGATTGCTTATAATTGCAAATCACTTCCCTGGGGTGTCTGCATGCACTCTAAAGGTGTTGTGCTAATGGGTCTGAGCATATACATGTAAATTAGATTATCTATTCCCTGTAGAAATGGAGCAACGTTTCTATTCATGTATGCTGAAAGACTACAAAGTGGCACCTGACCATAGCACTGAACAGAGAGTGATCGGCCTACAGGCAGCCTAGCTGTCCAAGATGGAATTGTCTTAACTAACTCATGCATATATATAAACCAGAAAGGCAAACTGATAGATAAACTTGAAGAAAATGCATTTTGTAGCTAACATGCTTATTATTACCCTAACTAGTCACTTGCCCGGCAAAAATGACGGCACAAATATGTGAAGCCTCGCAATGCTGTTTGCCACACATTGCGAGCCTCTCCCCCCTCTACTTTACTGGCCTCTCGATGAGCGCCTTCGCATGCGCAAGCCTGTAACTTTGCAAGCGTTACACCCCTGTGTCTCTTTCCCCCCTCTCCCTCTCCTGTGTCTCTTTCCCCCCTTTTCTTCCCCTGTGTCTCTTTTCCCCTCCTCCATTTCTCACCCCTGTCTCTCTTCCCCCCTCTCCCTCCCCTGTATCTCTTTCCCCCCTCCCCTGTGTCTCTTTCCTTCCTCTCCCTCCCCTGTGTCTCTGTCTCCCCTCTCTCTCTCTTGTGTCTCTTTCCCCCTCTCCCTCCCCTGTATCTCTTCCCCCCCTCTCCTGTGTCTCTTTCCCTCCTCTCCCTCCCCTGTGTCTCTCTTCCCCCCTCTCCCTCCCCTGTGTCTCTTTCCCCCTCTCCCTCCCCTGTATCTCTTTCCCCCCTCTCCTGTGTCTATTTCCCTCCTCTCCCTCCCCTGTGTCTCTGCCCCCCTCCCTCTCACCTGTGTCTCTTTCCCCCTCTCCCTCCCTTGTATCTCTTCCCCCCTCCCCTGTGTCTGTTTCCCTCCTCTCCCTCCCCTCTGTCTCAACCCCCCTCTCTCACCTGTTTCTCTTTCCCCCTCTCCCTCCCTTGTATCTCTTTCCCCCCTCCCCTGTGTCTCTTTCCCTCCTCTCCCTCCACTGTGTCTCTTTCCCCCCTCTCCCTCTCCTGTGTCTCTTTCCCCCCTTTCCCTCCCCTGTGTCTCTTTTCCCCTTCTCTATTTCTCACCCCTGTCTCTCTTCCCCCCTCTCCCTCCCTTGTATCTCTTTCCCCCCCTCCCCTGTGTCTCTTTCCCTCCTCTCCCTCCCCTATGTCTCTTTCCCCCCCTCTCCCTCTCCTGTGTCTCCTTCCCCCCTTTCCCTCCCCTGTGTCTCTTTTCCCCCCTTCTCCAATTCTCACCCCTGTCTCTCTTCCCCCCTCTCCCTCCCCTGTGTCTCTTTCCCTCCTCTCCCTCCCCTGTGTCTCTGTCCCCCCTCTCTCTCCTGTGTATCTTCCCCCTCTACTTCCTTCCCTGTGTCCCCCTCACACACACCTGTGTCTTCCTTGGCAACGGTAAATCGAGTTACAGGCTTGAAAAAAAATGGGCTTGAAAAAAATGGTGGCCATTTTTTTTTCAAGCCCGAAATTGATGTAATCTGACACCATTTATGTTTCAAGCCCATAACTGTATTTTAGCCTCTCCCATCCTCTACCTTCAAAGCCTCGCGATGTGCAACGTTGACGCTCATTGCGAGCTTCTCCCCCCCTCTGACTTGCAGGGCTCACAACGAATGCCTTTGGCGCTCATTGCGAGCCTCTCCCCCCTCTGCCTTACAGGCCTTGAGTTAAACGCTTTCGCCACTCATTGCAAACCTGTAACTTTTGGCCCTCGCGATGAGCACCTTCAACGCTCATTGTACATGCGCAAGCCCGTAACTTTTAACATATCGTGACAGACAAACTCGCAATTATGACAACTGTATATGTGACTTTAAATAAAACTATATTTGGATCATCCACTGTATCCCTTTGCATCCCAAATGTATGATAATGGGCAACTTGTTGTTTGGAAAATTTAAAATAAGTAATTATGTTTTTCATTTTTAACTATTATATTGTTTTGTTTTTTATTGGCAAAAATTTTATTTGTGCTTCTAATTAGACACCTGGGAAATAGAGGAACATTTCTATTCATGTATGCTGAAAGACTACAAAGTGGCACCTGGCCATAGCACTGAACAGAGAGTGATCGGCCTACAGGCAGCCTAGCTGTCCAAGATGGAAGTCCAAATGATACAAGGAGTTTTTGTTTGTTTTTGGTAAAAAAGTATAGCTGTCCATGTTGTTAGTTTGTTACATATTCTGAATAATTTGTTTATGGTGACCATTCTCTTGAAGCCCTTTACTGTACAGAATATAACAAGCAAGATAGGAAATAAGTGGGAACTAGAGCTCATCTGCATGTCCCTACTGGTTTCCCAGAGTGCAGTGCAAGCAGTGTATTCCTTGGATTATTTTATTTACATACTTTACAAGCATGTGTTTTGTTTTTTTCTCAAACTACAGTGTCCCCTTAACTGCCTCTTAATGGTTTCTCACCGGAGTCTCCTTGCATGTCCTGAAGGTGAAGTTCTGCAGTAGGACAGTGAGGGCAAGTTTAATGTTGAGTAAGGCAAATCTCATTCCAATACAGTTCCGAGGGCCAGCTCCAAAGGGCAGGAAGTTGTAAGGGTCTTGGGACTCCCTGTTCTCTTGACTAAACCTAAGGAACAGAGGAAATATTACAATTATTTATAAATGTAACATTATTTTATTATACCCTTATTGTATACATTTACTATAGGTGTTGTGTTCAATTGGCCTTTCCTGTCTCCATAGTTCTCTCTCTATCTCACTCTCTTTCCTCTCTTTGTTTTATCTGTCCCTCCATTTTCTTTTAGTGATAATTTAAACCTGCACCCAGGCCTGCTGATTCTGAAATCCTGAGAACATCCTATACACCAGCAGGTATGGAAATGACTATGGAAGTTGACCCATCCCTGGAGCCAATATCTTTATTAATATTACTACTGTATGTATATTTTTTTATCTGGGAAGATAGACTTATTTCTAGCATTTTTTCAACCCCCAACCAATTTATGCTGCATCCCTACCCTTCCCCATCCTTCCCCCATTCATGGCTTGCATGATGTTCCTTAAATCTCCTCCTTCCCACATGTCTCAAGCCTTTCCTGTCTCCTACATTCTCTCTCTATCTCACTCTCTCATCCCTCTCTTTTCCTGTTTTATCTGTCCTTCTTACCTGTTTCCATTTTTTTTAGTGCTATTTTAAACCTGCTCCCAGGCCTACTGAATCTTAAATCCTGAGAACATTGCTCTCCATCCCTGCCCCTTACTCACCCGCCCCTATTCAGATTCAATTTATAGAGTCATGGAAATCACCTTACTTCCACCACTAGGGGTCAGACAACATATTACGTACTAGAGCCTTTCACCTCAGATCCCTCCCCTCCTCCTTTAAATAATAATCTTTCTAACTTTCACTTTCTTCCTGACCCTTGTTATTCCTTATCTGCTACTATTCCCAGGTCTCTGCTCCTTTCATTGCCTTTAGATTGTAAGTAGTGGGTTTCCAATCTTCTAGGGTGCTTAAGAAAAAAGCACTTTCTACAAAGATTCTAAGCTCAGAACAAGGCACTTCATTTTTTGAATTTGTTAATATTGTATTTTCTTTGTTCTTATCCCCTGTACAGCGCTACAGAATATATTGACACAATACAAATAAAAGTTAATAATAAATAATAATAATAATTGTAGTATTAATAGTTACTCCTAAAATATTATTTCCCGTGAATAATATATTAGAATTTTTTCAATTCTTCATAGTCTTTTTTCCCACGAGTCATAATCTATAATCACTTTATCAAAAAAGTTCTTAGGATGTCTGTGCCATTTAAAGATAATGACTCAAATGTATCAATGACATGAAGATAATAAGTCACAAATAATAATAGTGGATAAAAATCAATGATGTGGTCAATTATATGGTTATATTAATCTTATGAAGTTTCTAAATACAATGACATTTCTTACCAACTCATATTTCCTGCTACTGAGAATGATGTTCAGTGGTTATAATTGACATGGGATTTTTAATTTTAACTATTTCCATAAACCCAACTATATTACTAGAATTAGTCCCATAATTTTCAAAGGAACATTAACTTTTGGCATATTGTAGCAACCAGGTCAGCATTCTTCTGGTTCTGGCCTTATTTTTGGATTCTGGTGTAAAACAAAATTTGAATTATTATTTGATAAACCCAATTATATTACTAGAACTAGGGCCATCAGCTTAAAGGATACATTAAGATTTTCCATGTTGTACCTTTCTGGTTGGAATTCTTCTGGTTCTGGCCATATCTCTGGGTTTCGATGTAAAACAAAAACTGGAATTACAACCACCACTCCTTTAGGGATAGTTACACCATTTATTTCTGTAGTTTTCTTGCAAAGTCTTTCTATTCTTCCTCCTCCACTCGGGTAGAGACGGAAATTCTCGTTAATCACCATGTCCAGATATTCCATCTGCATCAAAGCATCGTATGTCGGAGGAGCCTGAGTAGATATCTCCAGATTTAGTAATTTCTCACATTTTTTTCACTATAAAACTTGCTGTATTGACTTGGGGACAAAAACTAGGCTATTCCTCTAAGATTATTAGGTAGAAAAAATCTTCTTCGATGATGTACATAGTGCTTCAAAAACTACACCTCCCTACATCTCTACTCTTGCCTCCAGATACAATCCAACTTACCCTCTTGATACTTTCCATAATTTCTGCCTTTCATCCCACATCATTACCTCCTCTCATACTGATCTTTAGGACTTCTCAAAAGCAGTCCTCCCTCTTTCCTTATTTCCACTATTAATGTGAAACAATGCTAGCTATTATAGCTCTCAAACATCTTTATCTCTATAAATATATATCCAAAAAGCTGTCCCCCTCACCTCACATCTCTACAACCACTATTACCTTTTAGATTGTAAGATCCCTCAAGAGAAGGCCCTCGTCTCCTCCTGTACCAGTGTACAAATGTACCCTCTGGCCTTATTTATAATGTCTTTAAATACATGTTAAATTGTACTAAAGTGGTTATTGTACCCCTAGCACCACGGAATCTGTTGATGTTCTATAAATAAAATATATTAACAAAATGATAATAATAGCAAAGGTTTACTAGGAGTATTTGTAGTTTTAAAACTTAGCTCCTCATCTATGAAGGGTTGCTTGGCTGATATTTGAAATGGTATAATTTACTAACGCCATCTTATCAAACTCTTTCTAGCACCCAATGCACAATCACCTTGAATGAAGTTCACTTGAGACCTGGTCTTCATCATGTTACCGAAAATCTTACATTTCACTTATAAACTTGAAATTAGAATTTGTTTACTGAAAAAGTAATAATAAAGTAATATATAGATTAGATGCAATGCTTTTAGAGTTCATACTTTCGTCTACTGAGTTTGTTATGTCCTATCATTACAATACTGTAGTCTGGCCCTCAAAACAGGTGGCATCTTCAGGCAAAACAGCGTCTTACCTTGTTGGGCAGTAGTGTATCAATCTCTTCCTGTAGTTTGCTCTGGACATCCGGGTGCACTGCAAGGTTATAGGCCACAAACATGAGTGTGGTGCTGGTCGTCTCATATCCAGCCAGAATGAAGATGAGCGCCTGGGCCATAACCTCTGTGTCGGAAAGTTCTACAAGAAAGTAAAACAGAGTGGGTTACCCAGTCTCCCATAATTCCACTGCTGTAATGTTATCCCCATTACAAAGTACATAACAACTCTTATACTGATATACAGTATCTCACAAAAGGGAGTGCACCTCACATTTTTGTAAATATTTTATATCTTTTCATGTGACAACACTGAAGAAATGCCCCTCTGCTACAATGTAAAGTAGTAAGTGTACAGCCTGTATAACTCAACATACAGCCATTAATGTCTAAACTGTTATTATTTTCCAGCACTGCCTTAGCCCTCATGGGCATGGAGTTCACCAGAGCTTCACAGGTTGCCACTGGAGTCCTCTTCCACTCCTCCATGATGACATCACAGAGCTGGTGGATGTTAGAGACCTTGCACTCCCCAACCTTCCATTTGAGGATGCCCTACAGATGCTCAATAGGGTTTAGTTCTGGAGACATGCCTGGCCAGTCCATCACCTTTGCCTTCAGCTTCTTTAGTAAGGCAGTGGTCGTCTTGGCGGTGTGTTTGGGTCGTTATCATGTTGGAATACTGCCCTGCGGCTCAGTCTCCGAAGGGAGTGGATCACGCTCTGCTTCAGTATGACACAGTACATGTTGGCATTCATGGTTCTCTCAATGAACTGTAGCTTCTCAGTGCCGGCATCACTCATGCAGGCCCAGACCATGACACTCCCACCACCATGCTTGACTGTAGGCAAGACACACTTGTCTTTGTACTCCTCACCTGGTTGCCGCCACACACGCTTGACACCATCTGAACCAAAAAAGTTTATCTTGGTCTCATCGGACCACAGGACATAGTTACAGTAATCCATGTCATTAGTCTGCTTGTCTTCAGCAAACTGTTTGCAGGCGCACTTGTGCATCATCTTTAGAAGAGCTTCCTTCTGGGACAACAGCCATGCAGACCAATTTGATGCAGTGTGCGGCGTATGGTCTGAGCACTGACAGGCTGACCCCCCCCCCTCCCCACACACACACACACACACCACATACACACCCCTGCAACCTCTGCAACAATGCTGGCAGCATTCAGCTTCTGGATATGACCATGGCGAGGCCTGTTCTGAGAGGAACCTATCCGGTCTCGCCCACTGTGCTGCAGCTCAGTTTCAGGGTCTTGGCAATCTTCTTATAGCCTAGGCCATCTTTATGTAGAGCAACAATTTTTTTTTAAAGATCCACAGAGAGTTTTTTGCCATGAGGTGCCATGTTGAACTTCCAGTGACCAGTATGAGAGAGTGTGAGAGCGATAACACCAAATTTAACACACCTGCTCCCCATTCACACCTGATACCTTGTCACATGACACTGGGAAGGGACAATGGCTAATTGGGCCCAATTTGGACATTTCCACTTAGGGGTGTACTCATTTTGGTTTCCTTCGGTTTAGACATTAATGGCTGTGTGTTGAGTTATTTTGAGGGGGCAGCAAATTTACACTGTAATACAGGCCGTACACTTACTACTTCACATTGTAGCAGAGCGTCATTTCTTCAGTATTGTCACATGAAAATATATAATAAAATATATACACGAATGTGAGGGTTTACTCACTTTTGTGAGTTACTGTAATAATCCCTGATATGAATGATCATTTCAACTTTAAGTTTCTTACTTAACAACTCCCTACTTTAGAGGTGAGCCATAGAAAATTGTGTTAACGCCAAAGAGTATGATGAGGTCAAAGGGTAAACCTGGCCTATTTTTCTTATTTTTGTATTTTTATTAAATTGGGATTTTACTTAATTTAGTGTAAAATGCAATAAGGACAAGAAATAGAGGGGGAGAATGGGGGGAAAGGAGGGGGTCAGAGAGAGTTGATGACAGCGAGAGATAGTAATAAATACAGGGTAAGAGCGGAGGAGGTGACAAGGGACAGATTGAGAGATTGTGGATAGAAGTGAGAGAGGAGGGGGTAATGTTAGGAGTATGAAGATGGGGTTAGGTGAAAGGGAAAATGAGGTAAGAGGAGGAGGTGAGTGCGGTCAGAGAGGAAGGAGGGTGATCAGGGAGAAGGGAGGAGTGATGGCGGAGACGGGTAGAGATCAAGTGTAGAGAGGAGAGGAATTGAAAGTTGGAAAAGGGATGGTAATGGAGAGAGATGGTGA
This sequence comes from Discoglossus pictus, assembly GCA_027410445.1. NCBI lineage: Eukaryota > Metazoa > Chordata > Amphibia > Anura > Alytidae > Discoglossus > Discoglossus pictus. The sequence goes on along the minus strand of CM050172.1, from coordinate 104,443,323 downwards.
TTGGGGGAAAAATATAGAGGCAATTTATGAAATGAAGCATGTTGGGTGTTTTTGAATTATACACAATCTCTACCTTCAGACAATATATACTTTTATAAGATCATATTGATTTACATGGATAGACTACTATTTTCAGGCACAGATATGTAGATTGTTCTTATCAAGGCAAGGAAAGCTGTCTAGTCTCTTATCATTTAGTGAGCTGTCTTGGCCAGAAATAAACATAAAGCTACTAAAATATAATATTTGTGTACTGAGGAGATATGGGGCATTTGTAATTAGCTATACATTCACTGATTGTATTGGTTTTAGAAAAAGTACAAAGCGCCAACTAAAAATATTTGTTTTTTTTCATAATTTCTATATTTATTTATTTTTTTCTTTCCAATTTCACATACAACCATAATAACATATATACCAATAGGAAGCTGAAGTTCTACTGAAAAGAAAGCTATATTTAAATTCAAATATAAATACAATTAAGCATCCGAACAGATGCAGAGGAAAATGTTGAAAACCCTTCAGGTATCCTGTGTCAGGAAAATACCAAAACATCGGGCACTGAAAGGGTTAATGTTTGGAATAGGTAAGTCTATCACAGGGGTTTGAATGCCCTCTCTACATTTATATAGAGAAAACATGAACATAGATCTTTTTTTTCTTTGATAAGTGTATTCAATTAATTGTTTTTTCCCAATGTTATTTTGACATTGCCTCCCTGGGATTGACCACTACTTGGTTGACATGAAGCCCGCTTGGTAGAATAGTGTTTAATCTGTCAGCCATAATTTTGATACAAATCTTAATATCCACATTAATTAGGATAATAGGTCTATAATTCTTAATATTTAAAGAGTCTCTAACTGGCTTTGGCAGAACCAGGGGATTTGTCCAACTTAAATATATCAATTGTTAACTTCAATTCTTCAGTGGAGTTTGGGGTATTAATATAATTTTGTATCCAGATAATTCATTTTGGTATTGAACATTTATTTAGAAATTGTTGGATGAGTTGGATATTGGGCTTTTTACCAAGTTTATATAATGATTGATACTATAACCATGGGGTCCCTATGAGTCCCCATGGTACCTAACATTACCCCCTATACCATTACTTTATAATCTCCATAGAAACATAAGCAATTAAATAAGTCATTTGCATTGTATCACCTTTGTAGCCATGGTTTCCCTCCTCGTTGGTCTGAGAATCAACCATATTTTGTAGAAAATCAACTCGATCCTGTGGGACAGAAGATGGATAATGAGTTGGTGGAGATCATGTTTGCAGCAGTCCACATACCCATGGCTTTCTTACAGGTTCCAACACAAAATGTATGTACTGATGAGATGGTGAATATCAGTTGATTGAAATAATATTTCACATACAATCAGAAAATGACAAATATTGACTTATTTTGTTGCATAGACATTTGCAGGGTGCTTATGATTTCTGGTATTTGCACATACAACAAACTGCATACATTAGTCCTGGAGGTCATCTCAAGGAATAACTTGGTTCTATAAAAAACGCTTATAAAAAATAGTGAAATATGTTTTAAAAATTCAAAAAGTTATTTTTGATTATGTAGAGCAGCACTTTTGAATTCCGCCTCTCTATCAGATCATATTGGGTTAGAGTTAAAACTTTGACCAACTAATTTATAATTGGTTGGCCTCTCTCTTGTATTGAGTATGACTCTTGATCTCTTGACATTTAGTATGTATAGTTACCTTGTGAATGCCTTTTTGTCTTTTTTCCTTGATATTTTTTATAGCATCCATGAAAAAGTTAAGAACATCCAATGAGAAAATGCAAAAATTCATTTTTTTCAATAAAGGAACAAGGAAAGGAAATAACACTGGAATGAAGGGAACAAAGTTAACAAGATTTATGTATTTGCTTTGAACAATATAATAAAGGGATCTATAATAAATATGGTGACTTTGAGTAATAACATGTACCTGAGTTTAATTTGTCCTTTTACCTCCTATCAGCCTTTCTGATTCACCCACCAAACTTGTGGCTTCATCTTAAATGTAATATTTACTAATTACATTCAAACCATGTAGCATTTATATGGGTAAAATCGGAATAAATGCAGAGTATTTTTTGGCTTGGAGTATGCACATACTTAGATTCATCCTTTCAAAATAATGCCAACACACTATGTTTTGGTGTTAATTACAGCTTGGAGTTCAATTAGTAAAGACAATTTAAAGGGACATATAATGCTGTACATCATTAGGTAGTAAATTAAAATAATTTGGGAAAACTGCTTCCATTTTTAATTGATCATTACTTCCCTTAGATATACAGTAGTAATTCAATATGTATCATGATGATGTGTAGTGGTTAAGGTTATATGACTTATAACAGATCACGGCACCCATATTTATTTCATACCATCTCTTTATAGTTTATATATATTCTGTTTTAAAGGATTGGGTGTTTGTGAACAGCTGATTAAGTAACTCACCAGTGGTTATAATCAAAGGGTTGAAGAGGGAAAACTGGAAAAGCTTATTGCTGTTGGTCACAAATGGGTCATTGGGATTGTTAATGGAATCAATGTTCACACTGAAAGAGGTGCTTAGAACAACATCCATGCTGTATGCCCCGAAGATGCTGAAAGAACAAAAGGAAAACCATTACACCATGTTCCATCCTACCCTCCCATCATAAAAAAAACACCCATTCTGGGAAATTTGTGAAATCTGCATCTACACTTTGGAATTGTTAGCACATGTAACTGCTTTCCTAGAAGAAGTAAACAGAGTTACCAATTTCTAGCTTCACATTCCCATTAAAAGTATCTAATTGTACTATTTCCCCTGTCATTATTTATTATAGCGCAAATTATTTGTTAGCCATTGTTGACTAGGGACATTCTTCACTAGATAAATTCTGAAACTAAGAGAATTTTGTTGAACTACTGGATGTTGCTATAGAATGAAACAAGCTGCCTAATTTTCATTTGTAGCTTTCTTGTATGACCATTACCAGTTACCAGTTGCCTTTAGCTGTAAATGTTATAAAGGCCTTCTAAGGAGTCGTTTTCTTTGTAATCAAATTGATATTTTGATGCTTTATTAAACACACAACATACCATGCAGATACATTCACCTGAGTGGTATATTACCACTAATTTAACCTAGCCTTTAGATCAACTTGAGCATTGTAGGCCCTGACCAGTATAAACTCAAAACATTTTGTCTTATTGTCCAGTATAGTCTGCAATTCCCACCGTAAGCCACAAACAGGGTCTGTCTTGCTCAGAAAAAAAACGTAATCATGACTAATACAATAAGATAAAAAAAGTTCTGCCCCATATGTCCTACTTACTCCTTCATGTTGAAAGAGGTCTCTTTGTTGTCCACTTTCTTCTGAATGTTCTTGACAAGAAGGTCTCCATAGTGCTTTATCAGAGGGAACATCTAAATGTAGAATTAAATTGTAAATTAACTGAAAACCATTTTCTAAAGAGGCCACAATTCATAGAGTCCCAAAAAAGTATTGTACTTGTTAGTTTCGCTCTCCAAGATTTGTGAAGTTGACATGTTTGCTCATTGTGTGCTTTCAGTTTGTAGTTTCACCTGTGTTGTGCTGGCTCCCAACACCCAAGGGCTGGACACTTTGGGGAAAAGTTACATATACCTACCTACCTTGGCATTGTCATGAAGATTGCATGTGTTGCTGTGTTATTTCACTGGTGTATAATAAAGTAAATAGATATCTCTCTTTTACATGGTTTATCTATAGTTTGCTTTAACCTTTAGTTTTATAAGATCTAGTAATTTTGATACAAGATTAGTTTGACAGCAGTTTTATTGATGTAAGATATATATACGGACACACATGTCCTATCACCCTGACCCAGACATTCTTTCTTGACCTTGTTTGGTCTATTAAATGTCATTGATCAGATAGAATACTAACCTGCTTCAGTTTCCCACTGGTGAACGTTGGCGAGAGTACTGTACGGATCCTCTTCCACTGTTCATCGTTCGCCACAGAAACAGCTGTTTCAAGAGGGCCAGCCAGAGGTAGAATCTAATACAAATAGAAAATATAGAGCCATTGGCCTCATGCGGAATAACATTTATGCAATCTCATATTCTTCTAAAGTCTTGTTTTTTTTCACCTACTGAACATTTCTGAAATTTGTCTTTAATAGAACTCAGGAAGAAGATGAAGAAGATGTGAGATGTGATATATGCTTCAGTAAGATCCAAATGGTCAAAACATAACTAAAGAACACAGCAGAGGTACTAAATAAGGTTTAATGTAAAGCTATAAGTATGAACAAGTGCTATATTGATTGAATGTTTTTTTTTCTAAATAATATTTTCCTACAGAAAACTTACTTTACACTGAAGATGGTAAGGTGTATTTGTCATTTAGCCTTTCTGCTCTACATAAGAAGCTGCTATGTAATCCAGGGTTTCTCAATAACAGGTCCAAGGACCAGTGCCAGTCATTGGGATATGATCTGCCTGCATCAGAGAGGAGTTACCAATTTCTAGCTTCACATTCCCGTTAAAAATATCTAATTGTACTATTTTCCCTGTCATTATTATCAGAGAGGAAGGGTGGGTTTAGCAACAGGCTTGAATTAAGTGGGAACGTGGTAATGCGGAGAGACTGACCCCTTAGAAATGTCACTGATACTGTAATAAACAGATTAATGAAGAACTTATTGGAACTTCTGATTAGTCACCAGTTGGTCCTTTGCTCCATAGGCATTGAGACCAAGGGTGTAATCTATGTCTATAGAATTACCAAAAACATTTAGCTGACATTGCCTTTGTATGGACTGGGTCTGAGTATGTGCAGTGCAGATGTTAGGGAGTATTAGTCTAGGGAACTGCAGATTCTGAGAATGATCCCATGAAAAAACTTTATCCATGACAACAACACATGCAGACCTCCCTAGGTTAATTGTATTTAGTAGTTCAGTCGTGTCTGACTAGTCAAGATCCTTTGGACTGCAGCAGGCCAGACACATCTGTATGTTGCTGGTTGTGCTTATCCATAAAATTATCTTGGCAAAGATACTGGAGTGGGTTGCCAGCTCCTTCTCCAGTGGACGGCATTTTTGTTTACCTCTCTGCTTTCAATTTCCCATATTGGGTGACCCTGCATGGTATAGCTCAAAGCTTCATTGATGTACACAAGCCCCTGATGAGTGGATGATGAGAAGCTTCATGAAACATGTGTCGGGCACAAATGACGTTGAGCACACACACATATATATATATTTATAAATATATATATAAATATATATATATATATATATATTTGCATAATTGAATTTATTGTGCTTAGTATTTTCTCTTTAGGTATAATCTCACTAAAGGACCATTGTAGCTTAGGAAAAAAAAAATCCCATGTTTGTGAAGTATGTATGAAACAAAAATCATTAGTAGTTTTGTTAACCAAGATTATAAATAATGGACTTCTCAATTATTGTGTCTTGGAGCTTCCTCTAGAGCAGTCTCAACAGCCAGTCCAAGGACTGGTACAGGTCCCTGAAACCTTATCTACCAGTTCACAATTGGAAGCCTCTGTTGACCAGACAATGTTTGATAAATATGACAAATTTAATGGAAGAAATATTGAGACTGATTTAGAGGAGGAGAAAATAACACTCTCGAGTATGAGAACTCTTTTTAAGGAATTTAAAATTTTGATTGAAACTAAATTATTACAAGAGATTGCTAAAAGTACACCAGCGATTAATGTCAAGACCAATATAATTCAACAATTAGAAGAGAGCAAGATGAACGTATGTAATGATCAACAAAAGCTTATTGAGACTGTTAAAGAATTAAAAGAGGAAGTAATGCTATTAAAAATAAGATGTAATTAATATGAAGATATGTTAAGGAGGAATAATGTTAGAATCCATGGGATATCTGAAAGTATTACTCCAAAAGATCCATCAGTTTTCAGTTAAAGATGCTTTACTGAAATCTGCTTATGACAAAAAGGTACGCCAAGTGCCATATGAAAAAATACAACTGTTCTCAGACTTATCAGTAGAAACATTGAACAGAAGAAGAGAATTTAGAGAGTTTACCAAAACTCTGAGAGAAAACAATATTGTATACAGATGGGAATTTCTGATTAAGATAACATTTACAAATCATGATAAAAGAATGTAATGACTTGTTTAGGTCTCTGAAGCTTGTTCGTCTTGATGTTTAGATATTAAAATTATTGAATAAAAATAGATATGTATCATTCCTAAAATAGGGAATAAAGGCGAGTTTTAATCAAACTGATCTACTTAGATCTGATACTTTGAATAAAATACAACTAGTTGAACTAATAAAAATAGATATGTATCATCTTTAGATAGGAAATAAAGGTTGGTTTTGATCAAATAGATACTTTCACAAAAAACAATTAGTTGAAATGAGAAGAGATTAATCTAAGATCCAATAGAATACTTAACTCTTAGAAGACAACCTCATTTCTCATCCAGTTCAAATAGAAAAACCCAATAGTAAAAATATGCTATATTCTGACAATTAACTTGGTTGTTTTCAATACGGAACATGTTTATGCAACAGAAATAAGGTTGTCATGTATAATATCTGTCTCAGCTAAAAATCTGCCACGCGATATTCAAACCATAATTGGTTTGTATTTCTCTACTTGACTACTTACCCACCACATTGAGGGGGGAAGATGTAGGAAGACATGTAGGTCATGTCAAGATCTGCACTCCTTGATAAGGTTTATAAATATTTTTTTTATCATATATGTATGTAAATGTTTAATGTTGGCCTATGAGGAAAGAGTTGATAGTAAATGGAAATAGATATGAGTTAATACAGGATGATTAAATGTCAATAAAAAAAAATAATTTTAATGGTAAAGGTTTGAACTCTTGTGCAAAAAGAGATACTGTATATAGAAAACTTAAGAATGAAAATATAGATATTATATGCTTCCAAGAGACCCATTGGGAACAAGACAGAGTCCCAAAGTTCTTCAAAAAGAAGTTTGATACTGGATTCAACTCAGTATATAAAAGGAACAGCAGAGGTGTTTCATTTGTTTTGTTTTTTATAAAAGATTGAATACTAAAGAAGAGTTTGTTCAATTAGACCCGAATGGTAGATTTATTTTGTGGGTAGGATATATCAATAATGACAAATCCACTGTACTAAATCTCTATGCCCCTAACTATAATCAAAATAGATTCTTAAATTGATTGTTAGAATCTGTATCAAGGTTCTTCTCTGGATCTATTATTGTATGTGGAGATTTTAACATGACTATAAAACCAGATGTGGATAGGAAAACTGCTATCCCAAACAAAAACCCTGGTCGAGCCAGAAGAATCTCAGATCAAATTTCTGACTGATTATGAAAGGGATCTATGACACTTGGAGGATATTACACCTAGGACAGAAGGAGTTTTCCTATTACGCTCAAGTGCTTACTCGAGAATTTACTATTTTTTTGGTGCATCGTGGTACTATGGATAAGGTCCTGAAAGTAGATAGACACCATACCTATTTCAGACCATGCTAGCATTACACTGTTAATTAAAATGTCCAATACAACAAACTTAAGACCATACTGGAAATTTGCGGTTTCCATAGTGCAAGATGAACAGAATAAGAATGTGGAGGAAATTAATAAATGTTTTGAATTTAGCAACAACTTGGTACCATCAAAAGCTACACTATGGATTGCTCAAAAAGCCTCTATTAGAGGAATTCTGGTCACCTGAGAGCTCAAGATAAAAAAAAGAAGAGGTCTACCCTTAAGAACGTTATATATCCAATTAAGTAAACTGGAAAGGGACAATAAAAAAATCTATAAATGATTTTACTATTTCTGAAATTAAATCAATTTGAATGCAGATAAAAACAATTAACCAATCACTTTCAGACGAGGCCATCTGGTCTATGCAGCAAAGAGCATACAACTTTGATAATAAAGTAAGCAAACTTCTGGCAGATAAAGTAAGAACAAAAACAGCACTGAAAAGAATTGAAGCTATAAGGTATGAGAACAGATTAATGACAAATCCTAAGATAGAGTGCAAACTTTTGCAAAATATTACTATAAACTTTATAATTTATCAGAAGAAGCAGAATTTGTTAAACCCTCTACAAAGCATAGTCAAAAAATGTTGAGTAAGTCTAATCTGCAATTCGAGATTTGAAACTCCAAAAAGCTCCAGGACCAGATGGTTTTGGTAACGAATTTTATAACATTTTTCAGCCTGTATTAAATGACAATTTAAAAATGTTCTTTAATGAAATCAAAAATTCCAAAAGGGATGACTATAGCTAAAATAATTACAATACCAAAAAAGAAAGGAGACCCTCAGGAATGTAGCAATTACAGACCTATTTTGTTTCTAAATACAGATGTAAAATTATATGCCAGAGTCCTAGCATTAAGATTGAGAGACTTAATGTCAAAACTAATCTCAGTTGATCAAACAGGATTCATCCCCAGTAGGCAGGGGTCGCACAACGTCAGGAAGTTGATTAATCTGATCGCCTTTACTAGGGCAAGAAATACTCCCACCCTATTCCTATCATTGGACACGGAGAAAGCACATAAGCTATTGGATCCTTATATACTAACCCATCTGGGAGATGGATGTAGATCCCAACTATTTAGCGTCTGTAATGGGACTAGACAGGGGTGCCCCCTCTCTCATCTCCTTTTTTCTTTACTGATCGAGCCATTTGCGGAAGCAATAAGAAACCCCTCCTTTATAAGGGAAGTGAGGACAGGAGAGAGGGAGCACAAAATGGTCCTTTTTGCAGATGATATAACTCTCATCTTGACTGATCCTGTCAATTCCTTAAAACATCTGCAGAAACTGATAGACAAGTTTGGTTTGATATCCAATTATAAATTAAATTCTCAAAAAACAGAGGTACTAACAATAAATATAGGTTTCGCAGAAAAGAATATACTAAAGCAAAATTACCCATTTAGATGGCATCTAAATGGACTCACTCATTTGGGTATACAATTTAGGGAGGAAATCAACAATATGATTTATATTAATTATAAAAAATCATATCTAAATTGCATGGAAACTATCTCAAGTTGGAAGGATAAGGGGTTTTCATTATTTGGCAGAGTAGCAGTAATAAAAATGATAATACTGCCCAAGTTTAGTTACGTAGCTCGTTGTATCCCTCTGCCAGCCCCAATGTACTGGATCCAAAAGTTTCAGACTTTAATAGATAGGTACATACATTGCAGATATTAGATTTAAAAAAAAAGAACAGTTTATAAAAGGCTGTATTTCTTACCCAATATTGTCAACATATTAGGAGGCCATGTGCGTTACACATATCCTTAAATAGTTAGAACCTGAAAAGACGTATTCATGGCACTAAATTAAGAATGAATTGTCCCCAAATAGAGACCTTACATTATTAATATTTGCTGAAAAAAATGACTGTAAAAATGTAAAGGAAGGAGCATATATAGTTATATAAATATTGGAAAAATATTAATCACAAACTAAAATGAATCCCTTTTCCAAGTCCCATCCTGCCTTTGGAATTCATAGTAAAACATTTTTATATTCCTTTTCCGAAAGAATAGAACAAAAAACAGATCTCTTTGCGGAAAGATATTTATGTAGGAGGAATTCTTGTACCCTTATAAATATGGTTTATCAACACAAAGTTGGCTTAACTTTAATAACCTACAAACTGCATTACATTTCAAACAATATGGCAATGCTTCAGAGAAAATAATCTACATCACTAGGAAAAATTAGAATTACATTTGAAAAGAAACATATGACAGCAATACTATATGCTTCAATATAATTAGATCTCTGAATGAATGGGAAATGGATATTGGTAAGGTCTTCCCTCCTGAAATATGGGATAAAGCATTTAAGTTGACAAATAGATTTATTAAAAGGGTATCATACAGAGGAGTCTTTTTTTAAACTATTCACAGATGGTACATGGTCCAAAAAAAAATCTACCAAATCTCTCACAACAGGAGAAATTGCAGTCAGCAGGACTCATATAAACACATTCTGTAGGACTGTCTGCATATAAATGTTTTTTTGATTGATGTATTCTGCAACGTTTCTAAAATTGTAAAAATAATTGTAATTCCGTCATTTGATAGTATTTTGCACAAAATTCCTGATGATTTTGAATTGGAATTAAAAGCATTTATCATCCAGGTATGTTTAGTTGCAAAATGGTTCTTGATCTCTAAGTGGAAACAAAATATTGTCCCTGTTTTGAATGAAATTAGGTCAATACTAAGTCGTAATAAAGTGTTGGAAGATCATTTTTATTCCATAGGCTTAATTAATAAAGACAAAATTAAGTGGAAAATTTGGGACGATTTTGATAAACTTATGATAACACTTGTAGATCATTAATCCTAACACATCGATTTCCATGCGCTCAACTCTTTAAATCCTCATAAGCAAATGTCTGTTTGTTTGTGTGTTTCTTTTTCTTTTATAAATTTTTATTTTTCAATACAAAACATAAACAACAAAGAAAAAAATAAAAATAACACAATCTTCGAAACCAACACTCAGAAAGTCACAACAAGATAAGTTAATTAACAGTAACTTCTTTTAAAGGAGAAGACATAAGCTTTATTACCTAGAGGATAATCCTATATTATAAAGATAGCAGATCACTTAAGCATAAGGCTACATTTACTATGATCTTTTCTTATTTCTTTACATCTTAATTTCTTCCTTTTTCCTCTCCATAAACCTATCCCATATATACCATTGGGTTTGCAAACCCTTCATTTTAACTGAATATCTTTGATTTAATTGGTGTTTGTTTGTGTGTTTGTCTTTTATGCGTATATGCACCTAAAGATTCCTTAATATCCTTAAAATGACAATGTAATATTCCTGTTTGTATGTTTTTATTATAGACATGTAATTATAGATTTATAAACATTCTAAAAGATAATATATTTGTATGTATTTAAACAAGAAATTACTCAAGAATGTGATAACTTCAGGATTCGCTTCTGTTGTTATGGAAACTATTAAACTGAATCGTGAAATGATTTTTTTTTTATTATGTACATGTACTCATTTTGTATAAATAAAAAAAAAGGAGTGTTTTAATGTATACAGATCATCACCATTAGTAATAGTTATAGACACATTATAGAAGAAAATATCTGCAGTACTCCATTCACATCCATGCAAATCTAGATGGTAATGTAGTAGGACACATGAAGTACCACCATGCTAAAAGTATCCTGGATCTCACATCCTGTCCCCATAAATATTGGGAAGTAACCAATTGGTCCCCATTAGCATTGGAAGGGAGTCAGCAAATCCAGAAAAGATTGATAAGCACTGCTCTAGAGCACTGCTTGTTGGCCAGGAGCTTGAGTGGGAGGTCTATTTGCATTTCCATTATCAAGTTCCACAATAGTGAGCAGGTCTTTCAGTAGAAGCAAAATAAGATAACAATTGGATGCACGAAAAAAAACAAAAAAACTTTCAGAATATTTTTTTTCCTTAAGAAAGCATACTATAAATATGACACTTTAGTGGTGTTTCAATGGCACTTTTGGAATGTGCTTCCTATGCCGCTCTTTGGCTGGTTGTGTCACCTTCTAGTATTTTTTTTATGCTAAATAGTAAAACGCAGAGGTGATTACCCTTCTGTTGGTGAATATGGTGAAGCATTCTTTCACAAGGACGGCTTTAATGATGGCAGGATCCAAGACTGCGAGTAACGGTCTCCGTCCATCATACAGCCTGGGGAAAAACAGAAGACTGCATTAATCAGACAGTGACTATTGGCCTTAGCACTCTCTCACACGGCTATAAATAACCAAAAATAAACTAAGATAAATATTTTGAAAAAAAAAAGATCATTATTTTTAGTAAGATATATACAGTAACTATGTGTAGACTTAGGCTTATATTGCAGTGTTATGAACTGGGGAAACTTCGTAATTTCAACTGATTATTGTTTATATTCAAATAATTATAGTAAACTGTATGTATGTATATATATATATATATATATATACACAGTAGACTCTCAGTTAACCAGAACTCAAGCAGCCAGAACTGAAAAAAAAAAAATACTGTACTTTAAAAAAAAAAATTACATTTTCGTGGCTCAACAAATGCCAGGAGCCTGGTTGTCTGGCCCCAAAATGCTTATAGGCACCAGTGCAGTGTTGGGATTCCATTCCCCGGGCATGCGTGAGTGAGCCAGGGCAGTGTTGGGGATACATTCCCCGGGCATGCGTGATTGAGCCAGGGCAGTGTTGGTGTTAAATTCCCTGGGCATGAGTGACTGAGCCAGGGCAGTGTTGGAGTTACATTCCCTGGGCATGAGTGACTGAGCCAGGGCAGTGTTGGTGTTACATTCCCCAGGCATGAGTGTCTTAGCCAGGGCAGTGTTGGCATTACATTCCCCAGGCATGAGTGACTGAGCCAGGGCAGTGTTGGTGTTACATTCCCCAGGCATGAGTGTCTTAGCCAGTGCAGTGTTGGGGTTAAATTCCCCGGGCATGAGTGACTGAGCCAGGGCGGTGTTGGTGTTACATGAGTGACTGAGACTGGGTAGTGTTAGTGTTACATTCCACGGGCATGAGTGAGTGAGCTAGGGCAGTGTTGGCGTTACATTCACTGGGCATGCGTGAGTGAGCCAGGGCAGTGTTGGCGTTACATTCCACGGGCATGAGTGACTGAGCCAGGGCAGTGTTGGTGTTAAATTCCCCGGGCATGAGTGACTGAGCCAGGGTGGTGTTGGAGTTACATTCCCTGGGCATGAGTGACTGAGCCAGGGCAGTGTTGGTGTTACATTCCCCAGGCATGAGTGTCTTAGCCAGGGCAGTGTTGGCGTTACATTCCCCAGGCATGAGTGACTGAGCCAGGGCAGTGTTGGTGTTGCATTCCCCAGGCATGAGTGTCTTAGCCAGTGCAGTGTTGGTGTTACATTCCCCGGGCATGAGTGACTGAGCCAGGGCAGTGTTGGCGTTACATTCCCTGGGCATGCGTGAGTGAGCCAGGGCAGTGTTGGCGTTACATTCCCCGGGCATGAGTGACTGAGCCAGGGCAGTGTTGGTGTTAAATTCCCCGGGCATGAGTGACTGAGCCAGGGCGGTGTTGGGGTTACATTCCCCGGACATGAGTGACTGAGCCAGGGCGGTGTTGGTGTTACATTCCCTGTGCATGAGTGACTGAGCCAGTGCAGTGTTGGGGTTACATTCCCCTGGCATGAGTGACTGAGCCAGTAAAATGTTGGGGTTACATTCCTCTGGCACTTTGAGACTGAGCCAGGGCAGAGTTGGGGTTACATTCCCTGGGCATGAGTGACTGAGCCAGTGCAAAAAAAAAAAAAAATACTGTACTTCAAAAAAAAAAAAAAACATTTTTGTGGCTCAACAAATGCCAGGAGCCAGGTTGTCTGGCCCCAAAATGCTTAGAGGCACCCGTGCAGTGTTAGGGTTCCATTCCCCGGGCATGAGTGACTGAGCCAGCGAAGTGTTGGGGATCCATTCCCCGGCCATGAGTGACTTAGCCAGGGCAGTGTTGGGGTTACATTCCCAGGGCATGAGTGACTGAGACTGGGCAGTGTTGGTGTTACACTCCCCGGGCATGAGTGACTGAGCCAGGGCAGTGTTGGCGTTACATTCCCTGGGCATGCGTGAGTGAGCCAGGGCAGTGTTGGCGTTACATTCCCCAGGCATGAGTGACTGAGCCAGGGCAGTGTTGGTGTTAAATTCCCCGGGCATGAGTGACTGAGCCAATGCAGTGTTGGGTAACATTCCCCTGGCATTAGTGATTGAGCCAATGCAGTGTTGGGTTACATTCCCCTGGCATGAGTGACTGAGCCAGGGCAGTGTTGGGGTTACATTCCCCAGGCATGAGTGACTGAGCCAGTGCAAAGTTGGTGTTACATTCCCTGGGCATGAGTGACTGAGCCAGTGCAGTGGTGGTGTTACATTCCCAGGGCATGAGTGACTGAGCCAGGGCAGTGTTGTGGTTACATTCCCCGGGCATGAGCGACTGAGACAGGGCAGTGTTGGGGTTACATTCCCTGGGCATGAGTGACTGAGCCAGTGCAGGATTGGGGTTACATTCCCTGGGCATGAGTGACTGAGCCAGTGCAGTGTTGGGGTTACATTCCCCCGGCATGAGTGACTGAGCCAGGGCAGTGTTGGGGTTACATTCCCTGGGCATGAGTGACTGAGCCAGTGCAGTGTTGGGGTTACATTCCCCCGGCATGAGTGACTGAGCCAGGGCAGTGTTGGGGTTACATTCCCCGGGCATGCGTGACTGAGCCAGGGCAGTTTTGGCGTTACATTCCCTGGGCATGAGTGACTGAGCCAGTGCAGTGTTGGGGTTACATTCCCCGGGCATGAGTGAATGAGTCAGTGCAGTGTTGGGGTTACATTCCCTGGGCATGAGTGACTGAGTCAGTGCAGTGTTGGGGTTACATTCCCCGGGCATGAGTGACTGAGACTGGGCATTGTTGGTGTTACATTCCCCTGGGTAAGCACCACACCCTCCAGCCGAATGTGTGTAAGTGAGGAGTGAAAGCTGCTGCTGCTAGAACAGCCCTCACTGAGAAATATACTTAGCAGAGCATCCTATGTGCAACTAATCTAGGCCTCTTTTAATAGTAACTCTCAAGCAAACAGAAACTACATTTATCCGTCATCTACCAATCCCAGTGGTGCCAGATAACTGAGAGTCTACAGTATATATAATTGAAGAGTGAAACTGTTGTGAATGTCCAATAATTTAGTAATTTAGTAATTATTAATCAATAAATATATAGATTAATAATGAGTTTTGCAGTATATTATGATACATTTTGTATTGGTTCAACCTCTCTTTATCAAGTCTCAAGAAATACAAACATGAGATGGAACCCTTAGTTTGAATAAAACATGCACATAGTCCATTGTAGTTTATATAATACAATGTACTTTATGTGGCACAAGCTGTTACACAGGAGAAACCAACCGTAAACCAACCACTATAAATAAGACGTTTGTCCAATACAAAAGGTATCATAATATACTGCAATACTCATTACTAATCTATATATTTATGGATTAATAATTATTAAATTACTGTACAGTGAGGGAAAAAAGTATTGTTCCCCTGCTGATTTTGAACATTTGTCCACTGACATAGAAATGATCCGTCTATAATTTTAATGGTCGGTGTATTTTAACAGTGAGAGACAGAATAACAAAAAAGAAAATCGCATGTCAAAAAAGTTATAAATTGATTTGCAGGTAAGTGAGGGAAATAAGTATTTGATCCCCTATCAATCAGAAAGATTTCTGGCTCCCAGGTGTCTTTTATACAGGTAATGAGCTGAGATTAGGAGTACTCTCTTAAAGGGATCTCAGCTTGTTACCTGTAAAAAAGACACCTGTCCGCAGAAGCAATCAATCAATCACATTCCAAACTCTCCACCATGGCCAAGACCAAAGAGCTGTCCAAGGATGTCAGGGACAAGATTGTAGACCTACACAAGGCTGGAATGGACTACAAGACCATCGCCAAGCAGCTTGGTAAGAACAGTTGGTGCGGTTATTCGCAAATGGAAGAAACACAAAATAACTGCCAGCCTCCCTTGGTCTGATGCAGAATTCTGGGGAGGAATTCTGCCTATGACCCCAAGAACACCATCCCCACCGTCAAACATGGAGGTGGAAACATTATGCTTTGGGGGGGGGGGTTCTGCTAGGGGGACAGGACAACTGAACTGCATCGAAGGACAATGGATGGGGCCATATACCATCAAATCTTGGGTGAGAACCTCCTTCCCTCAGCCAGGGCATTGAAAATGACAATGACCCAAAGCACACAGCCAAGGCAACAAAGGAGTGGCTCAAGAAGAAGCACATTAAGGTCCTGAAGTGGCCTGTGGAGAGAGCTGAAGTTTTGAAGCCTGGAAACCTTAATGACTTGGAGAGGATCTGCAAAGAGTGGGACAAAAACCTTCCTGAGATGTGTGCAAACCTGGTGGCCAACTACGAGAAACGTCTGACCTCTGTGATTGCCCAAAAGGGTTTTGCCACCAAATACTAAGTCAAAGGGGTCAAATACTTATTTCACTCATTGACCTGCAAATCAATTTATAACCTTTTTGTCATGCGTTTTTCTTGGCGGGGGGGTTATTATTATGTCTCTCACTGTTAAAATACACGTACCTTTAAATTTATAGACTGATCATTTCTTTGTCAGTGAACAAACGTTCAGAATCAGCAGGGGATCAAATAGTTTTTTCCCTCAATGTGTATAAAAATATATATATCACATATAATAGTTGTACTACGAGTTGTAGTCACAAAATGATACGACTTTGTGCATGCTCATCGTGAGGCACGTACGACTTAGGCTGCAATGTGCGCCGAAGGAGCTCATTGCAGAGCTCGCGATCAGCACCGCAGCGAGGGTGGAAAGAGACACAAGGCTGAGAAACGGAGGAAAAGAGACACAGGGGAGGGAAATAAGGAAAAACAAAAGACACCTAGCAGGGAGAGGAGGGGGAGGCAGAGAGGGGGAAACACCCACATGGAAGGGAGAGGGGGGAAACAGACACAGGGGTCAGAGAGCAGCGCTCATTGCACGGCTTGTAAACTACACAGGGGAGAGTCTCACAATGGAGAGGCCCGTAAAGTAGGCGGGGCTCGCGATGAGCGCTGAAGGTGCTCAGAGGGGCCAGAGTCTCGCATTGTGTGGCAAACAGCATTGTCAGGCTTAAAATTGTATTTTTAACTGGCAATTCCCTAGTATATATATATATATATATATATATATATATATATATACATGCATATATATAGTTTAATATATTTATTTGAATTATGTAAGTATAATTAGTTTTTGTTGATGGGAGAGTTTTGTGTACAGTACAATGATATGTACTGCACGTTATTTGTAATAAAGTGTTTTCCTAATAGGAGGATGAGTCAACAGCTAAACTATTTTCCCCTTATCATGTTGTAAGTGGACCCTGCCCAGCTGTGTGGATGACTCCACCCCCAACAGTGGCTTCATCTTTGAATTAAAAAAGATTGAGAAGTGTATCCAAGAGGGAGTATGTAAGGGCCAATATAGTTGCTACCATGCTGAGCAATATGAGTGGCAACGTTATAAAAAAGTATAGAAGAGATATACCGTATTTTGTTTTAACTAAAAATGATTCCAGATTTCAGTGATCATTTAAAGCCCTGATGAGGGGGCTTTTGCCTCTTGGATGTCTGGGATCACCATAAGGGCAAATGTGTAGTTTGCACATCCCAACAGCAGGTGTCACCCTCTACTTCTTCTATCTCCTCTGACTCAACCAAGATGGTTACTTGAGATGTAAATATCTCCACCTCCAAGGTGGAACACACAAGACATGAGCTTCTCTTTGGGGTCAATTACACACTTTGAAGCCACCGTCAAGCTATTGCCAATGGAATGGATTCTGAACTCACCCCCAGATATTTCCATATTTCTTGAAACATTCCATGTCAGCCTCAAACAAGCCCTACAAAAAAAAAAACACTTTATAAAATAACACACATAAACTAATCATGGGCAAGTAATTAAACCTATTAGGCTATTGTACAGCTCAAAGGACACTTTTTATACGCAATTGCTCTTTCATTTTCTTTATTAGACTACCTATTGTGCGTCTGTTTCTTTAGGGTGTGCCCTTGTAAACTAATGAGCTTTCTGTTATTTATATTGATAATCCTTGAAGTTGAAGCTGCCACTTTCCCAATGTGCAGACATAAGATTTCTCTCAATTTTCAAAGTCTTCTCCCACCTCAAGAAGAAGATCACTGGAATCTAAAATAGTAGCATAATTGCATATAAAAGGTAAAATAAGAGTCTGTATTTTGGTAAATTCTAAAAACATGTTTCCGAGAATAATTATTCAAAATATTTTATATGTAATGGCCACAGTGTCAGTGGACAAGCTTCCACTAAATGCTCATATCTGACTTTACTCCAAATTCTAAGACGTCTAAAGAATGCAAAAGGGAGATCTGCATTTTGCAGGGTACTTGCTATTTTTGGTCCCTGCAGAACCTTTATGAGGCAGGCAGTTGCAAGAACAATGTAAAAACTTGTTTCACTTGATTTTCAGTGCTCTATATAATGGTATTGATGGATTCCATGTCCCTTTGATGAATGTCCCTTTAATAATGATGCAAAACACATTTTTCATAGTGTTTTGTGTGTCCCTTTACATCCATTTAAACAAAATTTTAATTTCTACCAAATTATACCTTACTATTATGTGTCCCTTTAAGAATTGCTTATAAGCTCTGTTTTTGCTGCCCAATAATGCAAATTGTACCTGCTTGTGTCTGCCCAATGCAGCTCATGAAGACATAGACTCTGACGTGCAGTGTTTCAAATTAGCCAATCATCTTTGAACATCATGTTGCAGAATGTTACTGAGAGATGGTCTCTGATTGGCTAGCAGGAGACACTGCACGCTCAGTATGACTGCACATTGACTTCATGAGCTGCAGAGGGCAGACCCATACGGATACTATTTGGATGATTTTAGGCAGAATAAAGCTGATATAATAAAGCATAAAAGTAAATAAATAACCAATACTTATAATATAAAAATACCTATTATTTGGTTCTAGCAGTTTGGTTTATTTACCTATTGTAACGGAGCTGTGACATCAGAGGTCAATATCTCTGCTAATAAATAACAAAGATAGCCAAGTATAGCGCAGCCCGGTCCCACAAGTCCCTCTTTCCACAATGGACGATACACACCGTGGATTTTCTGAACAGGCATCATTTTTAATTATTTTACACACATATATATACAGTCAGAACGGGGGTGAGAGTCTCCACCAGGACAATGGAATACTCCCACCTTTGGCCATACAAAGACTTAATTAGTAATATTAACCCTTGGGCCTCATATAGTCCAGTTAACCCTTCCCTGACCTGGTATAATGTCCTTGGTATAATAACAGTGATGGGTTTCTGTTACACTGCTCCCACGTGACCATAAACCGGCATACCCGGTCTGGTCCCAATGGATCGGCCTGGGGAGGTCCGGACAAAACTTTTTGTTGGTCACTTTTCTAGTTCCGTTTGCCTAGACAACTCATCAGCATTACTGTTGTGCTTGCCCGGGCGATACTGGATTGTGCAGTCAAAGGGTTGCAGCGCTAGACTCCAGCGCAAGAGTCGGGCATTGTCTCCAGACACCCTGTTGAGCCACACCAATGGGTTGTGGTCAGTAAACAGGGTAAAGGGTTGTCCATACAAATATGGCTGTAACTTTTTGAGTGCCCATACTACAGCCAGGCATTCCTTCTCGATGGTCCAACTTGGCTCAATACGGCTCCCAATCCAAACATAGAAGCGTCTGTGTGGACAAGAAAACGTTTGGTTGGATCAGCCAACACAGGGGCCTGGATCAGAGCCGTTTTCAATTGCTGGAATGCCTATTCACACTCTGGGGCCCAGACTACCTGCCTAGGAAGGTTCTTACGGGTCAAATCAGTAAGGGTTTTGGCTAGAGCACTATAGTTGGGCACAAATTTGCGATAGTACCCTGCTGTCCCCAGGAACGCTAGGACCTGGGTCTTGGTCCGGGGGGTGGGCCACTGTGCTACTGCCTCTACCTTGGCGAGTTTGGGTTTTTGCTGCCCGCTACCTACCCGATGGCCAAGGTATTGTACCTCTGCCATCCCTAGGTGGCACTTGCTTGGTTTGAGAGTCAACCCTGCTGCCCTAATGCAGTCTAACACTAGTCCTACGTGGGTCAGGTGTTCCTCCCAGTGGTCACTATAAATGGCAATATCGTCCAGGTATGCACAAGCATACTCTTGGAGCCCATCCAATAGCCGGTCTACCATCCGCTGAAACGTGGCCGGAGCGTTTTTCATCCCGAATGGCATGACCCGAAACTGGTACAGGCCAAACGGGGTGACAAACGCCGACTTGGGTATGGCTTCTGCGCCTGATGGAATTTGCCAGTATCCCTTACACAAATCTATGGTGGTGAGGTATCGCCCTCGGGCCAATCTATCTAGGAGCTCATCTATCCGGGGCATGGGGTAGGCATCAGACACGGTTCGGGCATTTAGCCTCCTATAATCTACACAGAACAAGGTCGTTCCGTCCTTCTTGGGTACTAGCACTACCGGGGAGGCCCAGGGACTATCAGAGTGTTCAATAACTCCTAAATGTAGCATCTCCTGAATCTCTTTCCGCATCGACTCCTTCACGGATTCGGGGATGCGGTAGGGGTGCTGGCGTAGGGTTAATTGGCCGGGGGTGTCTACCCAGTGAGGGGCCAGAGGGGTGTACCCAGGCAGGTTGGAGAAGGTGGCCTCCTTTGCTAGTAGCAACTCCTGTGCCTGCGTACGCTCCTGTGGGCTCAGCCGCTCTCCTAACTGTACCCCTCCTAAACTCTCTGTCTGATCCCCCTCGTCTAAGAGGTCGGGTAGGGGAAGGTTCTCAACATCTTCAGAGGATGGGGCGCAGATAGCTGCCACATCCTCCATGCGCTCATGATAGGGTTTTAGCATATTCACATGGAGCATGCGGTTTTTCCCTACTCCTGAGCACGGGCCAATCACATAAGTGGTATCACATTGTTGTGCTACCACCTTGTATGGGCCCTGCCAGGCGGCCTGCAGCTTGTCAGTGAGGACAGATTTTAACATTAAAACTTTCTGTCCCACTTGAAAGCTGCGGTCCCTGGCTCCCCTATCGTACCACCGGCGCTGGCATTGTTGGGCCGCGTGGAGGTTGGAGCGTACAATCTGAGTCAACTCCTCCAAGTGGTGCCTAAACTCCAACACATATGGGACGATAGGGGTACCGTCTATACTGGTCTCTCCTTCCCACTGTTCTCTTATTAAATCTAGGGGACCTCTCACCCGTCTCCCGAACAGTAGTTCAAATGGGGAGAATCCGGTGGATTCTTGGGGTACTTCCCTATATGCAAATAACAAATGGGGCAGAAATCTTTCCCAGTCCTTTCTAGTGTCGCTGATCCGAGATAATCTCACGGGGAAATCCCAGGCGGGAGAAAATTTGCATCAGTGCATCCGCCACCGCTTCTGGATACCTAGTGGCATAATCTACGATGGTCAAGATATATTTCTTGCCAGACAGGCTTGGCCTATTTAGGGGCCCTACTAAGTCTACGGCCACCCGGCTAAATGGTTCTTCTACCATTGGCAGGGGGCGAAGTTTGGCTTTCTGGCGGTCTCCCCGTTTACCCAACCTCTGGCATGTGTCACAGGTCCTACAATACTGCTGAATATCCTTGGATATCCCTGGCCAGAAAAAGTTCTGGGTTAGCCGGTATTTAGTCCGACTAACCCCTAAGTGTCCAGATAGAGGGATATCGTGGGCAATCCGGAGCAATTGCTTCCTATATTTCTGGGGCACTACTAACTGCTTAGTGAATATCGGTATAGACCCAGGCCCTACCCTCTCTGTATTCCTATACAGTAATCCCGTGTCCCATGAGTACTGTTCCCCCTCTAACCCTGCCTGACTGGAGATGACCCGATCTTTATATACGTGTAACGAGGGGTCTATGGCTACCTCCTTCCCAAATTCTAGGGGCTATCCCAGGGCAGATTCTCTAGGGGTGGGTACTGGTTGCTTACCTGAGCCTCAGAGTGTGTGGGCTGATCCGAGTTGCGAGCTTGCTGCCGGGTGGTTACGGGGTGAACGTCTTAGATGGTGGGTTGGGGCAAAAAGGTTGAAGTGAGCGGGCCCAAATCTTTCCCAAGAAGTACATCCGTGGGTAGTTTTTGCATCAACCCCACTGTTACAACTCCCGATCCCGCACCCCAGTTCAGATGCACCATGGCAGTGGGTAAGCGAAGTACTGCTCCCCCTGCTACCCTTACGGCCACTGATCTACCGGTACGGGCTTGGTCTGGGACCAAATGGGTCTGAACGAGGGTTAGTGTGAGTCAGATGTCCCGTAATCCTATAACATTCTTTCCCTCTAGCCACACTGGTTGTCGGTGGTGACGTCGTTTGTCCGAGGCTGCCTGAATGGGGTTTACTTCGTGTAACACCCCTAGCTGTTCCTCTGAGTAGTAGTGGTTGGCATCGTGGTCACTGGGCTCGGTGTGGTAGCAATGGGCTGCGGCTATGCTTGGCGGTGGTGGACCCGGACGCACCCCGGGGGTACGGGTCCTGTTCTGGGGGCATTCCCACTGCATATGGCCCGTTCTGGCATTGGTAACACCGGATCGTGGTACGAGGAGGGTACCTGGGAGCGGATGGGTTGGTTCCCCTGGTGTGACTTGAGGTTACTCCGGTCACAGTGGTGTTGGTCAGCACTGTGGCTCGGGAGGTGGTGCGAGGTGGTGGTTGCAACTGGCGGCGTGCGTCAAAGTGCTTGTCGGCCAGCCAGGCGGCTTTGTGGACGGTACAGGGGTTACGGTCCCTTACCCAAACTTGTACTTCTATGGTTAGTCTGCTGAAGAACTGCTCCAGTAACAACAACTGTAGCAGCTCCTCTAGTGTGGTGACTTGGTTCGCCTGAACCCATCCCATGGTCGCTCGGTGTAGGCGACAAGCCCACTCTGCATGGGAGTCCTTCTCTTGTTTGAGGAGGTTCTGGGGTGATCGCATACCGGGTGAGGATAGCTTGCTTCACCCGGTAGTAGTCTCGGCTGTCCTCGTCAGGTACAGCCCTGTACGCCTCTGCGGCACGGCCACACAATTTGCCTGCCAACAGGGTTACCCAGTCTGCTTGCTCAACACCATGTAGATGGCACAGTCTTTCAAAGTCCTGCAAGTATCCACCTATATCCTCGTCCGTATCTGTGATGGCTTTGAAGGCATTATATGGGAGCTTGGCTTTGTCTTGTGTGGGTTCCGACATTGCGGGTGGCCCCTCTCTCGATCGCTGGCCCGCTAGTTGCAGCTGTAGGGTCTGTTGCTGTTTGGCCAAAACATAGTTCTGTACCTCCGCCATCACTCTGGTGATAGTCTCTTCTGATGGGGAGTTTTGGTAAAAGGCCAACCTTACCCTTAGCTCTTTAGCGACTGCGCTCTCCTCCATCTCTGGTCCCGGTATAGCACTGCTGGCTCGGTCTCCCTCAATCAGTTCAGCAATTAGGACGTCTTTCACCTTTTTGCTGGCTACTTGGCCCCTGGCTTCCAGCAGTTCTTTTAACGTTGCTCTTTTTAGGGCTGCGTAGTTCGTCTCCATGCGAACCGCTGCTGCTGCTTCGTTGAGAGGCTTGGCTTCTATCCCGTCACTGCCACCAAATGTAACAGAGCTGGGACATCAGAGGTCAATATCTCCACTAATAAATAACAAAGATAGCCAAGTATAGCGCAGCCCGGTCCCACAAGTCCCTCTTTCCACAATGGACGATACACACCGTGGATTTTCTGAACAGGCATCATTTTTAATTCTTTTACACACATATATATACAGTCAGAACAGGGGGTGAGAGTCTCCACCAGGACAATGGAATACTCCCACCTTTGGCCATACAAAGACTTAATTAGTAACTGGATTATAATCTTAACACATCATCACTGGAGCCGGCTGGTTCCCTATACAATAGAACTTTTACAAACAAAGCAGATGGATAATTGGGTTAGCTCTTCCTGTCCCTTGCAGACTTCCATTTCTAAACAAAGATGATGAAAAGCCAAGATTAACCCTTGGGCCTCGTATAGTCCAGTTAACCCTTCCCTGACCTGGTATAATGTCCTTGGTATAATAACAGTGATGGGTTTCTGTTACACCTATCATTATGTCAAGAGGTCACACTGGTCATTACTAGGATAGGAGACCACCTGGGAATACCAGGAGCTGTATGTTGTGGCCCACTGAAGAAGGAACTGGCAATCTACTCCAGTATTGTTGCCAGTGGATGAGCAGGGTGTGTTGTATATGAGGTCACGGAGAGTCGGTCACGACTGAGTGATGCCATTTACTTTTACATGCCGCTATAGGATACTATGTTATTATTCTTGGTTTAAAAGGCCACTGTACAATAAAAAATATATATTTGTTTGAAACATTAAGTGTAAAAGTGTAATTAAGCAGGAAAAAAGTCATAAATGTAGTTTTCTTTTTGGCAAAAAAAACATATTGTTATGCCTCTGCAGGACCCGGAAGGAATCGATAATACTTGATGAAAGATGTGAGTGTGGGGGAGGGATGTGGTGTCAACTCGATTCTTATCCTTATGTAACTAAGACTCTGACATTCTCTCTGTACCCTCCTACATTATTCTAACCCCCTCTGATAACTATAAAGACATACCCTCATGACCCAGCTGAATAAATAAACACATAATGGATTCCTATATCCATAGAGTGTTTAAAACCGTAGATTTTCGCACTAAAAATATTTTGTGCCCATAGCTTATACAGTTGCTAAACTTGTTAATTTGATACGTACTTGTGTTGAACTACAGTGGTCCTTTAACAAAAAATACCTGTCTTTTTTGCACTTTGATCTAGTTGGGTTGGGTCTATTATTATTTAAGGTATGTTTCTTGGTGTGTATATTTGTATAGTAAATAAATAGTACATTTGAACGTCTAAAACAAGTTAAAAACCTGTTTGCTGCTCAGAATTCCGGGAAATACAGTTATTACACTGCATTCTGGGAAACTGAGCGGGGACTTGGAAATGTGCCCACAAATGCCTCTTCAATCCATAACCTTTTAAACATGGCTTCCTTTAAGCTTATGCCTGCTGCATTACACAGCTTTTATGCAAAGCCAAGGTTGGATTATACACAAGCTGGGAATCCTACCCATGGACAGCCGTTTCAAGGTTACTGCCTATCATCAGCATGGGGCAGGATCCCAGCTTGTGTTGTGGACCTTATGGGTAGGTAGTTCACCACAACAATCATTTATAATATGGTGGGCAAAAGAGCGACAGAAGCCTCCGCCGTACAGTAGTACAGTAAATAAAAAGTACATCTGTGTTCACATTTGAATATCTAAAACAGGTTAAAAAACGTATTTCCTGCTCAGAATTACGAGAAATACAGTTATTACACTGCATTCTGGGAATCTGAGCTGGGACACAGTAATTGTGGGATTCACAGAGACTTTACAGGAAAATGGCCAGGAGACTGCTCTACTCACATTTTTGATTGTATGAAAAGTCCCAATAAATGGTAGAGGTCTTGGACCAGGAATCCCAAGCTTCTTGAATAGTCCATATGGCCAGATCCCATAACTGGAGGAGGAAGCAGACAAAACAAGTCACAATGTTGGTCATAATAGATGAGAAATATTCTTCATAGATGACTTACAGAGTTTCCATCACTGCATGTATCTTCTCCAAGTGTCACTCAAAATTTCTTCTTCAGGTGACAAAGTTTTTTTTTAGTTGCTAATCTAAACGGTGCATGGTTGTGAGCTTCTCTGAATAGATACGTTTTCAGCTGTTACATGAAATGCATTATCATAAAAAGAGACTAGGTATGATGAGCAGAGCTACCGCCGATGCAGATGGTGCAATGCACCCTGGCCAGTCAGATGGTAAGGCCCCAGTGCAGACTATACAAAGGTATAAACAAATTCCAAGGTAAGTAGAAACACAAGTACAGGCACAGTGCAATGCAAATATGAGACAAATGGGTCCACAGGCAACTTGGTTAAACAAAAGAGATGTCTCTACTCTGAAGAGCTAAGTCATGTTTGGATGTGATGAGGGAGGGTGGTAAATTGTGGGTGTGAATGACATTATACTGTAGATTATAAGGCTGAAGGTGATAAGCTTATTTATACAGATGAGTTTTTAGTGAGGGTTTGAAGATTTTAAAGCAAGATGAGTCTAGTGGAGCGAGGCAAGGAGTTTCATAGAAAAGGGGCAGCACAGAAAAAGTCAATAAGTGAGAGGAGGTGAAAAGAGAGGAGGAAAGAAGGGTTCTCTGTACTGTTGTTTAAGACATACGTCTAGTAGCCCCCTGGTTCATTTGGACGGTGAGTTGCTCAACTGTAGCATGTCGGTTGGTCCTCACACACCTTCACAGCCCACATTCACCCCTAACTTTAATGGCACATGGTGCTCCACAATTTCAACACCATTTATTTGCAATTTTGCTGTTTGTCCAGTCACAGTACATTTTAACCACAGTACCATGCAAGCAGTTCACAAACTGCACTGTTTGATAGATGAATTGCACGTTTTACCAATGACAGCGATGGTTGATATATTTACAGAATGCCACCTTATATACTCACTAAGCCAGCTCACGTATCATCGGCTACACAATGCTGACATCAAAAGTAGGCAGTGGTCATAATAATGTGACTCAACGCTGTATGAAGAAGTGGGGATGAAGATAAGTGAAATGATGAGCTGGGGTGAGGGTGGATGTGATGCGCTTTATGTGATTAGTTGAAATACAAAATAGATAACTTGGCAAGAGGAGCATATAAGTGGATGACAGATTGTATCATACAGAATGTACCATATATAACACAGCGATACAATGTATCACACAGTATATACTGTACATGGATTGTATCACACAGAATGTACCATATATATCACAGTGATACAATGTATCACACAGTATATACTGTACATGGATTGTATCACACAGAATGTACCATATATATCACAGTGATATAATGTATCACACAGTATATACTGTACATGGGTTGTATCACACAGAATGTACCATATATATCACAGTGATACAATGTATCACACAGTATATACTGTACATGGATTGTATCACACAGAATGTACCATATATGACACAGCGATATAATGTATCACACAGTATATACTGTACATGGATTGTATCACACAGAATGTACCATATATATCACAGTGATACAATGTATCACACAGTATATACTGTACATGGATTGTATCACACAGAATGTACCATATATATCACAGTGATACAATGTATCACACAGTATATACTGTACATGGATTGTATCACACAGAATGTACCATATATGACACAGCGATATAATGTATCACACAGTATATACTGTACATGGATTGTATCACACAGAATGTACCATATATATCACAGTGATACAATGTATCACACAGTATATACTGTACATGGATTGTATCACACAGAATGTACCATATATAACACAGTGATACAATGTATCACACAGTATATACTGTACATAACATGATAGATGATATCACATAATATATACTGTACATAACATGACAGATAATATCACACAGTATATACTGTACATAACATGACAGACGATATCACACAGTATATACTGTATATAACATGACAGATGATATCACACAGTATATACTGTATATAACATGACAGATGATATCACACAGTATATACTGTACATAACATGACAGATGATATCACACAGTATATACTAAGGATAGTATAGGATATGTACTGTACATCAAAAAATTATATCTTGTATGTCATAGTATATAATGTACATAACATAATGATAGATTGGGTCACGCTGCATATACTGTACATAATACTGTATATTGGTTGGTTAGTTTGTTTTGTAGTCACTTATAAGATAAGATATACAGATATAGGACACAGTTCTACTTACAGAATCAGCAATGTCAGGAATAGAGCAAGCAGAGTCCATGTCTCCATAGATAGGTCAGATAGGAGCCTCATGTCTCTGGTTCTTGGGTTTGTTGAATGGACTTTATTGGATCTGGTCTTTGCTCCTGATGTTCAGCTTGGCTGTGTTTTGCAGATACAGTCTCCCAAGCACTGTACAGTGCCTCGCTTCTTGTAATCTGACTCTCTGGGCTGGCCTAAGGCTGGGGGTGTACATGGTGGGAAGTCCAGTGGAGTCACAATGCACATAGGCCATGACATTGGTTTATAATGAGAGTTTCCTGAAAGGATGCAAAAGAGGACCCAATGCTGGTGTCATTTAAACCTGCGCTTAAAAGTCATTTTACGACTGAATGTTATTAAAAAAGAATAGGCTAAAACTATATTGTACCTCATTTGCTTTGCATAGGAATCAGTTTCATTGATCATAGGACTCTATATTACTGATAAGCGTTATCACTGGGCTAACAAATTCTGAGACCTATTTCCTAGTTTAGGATCTTTCCTGATGGTTGGCCGCCAGCAGTGAGTCAATTTCTAACCCTATCCCCTAAACCTTAACCCATAGCCCTAAACCCTAACCCTAATGCTAAGCCCTAACCCAAGGAAATTGATTAAAATGTCGGCCAACCAACAGGAAAGATCCCTAATCTGTATTGTTGTTGTTTAGTTATTCATTTCCGACTCTCCATGACCCTAGGGACTGCAGCATATCTATCAGCCGCTGCTTCCTCAAGCTCATGTTTCTCATGTGCGTTCTCTATTTCACAACATCAAAGTCTTCTTTTGGGAGTCTCTATTACACTCATTTTAAAATATCATTCTAGTTTGAAAAAAACTTCATGATTTCAAATTTATTACGAAAATAACAGCAACTACTTTAGCAGTCTATGAGCCTGAATCAATTGAGGAATTGTAAGTTACTGTAGCCCGTAAGTGAGGCCGTAAATTATTTTGCTATCCAATTGGCAATTTATTTTGCGGGCTACAAATGGTCTACAGGTTTTGGCCTTGAAATCCTTTCGGTTGTTAAAACCAGAACTTACAGCCCCCGAATCTTTTGATCTTTCACGTCAGCACGAGTTACAATCACTAAAATCAAAAAATAGCTATTAAATTGCTTATATTTCCCAAACCTGCAAATGTTCACACAACCCGTAAACAGCAAATGTAGGGGAAAATCCTTTGAGTACCAGATAGGATCCACGAGGGGATTTAACCCCTGTCCATAGTACTGTAAATGCAAATAAAAAATCAATCCTGCACTGTAAATAACAGGGAAAGCGATGATAGACATTAGAATGAAACAGTCTCAAGCCCGCAAATTGGCAATACAATTTTTTTTTTTTATGTTTCATTTCGGGGTTATATTGATCTTTATATTGACATGTAACCTCCATGTTTTACTAACGTAATGATGACGGTACAATATTCTATTGGCTGTTTCTAAATGGGAGGTTACGGGCTTGCTTAATTGATCATGATCACACCCTGAAATGCTACACGTGAGTGCATGGTTTACCGTTTCAGCTTTCGGACCCTAATTCGCGGGCTGGTTCAATTGAATAGCACCAGAATCGGAGACGAACGGGAGCCCGCAATACACCTGTTGACACACGGCCTGTATCCCGCGAGATGTGGGCTTGCAATTGAATCGGGCTCTATGATTGGTTGGTTAATGAATTGTTTGTTGGCCTGGATCCTTTAGGGGCGGAGGAGATTCTACCGTAAGCTGCACTTCCATTTTATCATGTTTTTAACATGGTGGCAAGACTTTACTCCCACCTGTCTAATATTAATATGATTCCTTCTAGTGAATAAAAATGTAAAAAAAAACATATATAAAAGTTAAAAAATAAAAGCTATATATTTTACTGTCTTATTTTACCCATTATCAAGTTAAGTTCTTCAGAAGAACATAGAACATCGAAGCACGTAGTCGAGATATGGATATTATTTCTCATTCTTATGTTGTAGGAATGTTATTTATCTAGTAATCTGCGCCCTTGGAGTTCTGAACATGAGGAATGATTGGAAACCTATAAATCCGACATATACCTCCCACCTGCCCCTCTCAAATGTCCAGTCCTCTCCATGTACACTTTATCTGGTTCCTCCTCTTGTTTTCTCTTAAAGTCTAGTAGACAGATAAACACCTGGAGTGTTCTCCTCAGTATATGACGGTATGGAGGATTGAGCACATCTCACCTGTGTTACACGTCTGTATTGTTTATATTGTTTATTTTTTATGATTTGGTATGTTCTTCTGCTTTTCTACCTGCAAGCGGCGCTGATGAGCTGATCAAATGTTATCTCTTAAACATATCATTTTGCGATCTGTTCAGTACATCAAAGTGTATTTAGTGACAAATGAACAGTAGATTATCAAGAAAAAGTGATTAAAACGTAACCTAAACTTACACCAAAAATAATGAGTGTATAAAACCCGTTGTGGGAAATGGAAACTTCCAGAGAAAACACTGTGTCACCCAGTGTTGTAATATCTTAAATATTGCACAAAGTCTCAAGTGTATCATGAAATGATCTCTACAAACTGACTGTATACAGTATGTCACAAAAGTCAGTACACCCCTCCCCACCCCATTTTTGTTTTATTTTTATTTTATTACAACACTGAAGAAATGACCCTCTGCTACTATGTCAAGTAGTAAGTGTACGGCCTGTATAACAGTGTAAATGTGCTGTCCCCTCAAAATAACTCAACATACAGCCATTAATGTCTAAACCGTTGGCAACAAAAGTGAGCACACCCCTAAGTGGAAATGTCTAAATTGTGCCCAAAGTGTCAGTATTTTGTGTGGCCACCATTATTTTCCAGCACTGTCTTAACCCTCATGGACATGGAGTTCACCAGAGCTTCCCATGTTGTCACTGGAGTCCTCTTCCACTCCTCCATGAGGACACGACTGAGCTGGTAGATGTTAGAGACCTTGCACTCCCCCACCTTCCGTTTGAGGATGCCCCACAGATGCTCAATAGGGGTTCAGTCTGGAGACATGCTTGGCCAGTCCATCACATTTACCTTCAGCTTCTTTAGCAAGGAAGTGGTCGTCTTGGAGGTGTGTTTGGGGTCCTTATCATGTTGGAATACTGCCCTGTGGCCCAGTCTCCAAAGGGAGGGGGATCATGCTCTGCCTCAGGATGTCACAGTACATGTTGGCATTCATGGTTCCCTCAATGAACTGTAGCTCCCCAGTGCCGGCAGCACTCATGCAGGCCCAGACCATGACACTCCCACCACCATGCTTGGCTGTAGGCAAGACACACTTGTCTTTGTACTTCTCACCTGGTTGCCGCCACACACGCTTGACACCATCTGAACAAAAATAAGTTGATCTTGGTCTCATTGGACCACAGGACCTGTAATCCAGGTACTTAGTCTGCTTGTCTCTTCTCAACCTCCCTCCTCATCCTCAACCTCAACCCCCTTCCTCAACCTCAACCCCCCCACCCTCATCCTCAACCCCCCATCCTCATCCTCAACACCCCATCCTCAACCCCCCCATCCTCAACCCCCCTCCTCATCCTAAACCCCCTTCCTCATCCTAAACCCCCCTCCACAACCCCCTCCTCAACCCCCCTCCTCAACCTCAACTCCCCATCCTCATCCTCAACCCCCCATCCTCAATCCCCCTCCTCATCCTCAACCCCCCTCCTCATCCTCAACCCCCCTTCTCATCCTAAACACCCCTGCTCATGCTAAAACCCCCTCCTCACTTTACCTCTCTAAATACCTCCCCCTCTCCCTTTCCCCTCACTTACCTTCCATCTGCTGCAGCTCCTCCGCGCTCCTTCCGGCTGCTTCTTGACCTGGCCAATGCTAATGACTTGACGCGCATGTGACGTCACATCATTAGCATATGCTGGGTCCCGACGCAGATGGAAAGAGCGTGGAGGAGTGGAGGAGTGGAGGAGCAGCTGCAGATGGAAGTAAGTGAGGGGAAATGGAGAGGGGAGGTATTTAGAGGAGTAAAGTGAGGAGGGGGGTTTAGTATGAGGAGGGGGGATTGAGGATGGGGGGGTTGAGGATGAGGATTGGGGGTTGAGGATGAGGAGGGGGGTTGAGGATGTGGGGGTTGAGGATGAGGATGGGATGGTTAGGGATGAGGATAGGGGGTTGAGGATGATAAGGGGGGGGGGAAGAGCCACAGGGGGGAAAGAGAGACACAGGGGGGAAGAGAGACACGGGGGAAAGGGAGACACGGGGGAAGAGAGACACAGGGGAAAGAGAGACACGATGGGAAAGAGAGACATGGGGGGAAAGAGAGACACAGGGGTGGTGACTCAAGTATAAGCCAAGGGGGTCCTTTTCAGCCTTAAAAAAGGGCTAAAAAACTCCGCTTATACTCAAGTATATACGGTACTTACTGACCTATCAGGACATTATTCACAATGCTGGTCTGTTTCTCACTTACTCTGCCCATTGAATTTGATTTTTCTTGTTTTTCCAAGTTCATATCTGTATCAGTATCGCTTTTTGACTTGATAAGGAGAGGCATTATCTCTCGAAAGCTTGTCTCTTTATTATGAATACGTTTGTCCAATAAAAAAGGTATCACTATTCACTGCAATACTCGGATTATTCAACTGGATTACTGGACATTCATGGCTACCTAACTTTTCATAAATATATATATATATAAATATATATATATATATATATATATATATATATACACACATATAGATACATATATATAAAATGTCTATAAATATATAATATATAAATGTATTTAGTATATACATAATTTATATATATACAATATATATATATATATACATGCAGTGATCTTTTCAAATTTAATGCATATGCCAGCATAACAATGTCACCTGTCTTTTCTCTCTCTACACACCTTGAGTATTAGAGTCAATTAGTGTCAAATTACACAGGTACAGGAAACTATATCAAATGTACTGGGAGGAGACTAATATTACAAAAAGCCAAGGTATGCAGTTCGGCAGGTCTCAGACACTATATATAAAAGCTCGTGACCAAGCATTGGAAAGAGAGCAAAGAGCAGATCCCAACAAGTGAACTCTTCACCACATCACCAAGGCCACCAGTGCCAAGAAGCAGAGCCATGGGACTCGGGCCCGACCTCTCCATGGAGACATGGACTCTGCTCTTTCTATTTCTGACATTACTTCTTCTGTAAGTATATTTGTGTCTTTTTCTTGTGTCTCATCTAAGTAAATAAATAACTGAATAATAACCTACAGAAAAAAATCTATGCTGTGTAGTAAATATCATTCTATCTTTATCTTATGTACAGTAAATAGTGTGCGATACAATCTAGTATTACCTTATTTATAATATATATTGTTATACAATCTTTCATTAATGTATCTACAGTATATACTGTGTGATACATTATTTCATTAACTTATGAAGTGTATATAATGTGGGATACAATTTATTATAATATATATTATGTCACCCAATCTTGCCTAACCTTATGTACAGTATATATCCTGCCTGATACTATCTATCATTGCCTTGTGTACATCTAATCTATAGTTACATCTTCTGGTACCATTTTTTATTGACTTATGTACAGTTTGTGGAAGGGGACAGCGCACCCCTCCCTCCCTCCCCCCCCCCCCCCCCCCCCATCCACACTAATATAATTGCTAATGCCCATAATGCTAATGCCCATAAACATGTCATTGGCATTGGTCATGGCTGTATGTAGATTACACTGGACTTTAGAAATAATTATTATTCTTATATTTCATCCCGTTGCTTTGCTTTTTTCTGCCTTGTAGTTTCCCAAAAAAATCTTAGGGCCTCATTCAATTGCGATTTGGCCAATTGAATAGGGCTCTATATAAGCACATAGCATTTTTTTTTTTTAATAAGTTTTTAGTTAGTGAAAACCTTGCTTTTGGATAGATGTTTACTAACTAAAAACGTCTTTAAAAAATATATGTTATGTGCTTATTTAGAGCCTTATTCAATTGGCCAAATTGCAATTGAATAAGGGCCTTAGTCATTTTTCTTAAAGGCGGCCATTTAACTCCATCCAGTTCATTCAACAATCTTTTCATCATTAATCAATTATCTTATTTCAGGACCTTCCCAAAATTCCTTCTTTAATAATAACCTCATTTATTCTTGGAAATATTTTTCAAGTACAGGGAAGCAGCACCATTCAGTCCGTTGCTTCCACAATGTTTTTCTTGTTAGATCACATACTGAAAGTCGACTGATGGAGTGTGTATTTGTAATTAACAGTTGAGGGCAGAGGAGTGACCAGGCAGATTTCCAGAGCCTAAGATTCAAATTGACACCACACCCTTTTCTCCTCACTGGTACAGAAGCAGACACCTTGCATCATTCAATGCAGCCGCAGCTCTCCAGAAATGTAACCATCCCTCTTACACATGCACCTCTTCCACAAATGGGTCCCCCCAGGGTCTTGCAAAAGTAGCATTTTTTTCTAATTAAAAACGTGCGCCGTGACTTTTTCCTTTCTTAATTATGCTCTAAAGTTTTCCAAAATGCATTATTTTTTAATTGTACATTCTTTAATGTGCAATGGTGGTAAATATTTTTGTTTAAATTACCTTCTTTCAGAAGATTCCATTCTTTCAATCTTGAATCTAAAAGTTCAACTTGACTTTATATAGATTTTGATCACAAATCTGTCATTAAGATGAAATGGAATAAAATGAAGACCAGAAGATGGAAGAGTGACTTCAAATGTTGGGTCACTTTGTGGTCGGCCTCACTCTGTCAGGCCTCATCATCATCAAAGTCATCTTCATCCAAGTTCCTGGTGGCTTTGGTATTTGGAGCTCTGGATTGTGGAGCTCTGGATTGTGGAGCTCTGGATTGTGGAGCTCTGGATTGTGGAGGTCTGGATTGTGGAGCTCTGGATTGTGGAGCTCTGGATTGTGGAGCTCTGGATTGTGGGCCAGAAGTCTCATAGCTGATCTTATTAAGATACTGTACAGTGTGTTTAGACTTGGAAGTAGTATCCGAGATGTAAGTTTGATAAAAACACCAATCAGATGAATGTTCCTTAAGGTTCACTTAAAGGTTCACTTTGTTGCAAAGTGTTGTTGAAGAACTAATCTGCAGTTATATTTATTATTATTTTATTATTATTATTCTTTATTTGTCATGCGCCAACATATTCCGTAGAGCTATACAGGGGTTATAATGCTATGTATTGCTAAATGGCAACTGTAATGGTCCAAGTTTAATAGATTTTAAATTATAAAGAGCAGTATAGAGAACAATGTATGTGATTATAAAAAGTTTATATTTTATGACAAAATTTGCATTAAATACAACTGATGTTTCACATCTTTGTTTGGCTGGAGCCCATTCCATCTAGTAGTAGCAGTATTTAAAATTAGTTTAACTTATTATGTCAAATGTATGGAGCAAGCAGTCCCCTCAAGCACATTTTCTTCATTAGTATTTTCAAATTATATATTTTTTTATTATTTTTGGTTAATTGTTGTTTCTAAGTCTCTTTAGAATAATTTATTAATTAGCATTTCAGCTGAGAATTTTATGTTCTATCTTGAAACCTACAGAGTACACATTAAACATAACAGTGCTTGGTAAAAATCCACTGGAGATTTTGCACACTTGATCTCCTTAATTGCCATATGTATATCCACAAAAGGCTTTTTATTTAGTCCATAACAGGTAGAGCCTCCTAGACAGTTAACAAAAATATCTTCATGGATGAAGTAAAGAAATTAGGGGGGGGGGGGGGGGGGGCAACAAAAAAGTTCTTGTTTTTTTTAGTACAGAGGACTATACGGCCAAATAAAAAAAATCCTTATAGATGACATGCAGACATTTAGAGGACCAACATAAAAGATCATCAAAGATAAACTGTTGGGTTTTAGTGGAGCAACAAAGAAAAAAGTTCTTCTTTTAGTACAGAAAACTATAAGGCCATGGTTCCTTGGTGCTCCAGTGGTGAGCTGTATGCTGTGGCCCACTGGAGAAGAAACTGGTAACCCACTCCAGTATCTCTGCCATGAATACCAAGTGGCAAGCATGGTGTGTTGTGTACCATGAGATCACAGAGAGTTGGACATGACTGAGTGACACATACACTCTAGGGCCAACCAGCAGCGAGGGTGCACAGTGTTTTATAGGACCAACAAAATGATCTTCATAGAAGAAACACATGGTTTTAGAGGGACAACTGAAAATATCTTGAAAGAGGAATCCCCAAATTCAAAGGTTTTTTTCATGGCACCTGTTGGAGTAACCCAATATGACAGTGGGAAAATGCTTTTGGGGATTGGAATTCAATATTTCCTCACTTTTACGCAGGTCCTCGCCATCTACTGCAACCATCTTGCTTTTCTCTTTGGCCAATATAGTAAACGGTAATTGTATAATATATTTAGAATTTTGTTTACGAATAGAAGTAGAGAATATGATAAATGAGTTAGATGTGATTTGAGTCTTTCTAATCTTTGTACTTACTATACCTCCACATACATATTTATGTATATGACGATAATGTCTCTGCTTCCTCCTCAGCTACGGGATCTGGCCGTATGGATTCTTCAAGAAGATTGGAATTTCTGGTCCAAGACCCCTGCCATTTATTGGGACGTTTCACACAAACAAAAATGTGAGTGTTATAGGCTCTCAACAGATTCGGGACTAACACCTCCATGCTAACATTGTGAGAATTGAAAATATAATGTGTGAATACCAATATATCAAACATTTCTAGAAATCCTTTGTCAGATATTCTGATACCAAGTATATACCACCAGAGATACCTGACAGATTATTATATGAGACCACTTCCATCACTGCTTTGTGTTATAGGTAACGTCAGTGACTTTGAATGTTAAGATAAGAAGTCGTATAACTAACTTTATTTTAAAAAAAGTACAACCTAGAGAGTAAGCTTTAACTCATCTATACGTAGCCTTTGATTTTTCCAATTGTGTTATTTTTGATCATTACCTAACTGACTATCCTTGTTTTAGGGAATCTTTGAGGCTGATGCAAAATGTTTCAAGAAGTATGGAAACATCTGGGGGTGAGTTGAGATCTTTATGTGGTTTCAGAAAACTAAACTGTCTTTATTACATGAGAATCTTTTGTGAAACAACTATGTATGGACAATGAGATGAATTTGAGAAAATTCGTTAGTATAATTTTTTCCCCATAGGACCCATTTAGTTCCTATCTTAGGGTCCATCTTAGTATTACTTAAACCACATTCTAAAAGGTGAACATATTACAATCTTTCTAGAAGTTCCATCCAAGATGGGCATACTTTATTTTTCCATCTAGAAACTACACGTTTTTTTGATTCCATAAGGAAACGCAAAGCCATACGTATTTATTAAGCATACTTAAAACTTAGAAATATCTTATCACACATATAAAACGATGTGTCCAGATCTCAAGTCTTAAAAACAACAAAATGTCTGAGATAGTACAAAAAATTAGGCTAATTATACAATTGAACCAAAACACACAGTGCCATATATGTGCCAAATAAAATGTGAAATGTCTACAAATATAGGGAAAATATGAAAAAAAGGACAGAATGATATTGAGTCCAAAGAACCAGAATCAATGTTTCCCGACTTGAACTCAACGAAAAGGATCGTCAGATCAGTCTTGAGATAACTTTAGCTCCCAAAGAGTTCCAAGGTTGTAAAACAGTTTGCAATCAAAAGGAGAAAAGTGAAGGAAGTTAGAGGAGGATTAGCGAAACGTGTTGGAGTTTAATTGTCAGCTCTGCTGGTGATCTCTTTTCCTTTTCAGTTCATATATTTTTATATTTTGTATCCAATAAATGTGAGATACTACCTGAGATCTTTTTGTTTTCCTTGACTTCTGTGGACCGTGTCCATTTTGCAAGTAACCCTTGCCCCTACTAGGAAAGATTAGTTGGAGTCCAAAGCCTCACAACATTATGTCACAATGTATCACAAGCCCAATTCTGGGAACATATTTCAACAGAAGAAAGTCAAAGGCTAGCAGTAAAAGTTTTGCAAAGTTTCTTTCCAGTGCACAAGAGCGTGGCGGCTAATGGTGGACTAATCCTTTGTGGTTACATGTGTGTTGGCATCACAACATGGTGTTGTATGAGCATATGATATGAGAATACAATAGTAGGAATTGTTCAATATCTAACCTTCCATACTGATTATGTGATTATCTACTAATATGTCTAGCGGCCTCTAATGTATTAGGACAGCCACCTGGAGATGGCTCCCACCCCAAGACACCTAATAAGGGATAGGTAGAAGCCTCCTATGGGGCCAGGATTTTTTGGGGGGGTTCGCAGGTTGAGGGGGTAGATGGGAGTTTTGGAGGGGTGCAGGTAAATGGGGGTTGTAAGGGAAGCCTGCGTTATTGGCTGATAATGCACACAGGAGCATCAAGGAAGATAAGGGGAGGGGAGTGGCTATGGAAGGGGTCTTGGGTGGATATTAAGAAGGGCAAATTGTTGGGTTATCTGTATCGAGGGGAAGAAAGCTTCTTTGGGAAGAGGTTTTGGGGGTATTAAGAAAGGCGCCTAGTTAGGGAGATGATCTTGAGGGGATGGCATCTGGTTTGAGAAGTGATTGGGGGAATAAGAAAACTAAGAAGTACCAGTGATTGGTAAATCAAGCTGATTTTGTAACAGATCTTTTGCAAGTTGCGCTAAGAGTGGTGGAGAAGATGGCGCTGAGTGAGCTGTCTCCTGGGGGCAGCCATTTTCTTTTTTTGCACCGGGGCCCTCCATTCACCAGCTCCCCCACTCGTAAGAGCAGATCTGAAAGATGCTGCAATTTTAAAATTCAAATGTAAGGTTTGAAAACAACACTTTCTTTTATTAATATGCTGATTGTGCATTATTAACATTGTTTATTTAATAAACACATTAATGTTGATTGTACAGCCAATGTGGTTACCCTTTAAACTTTAATACCATTTATCTTTTATTTTTCTAATATTGCACATGTCCTTACACATATCTTTATCATATCCCAACTTAGTGTCTTCTTGTTCAGCCCCAAATATCGTAATCATTGAACATAGAAGGATCGGTCTCCTAGTTAGACACATGTAGATGATATAGGAAAAA
This sequence comes from Discoglossus pictus, assembly GCA_027410445.1. Classification (NCBI taxonomy): domain Eukaryota; kingdom Metazoa; phylum Chordata; class Amphibia; order Anura; family Alytidae; genus Discoglossus; species Discoglossus pictus. Next base: position 104,404,648 of record CM050172.1, on the reverse strand, counting down.
TGGTAAAAAGTGGGGAGCAGGAGTTAAACAACATCATTTGCTGGTTAAATGAGAGTAATGAAATTTGAAGAGATAATTTAACCTCTAATTGGTGGAATTTCAGCAATGTTTGGACTTCTGAGAGCCTGAATCCTAAAAGGACCACTGCACTGCATATAAAAGTAAAGTCCCTGATAGATACAGGTAGCAGCAGATATGTAACTATATATGAATTTTACTTGTATCTACACTATAGTGGAGCTCTGTCTTCCTACAGGTTGTACGACGGACGTATACCTGTAATGGCTATCATGGATCCCGCCATCATAAAAACTATCATGGTGAAGGAATGCTTCAGTCTGTTCACCAACAGAAGGGTCAGTCTCCCAACTTCTTCCCTCATTCAGAATAATAAAGATACTAACAACTGTTTGAAGGAGCTGTAGTTAACATGAAAAATAAATCTGGATGTACATGAAATTATAATCCTAACATTGGCTCAGTTGAGAATAGTGGATTGGAGAATATACTGTATGTAAAGAACACATGAGATGTTGGATGTTTCTGTGATAAGGCAAGGGTGTTTACTCTTGTACCTATTGATAAAGGAAGTCAGTGTAGGTCTTAAAGAAAAATGAGGGTGATTGTAGTAAAGTCTGTTTGATAAAAGAAAGGCCAATTAATAATACACCAAGAAGGGAAAATTATTTTAGAGTTTATTCAAGTTTAGTTGCATCTTGGGTGAGAAAAAGGCAAATTCTAGAAAAATGATGGATATGAAAATAAGATGTTAGAAGAAAATTAGATAATATTATATTTTTCTCTTTCTACTTTTTATTCATCCTACTTTTATTAGTCGTTCGTTCTGAATGGCCCCATGGAATCGGCTCTCTCTCTTGCAAAGGATGAACAGTGGAAGAGGATCCGCACAGTGCTCTCACCCACGTTCACCAGTGGGAAACTCAAGCAGGTTAGAACTCTCTGTGATCAATTAATTAGTTAATTTAATGAGCATTTACTGAGGACAAAGAATATGACCAATCGCCACATTAAATTCCCCTAAAGTGTAAAACCATAGCTTGTATCATAGCCCGCAAGACTTACAGATTTTTGGCCTTTTAAACCAGCCTACCAACGACTTGAAGGGTAGGAGGGAGAAAACCCCACAGGAAGTGTGAGCTTGATACTTTTATCTATCAAGCCCGTAACCACTACATTCCAATTGCGCTATTAAATTGCATCACTGGCGTTCAACCCCGTAACTCACAAATGGAGCCAAGAAGCCAACGAGTGCTAGTGAGGACTCACAAGGGGGGTAAAGTCCAATCCGTAGCACTTTAAATGCACATACACACACTACTGTACTTTTATTAACAGGGAAAGTGATGTTAGGTCTTAGAATTGATAGCACAACATTCTCAAGCTCGCAAATCGGCCTGAAAAATACTTTATTTCATGTTTAATTTCCATGTTATATCAATCCCGACAATCAATGTGTTAATACATATAATGAAACTCGCACGTAATAGAATATCATATTTACGGCTTTATCAATATTACATTATATCTGGAATGTGGGTCTGATCATAACTCGTAATTGAACCCCGTAAGACTTTGAAATCCCACCTACACTTTTCAGTGACGTAATTCCACCGATCTCTGTTTCCATTGGCTCCATCTAAACTCGTAACTACGAGTTTGACTAATTGATCACGTTCGCGGCCGCTCATCCAACGAGCAAAAAAGGGTTTACAAGTTTGCCTCTCAAGCCCGTAACTCACAGCATGTTCTAATTTAATAGCTCGGTAAATCTGCAAAATGTCAAGCTTGCAGCCATTGCGGGGGTCACGTTGCACAAAGCTTGGAATTGAATGTGGCTCCAAGAGTCAAACTCACATGGAATTGAGGCCTATTACTACACTATTTGCATGCGCAGAAACGCTTTGGCAAGAGTTATACTGCCAACAGAATATGGTGTAACAATATTTATAAAATACAGAATACAGTAATTATAATAATCACAGGTGACAGGCATAGGCGGCAATGAGGACCTACCTTGCATTTGCAAAATCGAGATAATCTGTGTGGTAAAGAGATAAATAAACATATATAATCACTATGACAATTCCAATGTCATTAGGTATTTGGGATTTTGCTCTAACGCTTGGGTGCAGGACACTAGATTTTCACCACAAAGATGCTCATCTTTAACTCAAAGCACACAATTTGTGATATTAATGTCTTGGAGAGTGTGAAACCAATCGTTACAGGATACTATATAAACCGAGCTTTCTGTAAATCATGGTGCTTTATTTACAATCACCTTCTGCCATTTTAGATGTTCCCTCTGATGCAACACTATGGTGGTCTTCTTGTCAAGAATGTTCAAAAGAAAGTGGACAACAAAGAGACTGCATTCAACATGAAGGAGTACGTAGAACATACGGGGCAGTCTTTGTTACTCACTATTAGCTAGAACTGACTATTGTTTATTGGTATTTGTTGAACATGGGTTATACAAGACCTCTACTGGTTTGTAATGTTAGGATTTGCATTATGAAAAAAAATAGTAAATGCATTTTACAAGTACTCATATAAATAAGCAGAAAGTTTTCCATTTCCATATCAAGTAGACCAACAAAAATTGCTGATCTCAATAATTTAATCAGTACGAAATAGACATTTGTGGCTAAAAAGTGTTTGAACCGGGACAACTAATAATGATTAAAGGAGTGAAAAGAGACCCATTATTTGTTTTCACAAGGAATGTGAAGCTAGTAGTTGGTCACTCTATTTACTTCCCAGATGAAATGTAGACCACCCAGTAAGAAGCCATGTAAATGTGCTAGTGAAACCAACGTCAACCTTTATGACAGATTACATTTAATGGATCTTTTTGTAGTAACGGTGGATTTACAGTATTATTGGAATCTAGTGTATTGTTTTTTTAATTAACATGGTGGAATATTTGTCCGGATTTTTCTTGTCTCTTTTCAGCATCTTCGGGGCATACAGCATGGATGTTGTTCTAAGCACCTCATTCAGTGTGAATGTTGATTCCATTAACAATCCCAATGACCCATTTGTGACCAATAGCAAGAAGCTCTTCTTGTTTTCCATCTTCAATCCCCTGGTTATAATCACATGTAAGTTAATTAAAATGCATGACCGTTTCGTCCAAGCCTGATTCTTAAATGAGCATTATATTCTCCCAGATTCAAAGATAAATTGGTTGAATATTTGCTCAGATAACATTGAAAAGATAAATGAATTCATGAAACTGAAAAAACAACTATATATTACACTGGAATAATAAAATCATATTTTTAATAATTTACAATTTCATACTTTTTTACATATTATTTTAATAGAACTTTAGTAAGAATACAAATACAGATAACACAAGAAATCACAAATCAAAATTATATGTTTTGTAAAGAACAATGTCATAATGTGAAAGTTAACTTTTATTATTTCCTTTCAGTGCTATTTCCGTTCCTCATTCCTATTTTGTACAAAATGAATTTTTGCTTTTTCCCTATGGATACTATTAACTTTTTCATGGACGCTGTAAAAAGTATCAAAGAAAAAAGACAAAAGGGCATTCACAAGGTAACTATACACATTAGACTTCTACACCTTAGACTAGAAAGAGACCAGTTGGCCAAAGATTAATTAAAAGGTGTATTTGGATATAACATTTGGATATACATACCTATAACAATGTTCTGCGATCTTCATTGAATAGACACACTTTTCATTATGTCTTGTTGTTCCAATGGTTTAGATCTGGAATTAATTTGAAAGTAATGTCATGGAGTACAAACATGGACAATTAAATGTCATCTAAGACCTATCCTGACATTTATGGTGGAACAATATTATTCATCTTTGATAATTCTCTGGTTCCTGTAGAATATCATAAACTTTCATGCACACAAATGATATCTTAAAGGCTCTCTAGGTGTGTGGAAGATGTCATTACAGTCATATTTCTTATATAATATAATGTGATTACAGAGTAGGGCAAGACCGTCTTATAAATATACTCGCAAGATGCCTCTACTGAGCCTATAGGAAGGAGGTGGATAGTATTCTGTGCTGAAACATTATCTGAATCGACCAATGAGTCAACAAAGCCTCTTCCTCTTCCCTTCCACCTTTTAAATAGATAATAAAAAATAGGAAAACACTCCCAATCAATCTACAAGCCAGCAGGAACGATGGCATCCAGTGTCTACCAAAACAAAGATCTTGCCTAAAACTGCTTATACAGCTGCTGTTAATTTGTTGCCCACTTCAAAAACATATCAAGATTTTGACAATTTCCAGTAGTCCATTAACAATAAATATCATTGTCATAGACAGCAATATCTGTGTATTTACGTATACACTGTATCTGCATTCGCCAATATTACACTTTTCCTCCACCAGGATCGAGTTGATTTTTTGCAGCTTATGGTTGATTCTCAAACTAATGAGGATGAAAATCATGGCTATAAAGGTATGGAAATGCAAATACTTATTTGGCTAAATAAGTGATAACTAAGTTCCTTTTAAGTATATTAAAAGTAAATAATGTACCGTTTTATGTACAGTATTTTGTCAGAAAGATAAAGATTACATTTTATTTTAGGTGAACTCTATCTATTTCATATGTAATCCTCTATATCTAAAACCAACATACCAAGTTGCAATATGATAAGAGTCATGCTTAGAAAGGGGAGCGATTCTGAAGCTCTTTTACTTAAAGGAACACTGTTAAACAGGCACATTTTGATATCATTATAAAATACCATATTAATTAAAGTCTTTGAATATCACTTGGTTCCATTTCAGTACACTTACTAATATGTGGAAGCATTTTGTTCTTCTCTGCTGTAGACATCCATGCTTGATCTTTTCTTTTCCCTCCTCAGTACAGGTTTTACTTGTTGTTTGCTCTTGTTTCTTTAAGTAACCTTAATCTAAACATTGTATAAGGTGAATAACCCTGTTTCTGAGCATTGTGCACTATGATACTACTGGATAGTCTCCTCAACCTAAAATAAGCAATGGAAGCAGCTAGTGACCATGCACGAAAGTGAGGCCAATTTTTCAGCTGTATGTCATGGGGATGAAGTAGTGGTAGTGGTTTTATGAATGATTGATTCTCAAACAATCTCAATTACTTTTCTGCAGAACTTTCAGATACTGAGATAATGGCCCAGGCGCTCATCTTCATTCTGGCCGGATACGAGACGACCAGCACCACACTCATGTTTGTGGCCTATAACCTTGCAGTGCACCCTGATGTCCAGAGCAAACTGCAGGATGAGATTGATACACTACTGCCCAATAAGGTCAGTAGCACTGGAAGATCCGCAATGTTTTGCTCAATCTGAGGATCAGTTCAGAGTATCAGTACAAAAATGTATCAATTGTGAGGGCATTGTAGAGTTTAACATATCAAGATTTTTAGTCCATTTTATACAAAACAAAATTCGGTATACTGCCCTCCCAACCTTCACCCACCCACCCCAACTCAAATTTATAGAGCCATGAAAAACACCTGAATTCCTACTTGCAGATATATCATCTCAACACTAGGGGTCAGCCAACATACTAGTCTTTCACCTCGGATCCCTCCCCTCTCCCTCTAAAATAAAACTCTTTCTATCTTTCACTTTCTTCCTGACCATTGCTATTCCTTATTTGTTACTCTATCCCAGTTCTCTGCCCTTTAATTCCTGTTATATTGTAAGTAGCGAGTTTCCAGTCTTGTAGGGTGCATTGGGATAAAGCACTTTCTGCTAAGATTCTAAGCTCAAAACAGGGCCCTTCACTTTTGAATTTGTTAAACTTGTATTTCCCCTGTTCTTATCCCCTGTACAGCGCTGGGGAATATGTTGGCGCAATACAAATAAAAGATAATAATAATAACAATAACAATTACATTTTTGGTTAGTCTTCTCAAAAGCCAGATTGAATACATTATCAGCCAGTCATCATGGAGAAAAAGAGATGAGAATAGGCATGATTAATTTCATGAGAGGGGATAATGATGGTGTTAGAAAGAAGGACGTCAAGGAGAGACTGACCAAAATAATATATTTTGGTCAGTTCCATTAAATATGTAATCTCCATAAGTCACAGTTGTAGATATTTTATCGAAGAACTGCAGTTAAAATATATTCTATTCAAATAAGCATAACAAGAACTTGTCATCCAACATGTAGAATCTAAGAAGGCCTACATCCGTTTAGGAAGATTGCTATAAAGTCCATGGTATAAAAAAAAATAGTACTACTGCTCTAAAACTAAATTGTGGAGGAACTTTTACATATTACCTAGCACTGTCTCCTCAGGCTCCTCCAACCTATGAAGCCCTGATGCAGATGGAATACCTGGACATGGTGATTAATGAGAGTTTACGACTGTACCCTGCAGCTGGAAGAATAGAGAGAGTTTGTAAGAAAACTACAGATATAAATGGAGTAACCATTCCAGAAGGTGTTGTGGCCATGATTCCTGTTTATATCTTACATCGGAATCCAGAGATCTGGACAGAACCAGAAGAATTTCGCCCAGAACGGTATATTATTTAAAGTACAAATGTTTCTTGTAAATTCATGGTCCTCATTCTAGTAACAAGAAGTAAAAGCTCATCTGAACCCTCAGTCTTTTCAATCTTCATGTTACTTATTCATTTGAGTAATTGAATTATCTTGATCAAACAGTTTAAAATGTGGGGGTACAGTGAGACTAAGTAGGTATAATACTTTAAAACATAGTTTAAAAATAAAATACCCCTACTTCTTATGTTTTTTTTGGAATCTATTTATCAGAGGACATTAAACTTCAACCCAATGTGTAAAAAAACATAGGGATTGTCCATATTAAAAACCATTCCCTCCTCCAGTACCTCAGAGCAAACCACTGGGAGACGTCGTGGGCAGGAAGTTGTGAATCTCCATATTACAGTTTCTAGCATGCAGAAAAGTATCAGTCTCTCCCTTTTGATCCACATGGTCATGTGTAGGCTAGCTCCTCAACTAGAACTGAAATACGGTCAGAAGTTCTGAGGAAGGAGCCAGGTCAACCTGGCAACACCCTTAGAGGGGAGGAGTGGAAGTTTAAAAATAGTAATATTTTATACACCTATATAATTGAGCTTATTGACCTGCTGGATACAGACGTCCCCCTTTTTATCCCACATGACAAATACATCCAATTATATCAGAACACTTTTTTTTTAATAAACTAATTACAAATTATGAACACTAATGTGTTAAAGCTTTAATAAATATATAGTCAAAATATATTTACTTATAACATTAAGTTGAATTATAACATTTTACATTTTATACAACTATAATTGAATATAAAACCAATTAGATGAACTTTTCAAAACAAAAACATGATAAATTAAAGATATAATGTGCTAACTCTTTTTCCTATGGTATTTCTCAGGTTCAGTAAAGAGAACAGAGAGTCTCAGGACCCGTACACCTTCCTGCCCTTCGGAGCTGGGCCCAGGAACTGCATTGGGATGAGATTCGCTTTAGTCAACATGAAAGTGGCCCTCACTGTCCTACTGCAGAACTTCACCTTCAGGCCGTGCAAAGAGACCCCGGTGAGAACTCAACCACTAAGAGACACTTCCAGTATAAGGATCCCATTACAATCTTTAATGTTGGCAAATTACATGTCAAGTTGATGTAATTATTAATGTATTGATCACAATCCAGCAAAGGTTTAGCCCTGGCAGCACTGAATAGAGTATAATGAGGCATGTTAGGGCTATATGTCACATTCAAATCTCCCCCCAAACGACCCCAATCGTATATAATGGTGCTTCATGCAAGTTAGTAACTGTGTGTAAGCTCTTTTTTCCACCCCAATCCTACATGTATTCCAAACCATCCATAGATGCATAGAAATGTCTCTGTAAATGATTCAAGCATCAGATATGACGCTATGATGGCTATAACATCTTAATTGGGTCATATATACGGCTTGATTTCTCATATCTGACACAATTAAGGTGTTAATGACCCTAAAACACCACAAGTCATCTATACTTGGGGGATCTCATGGCATGGGGTATCACTGCTTTCAAAATAACTAATGGAAATCTCAGTTGAGAAAGTAACTTAGACAAGTAGCTCAAAAAAAGACTGTGAATGACCACAATATATATATATATATATATATATATATATATATATATATATATATATATGTATGTATTTTTTTTTTTTTGGAGGGGGGGGGGGGGGCATTAGCAAATCTAGCCAAAAGAACATACTGTACATATGGTACTACAAAGAGTAAAAATATGCATAAAATATGTCCTTAAATGGTGCTAAATGTCCCCTAATATATGCAGTAAAATGTTGTTTCTTAAGTCAACTGAAAATGTTATATATTTTAGACAGGGTAAAGATACTATTAACACATTGGAAAATGAAGTAAATCGTAAGGTATACAAGAAAAGAACAATAAATTCAAGATTTAAATGTTTAAGGACACCAGTCTGGGTCTTCCCTAGTTTATTGGAAGGTTTGTAGGGGTTGCGATTGGGATGGATACATAGCTTGCTCAAAAAAAGCTGGCACAGTTATGGGAGAGCCTTTTTGCTCAGCTATGTATCCAAATGTAATGGGGCCATAAATCTGGCAGAAGTACAGGGCCACTAACGCTTTGGCTAATAACATTAACTCATACAGGGCCACATATTCAAAGGAATGTTCTACATGTGTCAATATTACATTTGATACTAGAATATTGTATTGTGGGCAAGTGCAGTGGCTCTCAATTTTTTTTTTATATGGAACCCAATTGGTTATTTCCAAGTGCTCATGGCGACACCAATATTTTAAAACACGTGATACTGCATGTGACAACCAATTTTTATTTCATTTAGTTTTACACTGATTTTAATAAATTAAATTTTAAGTGCAGATAAGTTCAAAGTGTTAGCCTCTCTTAATCCTGGAGAACTGACAGATGTACAACTTGGCTAGTGGATCGGAAGGGTGCATTTTGGGTATAATGTACGCTTCGGAACTAAAATATGAAAAAGTAACCCAAAGAACCTCATGTAACACTGATTTTTTTTACGCCACATTTTCTCTTACGTTTTTGTGCATTTCTTTTACTGGATTGTATTTCTACAGATACCTCTAGAACTTGACTCCCGTGGATTTCTGAAGACGAAAAAACCTATTGTTTTGGATCTAGTACCTAAAACTTCACAGAAGATGAATCAGTAAATGGCAAGATGTGGACCTGGTCCTATTGTGTATCTTCCCAGTCATTTGAGCATAAGGAAGACATGAGCTGATGACTTTAAAATAATCAGATTCAACAAATGTTGTTATTGCATGGAGAATATACATAGAAATGGCAAAAGGCTACCAAAAGTCTATATTTTCTAAATTATTCTCACTTGGAAGATCTCCTAAACTGGAAAATAGTTTGGTACCTTAGCACTGCTTTGAAAATATGTCCTATCATTTATTCTTGTTGTTCATTGATAAGTTGAAGTTTTTCGAGTGTTAATCAACATTTTTGGTTTCAATAAGTCTTTATTGTCACAAATGTAAAAGCAATATTGACGCGCAAGTCAAACATCACATACAACATAATACAACTATAATTTATTGCTGTATATAGATTGCAGACATCATTGTGACCACTCCAAAAGTATTTTCCTTTTTCAACTATTTAATACCATACATGGGGGTGAAAATCAAAAGAACCTAGAGAAATATATCCCTATTTGAATATGAACACTGGGGGAGAACAGCTCAGTCTATTAGAATGCAAACTTGCCTATCTCTGGATCTCATATAGTTAGGATTTCCAGCCCCTTGTGTTGGCAAACAAGAAAAAAAAGAAGATAAAGGAATAAAATAAAACTTAATTTGTACTGAAAAAGCCTTAGTCTGTATCATCAAGTTGGAAAAGAGAAAGTAAGAAAGAAAATAAAAAAACAATTAACAATAACATAAAAGAAAAGAATAAAAGTGTACCTATGAGTCCATCTTTGAGTCCATCATAAGAATAGGAATCTGTCGGATAGCTTATTTAGAGGTTAGAGGTCTGCACCGGAGCCCAGGGCTCACCAGACCTTGAGAGAGTCTTTGTGAGAGGAAAGTATGTTCAATGACTTCTAGGTTATGGATATGATATCACTGAATTTGAGCCATTCACCCCAAATCTCTAAAAATACTGGGAACGTGTTGGAAAGAATATGGGTCATTCTTTGGTAAATCATTATTGTGTTAAGTCTATTGATTATTTCTTGTCTCTTTAAAACCGGTGTTTTTAAATGTTTAGCCAAGTTTTTTTTTGCTGCAAGCATAAGAAATTGCAGCCATTGTTTTGTTTTTTGTGAGGATTAGAGATGCCTAGCAGGCAGATTTCTAGAGACTGGTTAATTTTGTTTTTTTGAATTTCAGATGCCAATCTAGTGATAGAAGACCACATATTTTGTGCTAACTGGCAGTGCCACCAAATGTGGCATAAAGTTGCAATCTCTCAGAATCTATTTTACAGGGTGAAATAGATTCTGTGTGGAACTTTAGTTGCAATTTATAGATAATGAAATAAACTGATCCTCTTGATAATCCAGAGCACACCCTTCCCCATTTTGGGGAGTCCCAAGCTACCCCCAAATCTTGATTTTCTCCCATACTGTCTAGAATTTGTGATGAGGCTAGGGTGGGAGTCAAGGGAGATATTTTATGTTTCAGTTGACACCTGGAGTTGACCCAAGCCCAGCTATTCAGTGATAGTTTGATCATGGGGTTGTTCAACCTAGTTCCCGGAAAAGGAGCTAAGGAGGTCCAAGGTATAGAGTCCCAATTGTACGGTTTCATTTAAAGGTTTTCAATGAAGACCCAAAAGGGATGATGTTCTTTAGAGTGGACCTGAGGGATAAAGGAGATCTGGGAGGCCCTAAAGTATAACTTAAAGTTGGGACAAGATAGATCACCCAAGCGTTGTTTCTACAGTATACATAAGGGATCTGTTTTATTCTCGAACACTTATTATGCCAAATGAAACTAAAAGCGAGATTCTGAAACTTTTTAAGATCGTTCCATTTGATTGGGATAGGCAAAGAGCAAAAACATATAAGATTCTTTGTAAAATGTTAATTTTTATGGCATTAATATGTCCGGTCTAAGAAATTTGTAATTTGTTCCATTTGGAAAGATCTGCAGATAGTTCTTTAATTAAGGGTTTGTAATTGGCTTTATACAGATCGGTTATTTCAGGGGTTAAATTTATGGTTTTTAGGCCACGAGAACGAAAAATGTTCTTTCAATAATTCTATTGTTTGGTGGGAAAGTCGAGCTCCTGTAGCCTCAGATTTCTCTAAGTTAACTTCAAGACCTGAAATCTGGCCAAAGGAATTGAGGGTTTCCATCAAAGCAGGGATTGTATTAACCGGGTCTGTGAGCGTACACAAAATATCATCTGCGAACAGGCAGTATTTAAATTGGTGTAAGCCAACTTTGAAGCCTTTTATCCTAGAAGTGGACCTAATGGCTTGTGCTAAAGGCTCTATAGCAAGAGCGAATAATAAGGGGGACAGATGGCATCCCTGTCTGGTCCCCCTCTGTATTTGTATGTGATCTATGGTTTCCCCTGGCAGTTTAAGGTGTGCTACTGGATCCCGGTAAAACATTTTGATAAGGTTCAGAAAGTTATCCCTGATTCCTAATTTGTTTAGGGCCGCATACAAGTAGGGCCATTCGATTGAGTCAAAGGCTTTTTCCAGATCCAGAGCTATCGTACATAGTGGGGTGTTTATGGATTTAGCTATCTGAAAGATGTTTAATATTCTTCTAATATTGTCCCCAGCTTGTCGAAAAGGTACAACATTTTGTTTTGACATTTAACCTTCCTAGCGGTAATCCCTAGCGTGACTCAGGGTTAATTTCCTCTTCCTAAATCGGTAACCCCGAGCCACACTTGGAGTTACCGCAGGGAGGATCTGGAGGTGCCAGCACACCATTCCTCCTCCTTTCTCATCCCCATCATCCTCCTCCTCTTCCCCATCCTTTTCCTCCTCCCCTCATCCCCCCTCTCACCTCTCACATCTTCTTATTAGCCCCTCAGCGTGTCTTATGCCTTCCTCTGGAACCGGCATATGCTAATGACGTGACGTCACAAGCGCGTCACGTCACTAGCATATGCCAATTCCAGAGAAAGGCATAAGACATGCAGCGGGGCTCCGATCAGCAGGCTAATAAGAAGAGAGAGAAGAGAGGGGGAAGGAGGGAGGTTAAGGATGGAATAGGAGGGAGGAGGAGGATGAGGGGGAAGAGGAGGATGGGGGGAGAGGAGGGTGAGAGGGAAGAGGAGCATGAGGGGAAGAGGAGGATGAGGGGGAAGGGGGGATGAGCGGGGAAGGAGGGAAGAGGAGGAGGAGGGGGGAAAGGAGGAGGAGGAGTGGGAAAAGGAGGAGGATGAGAGGGAAAAGGAGGATGAGGAAGGAGGAGAAAGAGTGGGGAAGATGAGGAGGAAAACCGGGGAGGATGAGGAGGATAATGGGGGAAAGGGGGGCAGATAAGGGGGGAAATGGAGGGGGCAGATAAGGGGGGAGAGGGGGGAAATGGAGGAGGAGGCGGAGGATAAGGGGAAAGGGAGGAGGACAGGGGGAAGTGTTAATGGTGTATAAAGGCAATATGATTATGTCAGTATTTTATAATGTACCACTTTAACATTCTAAATACTGAAATAATCATACCGCTAGGAAGGCTAAAGGGTCTCGCCATGTATATTCTCTATCATTAGGGTGGTGCCCCCTGCAGGTGTATACTAGCCCATGTTGTTGTAAAAGAATGTTAATTTGTTTTAGTTTTTTTAGAATAGTGTGTATTACCTATGTCTATACCAGGCTGTAGGGCTAAATTAAGGTTGCTCCCCATTATGATTTTGCCTATCGATAGAGAAGCTAGCGAATTAAGACGTATCATTAGTGAGTTATGAGGAGTAGTGGTGGGTGTGTAGAGATTTACCAGTGAGATTCTACTATTTAAAATAGAGCCTGTTAATATAAGGAAGTTACCTTTGTCTTACCTTTTTTTTTTTTCAAGTTTAAAGGCAAAGGCCTTTTTATTTTTTTGACTACATGTGTGGAAAGTTGGGTCATTTTTATGCAAGAAGGAAGGAACTTTATTATTTGCAAAGTGAGTCTCTTGTAGGAAGATAACAGCAGGTGTAAAGCTTTACAGAAGATAAAGGCTTTGTGTGTTAGGAATGTGTATTTGATATCTGTCATGTGTCTAGTGGGTGGAAACTAATTTTCCTGAAGGATGAATTAACTGAAAGTAGAATTCTAACAGAGGAAAAGGTTCTAGTGCCCCAGGACTCCAGCGCAGACCCCCCATCTAGCGATCCGAATTTCCATGTTCTCAGTATGTCACTCAGGTATGAATGGTATAACATAAAAGAAAAAATACAATACATTACAGTATTTAGGGTGTCGGGTTACAAGAACAAAAACCCTCAACGTCCCTAAGGGGAGAAAGTAGCCTAGAAAATCATGTAAGAATATAAGTATTAGGGGCAAATCGCCCATAAATGGTCAAATACTGGGGGCCTCATTCAATTGCGATTTGGCCAATTGAATAGGGGTCTAAATAAGCACATAACATATATTTTTTAAAGACGTTTTTAGTTAGTAAACATCTATCCAAAAGCAAGGTTTTCACTAACCAAAAACTTCTTTACAAAATATATGTTATGTGCTTATTTAGAGCCCTATTCAATTGGCCAAATTGCAATTGAATGAGGCCCTGGGTGTTTTAACTGGGCCTTCACGAACCAATTTGTTCTTTGTCAAACTTGGCCTAAAATATGTATCACTCAACTGACCAAGTCACTTATTAACACATATATGCGCTGAGTTACAAATATCCACACAACCTGGGCAGTTAGTATGAGTGGGTCAAGATTAAAAAAAGCTTTAGAAGAAACAAGTTATGTGGTCAAGAAATTAAATTAAATGTAGAAAAATGACACTAAAATCAATCCACAGCTGTAATCTAGATCTTGGCTTATGGTTATGAAAAATATTATGGAAAAAGACCCCTCTGGCCCCAGAGCCGTTCCCTGCTCTAGCTTCAGCAGAAATAATAAATACAAAAAGTAATATTTTTTGCATTAGAATAGAATTATGAAATTTCAGTTTCCCTACACAATGGAATCCATTTCTCAAGTTTTGAGTTACCGTGGATGAGCAATGTTCAGCAAGTAATTGGGAGTGGGATAATAACTTAAAAACTTTAACTTTCCAGATAGCAATCCATTAGTGCAACTTTCAAAGCAAAGGGCAGCGCTTGATATGGGCAGTGCTGATAATTTTTATGATTATTAGAACATAATTAGGCTTCCTACACTTCCAAGAATTGAGACAGATTGGTTTCCAGTGACTGAGGTGATAGAGTCATTCTAAATATACATTTTCTGTATTCCTGGAAGTCTGCACTCCTAGAAGACCTATTAAACTTAAAATAGTTCAGTGTACAATATACAATGAAAGACATATAAATGTTTGAGAAATGTTGATGTTTCTGCTGTACTCTGGTGGAATCCATGATACGTTGTGGGGAAAATACATTTCTGGAGAGACGCCTACTTCTAGGTGAGTTAGGAGGGAAATGTGTGGTGTCAGTTTCAGTCAGATTAAATCATTTAATAAACCCTTCTGACTTCTCCATGTTGACGTTTCCCCCATTCCCCTCCACTGATGATGTAACAAACACAAAATGGATTCTTTTACTCATAAACAGAGTGTTCAAAAATTATGATTTTCCCCCAAAAGTTCTTTTCTCAAAGGCTTACACAGTTGCTAATATTGTTACATTGTTAGATACTTCACAAACAAGTGTTGTTTTTCTTTAACTACAGTGGTTCTTTAAAGGGAAACAAAAAAGTTTTCAATAAAAAAGAGTGAATGGCATGGCAAATAACTTGTAAAAAGTTTCCTTTGTAAATTAAAGCTTAGCAACATCAATCAATCAAGTAGAGTCAAACTCCCATACTGAATGATAATAATAATGGAATAAATTAAAAAAATAAATATATATGTATATATACAGTGAGGGATAAAAGTATATAATCCCCTGCCGATTTTGTATTTGACCCCTTCAAGTTAGTACTTGGTGGCAAAACCCCTGTTGGCAATCACAAATGTCAGACGTTTCTTGTAGTTGACCACCAGGTTTGCAAACATCTAAGTAGGGATTTCGTCCCATTAGGTTTCAAGGCTGATGTTTGGCAACTCGAACCTTCAGCTCCCTCCACAGATTTTCTATGGGATTAAGGTCTGGAGACTGGCTAGGACACTCCAGGACCTTAATGTGCTTCTTCTTGAGCCACTCTCTTGTTGCCTTGGCTGTGTGTTTTGGGTCATTGTCATGCTGGAATACCCATCCACGACCCATTTTCAATGCCCTGGCTGAGGGAAGGAGGTTCTCACCCAAGATTTGACAGTACATTGTCCCTTTGATGCCATGCATTTGTCCTGTCCCCTTAGCAGAAAAACACCCCCAAAGCATAATGTTTCCACCTCCATG
>CM050172.1:104341591-104384091 GCA_027410445.1 Discoglossus pictus | reverse complement strand
TACTTTTTGACTGTGTTACCTGACCAGAAATTCTACTCAGCAGAACATGGTCTTCAACCAGATGCTCCTGAAGATGGTACTTTGATGACTTCTGAGTCATGCTAAGAACTAAAGCTTCCAACTGTATTAATTAGTATTTGGTTATGCTCAGACCCCAGAGACACCATCAGACCCTCCAAACCAGCCTTTTTACTCCATGTGGTTTGGGCATGTCCAAACTTGCATATGGCGTCACTGAAAACAGTACATTCAGAGTCCTAGGGAATACCTTGCAATTACTGGCAATAATTACTGGTTATAATTACACTATTAGATATAATGGGTGGATCGGAACGACTGACACTTCAATGCAACTTTACTTTAGTGAAAGCATTTTTTTAATAGCATTTTGTTGTTAAAGTACTAGTGCTTATTGTACAAACTTATACTACATTTAGAACCTCCCATGTCCATTTAATGACAGTGTGCAACATACACCCCCCTTGGCATTTTTCATATATTTGTTGCCTCACAACCTGGAATTAACATGGATTGTTTGAGGATTTGCATCATTTAATTTACAGAACATGCCACAACTTGGAAGATGTTTTTTTTTGTAAAGCAAACAACAAATAGGACAAAATAACAGAAAAAATCACTAACTATTAACTCGTCACCCCCCTACAGTCAATACCTTTTGTGTCAATAACAGCTCCAAGTCGCTTTGGATAAGTCTCTATGAGCTTGCCACATCTTACCACTGGGTTTTTTGCCCATTCCTCCTTGCAAAACTGCTCCAGCCCCTTCAAGTTGGATGGTTTGCGCTTGTGAACAGCAATTTTTAAGTCTGACCACAGATTTTCTATTGGATTGAGGTCTGGGCTGTGACTTGGCCATTGCAACACATTTACATGTTTCCCCTTAAACCCCCCAAGTGTTGCTTTAGCAGTGTGTTTGGGGTCATTGTCCTGCTGGAAGGTGACCCTCCGTCCTAGCCTCAAATCACGCACCGAGTGGTACAGGTTTTACTCAAGAATAACCCTGCATTTAGCACCATCCATCTTTCCCTCAACTCTGACCAGTTTCCCAGTCCCGGCTGCTGAAAAACATCCCCACAGCATGATTCTGCCACCGCCATGTTTCACTGTGGGGATGGTGCTCTTTGGGTGATGTGATGTGTTGGGTTTGCGCCAGACATAGCATTTTCTTTAAAGGCCGAAAAGTTTAATTTTAGTCTCATCAGACCAGAGCACCTTCCTCCATACATTTTGGGAGTCTCCCACATGCCTTTTCACAAACTCAAATCGTGCCATTTTGTTTTTTGCTGAAAGTAATGGCCCAACTCTATGGAGTGTACGGCTTATTGTCGTCCTATGTACAGATACTCCAGTCTCTGCTGTGGATCTCTGCAGCTCCTCCAGGGTTACCTTAGGTCTCTGTGCTGCCTCTCTGATTAATGCCCTCCTTGCCCGGTCCGTGAGTTTTGGTGGGCGGCCGTCTCTTGGCAGGTTTGCTGTTGTGCCATGTTCTTTCCATTTGGTTATGATAGATTTGATGGTGGTCCTGGGGATCATCAAAGATTTGGATATTTTTTTATAACCAAACCCTGACTTGTACTTTTCAACAACATTGTCCCTTACTTGTTTGGAGAGTTCCTTGGTCTTCATGGCAGTGTTTGGTTAGTGGTGCCTCTTGCTTAGGTGTTGCAGCCTCTGGGGCCTTTCAAAAAAAGTGTGTATATGTAATGGCAGATCATGTGACACTTAGATTGCACACAGGTGGACATCATGTCACTAATTATGTGACTTCTGAAGGTAATTGGTTGCTCCAGAGCTTTTTATGGACCTCATAACAAAGGGGGTGAATACATACGCACATGGGGTTGCAAATGATTTTGAGCCAAATTTGCTGTGTTTCATCACTCAAAAATCGGCTAAGCAAGAAAAAAAATGACGAACGAAAAACGCAAAAAAGTCTGAAACTGGATGAAAACAAGGCTGAGCAAATTGAAAATTAAACCAACGACAGTCAGTGCGCGCCATACAAACATTCAGCAGATACACAGAGAGGAAACACACAGGGAAGGGACAGGGGGGAGATGCTGGAAAGAGACACATGGCATTCCCAAGCACAAAACTTGCAGGTTAATGAACCCTGCAATGAGCGGCCCGTACAGTAGGCGGGAGGAAAGGCTTGTAATGGTGCTCAACGAAGCAAAAGCCTCACAATGTGTGGAAAACAGCATTGCCTGGCTTACACTTTTATGCCCATTATTTTTATGACGGACAATTCGCTAGTATATATAAAAAATATAATATATTGTACTATACTATATATATATATATACTTATATATTATAATATACTATACTATATTATACCATGACTGATCAGTCTGTATGTTTTTGAGATCCCTGCTTATTCAATTTCTACATTGTCCCAAAGTTTTTTGCTGGCAGCTCCGCGGAAGGATGATCATACATTAGGCCTTCAGCACAACCAGGTTTTACCTTTTTTATGCACATAATAAATAGTGTTTTCACACTATCCTACAAGGGAGGAGCTACCACCGGTGCAACCTGTGCAACTGTAATAGGGTCCTCACCTCAAGGGATCTTCTCTGGATCCCTCAGTCCTCTCATGGCCTCTCTGGCACCCTCAGCCCTCTTGTGACTTCTATGGCCCCTGAGGCTCTCTCATAGCCCCAGCAGCTCCTCTGTTCTTTTTGGCCCCCGGGGGACCCTTAGCCCTCATGTGGCCCTCTCTGGCCCTTAGTGGTCCTCATGTGGCACTCTTTGGCTCTCAGTTGCTCCTATGTTTCTCTCTGGCTCCCTCTATTCTCCCATCCACTTTCCCCCTCTTTCCATCTTCTCTCATTCGTCACTAATTTCCTCACTCCCCTTCACTCTCCTCTTCTCTTCATCACCCTCCTCCCATTCTTCTCACTCTTCCCTCTCCCCCTTTTTGTTTCTCTCCTCCATTCTTCTCCCCTCTTTTCTCTCTCCCCTCCTATGTAATCCCTTATGCATCCCTTTTCTCCTCATTCTCCCTTATCCCCTTTTACATCTTTTCTCCCCTTCAAGTCCCCTTCCTTACTTTTCCCACTCAACTCTCTGTGCCTTTTTTCTCTCTTTTTCTTCTCTTTCCTTTCTCTCTTTTCCCTTAATTGTCCTTCTCCCCCTTCCTACTCTCCTCTCCTTTCTCTACCACTCCCCTCTATTCTCCCTCTCTCCCTTCTCTATATCTCTCTAACTTTCTCCTCTATCCCCTATTCTCTCCCACGCCCTTTCTCTTTTCTCCATCCCCTTCTCTATGATCTTTTTCACCCATATTTGCACCCACTATCCTTAAACCTTCTCTCTCAATCCCCTTACACCTGTTTCTATCTCTCCCTTCCCCCCTTTTTCTTCCTATTTTCTCTCTCTCTTACCCTTCCTGTATCTTAAACTTCTTATTCCCTCCCATCTCCTCTTCAACCAGACAAAATGTCTGACAAAATGTAAATGAACTAAAGAATTTGAAACTTCCTTTGAGTACGTAATACATAATATTATTTAAAGTCAATCTACCCATTTCTAAGTATCTGGCTGTATCAATCAAAGTATCAATCAAACTCCAAAACAGTTACAATATGTATTTTCTCTTGTACATTTCCAATGCTGGAATGTTCTATACCAATGATAGCATTGATTTTTGTTGTTTAGTCATTCAGTCATGTTCAACTATCCGTGACCCTATAAACCAAAGCACACCAGGAACATCTGTCAGCCACTGCCCCTTTGATCTCCATCAAGTTAATCCCATTATTTAAATGACCTCATCTATCCATATCCGCCTCTGTCGCCCCCTTCTTCTTGTGCCTTCAATCTTTCCTAGCATCAGAGTCTTCTCTATGGAATCCTGTCTTCTAATGATACGGACAAAATATCTGAGTTTCGCCTGAGGATCATATCTTCCAGTGAACATTTTGGCTTCCTTTCCTGTAGTATTGATTTATTGGTTCTTCTTGCAGTCCAAGGGACTCTAAGCAGTCTTCTCCAACACCACAATTCAAAGAAGTCGATTCTACGGCGCTCACACTTCTTTATGGTCAGTCTTTTTTAACATTTGTGAAAAAGTCATTAGGATGGAGGGAGGATCTTTTGTGCAATGTATACTACAAATACATAACTTTTAAGCTCAATTATCTAACACTTCTACCCAAAATGTTTAATAACAACCAACTGTAATTACATGTATTTTTATGTGTAAGTTTAATTTATCTATCACTGAGACCTTTGCAGTGTTAATTTAATTACAAATTATACAATCATTATGTTGCTTCCCAGTCTCTGCCAAGGTTAGTTGTTTAGATATAATAATTATGTTGTGTTACTATTGCACAGTCAATACCAAGACCTGAGCCATATGGCTATGGGTCTGAAATATCAGGATATTGGATGAGCGGCCATGAACACGATCAATTAGTCAAACCCGTAGTTACGGGTTTAGACGGAGCCAATGGTAAATGAGATCGTCATCATTACGTCACTGAAAAATGGAGGTTAGATTTCAATCGGACCCGCAGTTAATCGGACGCGCATTCCAGAAATAATGCAATATTCATAAATCAGCAAATATTATATTCTAGTCCATGCGAGTTCCATTATATGTATTAACACATTGATTGCCGGGATCGATATAACACGGAAATTAAACAGAAAATAATGCATTTTATATTACAGATTTGCGAGCTTGTGAATGTTGTGCTATTAATATTAATACCTAACATCACTTTCCCTTAATTTTAAAATACAGTACTGTGTTGATATTTGCATTCACAGTGCTATGGATAGGACTTTTAGCCCCTTGCGGGTCCTCCCTAGCACCCGTTGGCTTCTTGGCTCCATTTGCGTGTTATAGGGTAGCTAAATTGGGAACGTAGCGATTACGGGCTTGACAGAACAACGGATTTGCAGCCGCACAGTTCAAATTCCTATGTCCCGTATGTTTTTTTAGCACCTAACCCACAAGTCGTTTGCGGGTTGCTTTACAGGGCCAATTTAATAGCCGCGAGTCTTGTTACGGGCTATCTTACGGGTTACGGGTTTCAATGTTGAGGGAATTTAATAGGGCTGTTGGACTCTGATCGTCCTGCATCTGACCTTGCTGATTCTGTAAGTAAGACAGTGCCACAATAATGGGACCTGAGACAACTTGGAGATGTTATCCTGATGGATAAAGAAGATGTGTCACACTGTGCTCCACCTGTGGTCCATGACCTTCATTAAGATGGCCCACAGTACGACTTCATCAGTGGTTCTCAACCTTTTTGATCTAGGGGCTGATTGATTATCTTAAAGTGCTCTTGGGGACCATCAGATCCAGAACATTTCCAATAAGGTGATACTACATGTGATGCACTACTCGTTTGCACTAATTCGAATAAAGTATTCTTTAAAGTCTCTGTCACCCCAAATCCAGTTGTATTTTTGGTTATTCGTAAAGACCATGAAAAACTAACTATTTGTTGTGTTATCCATTTTTTCTAAATTTAATCAATGTTGAGAAATTCTATGAAGTTTTTGCTATATTTATATGTAATTTTTTTTTGTTTCGTTCAGTCATTTCCAACTCTCCGTGACCTGATGGATCATAACACACCAGGACATCTTTATGTCCATGGTCATGCTTTTCCACATGGCAGAGGTACTGGAGTGGGTTGCCACTTTCTCTTGGATAGTTTATCCTGTAGTTGGTCTCTGTACTTCCACTTGGCCATTGTATAAATACATTATAACACAAAATGCAAGCACTCTAGAATGGAAAAAGTAAATAAATTAATTTAAATAGAAAAGAAAAAGAAAATTATATAATAGCGGTGAGACTGAATGTATTTATAAAGCTTGTTCCTAAACAAGTAGAAATGCAATACCTTAAATGACTCGCAGACACTCCCTGAAGCCATTTTAGTATCAACAAGCAGAGAATATATAAAAAATAAAATACAAAAAAATTAAAAAAAAAAAATAGTTGATTAATAATAAATTAACAACTAAGTAATTTCATATTTAATCTGCATATTGCAGATCGGAGGAGATCTTAAAAGGTTGAACTTGATGGACTGAAAGTCTTTTTTCAACATTAATTACTATGTAACTATGTATACTGAACTATTCAAGGACAGACACTGACCGGCACGTGTAGGCGCTGTCCAGTGTACATACAGCCACTGTCCAGCATCCGTATTGGAGGGATACCAGTTCCTTGTCCATTGGACTGCAATTTGTCTAACCTCTCTGCTGTGACCTGCTGATCTTGGGTGATCCTACATGTATAGCTCACAGCTTCATTGAAGCACCCAAGCCCCTTCACCATGAGAAGGTAGCAATCCAGAAGGGGAGCACGGAGCATACAGGTGATATATTTTACAGCACATGCAAATACTAACAGACCAATGATCAGTATTTTTAATAGATTAATGCCCAACTGAATAACAAGAAATAACTTTGTTTTTTGAAAATAACCCCCCTACCTGTGTTATACAATTGGTGATTACCTTATGTACAGTATATAATGTGTGATACAAGTTATCATTTTATCATGTACAGTATATACTTCCATTACATTATGTTCATTAAATACGTGTGATACAATACAGATAGCTTCACACAGTATATGCTGTACATAAAATAATGATAAATTATCCCTTGCCATATACTGTTCAGAAATTAACGATAGGCTGTGTAACGGATCTACTGGCACCCCGACCGGGTACCTCCGTTGATGGATGCGTCCTAGCTTGCGTCGAGGCCTACAAGCACTGCACCGGACACCAAAACCACCACAGACTCCAAGGATAGTACATCAGGAACAAGCGTTCAGTAGTTACAGCTCAAGGGAGTATGCAGAAGCATAGCAATCCCCAGTATGATAGCGATCCCCTCAAATAACGAGACGAGGCTACGTTTTGAAGGGTCAAGTAGAACTATCTTTTAATGACAGGGAATCTCCTTTTATGCAATGTTGCCCTCTGAAGGGCTACACCCACATAATTATCACAACAGCCAATTATATACATGGTTCAACCCCCACGTCTCCTCCCCTCAGATAACAGGTAACACAATTAAAACAGACACAATTTTAACCACATTCTGGATGTACCCCAAATACAGGGGGTACACCTTTAAGTCCCGCACCATTCAATATCTCTCACCCAGGGGAACAACATATACAAAAATGGCATGAATCAGACCAGGGGTTCAAAAGTTAGTAAAAGTATGTTTTTACACATAACACACAGACATTGCACATATCCCCCACACAATACACACATAGGACAATAGGTGAGTCACACCTCCCTGGCAACTTGGATACAATCAGACATTAATTAGATCATTCTTATCAGAGAATGAAAACACTTTGGAAAATGCAAGGATCCTTTACAACTTTCTTATCTCTTGAATCTCTGTAACAGGATTATCTATTAGCCTAGGTCTGCAAAAGTCTGGCTAATATTCTGAGCCAATATATTCTGTAGAACATCAACCAACATATATATAGTAGGATCATATTTTAACCATAATAATCATAAAACAGGGTAAAACAGTGATGGGTTCCGCTACACACCTCCCCCGTGACCATAAGCTGGCATACACGGTCTGATCCCAACGGATCGGCCTGGGGATGTCCGGACAAAAGTATTTGTTGGTCAATTCTCTAGTTTGACAACCCATCAGCATTACTGCAATTCACATTTACTCACATTTCCCATATCCCCAGATAGCTGGGATCTGAGCACACAAAACCACCGAATAGCGCTCAGATCCTCTTCACACAGTTCAATTGCCATGTAGCTAAAGTCTTTCCCATAGTCTTTCATTATATGAATGGGCTTCATGGCACAGTTATCTGGGGTATCATGGTTCACACAGGGCAAGTACAGAATGACCCCCCTGTATGTAAAGGGCCAGAATGAGTGACTTATACTCTGGTATGGCCGAACACTGGTTCCAAAGGGCAATATGTACCAGGGCCATAGTCGCAGGGCAGGAGGCTGGCAAACAGTCCTCTCCAAGCCAAAGTGGCGAAGGGCACTTCGTCACACATCTCCCCTTTGGGGGAAAGTCTAACCAGGCACCTGGATATTTTGCTGGGGTGATGGTGCAACACGCTGAGGGGACTTGAGGGGCAGAGGCCAGCGGCACTCTGCCCTGATGCCAGCTCTTCTGCTGGTATAACCTGCAGGACCTCCTGCTCTGTACAAGGGACAAAGGGAGGGCAGAGGCCGACTGCACTCTGCCCCGCTGTCAGCTCTTCTGCTGGGGTACTTGGGACATATTCCGGCTCAGTAGCCAGGGAAACTTGGGGGTCAGTGGGGGTTAACATTTCCTCTGTTAACCCTGGGGTCACATTAGAAGTTAGCTGGGGAGGGGAATTTGTACTTACCCCCTCCTCCGGTTGTCCCAGTGAGGGTAGTTGGGGATCTGGACAAGCGGTGGGCGCAGAGACCACGGTCCCATCTGCGCCGTCTGGGAGATTGGTGTCTCCCCTGGTTAGGGTAAACTGTCGCTGGGGGGGAAGGACGACACCTTCTGCCCCCTGTGTTTCACACTGCCGCTGGGGGGGAAGGACGACACCTTCTGCCCCCTGGGGTTCACACTGCTGCTGGGGAGGAAGGACGACACCTTCTGCCCCCTGGGGTTCACACTGCTGCTGGGGAGGAAGGACGGCCCCTTCTGCTCCCTGGGGTACACACTGCCGCTGTGGGAGAAGGCCGACACCTTCAGCTCCCTGGGGTACACACTGCCGCTGGGGAGGAAGGACGACACCTTCAGCTCCCTGGGGTACACACTGCCGCTGGGGGGGAAGGCCGACACCTTCAGCTCCCTGGGGTACACACTGCCGCTGGGGAGGAAGGACGACACCTTCAGCTCCCTGGGGTACACACTGCCGCTGGGGGGAAAGGACGACACCTTCTGCCCCCTGGGGTTCACACTGCCGCTGGGGAGGAAGGACGGCCCCTTCTGCTCCCTGGGGTACACACTGCCGCTGGGGGGGAAGGACGACACCTTCAGCTCCCTGGGGTACACACTGCTGCTGGGGGGGAAGGATGACACCTTCGGCCCCCTGGGGTACACACTGCCGCTGGGGAGGAAGGACGACACCTTCGGCTCCCTGGGGAACACACTGCCGCTGGGGAGGAAGGACAACACCTTCTGCCTCCTGGGGTTCACACTGCTGCTGGGGGGGAAGGACGACACCTTCTGCCCCCTGGGGTTCACACTGCCGCTGGAGGGGAAGGACGACACCTTCTGCCCTCTGTAGGGCCGGTAGAGAGACCTCGGTCCCATCTCTACCTGCCATCTGGAGGTCATCCCAGGACCAGTCAATGAAGTCTGGTTCTGCTTGTCGAGTAGGTTGGGGCTGCACAAGGCTGAGCAGGTGTTGGTAGTCCTGCTCCAGCTCCCACTCTCTCGTTACCAGGTGGGTCATGTCTTTGCTCACCTCGCCTTCGTCATCCCAGACATACATGCCCATCCGGTAGTCGTAGATGTCCCAAAACCTAGACCCCTCCGTGCTGCCAAGATCAATATCGTCCTCCAAGGCATCCCATAATAAACCCGGGCCATCATAATCATCCCCCTCCGGTAAGTCGTGTTCAGACGTCCAGGGGGTAAGTCGAACGGTATGCCACCAAAGGGCCTGGTATGCGTTGTCTAGCCAGATCTCTCGCCATACCAGGGTTTCTAGTCTTGTCACCCACTCATCCAGGGGCTGCTCTCCCAATAGATACATCCGCATCGCCACACGCTTCTGTAGCCGCTGCTCATCACTGGGGAGACTCTCACCTCGCCGCCATTGGGCATCTTCCAGGGCATCATACCAGAGTTCCTTTCTGTCTGCATCCCTGTAGTCCGCGGCCGCCTCCTCCTCCTCATCATGAAACGCTGTCTGAAAACTAGCCGGTTCCATCCTGCTGTAGCCAGGGGCGCTGTACGGATACTAGCGTTGCCCTCAATTTGTAACTCCAAACGTTACCGGTGTCTCCGTGCTGCTTTTCCTCTTACTAGGACGCCATCCCACCACTGCCAGCCAATGTAACGGATCTACTGGCACCCCGACCGGGTACCTCCGTTGATGGATGCGTCCTAGCTTGCGTCGAGGCCTACAAGCACTGCACCGGACACCAAAACCACCACAGACTCCAAGGATAGTACATCAGGAACAAGCGTTCAGTAGTTACAGCTCAAGGGAGTATGCAGAAGCATAGCAATCCCCAGTATGATAGCGATCCCCTCAAATAACGAGACGAGGCTACGTTTTGAAGGGTCAAGTAGAACTATCTTTTAATGACAGGGAATCTCCTTTTATGCAATGTTGCCCTCTGAAGGGCTACACCCACATAATTATCACAACAGCCAATTATATACATGGTTCAACCCCCACGTCTCCTCCCCTCAGATAACAGGTAACACAATTAAAACAGACACAATTTTAACCACATTCTGGATGTACCCCAAATACAGGGGGTACACCTTTAAGTCCCGCACCATTCAATATCTCTCACCCAGGGGAACAACATATACAAAAATGGCATGAATCAGACCAGGGGTTCAAAAGTTAGTAAAAGTATGTTTTTACACATAACACACAGACATTGCACATATCCCCCACACAATACACACATAGGACAATAGGTGAGTCACACCTCCCTGGCAACTTGGATACAATCAGACATTAATTAGATCATTCTTATCAGAGAATGAAAACACTTTGGAAAATGCAAGGATCCTTTACAACTTTCTTATCTCTTGAATCTCTGTAACAGGATTATCTATTAGCCTAGGTCTGCAAAAGTCTGGCTAATATTCTGAGCCAATATATTCTGTAGAACATCAACCAACATATATATAGTAGGATCATATTTTAACCATAATAATCATAAAACAGGGTAAAACAGTGATGGGTTCCGCTACAGGCTGTATAAGACATTATATATTGTACACCATGTAATGATTATATCACACAGTATATAAACTATAAATACTTTATATAACTCCTCATTTGGTTATCTACTCTCCATCTGTCACATTATATGTGTTGTATACAGTATTATATACATCTCAATTGCATCAGGTAACTCCCTATTTCATATATATATATACTGTATATATATATATATATATATATATATATATATATATATATATACATAGAAAATAAATAGTACATCCGTGTTCACATTTGAATGTCTAAAACAAGTTAAAAAACCTGCTTCCAGCTCAGAATTCCAAGAAAAAATGTTATTACACTGCATTCTGGGAGGTGAGCTGGGACATGCAAATGTGCCCACAAATACCTCGCTCTTCAATCCATAGTCATTATCAAACATGGCTTCCTTTAAGCTTAGGCATCCTGTATTACACAGCTTTAATGCAAAGCCAAGGTTGGATTAAACACAAGCTGAGTATCCTATCCATGTACAGCTGTTTCAAGCTTACTGGCTATCATCAGCATGGAGCGGGATCTCAGCTTGTGTTGTGGACTTTATGAGAGGTAGTATATATAAGCACATAGCATATTTATATATATACATTACATATTCTATTACATCCCCATTTCATCAGTTGACTCTTATTACATCACTATTTCATCAGGTGTCTCATATTGCATGATGCCTTTCTTCTATTTATTTATTGTGCCTTTCTTCTATTTATTTATGGCGCCTTTCTTCTATTTATTTATGGCGCCTTTCTTCTATTTATTTTTTGTGCCTTTCTTCTATTTATTTATTGCGCCTTTCTTCTATTTATTCATGGTGCCTTTCTTCTATTTATTTATGGCGCCTTTCTTCTATTTATTTATGGTGCCTTTCTTCTATTTACTTATTGTGCCTTTCTTCTATTTATTTATGGCGCCTTTCTTCTATTTAGTTATGGCGCCTTTCTTCTATTTATTTATTGTGCCTTACCTTTATTTATTTATGGCGCCTTTCTTCTATTTATTTATGGTGCCTTTCTTCTATTTATTTATTTATGGTGCCTTTCTTCTATTTATTTATTGTGCCTTTCTTCTATTTATTTATGGCACCTTTCATCTATTTATTTATTGTGCCTTTCATCTATTTATTTATTGTGCCTTTCTTCTATTTATTTATTTATGGTGCCTTTCTTCTATTTATTTATTGTGCCTTTCTTCTATTTATTTATGGTGCCTTTCATCTATCTATTTATGGTGCCTTTCTTCTATTTATTTATGGTGCCTTTCTTCTATTTATTTATGGTGCCTTTCTTCTACCCCACATGAGTTTGGTATTTCTTTGCATTCCCTATGTCCCTATTTCATCTTATCTATCTTATTACTTCCCTATCTCATCATATTACTCATTTTATACACCCATTTTATTAGGTAACAGTAGTACAATATATCTTGGGATAAGATATTTGGGACTGCTATTGGAATTCTGTCCCAAATATGTTATATGTTTCTTAACATTACTATTTCTTGATGTTCTGACGTTCTGATACCATCATTTTTGCCATGTGCCGGAATCTTTTTCTTTATTTAGACCAGAGTTCCATTTATGTGTATAATTATTGCACTGTTTGCATTTAGATTATTATTTGTATTATAGTTGCAATATAGTGCCAGGACCATCTCTACAATAAAACATTGGCTTTCAAAAATAGTAAGAAGCTTTATTGTTTAGATATGCAGCCTTATTAAATTGCAATTCGGCAAATCTAAAGGGCTCTATAAAAGCACATAGCTTATTTTTTTACAGAAGGTTTTAGTTAGTGATCTTCTATGCAAAAGCAAGGTCTTCACTAACTAAAAACTTCTGTAAAAAAATATGCCCTGTGCTTATATAGAGCCCTTTAGATTTGCTGAATCACAATTTAATAATGGTGGAAATGTTTTACTTGAAGGTACTGTGAGAGTAATACATACCATAATGTGTTTTCACTTTTGGAAATGTAATTATTTCACTGTTTCTTATTATATGAAATTAGCATGATATACCCTTTACTAACCATCTTAAAAAAGGGGCTTAATCCCATCCCTGCGCTAAACTCTTTATTTTGAGCTGTTGGTATTAGGGCAGATTGTGGTTGTGGTTTATATGTATTTTCATATTTATCCCATAAGTATAGATTATGATTGATTGGGATATAATTTTTATTTTGTTTGTCCTTTTAGACACTCTTAAACATGCAATGTTCTTAACATCCATTGGAAAGCATTAATTTTGTTCTATGTTATCCATGGTAATGGTGGTTTAGAGTATTGCCATCGTACCAGTTGTATAAATCTTGCAACTAATGAGTGTTTTATATTCAGAGCCGATCCTCCATCCAGAGTTTTATGTCTTTGAACTGTTTATTTAAATTAATTCTGGCTACTTTAAAATTCCAGATACATTTTGTGAAAAGCTTTTTCCAGAATTTTTGGAGGAACTGGTAATGTAGAAATAGAGAATTTAGTCCATTCTTTTAGTTCATTAGAGAATTTAGTTCATTAGTAATTTGTATAAAAGGAGGACAATTAATCTCCTACTTTATATTTTATTTATATCTATAAGTTATATTGATTTTTCAATGTCTTCTGATTGCTATAGCCAATGGTCCAATATGTAAGGCATATAAAAGTGGGGATAGGGGACATTCTTGTCAAAAGTCCAAAACAGCCCTGCTTTATGAATCAATGTAAACTTTTCAGTTTATTGTGATGAAAAAAATACATTTATTTGTTATTTGTTTGCATTTATTTTAAGTGAAGCTTGATTATCTTTCTGAATCTAAAAGACATAACAAACTGCTTCATTCTCAGTTATGGGATCGGGCCATATGGACTTTTCAAAAAGTATGGGATCCTTGGTCCGAGACCCCTACCATATATTGCAACCTTTCACAATTACAATAAAGTGAGTATACCAGATTCTCAACATTTTCTCTGTAAAAGAGAAATTGGAGATACCATATTAACACCTGATTGAAAAACAGCCACTCAAGACGCTCTGACCGGGCGTTGACCAGGAAAGGAAGTGAAACCAAGGACAAACAAGGTTTCTTTATTGAAGCAGAATGACATTTTCTCATTCAAAAGGACACCAAAGTGGTTTGAATTACTATGTGACACTACTGATTATAAAGGCTAAGAACAGAGGAAGAGAAAAATGAATATGGTCACAAGCTATTCTTGCTTAATATAGTCACAAGATAGTCTTGCACTTAAATGTATAGCAAAATTAAATGTCAGCAATATTGTCATACAAGCTATTCTTGCATATATCCTTGCACCGTATCATTTGACATGTTTACAATATGACATGTTTACAATATTCCAGATATGAATTTTGTAAAACTAATGTGATGATATTTTCTATTTTATATAAATATCTAGATATGGTTTGGCTGAGTGTTTGTCACCATCTACTATAGGGTATCTTGCAATTTGACACAGAGTGCTTCAAGAAATGCGGCACAATTTGGGGCTAAGTTCCATCTGTCACCATTTTTACACCACAAATAACCACCAAAGCAGTGGATTAGTATGTCTTTGTAATGGGCATTTTGCTACTGTCATGTTGTTGTTCAAATGAGAGTGAATAAAATGGGATGGAACAGACTAGTTGCATTGGTTAGGCCCTGTGGAATTTATACCAGTTGGAGCTGCCAGCAGATCCCAGTATCCTCAGAATCCTGGAGAGTATTGGCCTTTAGTAGCAGGGATATACTGTATAACCCCTGGTAAATGATCCTAAAGTCCAGGAGGACAGCCCTAAACATACCCTCCTAACCATTCTTTTTTATTAAATGATATACACGTTCTGTACAGTGAAACCCAATAAAACATTCCCATACTCCTCACATATAACACAGCAAATCAGAAGGTCCCATGTAGTTCCATGTGGCACCAGCTTTTGGAGCCTCTTACAGTACACTACTACATATATGTTTTCTTCATCTCATACTAAAAATAGATAGGAAATTCTACAATTAACAGACAACTGAAGGAGGAGGGTCTTATATTC
The DNA here is from genome assembly GCA_027410445.1 of Discoglossus pictus. Classification (NCBI taxonomy): domain Eukaryota; kingdom Metazoa; phylum Chordata; class Amphibia; order Anura; family Alytidae; genus Discoglossus; species Discoglossus pictus. The sequence continues at coordinate 104,369,097 of CM050172.1, read as the reverse complement.
ATCTTAATGGCTAAAAAACAAAACTTACATTGTAAGACTTCATAACCTTAAAATGGAAATATTTCATGTTTTTAAGGTTTTATTTTTACTTTTATTTCTTTTTTTCCTTTATTAAGATGATGTAGCATATTTAAAACTTTACAGCTTGTACATAGACAAATATTCAACAATACATTAAGTAAAATACATACAACAAAACTAAAAAAACAAAAAAACAATACACATTAAGCGCCATGGTCTGAGTGCCAGTAGAGTTCAAGGACCGAGGGGAGAGTTGGAAAGCCGAGGACAATTAGTATGCTTGAAGCAGATCTATTCCAACAAAATATCCTGGATTTCCAAGGAATCCCAAATTTTCCATTTGATCTTATTATTTTTTATCATATTGGTTAACATAAGATACTTATCAAATTCACGATTACGCAATATGATAGTAATTAGTTTTGACCAAGTTGGAATTCTTTCCTGCTTCAAGCACCTCACTAATAACCATTTGGATACTATCAAAATCTGTATAATGAGTGCTCGAATTTCAGGGCTATATTCTGTAGGAAAAAATGGAGAATAATCTTTACCTTCAAGAGTCTAGACAATTTAACGGAACACATCCTCTGTATCTTAGCGCAGAGCCCCCAAATGTGAATATGTGTGCCAACTAGGCCACAGTTTCTCCAACAAAGGGACTGTTTCTCATCACGTGTGAAATAACTAATTGTGGACGGGACCATATACCATTTGTTTAGAATTTTTCACTATATGAGGTGTTTTTTATATGTTTCCCAGTAAATCTGAAAGCTTTATACCAAGTTTCAACCTGCCAAATACTATCAAGATCCTTTTTCCAAGAAACCCATCTTGTGGGTTTTATCCTTTTCGGTAATTTGTTTCAAGATAGTGAAACACTTAGATATCAAATGCGACCTGTCCAAAGAGGCCATTAGTTTTTTTTCCAGAGGTTTAACTACAGCATTAATTTTTAAGATTCAGTTTCTTTTCCAGAACAAGTGTTTTTATCTTGGCATAATCTAGCCAAAATCTCTTAGTTGGTCAAAAGATTCCATAGCACCGTCTGTAAAAAGGTCTTGTAAACAGTTCAGTCTGTAGTTAGACCTCAAACTAATTATTGTCTCCTCATTAATAATAAGGTGAAGTGGTAATATTGGGCTAGGCGAAGACATTAAATCATATTTTTTATTAATTACCGTATATATATTTTTTTATTATAGCCATCATAGTAGCTTCATAATAGAGTTTTATGTTTGGGTAGCCGAATTCCACTTTCTCAAAGTGCCTAAACATAGTACTTTTTTTACTCTGACTGGTTTACCCAGTTGTATATATTTGTCAATGAATGCTTGAAATCTTTTTAGCAGATAATTGGGCAACTTTAGGGGTATACAATGGAACAAATAACTGATTTTTGGAAGCAAAGTCATTTTTGTTATTGCAATTCTACCTGCATATAAGGCTTTCTTTTTTTTCCATTAGTTTATTAGGGCAACTATCTTTTGATAAAGTTTATTGCAGTTTTTAACAATTATTTCCTTTAGGTTTGTAAAAAAATCTATACCTAAATGTGTAATTTTGTTCGTGTGCCACGTGTATGGATAAAATTGTGACAAGTTGTTTTTTTCCTCAAGTGAAATATTAATAGCCAAGGCTTCAGATTTTGTATTAATTTTGTGGTCTGAAACTATACTATATAAATCCAGAATTTCCTGAAGGGCTCTTAAGGAGTGCGATTAGTCAGACACAAAACCATGTCATCAGCAAAGAGAACTGCTTTGTGTTCCTGATTATTTATGTTTAGACCCTTAATATTTACTGATGATCTGATGGCTTCCCCCAATGGTTCCAGCATCAAGGCAAACGATAGTGGAGACTGGGGACAACCCTGCCTCATGCCATTAGTAATTTGTAAGGCCTTAGAGCTACACCCCGAAACCACTACCGAAGCAGTGGGATTGGAATACAGAGCACTGATAGCCTTCCTACCAAATTCTCCCAAGCCGAATTTCTCCAGGGTCTGATGCATATATCTCCAGCTCAGGTGGTCAAAAGCCTTTTCCGCATTGAGGGAGAGGAGAACTGTAGGAATCCCTCTCACTTTAGAAAAGGGGATCAAATGTAACAATCTTCTACAATTCTCCTCTCCCTGTCCGCCCACCACGAATCCTGTTTGATCCGGGGAGATAAAGTTCTTAATTACAAGATTTAGCCTGGAGGTCAACATTTTGGCGTTGATTTTTACATCCTAATTCAGCAAAAAATCTGTCTGTAATTCCTACATTCCATTACATTTTGATCACATATAATATAATAGTTGTCAAACCATGAAACGTCATCACGCTTTGCGAGCTTGCAAACCGAGCTTGCAAGAACTGCATCCCTCGCGAAGCGAGGGGCCACATTTGCGGAAGGTGGAGGCTGTAACAACACAACCCCACACACCTCTAAACTTGCAGCACTTAGTCCTACAGCGCCCTAAACCACCCCACACAACCATTAACTTGCAGCACTACCCCCTAATAAACCCCCCCCCAACACTCTAATTACAAAAAATAAAAAAAAAATAAAGTCACCAAAAATAAAAAATCTACATTACATAAAATAAAAAAACTAAATCCCAAAAAAATCTACATTACAGAAAATATAAAAACCTAAGTCACAAAAAATAAAAAAAGGAGCATTACTGAAAAAAAAAATACATTACAACCCCCCCCCCCCCACTACAGAAAAAAAAATACACACCTGAAAAGGAAATACATAGAATACATACAATACAATAGAATATACTACAAATAAAATAAAATACAATACAATACCCCCCTATCTATCTAACATACAATCAATACTATCTAAAATACATCACCCAATCTATCTAATATACAATACATCCTATCTATCTAAAATACATCACCTAATCTATCTAATATTTAATACATCCTATCTATCTAAAATACATACCCCTAACATACATACAATACTATATAATATACAATACATCCTATCTATCTAAAATACATCCCACAATCTAATATACAATAAATCCTATCTCTATATAAAAAACCCTAATTCTAAGCTAAAATAAAATAATTAAGACCACTTACCTTTGCAGATGTCCCTTCAGATCAGCAACCTAGGGAAAAAAAATTAGTACAATACATTTACAAAAATAAATAAGCATTCTAAATATTAAATATTCTACTCACCTTTCCAGCATGTCCCCGTCCTTCTTCTTTTCTTCTTCTCCGGCGCGGCCCCTGTTAAATAAAAACATTACATTAGTACAAATACATAAAACAAAATAAAATAAAGATAATCTACATTGTACTTACCTCCCCATGATGTCCCCAGCCTCCTCCTCTTCTGCCCCGCCCAGAACCGCGCTAAAAAAAAATAATCTAACGGAGATCCACACTTGCGGACCTCCTTAATGCTAATGAGTCTCCGAGAGCCTTCTCCGGAAGAAAATAGGCAATGGAGCCTTCTGATTGGTTGAAAACGCAGTCTATCAACTTTAGCCAACCAGAAGGCGCTAATGTGTGAGCTAATCAGAAAAGGATACACCCCAAAATCCCACTCTGGATAATGCACTTGTCAATCTTTATTTAAACAAATCACATGGCGCAGATGCCTCTAGCCAATCAAAATGGAATACACCCCCACAGGGTGATTGGCTGGGGGCATCTGCGCATTCTGATTGGTTGCAGTGACAATAGCCAATCACAATGGGATACACCCCCATGTAGTAATTGGCTGAAGGCATTTGCACATTCTGATTGGCTGTTGCCAATGTCAATCAGTATTACAGCCAATGAGAAGGCGCAGATGTCTTCAGCCAATCACCCCGTGGGGGTGTATCCCATTGTGATTGGCTGATGGCAATAAAGCCTTCTGATTGGTTTAAATAAAGACAGGTGCATTATCCAATCAGAGTAGGATTTTGGGGTGTATCCCTTTATGATTGGCTCACACATTGGTGTCTTCTGATTGGCTGAATTTGATAGACAGCGTTTTCAGCCAATCAGAAGCCGCCAATGCCAATTTTCTTCTGGAAAACTCCCTAGGAGGCTCATTAGCGTCGGGGAGATCCGCGAGTGCAGATCACCGTTAGTTTTTTTTTGTTTTGTTTTTTATTTTAGAGCGTGGATTGTTCGAGGACGGGGAAGAAGAGGAGGAGGCCGGGGACATCGCGGGGAGGTAAGTACAATGTATATTATGTTTATTTTACTTTGTTTTTATGTTTATGTATGTTGTACTAATGTAATGTTTTTTTTCAACAGGGGCCGCGCTGGAGAAGAAAAGAAGAAGGACGGGGACATGCTGGAAAGGTGAGTAGAATATTTAGAATATTTAGAATGTAAATTTATTTTATGTAAATGTGTTGTACTTATTTTTTATTTTTTTTTATTTTCCCCTAGGTTGCTCATCTGAAGGGACATCTGCAATGGTAAGTGGTCTTAATTATTTTATTTTAGCTTAGAATTACGGTTTGTATATAGAGATAGCATTGATTGTATGTTACATAGGGGGGTACTGTATTTTATTTTATTTGTATTGTATTGTATGTCTTATATGTATTTCCTTTTCAGGTGTGTATTTTTTTTCTGTAATGGGGGGGTTGTAATGTATTTTTTTAAATTTCTGTAATGTTCCTTTTTTTATTTTTTGTGACAGTTTTTTTTATTTTCTGTAATGTAGATTTTTTATTTTTTGTGATTTAGGTTTTTTATTTTCTGTAATTAGAGAGGTGGGGGGTTATTAGGGGGTAGGTATGTAGTGTAGGTAGGTAGTGCAGGTGTTAATATGTTAGTGTAGAGGGAGGTTAGTTTAGATTTAATGGATCATTGGGGGGCTATAGTGCAGTGTAGTGTTTATACTTAGTGTCATGAGGATACTGGAGAACCCTCATAGCACTTACGGGGTAATGTTAGCCTTCTAACTCTCCCATGGGGGTCTTTAAATACAATTATGGGACTGATGGGGTTAAATAGAGGCTTATGAGGGTCTGAATAGACCCCCATAAGAGACCGGGATAAAATGGGGTAGTGCTTATACTTTGGGTCATGAGGGTCCTGGATGACACTCATGGCACTTATAGTGTTATTACATGCGTCCATTAGTGTGTTAGAGGGGTCTATATAGTTGAGGCACACAGTACACTCACATTGTGTGACTAACAGCATTTCAACACTTTTTTTTATTGCCCCGTCAATTTTTTTTTTATTCATTCTTTTTTATTGTTGAAGACACGTTAACAATATCACATTGCATACAGTAAAAGGACAGAGAAGAGAACAACAGGGCATTTAGATCATACAGCAACACAATTCCCTAGCATCTTAACCAAGATACTGCATGCATTTTTCATAGTATTCTGACTGAGATATTGTTACATTGTTGCATTGTGCCCTGTCTATCCCTCTGTGTCTTCAAACATGGCATTTATTATTTTTTTGTTATTGTCTGCTTCTTATCAGAAAATGTAAACATCAACTATGTCAACTTAATTAGGTAGGGGGGAAAAAAAAAGAAAAAAGAAAAACGGGGAAGGGAAAAGGGTAGTAATTATCTGGTGTACTTCTCCATAACTACAATGGCTGGGATTCAATAGGTATAGGTGGTCATCCGGGCTCCCCCCGACCACCATCCCCGGCCAAGAGCCTCGGTCCCCTCTGTCCCAGTCACACTCCCACCTTAATGCTGTAGGCTGAGGTCAGCCATGGAGTCCAGATATTCCGGAATAGGGGGACCGTGTTCTGTAGGACATGGGACAGTCTCTCATTTACCATAACATAGTTCATTTTTAAAATGATCTCTTTGGCGGTCATTGTTGCCACTTTCCAGTTTTTTGCAATACAGCTTTTGGTAGCGAGAGCCATGAATTGCCATAATTTGTTTTGCTCTTTTGAGAGACTGGGTCCATGAGCCCCCAGAAGACAGATCTCCATCTCTGGCCCCAGCCTAGTTTCTGTCACCTGCGAGAATAGGTCAGTCATTTCCTTCCATACCTTTTGCACTACTGGGCACGTCCACCACATATGCAGAAAGTCTCCCCTGGATTTGCATTCTCTAAAGCAGTCCTCGCTAAGATTATTATTAATCCTGGACATCAGCAGCCTTATTAAATTGCAATTCAGCAAATTCTAAAGGGCTCTATATAAGCACATAGAATATTTTTTTACAGAAGTTTTTAGTTAGTGAAGACCTTGCTTTTGCATAGAAGTTCACTGACTAAAAACTTCTGTAAAAAAAATATGCTATGTGCTTATATAGAGCGCTTTAGAATTTGCCGAATTGCAATTTAATAAGGCTGCAGATATGGAGTATAATAGGTCCTATGCAAAACTTTAACTGAGGTCTTCAGTAGGCTATATGTGTATGATCCTTTTGTTAGGTTGGTACAAATTTCTCTACAAGTTGCTCTATCCAGCTCCCTGCCTAGGTCTTTCTCCCATTGGAGCATATATTTTGGTTTCGGCTTGCTCTGGCAGTCGGTCAGCGATGAATATAGAGACCCAAGGAGGCCTTTGATAGAGGGCAGCTTTGCACATATAGTCAACCACCAGGAGTGTTTAGGGGACCCATATTCCCGGGCTAGTGAGGATATCCAGTGTCTAATTTTTCTGTAATTCCAGAGTTCACTCTCTGGTATGTGATATTTAGTGATAAGGGAGGTATGGGATAGTAGAGCATCGTCTGAAAACCAGATTCCTGCTCTTTCCAGTGGGCTGCTAAGCCACCATTGTCTAGAGGTGAGGCTAAACGCCGTCCCAAATCCCGGAAAGGATCTGCCGGACAACAATGGCGACAGGAGGGGAGCCAGATCACCGCCCGGACCTAGCCCAAGCCGCTAAGGTTCATGATATTATGGGGTTGGAATATCGCTGGCTGACGCCCGACGGGGGGACGTTATAGTATCCCACGAGTGAGGTCTCATTTGCCAATTTTCCACAAAGGTCCACAGCGGTTGTAGATTACCCGAGTGAACTAATGGAATGAACGCGAGTTTCGACGCTCTCAGATAAAGTCTCAGGTTCGGGCACGAGAGTCCCCCCTGAGACCTCTGCCGGAACATAGTCCTTTTCGCTATTTGTGGCGACCTTCCTCGCCATATAAAATTAAAGATAGAGGCTTGGGTCCTCATTCAATTTGAAATTTGTCAATTGAATAGGGCTCTATATAAGCACATAACATATTTTTTTGACAGAAGTTTTTAGTTAGTGAAAACCTTGGTTTTGGATAGAAGTTCAGTAACTAAAAAGTTTTGTGAACATTTTTTGTATGTGCTTATATAGAGCCCTACTCAATTGGGCAACTCTGAATTGAATGAGGCTCTTGGAGTTTATCTCCTTCATATCCAGGGGTATTGGGAGAGTTATAAATAAGTACAATATTCTTCGCAGGACAGTCATTTTTACCGAATTAATCCGCCATGTACACGAGATGGGCCTATAATTCCTCTGGTCTAGTGGGTCCCTGCCTTCTTTGGGGAAGACAATTAAGTCAGCCCTGTTCAGCTCTGGGGGCATTGGTTCCCCGTTTAGTATGGAATTAAACAGTTGGCAGAGATATGGTGCTAGAATAAGCACAAAGGACTTGTAGTAAGAGTTGGTAAAGCCATCAGGGCCGGGGGCCTTCCCTACTTTCAAGTTATTGATGGCTTCAAGTACCTCCTCTACCGTTATGTCTGAATTGAGTGTAGCCGCGCTCTGGTCTGATACCTTAGAAAGATCGCAGGAATCTAAGTAAGACCAAAGAAGGGTCGCGGTTGGTTGCCGCTTCGTGAAATAGATTGAGCTATAGAAGTCAGCAAACGTTTGCTTGATGATATTTTGGCTAACCGTTACCTGTCCCTTCGCAGTTTTTATCCGCAAGATCCTAGACTCCGCTATCTTAGACCGAAGCTTCCTAGCCAACAGAGAATCTGGCTTGTTGGCCTTGGAGTAGAATAGATGCTTGGTTCGTCTTAGGGCTTTTTCCGTATTATGAGAGATTATTATGCATCTAACTCTAGCCTACACTGATCTATCCTCTGGCGGAGTCTTGAGGAGGGGCATGACTGGTTCCTAGTCTCCAGGTCCTGCAGCTTAGTAGTAATTTCTTGCTCTCTGATTTTACTTTTTTTTTTAAAAGCAGAGGCCAGCTTAATGCATGACCCCCTAATAAAGGCCTTATGGGCCATCCATACCCAGCCTATTGTTCCGACAGCTCTGGGTTAGCAAGTAGAATCTCATTTAATTTCCATATATATGGTGTGGATATATTCACCCCTAAGTCAATGTCTATGCTCACTGCCGCTTGGTCCGACCAAGGGCATACCTGTATCTCCTCCCTTTTTGAGCAATCAAACAATGGTGAAGCTATCAAGAAGGTATCTATGCGTGAGTAAGGTCTGTGGGTGTGGGAGTAGTAGGTATAGTCCCTTTTTTGTGGGTGATGCCCCTCCAGGCATCCACCAGGCCTAGTCTATTTAGTGCCTTCTTAATTTGTCTTAATTTGTTAGAGTACCTGTCTGAGGCCAGGGTGCCCAAGTGGTCCAGGCTTTGGTCAAAGGCTAGGGTGAAATCCCCTCCTATCACCATTGTATTGCCGGAGTATGGCTCTAAAAGCCTCAAGATATGCAGTAGTGCCTTATGGGGTGATGTGGTAGAGGCATAAAGGAGATGAGGGATAATTTAGTCTCCAGAACTGTTCCATGAAGTATTGCATATTGTCCATTGTTATCCACTATCTTAGACTCTACCTGGAAGGGGAAGTTACGGTGGATCAGTATAGAGGCCCCCGCTTTCCTGGTGGTTTGAGTTGAGGAGTAACTGGTGGGATAGTCTCTGCTAAGATAAGTGGGTATATGATTGCGGGCAAAGTGTGTTTCCTGCATGAATATAATCGATGGCTTCATATCTTTGTAGTACATAAAGGCCTTTTTTCTCTTGAACTGGGAATTAAAGCCCTTAACGTTGTGAGTTACAAAAGTAAAGTTTGCGTCAGCCGGTCTAGCCATTATTATTGTTAAGTGTGAGGCTGTAGTGTCCAGTCATCTTACCTGTCCTGTAGAGGACCCAGCACGAAGAGAGCAGCCGGGGGAGGGCTGGAGCCACCCTTGAGAGCCAGGCACTGCCCACATTGGAGCGGAGATGGAGAGGGTACACCCGGAGGAGAGGGGGGAAAAAGCAACACAAAATAAATAAGTAATAACAACTTTGTAAATCTTTACAAATAGTAAAACTAAACATTTACAGTAAAACATTGGATCTTCCAAACACATCTTCCTACACCAGTCATTTATCCTGGCGCCCTGGGGAAGGATGAGTGGACCTGCCACTCCTCCAAAAAAAAACAATAGAAAGGGGTTGACAAGTCCCACAGGGGGGGACAGAGAGAAAAGACATAAAAAAAAAAAAGAACAAAGAAAAACTCCGCCTGTGAGGAGGAGTATATCCGGATTTAGGAATCTTATTGTAGTAAGAACAGTGCAACTAGCAACCAGTTCACCAATTAAGTTAAGTACTTGGTGCTAAGAAAAAAGAGACAAAAAACAAGAAAACTTGGTATTCTGTCCCAGAGAACTTGGTGGAGAACAGTCCATTATCAAAAAGGAGAAAGACTCAGTCCAGCCGCATTCATGTCTCTTCTGGTTTCCTCTTTATCACAAGTCGCTTGTAGTTGGACCTTCTAAGGCTACTTCGTTCGGCGCCTGGATAGTCTGAGTCCAGAGTGAGGATGAGGGGCCTTTAGCTGTAGTCTCAGATGGATGGGTCCGGGTTTTATACGCGATAGTAGACCATTGCTGCCTGGGATTGAGACCTGGCCCCCCTCGGCGAGGGTCTGATCCCCTGACCTTTTCTTCTGGGACCATGTGCAGCGATAGGAGGATTACCCAGCCATCTTCAAGTGAGCGGGCAGAGTATGATTTGCCCTTATGCTGGAACACCAGAGCAAAGGGGACGCCCCACCGGTATTGAATGTTGTGTTGAATCAGCACTCCTAAGACTGGTTTCATGTCTCTTCGTCTGGCCAACGTGATGGGGGAGAGGTCCTCGAAAACAAGGAGTGGGGCATTATCAGGCCCCTTGATGTCCGGGGACTTTTGGACCGCGGCTAACACCAGGTCTCTTGACTGTTGCCAAGAAAATCGGATGATAACGTCTTTGGGCACCTCCATGCTTCTTGTCTCCCCCAGGGCTCAATGGGCCCTCTCCACTTCCAGCCGTGAGGCCGGGACTTCCGGGAGGATCTTGGTCAGAGTGTCTGAGACATATTGCTTTAGATTCTGCACCGCCCTGGGAATCCCCCTTATACTTATATTGTGGCGTCTCGAGCGGTTCTCAAGGTCTTCATATTTATCTTCTAAGGCCGCTATGCGAGAGGAGTTCTGGTGAATCTCCAGCCTGTACCTCTCTTGTGCCTCCACTATCTGATCTGTTGTCTCCTCAAGCAGGTTGGTCCTTTGACCCAGGTCTTGAATATCTTTCTTAATGGCGTCCACAGTCTTGGTCATGTACACCTGGAATAGCCCCTCAATCTGGGCTAGTGAGCTTTTCGAGAGGTTCATATCGGGTTGAGGTGGGTCTACCTGGCCCTCATCCTCCGATTCTCCTGAGGGGTCTGATGCCACCTCCTTCGCTGCCCCACGAGGTTTGCAATAATCGTTAATTCTCTTTGTTGGTAGGGCTCTCTTGTTTCTCCCCATCTCTTGTTGGGTGAGTTGAGCATAGGGTCGGTATGGCCGGGTGTGTGGGGTCCCGGTGGATAGTCAAATTTTTTTTCTTTTTCTTTTGGTGAGTTTGCTATCTAATGGTAGTGCGGCTGCTTACTGTAGTATTCAGTGTTGCTGTGCTAACGATCCATTGGGGAATCCCCCTCCAGGTGAGCTCTTAGTCCCACGTGAGCATCGCTTTAGGCATTGGCCTCCTTGGACCCGTTCAATAGTTCAATGCGTGGTATGTCAGTTGTCAAGGAAGCTACTTGGCTTACTCTGAATTGTCTCAATAGTCTCTCAGAGATACCATGGATACTTGCATATATCCCACGTGGCTCAGAATCAAGATGGCTTCCAGACCTCATGAGCGCAATTAAGATGGTGGGGATTCCCAGTTTAGGTGTTGTAAAAGTCGTGGGGCAATGACTTTATTTATGTTTTTGATCATAAATGCATCCAAGGTAGAAGCCTTTGTATGAAGGCCCACGGTATGAGTGGTGATACTCCCTTCAGTAATATTTATTTACATTCACAGTGTGATATTTAAGTCTGCCAATAGATGGAGCTGGTGCTCTTAAGAGAGAGTGTAGAAAGCCATCACTGTCCGTAATGTGGAGGGAAGTTGTAAAGTGTCCATTCCTTGTTTTATTTGTTTGCAATTATATACACTGTGCAAGAATGTACTTATTTATTGTGCTCTTCTTCTTATGTACATCTCTCCCAATATAGCTGAAATCAATATATGCATGTCCTAGACAAGATGGCTGAATGTATATGTTTCTTTTCTTGTGCTTGGAGTGTATAACATTCACCCTACTACTAGGGCTTCATTCAAACTGTGCCCAAATGTCTCAGTAGTAAGTACTTAGGCTATACTCTCTCGTATATCCAGGTATTCTGACAAACACCCACGAGCAGGGACCACTGTTTTCAGCCCTCCCTTGGGTTCTATATCCAATCCAGCGTGGGTAAAATGGCGGTTTGTTATGTAACTTCCAGCCTTTTTTCCTCTGCCCTTTTTTTGTATTATTCTTAACCATTTTTTTATGTAACGTTAATCTCGACGTAGGTGCTCATGATAAATGCCCAGAGTCTACTGTGATATGTCTCTTGGCTTGGGGTAGTGCTACCTGTGTTATGCGCTGGGTCCTCGTGGCTCCCCTGCTGTGTCCCCCAACAGCACTGTCTTCTTGGCACCAGACTCTACTCCTTTGTACCGAGAGCCAGTGCGCTCTGTCCGAGGTTATCCTCTGCACCTTCCCGCCAGCAGCCTGGCAGGTATGCTGATCCCTGCACAATGCAGATGCCTCAGTTCTCAGAAGGAGTTAGCTGGGTCCCTGTGTAGGCAGCAAGCCATCGCCACGGGCTCCACAAAATGGCGGCCGCCTCTTTATAGGCCCCTAGATTCTCTCACCTCCTCTTGCCCTGACCAGGGGTCCGGTCACCAGGAGTCCTCTATATCTGGCACTCAAGGTCCTTGGTGCTTCTGGGAGTGCAGGTCTTGGCCTTGCTGTGGCTGTGGGCATGTGTAGTTGCACTGTTGTAGGTTTCTCACATAGGGGGTCCTGAGAGGGTCAGGATCACTTCCCCTGGTGGTCCCAGATGAAGCTAGGGTAGTTCTGGGTGCTTAGTGGTAAAATAAAACCCCCAAAAACAACTGAATATATGGAGCTCCAGCCACACACGTCCTACTTAGTTGGATGCAAGCTCAGCCCCGCCCCGTAATTTCGCTAGTGGTCATAATATTAGCGGACAACATTTCTACTGGAGCCGAACCTGTCTCTTTTATTTCGTTAAAACTTATCTCTCATATGCTCAGCAATTTCTTGTAAAATTGGTTGCTGAAGCCATCCGGCCCAGGGGCTGTAACTTTAGATTTTTAATCCCCAAGGAAATCTTGTCTACTGTTATCACTCTATTTAGTGTTTCCAGTTGTACACTAGAGATTCTAGGAAGTTTCAACTGTTGCAAAACTTTCTCAATTATGATTGAAGTCCAGCGTACATACAGCCACTGTCCAGCATTCGTATTGGAGGGATACCAGTTCCTTTTCGATTGGACTGCAATTTGTCTAACCTCTCTGCTGTGACCTGCCCATCTTGGGTGATCCTACATGTATAGCTCACAGCTTCATTGAAGCACCCAAGCCCCTTCACCACGAGAAGGTAGCAATCCAGAAGGGGAGCACGGAGCATACAGGTGATATATTTTACAGCACATGCAAATACTAACAGACCAATGATCAGTATTTTTAATAGATTAATGCGCAACTGAATAACAAGAAATAACTTTGTTTTAGGAAAATAACCCCCTATCTGTGTTATACAATTGGTGATTACCTTATGTACAGTATATAATGTGTGATACAAGTTATCATTTCATCATGTACAGTATATACTTCCATCACATTATGTTAATTAAATAATGTGTGATACAATACAGATAGCTTCACCCAGTATATGCTGTGCATAAAATAATGATAGATTATCCCACGCTATATACTGTGCAGAAATTAATGATAGGCTGTATAAGACATTATATATTGTACACCATGTAATGATTATATCACACAGTATATAAACTATAAATACTTTATATAACTCCTCTCCGTTTGTCACATTAAATGTGTTATATACAGTTTTATATACATCTCAATTACATCAGGTAACTCCCTATTTCATATATATATATATATATATATATATATATATACACATAGTAAAGAAAAAGTACATCCGTGTTCATACTTGAATGTCTAAAACAAATTAAAAAACCTGCTTCCAGCTCAGTATTCCAAGATTTTTTTTTATTACACTACATTCTGGGAAGCTGAGCTGGGACATGCAAATGTGCCCACAAATGCCTCGCTCTTCAATCCATAGTCATTATTAAACATGGCTTCCTTTATGCTTATGCATGCTGTATTACACAGTGTCATGATTCCCCTGAACCCCCTTTGGGGTCAGTAAAAGTTTAGTTGTTTAATATCCTTTTATGTTAATTTGATTATCCTATATGTGTTATGTCATGTTAATTAATATGTAAAATGTTATGCTATGTGTAACGGAACCCATCACTGTTTTACCCTGTTTCATTATTATTATTATGGTTAAAATATGATCCTACTATTATACTGTATGTATGTTGGTTTATGCTCTGCAGAATATTGGCCCAGACTAGTGCAGACCTTGGCATGGGAGATAATCCTGTTACAGAGACTCATAAGATAAGGAAGTCTATTGTATAAAGTGTTTTCATTCTCAGCCATAAGAACAAAGAAGGATGATCTAATCCATGTCTGATTGTATCAAAGTTGCCAGGTAGCCTCAGGGAGGTGTGACCCACCTATTGTTCTCTTTATGTGTATTGTGTGGCCAAATATGGGCATGTGTATTGCCTGTGGGAAGAGATGTGTATAAATATTTCTACACAACAAAATAAAGTCAGTTCTAGTTGACCCTTCAAAACATAGCCTCGTCTCGTTCTTGGAGGGGATTGCTATATCATACTATGGATTGCTATGCTTTTGCATACTCCCTTGAGCTGTAACTACTGAACCCTTGTTCCTGATGTACTCTCCTTGGAGGAGAGGTCTTCCCCACACGATCCTGGATGCTGGAGATTCATACAGGGTCGAAGGAAGACAGCGCGGCTCCAGTTAAGCTACGGCGGTTGTGGAGTCTGTGGTGGTTGTGGTGTCCGGTGCTTGAAGTCCTCGACGCAAACTAGGACGCATCCATCAACGGAGGTACCCGGTCGGGGTGCCAGGAGTATCCGTTACATTGGTGGCAGTGGTGGGATGGCGTCCTAGTAAGAGGAAAAGCAGCACGTAGACACCGGTAACGTTTGGAGTTACAAATTGAGGGCAATGCTAGTATCCGTACATCGCCCCTGGCTACAGCAGGATGGAACCGGCTAGTTTTCGGACAGCGTTCCATGATGAGGAGGAGGCCCCGGACTACAGGGATGCAGACAGAAAGGAACTCTGGTATGATGCCCTGGAAGATGCCCAATGGCGGCGAGGTGAGAGTCTCCCCAGTGATGAGCAGCGGCTACAGAAGCGTGTGGCGATGCAGATGTATCTATTGGGAGAGCAGCCCCTGGATGAGTGGGTGACAAGACTAGAGACCCTGGTATGGCGAGAGCTCTGGCTAGACAACGCATACCAGGCCCTCTGGTGGCATACCGTTCGACTTACCCCCTGGACGTCTGAACTCTGAACACGACTTACCAGAGGGGAATGATTATGATGGCCCGGGTTTATTATGGGATGCCTTGGAGGACGACATTGATCTTGGCAGCACGGAGGGGTCTAGGTTTTGGGACATCTACGATTACCGTATGGGAATGTATGTCTGGGATGACGAAGGCGAGGTGAGCAAAGGCATGACCCACCTGGTAATGAGAGAGTGGAAGCTGGAGCAGGACTACCAACACCTGCTCAGCTTCGTGCAGCCCCAACCTACTCGACAAGCAGAACCAGACTTCATTGACTGGTCCTGGGATGACCTCCAGATGGCAGGTAGAGATGAGACCGAGGTCTCTCTACCAGCCCTACAGGGGGCAGAAGGTGTCGTCCTTCCCCTCCAGCGGCAGTGTGAACCCCAGGGGGTAGAAGGTGTCGTCCTTCCCCCCCAGCGGCAGTGTGTACCCCAGGGAGCCGAAGGTGTCGTCCTTCCTCCCCAGCGGCAGTGTGTTCCCCAGGGAGCCGAAGGTGTCGTCCTTCCCCCCCAGCGGCAGTGTGAACCACAGGGGGCAGAAGGTGTCGTCCTTCCTCCCCAGCGACAGTTTACCCTAACCAGGGGAGACACCAATATCCCAGACGGCGCAGATGGGACCGTGGTCTCTGCGCCCATAAGCCTGTCCAGATCCCCAACTACCCTCACTGGGACAACCGGAGGAGGGGGTAAGTACAAATTCCCCTCGCCAGCTAACTTCTAATGTGGCCCCAGAGTTAACAGAGGAAATGTTAACCCCCACTGACCCCCACGTTTCCCTGGCTACTAAGCCAGAATATGTCCCAAGTACCCCAGCAGAAGAGCTGACAGCGGGGCAGAGTGCAGTAGGCCTCTGCCCTCCCTTTGTCCCTTGTACAGAGCAGGATGTCCTGCAGGTTATACCAGCAGAAGAGCTGGCATCAGGGCAGAGTGCCGCTGGCCTCTGCCCCTCAAGTCCCCTCAGCGTGTTGCCCCATCACCACAGCGAAATATCCAGGTGCCGTAACTGTTTGTTGCGGGTGGGCTGCTCTAGCACTCGTTTATTGTGGGTTGGTGGATCGTCTAACGGAGGCACTGACCGGCAGAAGGTCAGGTGCCTGGTTAGACTTCCCCCCAAAGGGGAGATGTGTGACGAAGTGCCCTTCGCCACTTTTTCTTGGAGAGGACTGTTTGCCAGCCTCCTGCCCTGCGACTATGGCCCTGGGACATATTGCCCTTTAAACACAGTATTCGGCCATACCAGAGTGTATGTCACTCATTCTGGCCCTTTACATACAGGGGGTCATTCGGTACTTGCCCTGTGTGAACCATGATACCACAGATAGGTATGCCATGGAGCCCATTCATATAATGAAAGACTATGGGAAAGACTTTAGCTACATGACAATTGAACTGTGTGAAGAGGATCTGAGCGCTATTCGGTAGTTTTGTGCGCTCAGATCTCAGCAATCTGGGGATATGTGAAATGTGAGTAAATGTGAATTGCAGTAATGCTGATGGGTTGTCAAACTAGAGAATTGACCAACAAATACTTTTGTCCGGACATCCCCAGGCCGATCCGTTGGGATCAGACCGTGTATGCCGGCTTATGGTCACGGGGGAGGTGTAACGGAACCCATCACTGTTTTACCCTGTTTCATTATTATTATTATGGTTAAAATATGATCCTACTATTATACTGTATGTATGTTGGTTTATGCTCTGCAGAATATTGGCCCAGACTAGTGCAGACCTTGGCATGGGAGATATTCCTGTTACAGAGACTCATAAGATAAGGAAGTCTAGTGTATAAAGTGTTTTCATTCTCAGCCATAAGAACAAAGAAGGATGATCTAATCCATGTCTGATTGTATCAAAGTTGCCAGGTAGCCTCAGGGAGGTGTGACCCACCTATTGTTCTCTTTATGTGTATTGTGTGGCCAAATATGGGCATGTGTATTGTCTGTGGAAAGAGATGTGTATAAATATTTCTGCACAACAAAATAAAGTCAGTTCTACTTGACCCTTCAAAACGTAGCCTTGTATCGTTCTTGGAGGGGATTGCTATATCATACTGGGGATTGCTATGCTTTTGCATACTCCCTTGAGCTGTAACTACTGAACCCTTGTTCCTGATGTACTCTCCTTGGAGGAGAGGTCTTCCCCACACAATCCTGGATGCTGGAGATTCATACAGAGTGGAAGGAAGACGGCGCGGCTCCAGTTAAGCTATGGCGGTTGTGGAGTCTGTGGTGGTTGTGGTGTCCGGTGTGGTGCTTGTAGTCCTCGACGCAAACTAGGACGCGTCCATCAACGGAGGTACCCAGTCAGGGTGCCAGTAGATCCGTTACACTATGTTATGTTATGTTGATGACTATATGATTAATTGTGTCCAGTGTGTAAGGAGTTAAATGGTTTAGAATGTTGTGTGGTCGGTGGTAACTGTCAGAGAGGGGAGAGAGCAGTTGGCAGTTGAGTTTTTTTTCTGACAGAGAGAGAGATGTATCAGTGTCTCTGAGGGCAGTTGAGATAATGCTGTGTTGAATGTCTTAAAGTATATATATATATATATATATATATATATATATATATATATATATGTTCCTAAGCCAAGGGAAGAAGACATATATTGAAGACAGATATGCTCCTATCTAAAAAGGGAGGTAAGAAGATAACCGCAATGACTGTATGAATGAAGTTGCTGTTATGATGCCTTATAGATGAGCCCTTGTCCACAGAAATAAAAACAGTTTCTGATTTCTTATAATGCTGAGCCTGCATTCATATTCTTAAAGACTACATCTAATTTAAGAGACATCAGCTGTCTTAGTGAAGAGATCAAAATAATCTGGTAGATCTGCTGGGTAGGTTTGGCAATAACAGCCTTATCAAGCCCGACTGAGAAGCAGTAGATCGTGACACACAGCTTTACTGTTAAGCCAAGGTTGGATTAAACACAAGCTGAGTATCCTATCCATGTACAGCTGTTTCAAGCTTACTGGCTATCATCTGCATGGAGCGGGATGTCAGCTTGTGTTGTGGACTTTATGAGAGGTAGTATATATAAGCACATAGCATATTTATATATATACATATTCTATTACATCCCCATTTCCTCAGTTGACTATTATTACATCCCTATTTCATCAGGTGTCTCATATTACATCCCTATTTCATCACATGTATCTGACCTTATGTACAGCTCCACACAACTCATACATTTACTCTGACTGTCTTATTTATTTATGGTGCCTTTCTTCTATTTATTTATGGCGCCTTTCTTCTATGGCGCCTTTCTTCTATTTATTTATGGCGCCTTTCTTCTATTTATTTATGGCGCGTTTCTCCTATTTATTTATGGCGCCTTTCTTCTATTTATTTATTGTGCGTTTCTTCTATTTATTTATAGCGCTTTTCTTCTATTTATGTATGGTGCGTTTCTTCTATTTATTTATTGTGTCTTTCTTCTATTTATTTATGGTGCATTTCTTCTATTTATTTATTGTGCCTTTCTTCTATTTATTTATGGTGCCTTTCTTCTATTAATTTATGGTGCCTTTCTTCTACCCCACAAGAGTTTGTTATTTCTCTAAATTCCCTACGTCCCTATGTCCTCTTATCTATCTTATTACTTCCCTATCTCATCATACTACTCTTATTATATACCCATTTTATTAGGTAACAGTAGTACAGTATATCTTGGGATAAGATATTTGGGACTGCTATTGGAATTCTGTCCCAAATATATAATATGTTTCTTAACATTACTATTTCTTGATGTTCTGACGTTCTGATCCCATCATTTTTGCCATGTGCCGGAATCTTTTTCTTTATTTAGACCAGAGTTCCATTTATGTGTATAATTATTGCACTATTTGCATTTAGATTATTATTTGTATTATAGTTGCAATATAGTGCCAGGACCATCTCTACAATAAAACATTGGCTTTCAAAAATAGTAAGAAGCTTTAATGTTTAGACATAATGTTCTACATGAAGGTACTGTGAGAGTCATACATACCATAATGTGTTTTGACTTATGGAAATGTAATTATTTCACTGTTTCTTATTATATGAAATGAGCATGAAATACCCTTTACTAGCCATCTTAAAAAAGGGGCTTAATCCCATCCCTGCGCTAAACTCTTTATTTTGAGCTGTTGGTATTAGGGCAGATTGTGGTTGCGGCTTATATGTATTTTTTTTATTTATCCCATACGTATAGATTATGATTGATTGGGATATAATTTTTATTTTGTTTGTCCTTTTAGACACACTAAACCATGCAATGTTCTTAACGTCCATTGGAAAGCATTAATCTAGTTCTATTTTATCCATGGTAATGGTGGTTTAGAGTATTGCCATCGTACCAGTTGTATAGATCTTGAAACTAATTAATAGTGTTTTATATTCGGAGCTGATCCTCCATCCAGAGTTTTATGTCTTTGAACTGTATTTTGATTCATTCTGGCTACTTTAAAATTCCAAATACATTTTGTGAAAAGCATTTTTCCAGACTTTTTGGAGGAACTAGTAATCTAGAAATAGAGAATTTAGTCCATTCTTTTAGTTCATTAGTAATTTGTATAAAAGGAGGACAATTAATCTCCTAAAGGCAATGTGGGTTAGCTGGTATTTTTACACCTAGATAAGAGATTTATTTATTAGACCAGTGAAAATGAAAGTTTTTAGGTGATAGAGTTAAGTATTTCTGTTAAGTTTCATTGGTATTGTGTAAGAATAATGTAACCTGCATAAAGTGCTACTTTATATTTTATTTATATCTATAAGTTATATTGATTTTCCAATGTCTTCTTATTGCTATAGCCAACGGTTCAATATATAAGGCATATAAATGTGGGGATAGGGGACATCCTTGTCATAAACTTGTTGTGAAAGTTTAAGTCCAACATTTTTCACCCACAGACGACTTTAATTTGTTTGAGTGGATAAAAGACGTTAATTTATTTGCTAGAAAACTTGCTCTAAAAAAACATTTCTCAAAAAGAGGTAATAATACCTATTTAAATAACTATGATCAGAAAACTTTGAAAACACTGGAATGTCTATTAGCTGAAAACGAAGAAGTTGAGCTAATAGGACCCTTTTCCGAATTAAAAAACAAGAGTAAATTTACTCCACCATTACACATT
Source organism: Discoglossus pictus (assembly GCA_027410445.1). Taxonomy (NCBI): domain Eukaryota; kingdom Metazoa; phylum Chordata; class Amphibia; order Anura; family Alytidae; genus Discoglossus; species Discoglossus pictus. Next base: position 104,349,043 of record CM050172.1, on the reverse strand, counting down.
AGTCCGAATATAGAACTATTCGTTAAGAATATGGAAAAGGACCTAGAACAATTAGCTCTAACCAAGAGACACTCTTCTAATTTGACCAGGCAAGAAACACAGGCCCTCAAAGAATTAAAAACCAACAAAAACATCATCATAAAGAATGCAGATAAAGGGGGCAATGTTGTTGTTCTGGACAAAACAGACTATATTGAAGAATGTCTCAGATTACTCAATGACAAAAATTGTTATACTAAGTTAAGTCAGGACCCAACAGTGAGATTTTTAGAAGAATTATCAGCAATACTCCATAAAGGTTTAAACAATAAAACCATTAACAAACAAGAATTTGAATTCATGCTCAAGAAAAATCCCAAAGTAGCAACCTTCTACACCATACCAAAGATTCATAAGAATCCCAATAAACCCCCAGGAAGACCAATAGTATCGGGTATTGATAACCTAACCGAAAATTCCAGTAAATATCTAGATCAAGTTTTGAGAGAATTTGTAGTTAGTCTTTCTTCCTATGTAAAAGACTCTAAGGATGTACTAACTAAATTAGATGGTGTACAATTTACAAAAAACACCATACTGGTATCATTGGATGTAGAAGCTTTATACACCAGTATCCATCATGCCAATGGAATAAATGCTGTCAAGTACTTTCTTGATAAACAAGGTAATCAATACGCCATACACAATGAATTTCATCTGACCTTATTAGAATTTATTTTAACCCATAATTATTTCATCTTTATGGATAAATTCTATAAACAAATACGGGGTACAGCAATGGGTACGGCTTGCGCCCCCACCTACGCCAATTTATACCTGGGGTGGTGGGAAGAGCAAATGGTTTTTACAGAAGAAATGGAGATATATACTTCTCATATAGAACTTTGGGTTAGATTTATCGATGATATCTTAATACTCTGGAATGGCTCTATTGAACAGCTACAGAACTTTATAGCATCTCTTAACACCAATTATTTAGGCCTCTATCTGACATCAGAAAGTAACCAGGAGTCAATTACATTCTTAGACCTAGAGATTTTCAAAACTAGTGACGGTACTGTTGGTACTAAGACTTTCAGAAAACCTACAGCTACTAACAGTCTGTTACATGCAAAAAGCAGCCATCCTAAGGCCTTAATTGAAGGCATACCGACAGGACAATACCTGAGAATAAAAAGAAACTGCTCAAATGATGAAGACTTTGAAAAAGAATCTCAGGGTTTACAAAGCCGCTTTTTGGAGAGAGGATACTCTAAAAATACTCTAAAAAAGGCCTATTTAAGAGCTAAAAATACTAGAAGAGACTGTCTCCTAAAGGATAAAAAGAGAGAATCAGATAACTCTATAAGATGCATAGGAACTTTCAATAATAAATGGCATGAAATCAAAAAAATCTTCAGTAAACATTGGGGTATATTACTGGATGACAAAGACTTGAAACCATTTCTACCTCCCCAAGCAGCCATTACTAGTAGACGCTCTAAAAATTTAAAAGACTATCTCTCAAAAAGCCATTTGGAGATAGAAAAAGGCCAAACATGGTTACAAAAAACGAAAGGCTGTTTTAAATGTCACTCATGCAAAGCTTGTAAATATGTGAAACCGACAAAGCAATTTTTTTCTGAAAAACAAACATACAAGATTAAACATCTTATCACATGTAAAACAGAGGGAGTCATATATTTAATAACATGTTTATGTGGAGCCAGATACGTAGGAAAAACCTGTAGAGAGTTCAGGAGACGTATTCTGGAACACATATATAGTGTCCAAAAAGAATATGATACCCCAATAGCTATGCATGTCAATAACAAACATAAAGGTGATACCAAAGTTCTGACATTCACTGGTATAGACCACGTAGCCAAAACAATAAGGAGAGGAGATATAGACACTGAGCTACTCAAAAGAGAAGCCAAATGGATCTATTTATTAGATACCAAAAAACCCAAGGGCCTTAATGAAGGCTTTACGTATACTCCTTATATCTAAATCCTACCAGACTAGAGTATTCCTCTATATTTTTGTCATTTTTTATCTAGATTCTTCATAAGGGACCCAATCTGGATTAACTAATATATTTAGAATGGGTTAGTTATTGCTATAAGCAGCTACCAGCACAGTCACCTTGTTATTAAAATAGGCACTGATCATCTCATATGGATACTAATATATGCAATTCTACAATTGGTCAGTAGATTCCTATTTTTGATGTTAGGCAGAGAGCAGGTAGTTTGTCTTCTCAGATCCATAGATTAAAAGCCCCTTCCTTGTGCTTCAGACAGAAGCTATTCAGCTAATATTCAGCAATATTTAGGAAGGCATATCTGTTTATAAAAGGATTCTGACAAGATTTTTCCGTTTTGATTTTGGTATTTACTTCTAGGTTTTAATAGGTAATGATCATCTCATATGGAAACTAATATATACAATTCTATAATTGGTCAGTATAATTCCTATTTTCAATGTTAGAGATACCTTATCTCTTATTACACAACCCATCAATATTATTTAACACTATCCAGATATTATACTTAATAAGCCCCTGGTACTTATGACATTCAATACTTAACATCCACTTATTTTCAAATGAAGAGTCTAATACTTCAAGATTTTAACTGCACTTTTTATGCCATTTGGCTTTTTAAATTCCGTTTGTGTTACTATGACAACGCTAGCCTTTAAATAGGCATTATGGGAAGGCTAACGTAACCCTTGACAAAATTCAAGAAACGTACGTCGGGTTCACGTAGGAACGCAGTCGCGGGTCTATGACGTCACTTAGAAGCGTCTAGACCGCGGCGTGTGAGGCAGAGAGCAGGCGTTTTTTCTTTTCAGACCCATAGAGTAAAGCCCCTTCCTTGTGCTTCAGATAGAAGCTATTTAGCCAATACTTAGCCACAATTTAGGAAGGCACAGCTTTTTATAATAGGATCCTGACAAGATTTACCCGATATCACTGGGATAATATTGAGGCTATTAATGGTGGAATGATACGGTTCTCATATCAGGCCCATAGACTAAAGTCCCTCCATTGATTTTAAGAGTGATGCTATTCAGCACACTCTAACTTTGAGGAAGTTTCAGACATTTACAGATGGGTATAGGTGACTTATGCAGCAAATATTGAGAACTATTTGGGCATCATTTTATTAATGTGCACTGCAGTCCCTTAAGTACAGTGTATTTTTTACACAATACAGTGGGGTGCCACCCAAAGTCACAGCAATATTTTAGCACCCAAACTTGTCACTGTGTTCCTTGAGGAATCTACCATACAGGATAATTGAATCCTTATATCTATATTACCATACTTGCCATAAGCAACATACTTTCCTAGCACTCATTATCTGTGTATAACATACAATTGTATATTATACCTACTAGAGCACTTTGCACTTTATATATTTAGCACTTTATTTGCACAATAGTCACCTTTTTTGTGACGACACCAGCCCTTTCTTTTTTGTATATGGCCAGTACACCTTAGGCAGGTTTCTCTATTTAGATATATTATTTCCACCAATTTCATAGCTCCGCCATCTCTCAGCCACCTATGTGTATATATTTTAATATGGATTTTAACTATTTATATTAAAAGTTAAGTTTTACTGTACAGTTTATTCTCTTCGATCTAAGACAAGGATTATTAGGTGTGCCCTCAAATAGGATCTTTTCTCTCTACTTGGCTTTATCAAATTTATCATAAGGTGCACCCTAATCTATACATTTGCATTTGAGTCTTGAACTTTATACCTGAGCCACCAAACTGTACAATTTCTTGCCAAAACAGCCCTGCTTTATGAATCAATGTAAACTTTTCAGTTTATTGTGATGGGGAAAAAAAATATTTGCTATTTATTTGTTTGCATTTATTTTAAGTGAAGCTTGATTATCTTTCTGAATCTATAAGACATAACAAACTGCTTAATTCTCAGTTATGGGATCTGCGGTCTGAGACCCCTACCATATATTGCGACTTTTCATAATTACAATAAAGTGAGTATACCTGATTCTCAACATTTTCTCTGTAAAATAGAAATTGGAGATACCTTATCAATACCTGATTGAAAAACAGCCACTCAAGACGCTCTGACCGGGCGTTCAACAGGAAAGGAAGTGAAACCAAGGACAAACAAGGTTTCTTTATTGAAGCACAATGACATTTTCTCACTCAAGAGGACACCAAAGTGGTTTGAATTACTATGTGACACTACTGATTATAAAGGCTAAGAACAGAGGAAGAGAAAAATGAATATGGTCACAAGCCATTCTTGCTTAATATAGTCACAAGATAGTCTTGCACTTAAGTTTATAGCAAAAAAAAAAATGTCTTACAAGCTTTTCTTGCATATATCCTTGCACCGTATCATTTGGCATGTTTACAATATTCCAGCTATGAATTTTGTAAAACTAATGTGATGATATTTTATATTTTATATAAATATCTAGATATGGTTTGGCTAAGTCTTTGTCACCATATTCTATAGGGTATCTTGCAATTTGACACAGAGTGCTTCAAGAAATACAGCAAAATGTGGGGCTAAGTTCCATCTGTCACCATTTTTACACCACAAATAACCACCAAAGCAGTGGATTAGTATGTCTTTGTAATGGGCATTTTGCTACTGTCATGTTGTTGTTCAAATGAGAGTGAATAAAATGCGATGGAACAGACTAGTTGCATTGGTTAGGCCCTGTAAAATTTATACCAGTTGGAGCTGCCAGCAGACTCCAGTATCCTCAGAATCCAGGAGAGTATTGGCCTTTAGTAGCAGGGATATATAACCCATAAATTATACTAAAGTCAAGGAGGACAGCCCTAAGCATATCCTCCTAACCATTCTTTTTTATTGAATGATATACACGTTCTGTACAGTGAAACGCAATAAAACATTCCCATACTCCCCACAGATAACACAGCAAATCAGAAGGTCCCATGTAGCTCCATATGGCACCAGCTTTTGGAGCCTCTTCCAGTCCACTAATACATATTAGTGGACCCCCATGAGACCCAAATTAACCCCCTCAGTCCAAAAAGGGTCTATATAGACCCCTATAGGACACTATTAACCCCTAGGATAACCCCATAAGTGCCATGAGGGTCCTCCAGGTAATGCATGATACAGTTTAATTTTGCTATTTTTTGTGTCCACTATTCATTTAATCTGAGGGGGATTTGTTTCCCTTGCCCATCAAAAATTACGGTAATAAAAATAGATAGATAGATAGATAGATAGATAGATAGATTGACAGGTGGATAGATAGATAGATAGATAGATAGATAGATAGATAGATCTCCTTGCCTCCTTGGCTGCACATTCCCTGTCCGAAATTGGCATGGCCCTGTTTAAATAAAAGCATTTCTACCAAAGCTCCAAGAGGTGGCAGTGTGGAGCAGTTCAGCATAATGGGGATGTGTGTCAGGAAAAAAGTAAAAGAGCAAGTGCTGCAAAGTACAGGGGGCATGGCTTCTGTGAGGGAGTAAGAAAGGAGATAGGGATGGGTGCTATGTGACATGGGTGCTGAGAGGGGTTGTGTGCTGTGTGAGGATGGATACTGAGCGAGGACGGCTGCTGACAAGGACTGGATGGGAAGGATGCTAAGGGGGGTGGGTGCTGGGTGGGGGTGATGTTTATGTATATACTAGCGACTTGCTCATCAAAAATGACGGCAATAAAATTTGAAGCTTGGCACGGCTGTTTGCCTCTCCTCCCATCTACTTCATCGTTCATTACAGGCCTCAGCAACTTTCCATGTGTGTCTTTCCACCATCTCCCCCCTATCCCTTCCCTTTGTCTTTCTCCTCTGTGTCTCTGCTGTATCTTTGGTTGGAGCACGTTGACTGCCGTTGCCGTTATTTTCAAAGTCCTGCGTGCCTGGCGTTGTTGGTGTAAATGTTACTGTCTTTGCCATTGTGTAATTTCTAAGTCCTGCGTGGCTGGCGTTGTTCATCTGTGTCCCGCGTGCCTGGCGTTCTTGGTGTGTTACTGTCTTTGCCGTTGTGTAATTTCTAAGTCCTGCGTGGCTGGCGTTGTTCGTCTGTGTCCCGCGTGCCTGGCGTTCTTGGTGTGTTACTGTCTTTGCCGTTGTGTCATTTCTAAGTCCTGCGTGGCTGGCGTTGTTCGTCTGTGTCCCGCGTGCCTGGCGTTCTTGGTGTGTTACTGTCTTTGCCGTTGTGTCATTTCTAAGTCCTGCGTGGCTGGCGTTGTTTGTCTGTGTCCCGCGTGCCTGGCGTTCTTGGTGTAAATGTTACTGTCTTTGCCATTGTGTAATTTCTAAGTCCTGCGTGGCTGGCGTTGTTCGTCTGTGTCCCGCGTGCCTGGCGTTCTTGGTGTGTTACTGTCTTTGCCGTTGTGTCATTTCTAAGTCCTGCGTGGCTGGCGTTGTTCGTCTGTGTGCCGCGTGCCTGACGTTGTTGGTGTGTTACTGTCTTTGCTGTTTATTTTTGAAGTCCTGCGTGCCTGCGTAAGCCCAGCGTGCCTGGCGTTGTTGGTGTAAGTGTTACAGGTTGTCTTTTGCATCGTGTATTTGATATATACAGAACTACAGTTCATCCCATGTGTTTATCCAATTATTTTGATTGTATTACCCCTTTTATTTCCAAAATGTATTTCCCCCTTCTCAGTAAGGCCAACCCCGCCTTTACCCTCCCATTCTCTCCCCCTCTCTCCACTGCCTTATGTATTGAGCCAGCTAAATTTGTACTCTTTTCTTCCTTAACCACAGAGACTACTACTAGCAACCAGTTCCAGACACCTCCTGATGCCTACTGACTCGAGCAAACAAATCCCACCCACCCCAATTGTTGATATTCCCATTTGTTATATGATCTGACCACTTGGTGAGGATAACATACTACATAATGGAGCCATCCGCCACACAATGACTTTCTCTCTGATCCCTTCACACTTTCCTGCCTCCGTAAACTTTCACTTTCTTCCTCACCCATCCTAATCCTTATTTGTTATTCTGGCTCTAGGTTTCTCCCTCTCCATTTAGATTGTAAGTTTGTGACTTTTGTAAGTAAGATGCTTTGGGGAAAAAGCTAAAAAACAGAGATCTCCACTTGTCTGCTATGTGTGGATACTGTAAATTGCTATGTACTTAACCCTGTATTACGCTACGGAATATGTTGGCACATTACAAATAAAGGATAATAATAATAATAATTCCAGAGTTTACCCCCAGGCCTGTCCAGAAACTGCAACTTCCTCACAGTGGCACTGACACACTAGCTTTCTGAGATGGTTGAACCTCTCCATTTTTTTTTTTTTTTTTTGATAAAACATTTTATTTGTTCATGCTTAAAAAAATGCAATCATGGAATCCAACATGCAAACCCAGAAATGTAAAGTTGATGCTGCTCAGCAAAAATATATTGATAATGTATATGCCAACAACTCCAATGGCATATACTATACTAGATACCTTGGAAAATAAATACCATCG